>JAWZYU010000021.1:58148171-59365671 GCA_038380435.1 Ryuthela nishihirai
AGGGGTGATAGGCCCTTTTGTTATTGGTAGCTACAATGGCAATGTGCAACGTCTCCTACATGTAAGTAAACTCAATGGTTTCAGAATAACTAACACTTATTACAAACACAGCAATATACATAAGTATACATGGGTTTCACCTGATGGGCTGCATAAGATTATGATTGATTATATATTAATTAACAGCAAATGGGCTAGTTCTGTTAGGAATACCAAGTCATGTAGGGGAGCTGAAATTGGATCTGACCATTACCTTGTTAAAAGTGTCTTGCAACTTAAACTTAAAAAGTGTTGTGCTAAAGTTAAAAAATTTACTTTTAATACTGAAGCTCTGAAAGACCCAGTTATAGCTAAAGCTTACCATGATAGGTTACTTAGTCATTATGACAGTCATGGTTTGCTTACTACTGAAGTTGAGGAAGAATGGGATCATTTTAAACAGGCTTTTTTGGAAACTAATAGTACTCTTTTAGGAAAAAAGGTGCAGAGGAGGCAGAATTATCTGAGCGATAAGGCACTTGAGCTTATTTCGGAAAGAAGTAACTGCAGGAATATCCTTAATCAGTATCCTACTAGTGCTAATAGAAAGCATTACAGAGAGCTTAGCTGCTGATAAGAATCTTTGGCTTGATGGCTTGGATGACAAAGCTGAGGAAGCAGTTAGACAGCACAACAGCAGAGAGCTGTACCAGATAGTTAATGTTTTGTGTGGTAGAAAACGGACAGGCATACAAGGATTGAAGGATAAATAAGGTAAGGTTACAGAAGGTGAGGATTCTGTCATGGCTAGGTGGACTGAGCATTTCAGTGATGTTCTAAATAATGTGGTTAGTTCTACTCCCATTGTCTGTAATGATGATAGATGCATTGATGGCTTTAATGTTGGCCCTATAACACAATCTGAAGTTATTTTGGCTATTTCTAAACTTAAACTTCATAAGTCCCCAGGGGTAGATGAAATTAGTACAGAAATGCTTAGAGCTGGGAATGTTTCGGTTACCACTTGTATGACTGAAAATTTGAATATCTTTTATGATAAAGTCATGGTTCCTAAGGATTTTACCAGAGCTATTATTATCCCTATTTTCAAAAAGGTGATCGCAGTTCTTGTGATAACTATAGGGGTATCAGCATACTCTCTGTTCCAGGTAAAGTTCTTTCCATGATTGTGCTTAATAGAATTAAGAATCTGGTTGACTCAATTGCGTGATGAGCAATGTGGATTCAGAAGTGGTAGGGATGTGTGGATCAGATATTTTCACTTAGGCAGATTTTTGAGAAATGTTTAGAGTTTCAGAAACCTTTGGTTGCTAGCTTTTTTGATTTCAAAAAGGCTTTCGACTCTGTTGATCGTCATAATTTGTGATTGATTGTGAGATCATATGGTATACCAGACAAGTTAGTTAACATAATGAACGCTGACTATAATAACACTGAGTCGTGTGTGAGAGTTGGTAAGGCTTGTAGCAATTGGTTTAGTATTACTTCTGATGTTCGACAAGGGTGCATTTTGTCTCCTTTTCTCTTTTGTTTGGTTATTGATTACGTTATGCGAAATTCACTTCAAGGGAAAGTCTTTGGCTTTAATGGTCTGGATATACTAAAATTTTTGATTTAGATTATGCTGATGATTTAGCTCTTTTAGCAAATGATGTTGATGAGATGAACTCTTTCATTCGAACTGTTGATGAGACTGGTAGTAGAGTAGGTTTGATTATAAACAGAGAGAAAACTAAAGTGATGAAAATTGGTCAGGCAGGTTGTGATTCAGTTAATCTGAATGGTTGCAATCTTGAACAGGTGTCACAGTTTAAATTATCTTGGGAGCTATGTAACAGATACTGGTGATATTACATTATTATATACTGATGAGATTAACAGACGAATAGGAATTGCTGCCGGGACTTTTAAGAATCTATGGTGACTGTGGAGAAATAGGCGTATACACCTAAAGACTAAAATTAGATTGTATAATAGTTTGGTTCTTTCTAGGGTTAGTTATGGTAGTGAAACTTGGACGCTGTGTAAACAAGATAACAGGAAATTAGATGCTTACGCAGTATCTTGGATATTAGGTGGTTTAACTTTGTAACTAATGATGAGGTTAGGCAAAGGAGCCTGCAACCTCCTTTAAGCAGCATATTGTGCAGAGAGAGACTCCGTTGGTTTGGTCATGTTGCCCGTATGGATAATTATAGATTGGCAATAGGGTTATGAACAGTGTGCCTAGAGGTCTCAGAAGGAGGGGGATACCTAGGATGCGGTGGGCAGACAATGTCAAACACGACCTTGTTAGAATTGGTGTGCAGTGGCAGGATGCAGCAGATGTAGCTCAGGACAGATATGCAGGGAGAATTAAACTACACGGTCTGGTTGGACCTCCGTAGCCCATGGCTGCTGGGGATGATGATGATATATAAATAATTTATAGATGGACGATTTTTGAGAAGTTGTGCACCATATGGTCCACCAACGCATTATGCTCAAATTTTATTCATCATTATCATCCAGGGAAAAAAAATGTACTGTTGTCAACGGTAAGCAACAAAATTCTTTCACTGCAAGAAGTAGGTGTCGGACTGAGTGTACGGGACACCGGGTGATTTCTTGGTAGGTAGGTCACTAAATCTTACTTCGAGGCCGGTCGGTAGTCGATTCTTAATTAATTAAAAAATAATGGACTTACGACCAAGGTCAACTGTGCTGAATTGGTTAGTGGAAAATATTAAATCAGGGCTTCGGACTGGAGTTGAAAAAAAAAAACGATTGTAGGTGGAGATGACGGAAGAGATCGTCGCTTCTCAGTAACGAAAAACAAAAATTTTGGGACAAAAATTCAAACTCGACTTTTTGCTAAACACAAAAATTATGCATCATATCGAAGTCAATTGTCCAGTGTATCTGTAATTGATTTTTTTTCACTTTTAAATAATATAAACCTATTTTTGTTACTTCTAAAGTTGAGGCACTAAGAAATGCAGTTCTTCCGACTGAAAAACGTCCCTTCAAAATAAATTTTAATATCTTTGTTTCCAACTATGCAAAATCGTTCGAAAAGATTTCAAGAGTATGTTTTATTTTGTTCTTTGCGGCGGCTTGAAATTGAGTGTGAACAGGTATTTTTGGCTTTTTTGGTGATATAGCGAAAAACAGTAAAATTTCCACAGGATTCCCAAACTAAATTTCATATCAGCCTAATCGTCAGATTGTAACCTTTGTAATCTGCAAAAAAATTAGTTACTCATAGGTGTTCCCCTGAAAGAAAACGTCTTTATATTATAGTACAGAGAATGTCTAAAATTGCTTGTCACATCAACGAGAAGGCAAGATCGAAGTTCCGTAACATCTTATATACTTTTTTTGTGAGAAAAATGTGACAGATGAATTAAGTATGTAAATGAAATCTTTGAGAAACTGAATTTTCAGCAATATTTGAGCCGTTTATTTTGAAAGTGGGGCAAGTCCATTTTTTGTTATAGCGAGATATTTATGGGATTAATTTTTTTAATAGATTTAAAAATATTGGTAAGCACTAATAGACAACTTTTATGTATTTTATGGTGTTAGCTAATGTAAATTAATTATCCAATAGTGTTTATCATATTAAGTTCTATTTATTGTTATCATTAGCTTCATTTTTTTCAAAAATGGACTTGCTCCACTTTCAAAATAAACGGCTCATTTATAGAATGTTTAGAGTTCTGGTAGCAGAAAAAATGCGTGGCTTAATGCTCGTCTTAACAGTTTTAAAATAAATTTCGAGCAAACGTTCCATATATTTATTAAATCTTTGTTTAATATAGTAAAAGGTTGGAAATGCTAATGTTTTTTATGGATTGTTCAGATGTTGACATTGAACTAGTAGTAAAATAAAATCTTCCCGAAAAAAAAAAAAACGAATCGGAAAATGAATACTAATGGCTGATGAAATAACTAACGACCATGCGTTACATAATGCTACAGAATATTTCGAGAGAAATCTTTTAACGTAATATGAACAGCACAATAAACTCAATCGAGTGATGTTTTCAAAATCAGGAAAAATTATTCCCTGACATTAAGTGCTAAATCCAGTGGCGGATTGCGTACAGGCCCCTCGATATCATTTTTCATCATTTTACTCAGCAAAATATTTCAGTCAGTGTAATCTACTACATACGCAATCTCACGTTTTTACCCAGGTGTTGTTTGTTAAATCGTGAATGATGATTTGACAATAATCGTAATTTGATGTTCGAGTTCCAACATTGAGATGTGCTATCGGATGGAACACTAAGCTGTAGTTCTATGTGCATACCATGTGCAGGTTAAAGAATACACTGGGTGGCCTTGATGGGAAGCTTCCATCTGTTTCCTAACAGTTGTCCAATTGGTTCCCTTCCATTATCCAACTTTGAACCCTTGGGATAATTGTAACTTGACCATTTAACCCATTGTGCGCACAAAAGTGCCGCTCAGAGGCATAATAACCCAATCGTGGCCTGGAGGTTTAACTAATTCGTTTCAAAGGATAAGCCGCTCAAGCAATTCAAGACATATGCTCTAGAGCAGGGGTCGGGAACCTTTACTGGGTCAAGAGCCAAAACAGGAAAAAAAAAAAGGGCCACAGTTCTTGACCAATAATTCAACCAACAATATTTGAGGGCGCAAATTACAATTATTATTAGACCACGTGCAACAACAGCAAAAAAGAAAAAAAAGGAAAAAAAGCCGTAAGTGATATTCTTTTGGGTCGGGTTGTTTTACCTCTAAGGGGCTCTTTTTTGTAACAAAGGGCAAATTGGCCAGATCACAAGGACCCAGAGGGCTCACAGAAGGTTGGGGGAAGGGACCTACTGGAGATAGATGGTAGCCTCCCGTCAATATCATCCAGTGTGTTCTTTAACGTGCACAGATTATGGCTCTCCCGCATATGGAGCCATGGATTTAAAAGTTTAGTGACAGACCCTCCAAGCCCTTAAGTGTCCGCTACGGACCGAGGGTAGGGTGGAGTTGGGTTGTTTTTCCACTGAGAAGCATTTCTTTTGCATACACTGTGCAAAATGGCAATTTTACAAGGATCCCTAGGGCTCAGAGAAGATAGTGGTAAGGGGACCCACTGGACAGCTGTTAGGAAAGAGATAATAGCCTCTCGTCAAAGCCATCCAGCGTGTTCTTTAAAGTATACAGGATATGGCTCTCGCACACAAGAGGGCATGGCTTTACGTTCCATCTGATGGACAGCAGGCTTTCAAACCTATCGGTGTTTCCAACTGACGAGGGTAGGTGTTTAGCGGAGATAATTCTCAACGGTTGTACAAGTGAGACATTTTCTTTTATTAAGAAAAATAAAACTGTATCGTATAATTTTAAAATATGCATGTTCATGTGTTTACAATAAAACTATAAAAAAGATTTTAAAAAAATCTGTCAATTATCAGAGTAAGTTTTGAGTTTGTGTCTTCTCGGTCAACTTATTCAAATTAGTAGTGTATTTAGAGTATTTGAATTACATCATTGTTTTTAACTTATTGTCTGCCAACCTACCTTCGATAATTTTTTAATGAAAATCTTAAAAAAGTTCATAGTTGAATATTGAATCACAAAGAATCAAGAAGACGAAAGCCTGCGGCAGGAGCCGCCGGTTCCCTACCCCTGCTCTAGATTCAGTGAGGAATTTCTCCCACCATTAAGGATTGTAGAA
Organism: Ryuthela nishihirai; assembly: GCA_038380435.1. Taxonomy (NCBI): domain Eukaryota; kingdom Metazoa; phylum Arthropoda; class Arachnida; order Araneae; family Heptathelidae; genus Ryuthela; species Ryuthela nishihirai. The sequence goes on from JAWZYU010000021.1 coordinate 58,153,855, forward strand.
AAGGCATGAGGAAAAGGGGGGAGAAGTGCACGTGATGACTTGACCTCTAATCTAGAACCAACAATTAAATGTAAAGACACTCAATTCACAGCCCTGCACTGTCACTTGAAAAGCAAGGCAGCGGCAAACAATTACGACAACCTTGCTTTTGTGAAGAACAGCTAGAAGGAGAAACGTACAAATGGAGACATGATATCTATCTGCTGGGGCAACAAGAGCAGCGGAGCATGCTGAAGGCCGGTCAGTTGTAGGCGACTTCCCTCCATTGCAGCCGAAGGAAAATGGCGACGTCCCCAACCGAGCCCAATCACTCACATCCACACAAGTACACCTTGACCTACTCGCTTGCAGAATGCAGAATTGTCATGTACTAGTAGCATCTACTCCTTGCCTAAAATAAGTTAAATTATATTTTGGATTGCATTTTCTGTAACAGGCCATGTTTTAAAACGTGATGCAATAATATAAAGATTATTATAAAGTTTCTCAAATGTTTCAAATTTTGATGTACTTTCCCTTGTACGATATCAGTGTACTGATATAGTATTTTCCAGTCATTTTCGTAATAATAATAATAATCATTTATTTGCTCTCTTTCAAGAATTGAAAGAAAAATAGATCGCCACAAGCCACGTTGAAGAACAGTAAGAAAGCGAGATCTTTGCTTTAAGTTTACTTATGAAGAGCTAATTTTGCAAATTTTCCAACTGAAAGGTTCTAATAATTTCAGTGTTCTAACAATTTGTTATTTACTTCCATATATATTTAAATTTTAATATACCTCGATTCAAGGCTTAGTTTTGATTATCTAAAACATCTCGCAGACGAATTCCGGGCTTTCGTGTTATTTTGGTGGCGGAATACCAATGAGCTTCAAAGACAATTTCGAAGAAGTTCAGATTCCAAACAAAACTAAATCAGGAAGAGAAATGTCAAAACCTAATGCTGGAGGATAAGCATTATGTAAAGGATAGCATAGTTTGAAGAAATTTTGACACAACTACTGGGGTCCGGTTTTGAGTTCCGGGATGATCATTTGTTCTGTTATAATTTGCAAACCAAGTTTTGCAGGTCTAAAAAAAATACTGGATATATTTTTTTGAAAATATATAATGTGCAGAGAGATGCATTTTAATGTTTTATAATTATTTGCAAACAGCTCATTCAGAGAAAGATCAGCAAATTATATTTTTCTGTGCAAATTTTAGAGTACTAACCGATTTATCTGGCACTGCTCAAGACTGAATTAGACTAAAACCTATTAAAATATTTAGTAGATGATATTCACCGCAATGCAAACTTTCATTTAACAAACAACTCGACAAACATGAAATATTCATCCGTCTTTTATGAGGAGGCAGAAAGGACGGCTTGATTTCAGGAACGAAAACTGATGATACGTAAACGACCATTCATTTACCGGAAATTAGTAACAACTGGTCGTGAAATATGTAAATGAGTGCTACTCAACAGGCTAATTATTAATTGGGGAAAAAAACTTATATTGACTCATTTCTACTGCCATTGAACTACGATTTTTTTTTGCCTAGACAATGTATATCGTAGAATTAACAAATCATTATTCAAATTAAAGATCGCAAGAAGAAATAAGGAAGTTGAAAACTGAGGAGTTGAACCCGACTTGACGGAGTAAAGAGAGTTGTAGCTCAACTACAAATTATTCAGATTTCTGTGCTAACACTGATCGCTCAGTTTAGAAAAAAAAAGGCATATTCATGATTTATGGAAAGAGAAAGAGTGATGAAAAATTTTAGCATTAAAATAAATTGCTGAAATAATGATTTCTTCAAGGAAAGAGATTTAAACCCCTAACCTCTGTGCTACATTACTTGGAAAGAAATGTAGTCTTGTCTACATTTGTGTGGTCAGGAGTGAGAAATTTTGGGCTAGACATAGGCACCAGTCAAAATATAAATATTTATAAGACCGTGTTTAGCCAACAGGAGTAGATTTATCCAGACGTACTTCATAATCCCAGATTACAGAAGATAGTCTTAGCTTACAGCACCATGCAACTGAATTTACAGAGTGAAGAATGTTTTATTTTACTATTTCGCCACTGGCATATATACAGATGAGTTCGGGACCTCGCGCTTGAAATAAATTTGATTGCTTCAGAGTGAGTCATAATAAAAATTTCCGATTTTGTTTACAGTTATGAAATAGATAAAAATAGTAAAATAATTCTTTTTGATTATGATTTTAATCTTTTAATCAGCATGATGCATTTTAAATTAAGAAGCAAAATTTCAGTTTTTTAAAAAAATTTTCAGGGAATATGTTTTATTAATCGCCCTTTTCTTCCTAGTAATTTTCACTCAAGAATTTCTCTGTTTCTATGCTCAGTTTCTATGAATTTCTCAGTTCCCATGAATTATTTTTATATTTTTAGTTTTAAATAATATTGACATTTTAATTTTGTCTCCACATAATTATAATTATTTTAAAGTTTGTAATTTCTATGAAAAAGAATAAGAAAACCGCTAAATGAAATATATTTCTGTATGTATTTAACGACTGGTTCAGGATTTTTTTTTTTGCCTAAACGGGCTAGAGCTAAAAATATTGAGCCTACATTCAACCCTATATATCATATTAATAATTGCATTTGCAGCTTTTTGTGAAAAAAAAATGTTTTTTTTTTCACTTTGTCGTCTGCCTGTAGAAGTTCAACTTTTATTTTTTTGAGAATAATTAAAAACTTGGAGTTGGATGGATTTTAATGAAATATTAGGATTAGCATTTTTCGAATCTCCAAATAGTTTAGTATCCTCTAATTGGTGGAAAAGATAAAGCTTTAAAAGAATATTGCAAGCAATCTATTTATGCTAAAAATTTTAATGGTGGATGTAATGGTCAAAGGGTTCAATGACAGCAACTATTTGCTTCCTTACAAAGAGGGGGAAAACGTACTTTTTTGTTTAACGAGTCGAAATTAAAACAGTTTTAGACAGGTATTAAAGAAATACATATTATAATTCCCATTTTTCGAATAGTCCAGTAATTTTTATTTCATTCGTTAGTAGGAGATGCTAAATTTAAAAAAAGGTACAACTTTAAACGAATATTGCAAATGACCTATTTTCGCTAGAAATTTTGGTGGTAGTGGTTTACACTGACAGAAATGATTTGCCACATAAATCGCAAAGGGATTGGGGGAAAAATGGAATTTTTCATTTCAAAAGATAAATGAAAAACTTTTTTGTGTTGTGTAGGTACTAATATTACTAAAAATACTGTTTGCATTTTTCTACTCATCCATTAGTTCGAATTTTCACTGTTAGAGTATGCAAAAGCTGGAACATGGAAAACTTTTCTCTTTGAAAGTGTGCATCTCACAAATTCGCTAGAGCCGATGTTAGTTTTCTACAGGGTGTTTCAAAAAAGACGCAACCCTAAATTATAAGAGAGTAGAACTTACGCTCATGTACATTTTATGCCATAATATTAGTCAGTTGGCATTACTGTACTCAAGGTTAAGAGCCTTTAGCAGTTGAAATGACCTTGTCACGTGCTAGTCTCTCAAGCATTCATTCCTTTGTGTTGTGCCAGCTATGTCGTTTTCCAAAAACGAACGTGTATTTATTGTTGAGACTTATTGTGCGTACAAATCTTACAAACGTGTGAGAGAGGAGTTTGAGTTTTCTCAGTCTGCAGTTCCCAACAAGTCGACAATATCTCGTTTGATTGATAAATTTCGTGACACTGAGTCTGTACGGGATCGAAAGAGCCCAGGTGGCGATCACTTGTTACATGCCGAAGTTCTTGATGATGTGTCCGAGCTTTTAACTCGCTCACCCAGAAAATCTTTTAGAAAGTTATCTTCACAGGTTGGATTGTCACCAGCTACTGTTTTCAGGGCTACAAAGAAGTTAAAATTTCATGCCTACCACATTGGTGTCGTTCATGAACTGAAAGAACCAGACGTGAAAAACGTTTACAGTACTGTCGTTAGTTTCGTTCTTTTGTTGATGAGAATGGAATTGAGGTGTTGGACCATGTTTATTTCAGTGACGAGGCTTGATTTCACTGGATGAGTATGTGAAAAGTCAAAACAGTCGAATATGGAGCAGTGAAAATCCTCACACTTTTCACAAACGACCATTACAGGCACGGGAAATTTGTGTTTGGTGTGCAATTTTCCGTCGTCGTGCGATAGAGCCTTTATTTTTTGACTCAACTGTAACTGGTGAAGTTTATCGTGACTTCATTCAACAGTTTATTGCACCATTGAATGTGAATGAACGAGAGTGTTGGTTTCAACAAGATGGTGTAACTGCCCATACTGCAAATGACACAATGGTCATGGTTGCAGGAATTTTTTGGTGATCATTTGATTTAAAAAAAATTGTGGCCCCCCAAGATCCCCAGATCTTACTCCTCCAGATTTTTTCCTTTGGGGATATCTCAAATGTGTAGTGTTTCAAAACAATCCTCATGCACTTGAAGGCTAACATTGAAAGAGAGATTTTAAACATAAGAAAACAAATATTATGAAAGATGACTGCAAATGCCATGAAATGGGTACGAACCTGCATCTAGGTTGCAAGAATCACTTTCAATATCTGTTGTGAAGGTAGATATGTGTCTAATTTGCATCTTTTGAAATTTGTGTCTTTTGTCAAGTTTAAATAGAAAAATACAATAGAGGGTTGCGTCCTTTTTGAAATACCCTGTACTAGTTTACGTATAGCGTTACTGCAAGTTTCCCCAAAGGGTATAAACCTTTCAAAAGCAGGATCACACCTGACTATATCTGATGACGTCTATTATTCTGTTTTATTTCTTAAGACATGGCCGCTTCTTTTTAAACTGGAAATGAACCGAAATTACACAGATCAGGTTCATACTCAGTGCTTTGGTTCTTTCTGTTGTTACACATTGGTCTGATGATTTATCTGCAGTTTACGCAAGTTTTTCCTCCGAACACAATGCCTATGTCAAAAACACAGGATTCGAAATCGGACCTACGAAGCAACATGATACAACTAAGCTACAATATTTAATTCTTCTCAGTATTTGCGGGTGATGTGATTCTAAAGACGTGCTTTTCCAAAGATGAGCAACAGTGCAGTTACGAAACTCCGGCAAGCTTGGCACCTAGAACTTCCCAGATTTTAAAAGCTTAATTTTGAAACCAGAAAAAGAGTGTACTAGAAAGTTATTTCCCATTGGCTTTATACAACAGTTGGTTTGCTTTACTTAAATTTGTATAACCAAACTTTATTACATTCACATGTACTGTCAATCTCGAAATCGGCGTCGAATCGTTAATATTTCCAATGTTCAAAGACCAAAACAAAAGGAACATAAGACTATGCATTAGCTGATTTTGGAACCCATGCAAACTTTGGCGCTTAGTAATAACCTTATTGGAATCAGGCGCAGCATTAAAAAAGGCATTAATTTGGAGATGGTAGACCAATCAATTCCATAAATATTCCACACAAATTCTAATCAGTAAATCCTTTATCAAGCTTTTGCAGTATATCCCCTTTCTTTGTTTCAGTAAACGATACCTTTACCTTTACAGAATTAGTTATAAAAGATATTTCTGAACTCAATAGAACGCCTAAATCACTATTCAGTTGGTTGATCCGATGAGATGCAAAAGGGAAACAATGTCATAGCCATTGTCACAGAGCTATAGATAGAATTATAAAAAAAATTCTCTTGTAATCAGTCTGGCAAAGCAAGAAGCGTATCTGCAGAATATGACAGAACAAACGACGATGGCATCAATTCTGGATTCGAACCCGGTCCCAGCATCTGAATGCTACCGTAAGTCAAAGCAATATCATTTCGCTACAAATGCTATAAATATTTAAGCAAATCATAGGCCAAGTGGTACGGTTAATTTTATTTTTATACAAACTTCTGACGATGCACGAGAACCAGAAATCGGATGTTCTGCAGGATTTTGGAACAAAAATCAATATTGGGAAAATTTACGAGAATTGGGGAGTTCATATTTTCAAAGCTTCATTGCATAAAGAGAAAATATCTCACACATCACTTTTTAAATTAATCTGTCATCAAAGAAAATGCCCACGTAACAGGCTGTTCGAAATTCATCGTTAATATGGTTTACCTATGTTAACAATCTTTTCAAAATAAAACACAAATTATAAAATGAAGCCATTTTTATAAAAATGTAAAGGGTGAGAATCTTGCCAGCCAATTCCCTTTGAACGTGGGAATAAGGTAAATTAAGCCCAATCCTATTCGGTTTACATTAAGTTAGAGCAAGGGTTAATTAAAAATACCGCAGCAGTGATATCGTACAACAAAGGGCAATGAAATCAACTCTACATGCAAAGCCTTTGCAATTTAGAGGTACAATTCACACCCTGTTTTAGAGTTGTGGGAATACGACACTCTCTCTTCAGATGTAGGCGTGCTGCATAAGCAATAATAGACTTCTGCATTTATTACTCATTTGTTCCAGAACAAATTCACAAATACTGCTTTTAATTATGCTTATATGCCATTGCATATATGTTCAATGGCGACACTCAGTCTAATTTACGAGTGTATAGTAGAAATTCAAATAAATTTTCGATCTCATTTGTGAGATATTAAAAAAACAAGGAAAACATTTTAACAAAACAATACTGGAAACAATTATTACGCATTTTGCAATTTGTGTACTGTCCTTTCAGTTTGTGATAGCGAATTCGAAACTAGACCGCGATATTCATTTCTCAATGTAAATAGGATTATACACTGCCAGAAAACGAAGGAGGATCTTTTTGAGGGTCCACGCCAAAAATATCTAAGGAGGAAAAAATACAAGATTAAGATTTAAAAAATGAATACTTTCGTGTTTTTAGCTTTTTTTTTTTGAAACAATTTATTACTGCATAATACCTAATTAGGGCTGGATTTAAAGGTGGTGGAGGGGCAAGAGGGCCAAAAAATAAGAAAGATTAAACTTAATGTATATTTCATGCATTTTATCAAAAGTTTTTAAAGACCTTTAAAACGGAAGGGAAAATATTGCAGTACAATGGAAATCAAGTCACTTCCCTTTTTCATTTTTCAGGCCCGATTTAGTTTCTTGCGCCCCCTCCTCTTCACCACTTTTTTTTTCTAGATCTGAGACTGTACGTAATTATATACTTTACCAACAGTAAACAAAAAAATATTGCAGCACACAAAATTTCCATCACATTTTTTTTCCCAATTTTGGTGATTTTTGCAAAATTTTATTTGGTCTTTTCCTGAAGGTATTTTCTGGCTAAGTGCTTGATAATTAGAGATCAGAGTGTTGGTTCAATCAGAGCTAACGTTGCTGGTGTAGCTCCCTTGCAACAAGCCTGTATTACACTTTATGATCAGTGACGTCTAAGTTTTAAAGTGCAGGCGCTTTCACGAAGCAACTCTCTATTCTCCCATAAAACTATTTCAAGTACGATAATTTCGACACAACGGAGAGCGCATTTGCATATCGGAATTTTGGCCTTTTAAGTTAATTTTAAACAACCTTCATGGGGGATAAAAAAATAAATTAGACAGCGATGATGATAGATATGTAGTTAAAACATATGTTTTATGTATTTGCCTATATCATAATTTACATACTCAAAATACGTAATTATTATTCTACAACATATAAATATGAAAACTGCTCCCTGGAACATGTGTTCAAAGATGATTATATTCTATAATTTTTCGAACCCATAATTTTTTAAACTCAATATTTTATTTTGTTGTTTAACGTATTTAAGCTTTCTAATCTTCCTTCATGAGTTTCTTTTAGCGTCTTTTCATCCTAATCTAAAAAGGCAAAAAAAAACAATCTCAGTTATAATGTTTGTCGTTACATTTAGTCAGTTAAGACTAAGGAAAATATCGCTTTTTATTTTAAAAATGAGATAAATATTCTACTGTATTCTTATAAACAATTTTGTTCTACTTGGATTTGTAGGGTTCAAAATATCAAACAGCTTCAGTCATAATTTGAATTAATAATTTTTCTTGTAATTGTGAAAAAAAAACAAGATAAAAGAATAAATTTATTTTCATTATAATTTCAATATTTTAATCAGTCTTTCGTATTTAAAATTCTTTAAAATTAAAAATTATTACATTATTTTTATTCAGCCTTTTTTTCCGTTCGATATTCTCACTCTTTTATATATGAATCATTCTTAGCGTTTATAATAATTCTACTAATGTATTTTTCGTTTGAAATAACAAAGATTTTAATTTTGTCATTTATTTCAAAGCTTACAATATACTATAATACCAATATTTGAAAAAGGGTTTTTACGATGAGCCAGAGAAATGTTTTCTTCTAATGGACTCGGGCTCAATATTTATCAGAAAGGTTCAGACCAGGGTCGGCTAGCTCGAGAATTTGAGCCAGAACTTTTACAGAAATAACAAAACTAAATTGGGATTTGCTCTCGTCTTTTACTGGCATTTAAAACGGTTCATACTATGTACATTGAAATGTTATTAAAAGACAGGAACAATTTCCCATTTTCGTTTTCCCATTGAAAATCCATTTTGTTGCATTAAATTCTAAACTTCCTTCATGAGTGGAGATTTTTAAAATGACTCATTAGGCAGAAATGCCCAATGGGTCTTTTAAAAATCTCCATGATGTATATGCATATATTTACAGGCTTCGTGCTAGTATGCCTGTTATGGACTCAAGGGTTAGTTAGTCCCCTTTGTTTCTCTCAGAGACGGCAGAAACTATGGATATGTATAAGTGGATATTTTGCAATATTTACAAAAGAAACCTGTTTTTCATGAATGTAAAAACTTGTCTTAAGGAATTCATTGCTCTATTACTATCAATGTGATCTTCTTAAAGTTTAAAGTTCACTTTCTCCATTGACTGATGGAACAATAGAAGAAACATCGATTATTTCACCACCAGACTTTCTCACTATCTCACACGAGGCTGAGAAATCAGTAGCGACGTAGAGAAAGCACTGCCTTCCCATGCGACAATAAAACTTCGCAGTTTGTTATGACTGTACTCACGCAAGCGGCTAAAGACCCCATTCTTAAGCCTGCTCGCAAAGTTTCCCTGACACAGCTATGACCTCAGGTTAGTGGGTCACTATGCGCTATATCGAGTGCAAGAGAGCTGTGGCGGTTTACCGTGCTGTTGATAAGGAAGACTGGTTTGTTTTTGCGGCTTTTATGCAAATTCACATTCTCTGTAGAGACTGTCGACGAAATACGCTACTGCCCAATATTCCGGAGGGAGCTAACGGTGACATGAAAAGGAAAAGAAATCCTTGGGCAGAGGTTATTGCACTCGAAATCTATCTATTCGATGTTCGGCTAACGATAAAACAATACATTTTCATTTAAATGTGTTGCGAAATAAAAGAATAAAAATAGCATCCAACGAAGTATTTACTGACTCATACAGCTTCTACCTGATGTTATTTACGAATGTTTCGTACAAATTCTTAAGTTCATCATAGTCTCTAAATCAGACCTCTATTAATAACATATTTCTAGAATAATTTGAAAGCAGGTTCATGGTTGTATTTTAATGTGCATCATCAAAATAAGAACAGTGAATAAAAATATTATCCTGTTATAATTTTTCTCCACTTACATTAAACAACAGACAACAGCTAAATGTTTTCATGAATTTAGTTGAAAGTATCAAGCTCTGCTGCTTATGAGGTAAATTTCTAATCAAGTGAAAAAACTTTTTTTTATATTAAGGAAAAAGATTATTTAATAGTATAAAAACTATATTCCTTACGTAGTTTACACAATTTATGCACAAAGAAAATCTTGTTTTCGAGAGTAAAATTTTAACTAATTGATAAGTTTCTTTTATCGCAATATATAGGCGGAAGTAAAGATAAAGGCATATTGTGTACATAAGACAAATGTTTTCACACTACACAAAATACTTAAACAGAAATAATGATTATTACGACGGTTTTAAGTAAGCTTTAGTCTAAAAGTGTGTTTTTAACACAAAACTTAAAGATATACAGCGGTTTTCTTTAATATTTCGAAAAATATACGGAAAATGAAAATTTCAATTATGCATGTGATATCACGTTGTAAATATAAAATTAAATCAGTGGTAAACGGGTCAGGGGCTCAAAACATTCAAATTAACTGTTAGCAGAAAAGACGCTCTCTAACAGGTCTGTTCATTATTTATCGTTTGCTCACAAACGACAAACTGGTTAATAAGCAGTTTAAATGGAACTTTTGGGTCTGTAAACTGGCGATTAACCAATCTGACGTTTGTGAGCAAATAATGAATAATGAAAGGAACTGTTAGAAAGCGTCTTTTTTACTGACAGTTCATTTGAATGTTTAAAGATAGCCATTTCGTTAAAAATGTCTCTAATACATCGTTCAGACACAGTGCTTCTGAAACTGTCTGATTTGGCGGACCGGCAAGAAAATCTACTTCTGAGATTCGTTGGCTCACAAGCGCCTGTAGCTTCTGACCACGTGTTTCCTCAATAAACAAGGTATGTTTCTGAGCATGATACTTTCCTAATCCAGCGTGACATGGTCACCTGGAGTTTATAACATCAGAACTGTAGTGCTATGGCATATCGATGTTATGGTTCTGAAAACATTTCTTTCCTACCAACTCAGTGCAAACCAGCAACTAATAGCTCATAGACCATCACTTTGAGAAGTATTGACTTAGATGACTCTTGAGGTAGCATGCCATGGTAAGAATGGAAGCTGATCAGCCTGAATCATAATGTAACTAGCAATGTTGAATGTATCTCGAAAGATGGTTTCCAGACTGTGGAGACAATTTCAAGTTACAAGTGGTGCAACTAGAAGACCCAATACCAAGTCATCCAAAAGACTCAACATATATAGTTAGTGCTATTTGGATTCAACTACCAGGTGTCATAACGCACTCCCCAGTTTGCTTCAGAGACTACTTTGCCCACAGGATGAATTTCAAAGTGGACGGTTTCCACAAGGTTTCAACAGAGGAGTCTCTTTGCAAGAAGTGTGGTAGTGTGTCATCTTAACTCTCTCCCACAGAAGAGCTCATATGAACTGGTCTGAGTGACATATAAATGATACCTTGGAACAGCAAGCGAATGTTCACATTACAGATGAGCCAAGATTCTAGACGAACATTCATCTGGAAAGAATGTGGGACATGGTATCATTCCCGTAAATCATCGAAAAGGATAGATATGGAGATGGTGGTTTTATGGTTTGGGGATGCATTGCATCAACATCAATGACAGCACCGACCTCCATGTGTTTCATAAATCCCTCCCTGACTGTCCAGAAGTATTCAGATGAGAACTTTAAACCTTATTTCACCTATTTGTCGGTGCAGTGAATTCTGGGTTTATTTTAATAGACCATAATGACTGCATATATAGAGCACATCTGGTGAATCAATGTCTTGTATGTAAGGGTGTTGAAAGTATGCAATGTTCACAAAATCTTCAGATCTCAATCCTAATGAGCGTATCTGGGAAGCCTTGGGGTGATAATTGCCAGTCTACGCCCTACTCCCGTGATCATATCCCTTATTAATATGAGTTTTCCTACACCATCCCCAATGGGCTTGGAAATGTCGCCGTCCGTCGGATGGAACGTTAAGCCGTGGCCCTGTGTGAGGGACAGCCATACCTTGTGTACGCTAAAAGAACACGCTGAATGGACTTGATGGGAGGCTGCCATCTGCCTCCCAAAAGATGTTCCAGTGGGTCCCGTCCTCCAACCTTCTCTGAGCCTTTGGATCTTTGTGATCTGGTCATTTAGTCCATTGTATGCAAAAAACGTGCCGCTCAGAGGGAAAACAACCCAACCCCACACCATCTTAGACTTCTATTCATATAAATATGCTAATTAATCACAACTATTCATCTCACAATCTTTACCTTTATGTGGAGTTATAATAATACTACAACTTACCTATAGATAAATTTTCCTTAAAAATGCGTCGAGACCTGTTTGAACAATCAGCGTTTTTATTTGTAATTTAAATTTTTCCTTTGACTGTAATAGGCAAATGTATTGGAATACTTTTGTCCTGGAAGCTAGTTTTAATTCATAATTAAAAAAAGAAAGGTAGCTGGGGCTTCCCAAAACAGAGACAGAAATAATCTAAAATATTTTTTATAGCATGTCAATGATTTGTCATACAACATAAAAACATTTAGCACAAAGACAAAATAAACCTACAATTCTTCGCTGGCGCTTAACCGAAAACAATTCTTACAATTCAATGAAAATTAACAAATCTATTTCCGTTTATAAGCGATACTATACAGTAAAAGCCATTTTATCCAACATCTAGATATCTAGAAAACTCAAACAAGTGGCACATTATATAACAAACAGGTATTTCATATTGTTATTCAAAGATCTTCAAACCAGATTGTCAAGAAAAGATCTCAACCACTGCTCAAATTATTTACAGTGTTACCAATCAATTTACAGATGTTACCAATCAATTTTATTTAAAGCTAGAATGAGAAATAAATTACTTTTAATAAGTTCCTTCTTAAGCAATTCGAAATAAGTGGAAAAATTCTATACTAATTCAACTGACCAACTACAGAATTAAAATGACTTATAAAATTAGTACAAAAAGTGCCATTCGAAAAGAGATAAAACACAAAAACACTAATTTCGTTTCATTTTGCTTTGAGACAAAATTTTTGCTTACAACCATTTTCATCGCAATATAATGGTGTGACTAAGATACTGATAATACTATCACTTTTCAAAGATATTTGGCACATTAGCATAAAAAAATTATAAGTAACGACTGAAGAGAATAAGAAGAGAACATTTGTAAAATATGCCTTTTCTAGAAATGTTTATTTCCATCATTTTCAACTTTAATGAATTTTAATATAATGCCCCCATTTGTTCGTGCTCTAGAACTGTCACATCCGGAGCCTGAAATAACATTAAACGGTTAAATTTCTATTACGAGAATAATGGTTGTACCGTTTAGATATTCATTAATATTATTTTCCATTTTATTAATCGCTATCGTTTCTCTAATTTAGTTCAAACCATCTTTAAAACTATAAAGCATTAATCCGAAAAAAAAAATGAATGATTATGAATCATTTGTCTTTAAGAAGTATATATCCAACTCCCCCATTGCAATCCGAATGCACAGAGAATAACTTGTTTTAAGTGCAACATTAGTACACAATCAACGAATGGTTCCTGCACTTGTTACACGCTGGTAAAACACGTCGTTATTAATGGTCAAGCAATAAAGCCGTTCCACGGCCGAGTGGTTAGCGCGCTTGGCTACTGATCTAAGGGACCTGGGTTCGAGCCCCGGGTAAGGCATGGCTGTTTGTGTCGTTTTTCTGCTGAGGTCCTGTCATCCTCTCAGACCTTCTACTATGGCATATGAACTGACAGGCTCCTGTCAGACCTCTGTGGCAAGCAGCTGCTTGAGGGGCTATTTATTTATTTATTATTATTAAACAATGTCCAATAAGCATCTGTGTATCGGGGCATAATTATCACAACACTCATTCGCTCACTTGGCCTGCTTCGGATGTAAATGGGTTAAGGAACTCACAGAGGAACATTTGTAACATTCGGCAACTCTGCCTAAACAATAAATTGAGTATTGTGAATTATGCATGAAATGAAGAATGAACGATGCTTTCTTACAAGATCTAGGTAAATGCGCATTGTATCTCCGAAAACTTGAAATTAGTAATTTGGTAATACGGAAGTGTGTCTTTTATCATTCACATATCAATGCGGCCGTCCCGTAGCCGAGTGGTTTAGCACGCTTGGCTACTGATCTAAGGGATCTGGGTTCGAGCCCCTGGGTAAGGCATGAATGTTCGTGTTGTTTTACTGCTGGGGCCTGCCATCCTCACAGACCTTCTACTATGGCATATAAACTGACAGGCTCCTGTCAGACCTCTGTGGCAAGCAGCTGCTTGAGGGGGTATTTATTTTTTTATATATCAATGCACAGACAGGAATCGATTATTTTCCAGTTTATATTTCACGATTTTGGAACTTGTGTAAAAATTATGAAGTTAGTGTATAATTATTAAAATAGACACACTATTTCGTTCTGTATTAGCATAAATGTAAATTTCTAAACAGAATCCCACCAATGAATAAGGAGCTCAGTCGGTAGCGCACAGGCTCGTAACCATTGTTGCCAGGTTTCAGTCTCTACTGCGCTTGGATTGAAATTTTCTGTGCTACTTCCGCTCTGCCTTCGGTAAGAAGGGGCATCGACAGGCTATGAAAGGATACCATCCATCTGATGGAACGTTAAGACGTTGTCAAGTGTGCAAGAGAGTCATACACTATGCACAATAAAGAAGACAATGGATGGCCTTAATGATAACAATAATTTATTTTCCGTGTAATTGAATACGTAAAACGGGTAGAGGTTTGTTCACTCCTTCACTGCTGACTTGAAAACAAGAAATATAAATGACCGTACCATAGCTAACATTTATAGCAACAAATTACACTATGAGGTTGTTTGTTTGGGGTTTTATGGCGCATTAACAGCTGTGGCTATTATGTGCCAAACAATAGATAAAGAATTAAAGACGTGAAACCCACAACCAAAGTTAAAATATAAACACAGGAAGAAACACGGTTTGGTTATATAGGTTTTTATGGCGCAAGGGCAACAGAGCCATGTTGCGCAAAACTAGATTTCAATAAAAAAGCTAAAAAACATGAATCCCTCAACTAAAGTGAAAAATAAAACAGAAAAGGGGACAAGACACTGAAGATAATAAAACTGGAAAGAAAAATCAATAAAGCTCGAACCCGTGGATGAAAAGATCAACAGATATATAAATCAGAACCAACAACGGGTGTAAAGGACCCAAAGAATAAATGGAAACAATTCAAAAGTTCTAAAAGGTAAAAATAAATAAATAAATACAATTAAAATAACCAGTAAAACGCAAATAGGTAAAACCAGAGGTTAAATATGAGTCACCGGATAAAAGATGTCCGAGTGTAGTTACAGTACACAAAAGTGTAGTTATAGTATTCGGACGGAAACACTATGAGGTTTAGAATCTAGAGCAGGGGTTAACATGGTAAAATTTTTTTCGGTACGCCGTGAGAGCTCAAAAGTCGCTAGATCTAGTAACAAAGTCGCTAAGTTGTCATTATTATACTATAGTTTTATCTATCTATATAAGGGGTACGCCAGTTACATACACATTTCCAGGGGGTACGTTAAGCATAAAAGGTTGAGAACCACTGATTGAAGAAACCATCATTGAAGAAAAAGTGGAATGTCCATTTCTTTCAATTTTTTGCTGATACTCTGTAAAGCTGGCGAAAGTACCTCGTCCACTGGAGATTGGTTCCAAACACTTCCTGCTGTACAGATGAAAGAATTATATTAACAATGCTTCTTGTTTAGTGGAATGTTAATAGTGTTGTACACTCCCAGAGATTTGGAAACGTGAACTTAGGCCAAGGGGTGATCTAAAAAATGGGATTGCGTTGTGTATCTCTATACCGCTCACCAAAAAGTTATGGCTGTCATATAGAGACACCTGTGAAAAAAAGGTAACTGCGGGTATTGGAGTTGAAAATCCCTCTTTCCCAGCTCACAATTAATATCCCACAAGTTAGCTTTGGCACAAATAATAATTTACTCAAAAAATCCTAATAAAACTATTATTTAGCTCTCTAAATGTAGGGTTTGTTTACTGAAGCTTCACATTCAGGGAAATCACTCTCGATCACGATGGCTTATTGAGAGTAGCAGAGGCGTACTATTTGATTATCTCTTGTTAAACACTGGGGAGTTCTGCCTGATCCTCCTTTTCCCTCAGGATTCCAATGCCTGGAAAAACACAAAGCTTTAGGGTCTCACGAGGCTAAGTAACAATGTTCCGGCAGTCTAATGCCCTCTCCCACTTTTAAATTAGTCAATCACTTAGTCGGACAAGACACATTTCACAGTAGAAAAAGGTACTCGCAATTAGGGTAATAAATAACAATGATGAAATAATTTTAGCTTAAAGTGAACAGATTGTCCCAAAGAAAATGAGGAGGGGGTGACTCAGTCAGTAGTGTGCCAGGTTCATAATATTCAATTCCTAGGTTCGAGTCCCACTTGGGTCAACGTTGAGATTTATCTCTGGAAAACCCCCTCCTTGCCCTCGGTCAGTAGGGCACACCTATGGACTTGGAAAGGCCCATCATCCGTTGGATGGGAGATAAAACCTTTGCTCTATTTGCGGGAGAGTCATACTATGTGCACGTTAAAGAACACGATGGATGGCCTTGATGGGAAGCTCCATCTGTCTCCTAACAGCTGTTCAGTGAGTCCTTTCCCCCAATCTTCTTTGAGCCCTCGGAGTCCTTGTGACCTGGCCATTTAGCCATTGTGTGAGTGCAACAAGAGGTAAAACAAGTATGGATACCCTATTATAAATAGCAATATAACTACGTTTACATTACACAGTTCCAGCAAAATAGGGAATTAGAGAACTCTCAAGAAATAAGAATACATTCGGAATCAAAATAATTAATGGGAAAATGGCCAAATTGTATCGTATTAAATATTCACAATCAATACCATTCAACAATTTGTGAGTGAAATATCTGTTCTCTTCTTACACTGAATGTCTCGAATATTACGGCAATCCATGACCGTGCTAATATGTGTTGTCACCAATCTTGAATTGTTGAATCACACAGTCGAATGTGTAATATTAGTCAGTGAGTTTAATGATACAATATGATTGTGTCATTAAACTCATTGGCCAATATTACATATTCATTTAAGAAAAAATATTTGTGGAAAGCAAGATCACTTTATTTTAAAATGCCACGTTATAATTTTTGAACACTGAATAAATTCAGGTCTATAAATGGTAGCTAGACATAAACAGGAAAGAGAACTGTGTACCAATCCCCAATGGTGATGCAGAACCGGCCAGGTCTAACATCTAATGTGCGACCCTGCATTCTCGTGGTGCAGGCCATTAGTACTTTTCAAAAGAGATATTCTCTTTTGGAAGGGAAAGAAAGGGGAGGGCTACCAGTTAAGTGTGGCCTACTGATCTGGTCATCTATGGTCACTTTTTCTTTTTTTCAACCCTGCTGAGGAGTGATCAATTTCACAGAATCCTGTGCTGACCATTTATACCCATTAGAATGGACTGATTTATGGATCCTGTTGCTGCACTGCTCAGTTGAGGGAGAAACTGCTGCTGTGTTTTCTGTTTGCTTCTGGGTTGCGAGCCCTAAGTTCGCCCTTTCGCATTATCCTGGAAGGTAAAGAACAGAGGCATGTGATACCTTATATCATCTGGTGGATAATACTGATCAGAGGCCATTGCAGGTACCTGAACCCTCATTTAGATAGTTGGGCATCGTCAATCCTAAACTGGAGTAATGTGTATCAGGCAGGCCATATGGCTCTTGGAAAAGTCCGCTTGAAAAGGTGGTGGCTGAAGTTACTACCAGCATCGGTGACTTCAGCCTTTAGCGGAGGAGGAACAGGTCTTTGCCCCATGCCTACATCAGGGGGGCTGTTTGATATTGTTGGCCCTACCTATCTCAATAAACCAAGTTTCTTTAAAAATCCTACTAATCATTTTCTCTTTGCAGGAACGTGGAACATGAGGACATTATGTAGAGATTATTCTCTTTATGTTCTCAAGTGAGTGAGTGAGTGAGTGATATATGAATCCGTCCGCCCGCATGTAGAGTCACGGACGGGCGGACGGATTCATATATAAGATGTGTAGCGAACAGTTTTATTTGTCATAAGTGTGTAGCAAACAGTTTTATTTGTGATAAGTGTGTAGTGAACAGTTTTATTTTTACCATAGTAGATTTTATATCAGTTTATAATATAGTCACATCGGAACACCGTTATCATAATTAAATGGTTGATACCATTTTGAATATAATTTTAACTACTATTTTAAATTGAAATTAATTTTTACCGTTCCTTATTAGGTACATTGCATATATTTAATTTATATGAACACTTCAGTAATAATTGCAAAGACTCGATGAGACCATAGTTATATAATTAGGTAAACATTTAAGCATTAAAAACCTTTAATGATCTTTAACAGTCCAATTGGTTGTTACGGTAACAGATATCTTACTGTAGTACTTATTATTTCTTAATCATTTTGCTTTCATTGTCAGATTTCTAGTGAATTTTAACCATCGTTTTCTTTAACTTACAGAAAATCCATTTAATTGCGATTGTGGAGCTCTTTGGCTATTCGACTGGTATTCCACAAATACGACCATAATTCGTCTCCCGTCATGCCACTCTCCCGATTCTCAACGGGACATCGCTCTACAGGAGGTGTCATGGGCCACAATGTGTCCCGACGATAATTCCACTTTCTCCTTCCGCTACATGGCGCGTGGCTTCCGAGATTATGATGTCATTCAGCTGGTGAGCAGTGCTACAGCAGTCACATTATCCTGGAAGGTAAAGGTCGCGAAAGACGACAAAGGTAAGCAGTGGACGGTAGTATATCGTAGAGCAGATGACAGCCCTTACCAGATGACTCTGGGAAGTGGTCCTTTAAGGAGCAGCAGGATTGGTAGCGAAAAAAGCCAAGAAGCAGTCCTCACAGAGAGGATTAGTAATCTCCAACCGTCCACTTTGTACATCTTTTGCGTGGCCATCATTCAGGACGGTAAATATACCGTGGAGCCCAACAAGTGTCAGAGAGTGATGACCAAAAGTTTTAGTGAAGTAGGAGAGTTTGAGAGGCAAGATTTTTTAACATCATCATCACTTCTTACGGGAAAAAACATAAAAACGATACTAGAAGATATTACAGTTTCTGCAGAATCCATCATAATCAAGTGGAAGTTGCTTCTGCTTGTGCCTGTACCTGTTTTGGCAAATGATGAAGGGACTTCAGTGAGACACGAATGGACCATCCGAATCAAAAGAACTGGATCTGACAAGTACACTGAAATTCCCGTGTTCGACATCACCAAAGAAAGCGAAACAAACGAGCAGCTCTACGAGTATGGAATAGCGGATCTTGCTTCACACACGCACTACGATGTATGCTTAATAGACGTTGATCATCATCCACTAGCTGAAAAATTTTCCGCTCTTATTCCTAAATCAATACAGCGCCAAGGTGATGATAATGAACAAGTGATGTGCAGGACAGTGCTTACATCAAGTCACTACGCTCTTTCGGAAACAGAAATCATTGCAATATCTTTGGCTTGTGCCATATGCTTGATTGTCATTGCTATCACGATTTTCTTGTGCCGTGTAAAAGGTCTTATACATTGTAAACCACAAAAATGGAGAGACTGGTTTGTAAAGACCATGCGTAAAGAACGACCTGCTCCTATCGGATGCAATAAATATCCATCTGCTACCATTCCTAGAGTGCGCTGCGAGCCGAGAAGTCACAGAATCACCGATAGGAGAATGATGGGCACTTGGAGTTCAGGAAATATGCCATATAGAGACTTTTCGCAGCCAACATTCACGGAGTCAAACGAACCTGTATCTGCGAGCTACAAAGATGCTTTGTCTTCAGTTACAATTTATAAATCGGGCTATTCAGAATGCTAATAAGAAATATGATGTATATGATTTTTTGAAATAATTTTTCATTGCAAAGAACTGAAACAGATAATTAAAAATGAAATGAAGTATGATGGATAGGAAAATATCCCATGTCCATATTGGGCACGGCTAAAGTACAAGGTAAAGGCCACGCTAGTAAGCACTATCAGAAATAGTTTGAGCTTTAGTTTCTATACTTTCTGAATATTAACGGTAACACAAACTCTAATGATAAAAAGAAATTAGAGGCATTCGCAAAAACTCTTTGCTGATGATAATAATAAAAAAATTTCTTACAATAAAGCATAAAAACATATATGATTCGAACTTTCCTCCACGTAAATGTTTCTAAGAACACAAAAATACACTGCAGTAATGGAGTTAGCACGTAATGAGAAACTGCCAAATTCGTCGAGCTGTGGATTTTTAAATGCCTTCAGAAACTTTGCTGAAAAGTATTGTTCTACGAAAATATTTGGCAGTTGGCAAACGAAGGGTGAAGAAAAAAGTGTATATCTTTGTAAATAAATAAAAAAAGAAAAAACAAAACAAAAAAAAACAACCCGTGAGGATCTAGCTGACAGCTATACATGCAAATGAACCACTAAAGAAAAAACCGTAATTTAAACCATTTCATCCAAGAAAACAAAACTCATTACGAATTAAAAGAAACATTCTTCATTGTGCTACACTAATTGTGTATTATTAATGTAAAAATTGTCCAGAGAAGTGAAATAAATACATGTATGGACATAAGGAAAGCATCAATATTTATCTGTTACACGTTAGAGAAAGTTTCAACTCTTTTTTTAAATCGAAATAAAACCACCGTTTTCAAACTGACTAAGTTTTCTATTTTTGGCACTATCATATAGAAAAACATTCCTCGTACAAAAAAAATATTATAATTTCAAAAAAGGAACGCCATATTTTTCATTTCAATGAAAATGTTTTCATTAAAAACAAATTACTCCGTCACTCCGCGTTATGGTGTTGAGAAATACAGATGTTCGTATTTCTTTTAATAACGATACATAATATATCAGTTTTCATAAATAATACTGATTCAAGATAGAAATGTGTTTTTCTGTATTTGTAATATGTGATTTATAATAACACTAAGCAAACACGAAGTCATCATCATCATCCTCAGGAACCATGGGCTATGGATGTCCAACCAGTTTCTGCAACTTAGTTCTCCAAACACATCTGACCTAAGCTACATCTACTCAATCTTGCCACTGCACATCAATTCTAACAAGGTCCTGTTTGACATTGTCTGCCAACCGCATCCCAGGTCTCCCCATCTTCCCGAGACCTTTAAGCACACTGTTCATAAACCTATTCGATAATCTATAATTATCCATACGGGCACTTTGGCCAAACCAACGGAGTCTCTCTCTGCACAATATGCTGATTGAAGGAGGTTGCCGACTCATTTGCCTAACCTCATCATTAGTTACAAAGTTAAACTACCTAATGCTCAAGATACTGCGTAAGCATCTAGAATCAAAAGCATCTAGTTTCCTGTTACCTTGTTTACAAAGGGTCCAAGTTTCACTACCATAACTAACCCTGGAGAGAACCAAACTGTTATATAGTCTAATTTTAGTATTTAGGTGTATACGCCTATTTCTCCACACTCTTCCTAAGTTCTTAAAAGTCTCGGCAGCAAATACTATTCGTCTGTTTATCTCATGCTGCACATCACCAGTATCTATTACATAGCTTCCAAGATAATTGAACTGAGACATCTTCTCAAGAGCGCGATCATTCATATTAATTGAACCACAGCCTGCCTGAACAATTTTCATCACTTTAGTTTCTCTCTGTTTATCAGCAAACCTACTCTTTCATTAGAGCTGTTGATGAGACTTATATTACAGTCTCATCAACAGCTCTAATGAAAGAGTTCATCTCATGAACATCATTTGCCAAAAGGGCGAAATCATCAGCATAATCCAAATCAGAAATTTTCAGATCTCTAGACCATTTAAAGCCCAAAATCTTTCACTGCAGTGAATTTCGCATAACATAATCAATAAAAAAACTAAAGATTAAAGGAGAAAAAAATGCACCCTTGCCCAACACCAGAAGCAATGCTAAACCAACAATCACACATGACTCTGTTAATGAAATGATAGCTCTCTATAATAATGCTAACTTGTCTGGTATGCCATAAGATCTCACGATCAACCACAAATTATGACGGTCAAAAGCCTTTTTGAAATCTACAAAGCTAGTAACCATAGGTTTCTGAAATTCTATACATTTCACAAGAATCTGTCTAATTGAAAAAATCTGATCTACACATCCCCTACCACTTCTGAATTCACACTGCTCATCACGCAATTGTCCGTCAACCAGTCTTAATTCTATTAAGCACAATTATGCAAAGAACTTTACCTGGAACAGAAAGTAGGCTGATACCCCTATAGTTATCACAAGAACTGAGATCACCTTTTTTTAAAAATAGGGATGATAATAGCTCTGCTTTTATCATAAAAGATATTCAAAATTTCAGTGATATAGGGCCAACATTAAGGCCAGTAATGCATCTATCATAATTACAAATAATAGGAGTAGAACTAACCACATTGTTTAGAACATCACTGAAATGCTCAGCCCACAGAGCCATCACAGAATCCTTACCTTTTATAACCTTACCTTGTTTATCCTTCAATCCCTGCATACCTGTCCATTTTTTACCAAACAAAACGTTAACTATCTGGTACAGCTGATACGCTGCCTCAGCGTTGTTACCCAGTTTTGTTTCCTCAGCTTTGTCAGTCAAGCTATCAAGCCAAAGATTTTTTTCATCTACTAACTGATCCTTTAAGCATTTATTAAGCTCTTGTAATGCTTTCTGTTAGGACTAGTAGGGTATTGATTAAGTTCAAGGTGTCATTCTTATAGTTCTTTCTCCCCAAAATAAGCTCCAGTGCATTATTACTCAAAAACTTTGCCTCCTCTGCTACGTTTTACCCAAAAGACTACTGTTAGTTTCAAGGAAAGCCTGTTTAAAACTGTCCCATTCTTCCTCAACTTAGTAAGCAAACCATGACTGTCATAATGACTAAGTAACCTATCTCCTATCATGGTAAGCTTTAGCTATAACTAGGTTTTTCGGAGCTTCAATGTTAAAGACAACATTTTTAACTTAGCACAACACTTTTTAAGTTTGAGTTGCAAGACTCTTTTAACAAGGCAATGGTCAGATCCAATTTCAGCTCCCCTATATGACACTGGTATTCCTAATAGAACCAGCTTATTTGCTGTTAATTAATATATAATCGTTCATGTTCTTATGCAGCCCATCTGGTGAAACCCATGTGTATTTATGTATGCCGTGGTGTTTCTAATAAGTGTTAGTTATTCTAAAACCATTAAGTTTACTTACCTGAGGGATATGTTGCCCATTGCAGCTACCAATACCAAAGGGACCTATCACCCCACCCCAAA
This sequence comes from Ryuthela nishihirai, assembly GCA_038380435.1. Taxonomy (NCBI): domain Eukaryota; kingdom Metazoa; phylum Arthropoda; class Arachnida; order Araneae; family Heptathelidae; genus Ryuthela; species Ryuthela nishihirai. Next base: position 58,176,887 of record JAWZYU010000021.1, read on the forward strand.
GATCAGAGTTAGTACCAACTTTAGCATTGAAGTCGCTTAGAACAAGGGTAATATCTCCTTCCTTGACAGAATTCAAAATATACTTAAGTTGTCCAAAAAAAAAAACTATCTTTCTCATCCTCCCATAGGTTCTTAAAGTCTCATCATCTCATTATAATTCTTCATCCTCCCCTAGGTCCCTCAGTGGGGACATAATAACAGATTAACATTCAAGTCTTTAATGCTTGTCTGAAATTTAGCTGTAAGAAACTTTGCATTAATGCACTCATATCCTAGAAGAGAATCACTAACGTGTTTCCTGAGGAGCAAACCTACGCCTTTTGGAGATGTTTTCCATCTTCCCTCCCTGAAAGAGAAATTTAAGGTTATTTATAAGAATCTGACCTTTATCTGTTCATTTGATCTCTTGCAAACCGAAAATATCTAAGTTATAAAGGTGGAATTCTTATGCGGGGTCATCAAAGGAATAACCTCTGTGCAGAGTTCTCACATTCCAGCTACCTCTGGAGAGAGAATGATGCGATGTTTAAGTTGTTTAACTTTGTGGTAAGTTGTAAAACTTAAGAAGTTAATTTTAACATATGTTTAAAGAAACTATGTTTATTGACAGAGGGGATGCCGACAATATCAAACAGTTATCTAATACCCGTTCCCCCACTACTAAAAGCTGAAGCCATCTACACTGGAAGACTTCTTCCAACGTAAGTTTGACGATGACTGTAGAAGCAAGAGTTCAAGGTGCCTGCAATGACCTCTGCTCAGTATTATCTACCAGCTGATAAAACATAACCCGTGAATTTATTTACTTCAGTCTGTCAATCCACAAACAAACAGAAAACACAGCAGAAGATTTTCCCTCAAGAGAACTGACCATATGAAGCCCACTGCATACGGTCAGCATCAGGACTCTGTGGTTGACCACTCCTCATAAATACATACATTACATACATACAAAATCCTTATACAGCTACGAGCTATGGAGTCCTACCAGACTGTGTAATTTTCCTCTGCAGACAAGTATGTTCTGAGTTACAGCTGCTGGATTTGGATACTGCAGGCCAATTCTAGCAAGATCTTGTTTGACATTGTCTGCCAATCGCATCCTAGGTCACCCCCTTTTCCTGAAGTTTTTAGGCATACTGTTCATAATCTTGTTTGCCAATCTGGAGCTGTGCACACTGTCAACATGGCCAAATCAACGGAGTCCCTCTCTGCACAAAATGTTGCTCAAAGGATGTTGATGACTCCCTCTTTAACCTCATCATTACTTACCAAGTCAAACCAACCAATGCCTAAGGCACTGAATCCAGAGCACTGAATCCGTTTGGATGCAGGAAATCAAGTGTCTTGTAATCCTGCATACAAACGGTTCACGTTTCGCTACCATAACTAACCTTAGAAAGAACCAAACTATTATACAGCCTAATAGTCTTTAGGTGTATACGGCTAGTTTTTCACACTCTCCAAAGATTCTTAAAAGTTCCAGCAACAATCCCTATTCTTCTATTTATCTCATGCCGCACATCACCAGTATCTGTTACATAGCTCCCAAGATAATTAAACTCAGACATTAGCTCAAGAGTGCAGCCATTCAAAGCAACTGAAGTACCATCTGCCTGACCAATTTTCATCACTTTATCACTAAACCTACTCTATTACCATTCTCATGAACAGTCCTAATGAAAGAATTCATCTTATCAAATCATTAATCAACAGGGCCAAATCATCTGCATAATCTAAATCGGAAATTTGAAATCTCTTGACCATTCATCCCTTTGTAAAGCCAAATCGTTCCCTTGCAAAATAAATAAGCAAAGCTAATCCTAAAGCAAATCGTTCCTTTGCAAAGAATTTCGCATTACATAATCAATAACGAAACTAAAGAGAAAAGGGGGCAAAATGCACCCTTGTCTAACTCCATTAGCAATACTAAACCAATCGCTACAAGTCTTACCAAATTTCACACACGACTCGGTGTTATTACAGAGAGTTTTCATTACACTAACTTATCAGGTATTTCACATGATCCAACGATCAATCACAAATTATGTCGATCAACAGAGTCAAAAACCTTTTTGAAATTTATAAAGCTAGTAACCGCACAGGTTTCTGAAACTCGAAACATTTTTCAAGAATCTGTCTAAATGAAAATATTTGATCTATACGTCCCCTACAACTTCTGAATCCACACTGTTGATCACGCAGTTGTCCATCAACCAAATTCTTAATTTTATTAAGTATGATCATGCAAAGAACTTTACCTGTAACAGAAAGTAAACTAATTCCCCTCTAATTATTACAAGAACTACGATCACCTTTTTTTTAAAATAAGGAGAGTTATAGCTGTAGTAAAATCCTTAGTAATAACACCTTTTGATAAAATATATTCAAAATTTCAGTCAGTCATGTGACAAAGTCACCAAATCAAATTGATGTCTGACCTGTCAAATTGATGTCATGACCTAAGTCATGTGACCCTTAATTCCTGTGTACCTTCTGTTTCTTCCCGCATAAAACATTAATAATCTGGTACAACCCCCTGCTGTTGTGCTGTCTAACTGCTTCCTTTGCTTTATCAGCTAAGCTATCATGCCAAAGATTCTTATCAGCTGTTAACTGGTTCTTTACACGTTGATCTCGTTGTAATGCTGTCTGTTAGAACTAGTAGGGTGTTGATTAATATTAGCCCTGCGCTTCCTTCTTTCAGAAATAAGTTCCATAGCCTTTCACTCAAAAAGTTTTGTTTCCTCTGTTCTCTTTTACCCAAAAGAGTACTGTTGGTTTCAAGAAAAGCCTGCTTAAACTGATCCCATTCTTTCTCAACTTCAGCAGCAAGCAAACCACGATTGTCATAATGACTAACTTATCATGATATGCTTTGGCTACATCTGGATCTTTCTGACCTTCAGTGTTAAAGGTAATTTTCTCAAACTTCAATTGCAAGATACTTTTGACCAGGTAATGGTCAGACCCAATTTCGACTCCCCTGTATGACCTGGAATTTTTAACCGAACTAGCCCATTAGCTGTTAATTAAAATATAATCTATTGAATTCCTGTGCAACCCATCAGGTGAAACGCATTTGTATTTATAAATATCCCGGTGTTTGTAGTATGTGTTAATTATTCGTGAATCATTAAGTTTACTTACCTGTAGGAGATTTCCTCATTACCATTGGAACATCCAATGTGAAAGGGACCTAAAACTCCTGTCCAAGGGTCAAAGTCAGCAGCAACTTTAGCATTTAAGTCACTTAGCACAGAGAAATATCTCCTCTCTTCACAGAATTCAAAATATTCTAAAGGTGTCTGCAAAACATATCCTATTCATTCTCATCAGAGTCATCTTGTGGGGACATAACAACAGATAACATTCAAGTCTTTAATTTTAGTTTTAAATTTTGCTCTATGAAATCTTTCATTAATGTAATCATATTCTAGAAGAGCATCACTGGCGTGTCTGCTGAGAAGTAAACCTATACTTTGGAGATGCTTTCCATCCTCCCTGACCGAAAAGAGAAATTTAAAGTTATTTTTAAGTATTTCCCTTTTACCTGTCCATCTGGTCTCTTGAGGATATCAAGAGAATAATCGCAATGTAATGTCCTCACGTTCCACGAACCTGCAGAGAGAAAATAATTAGTAAGATTTTTAAAGAAACTAGGTTTATTGAGAGAGTTAGAGCCAACAATATCAAACAACCCCTGATCACAGGCCTCGAGCAAAGACCTGTCCCTCCTCCGCTAAAGGCTGAAGTCACCGATGCTGGTTGGAACTTCAGGCACCATCTTTTCATGTGGACCTTTTCAAGAGCCATATGACCTACCTGAGACACATTACTCCAGTTTAGGATTGACGATGCCCAACTATCTAAGTGAGGGTTCAGGTACCTGCAATGGCCTCTGATCATGATTATCCACCAGATGATATAAGGTATCCCGTGCCTCAGTTCACTTAGGGTTGACAACCCATAAGCAAACAGAAAACACAGCGGCAGATTGTCCCTGAAGGGGCCCAACAGTGCAGCAAGTCAAGGGTCTATAATCAAGCTCAAAGCTGTAAACCAGTCCAGACTAGTAGGCATAAAAGGTCAGCACAAGGACCCTGTGAAGTTGACCACTTCATAACCGGGTAGAAAAAAAAAGAAAAAAGTGGCCATAGATGACCAGATCAGTAGGCCACACTGATCTGGCAGCCCTCCCGTTCTGTTCTCTTCCGACAGAACTTTGGAAGGTACTAACAGTATGCGCTACAAGAAGGCGAGGTCGGACATAGGTGCTAGATCTCGCTGGTTCTGTGCATCATCACTGAGGATTGGTACACAGCTGTTCTCAGTTTATGCCTAAAAGGTAGGGGGAAAAAAGAAAAATAGCCATTGTAGTCGAGATCAGTAGGTCACACTCATCTGGCATCCCTCCTCTTCCGTTACCTTCCATAAGAGAGTATTTATTTTGGACAGTACTAACGGTCTGCACCACGAGAAGGCGGGTCGGGTCGGACTTTAGGTGCTATGCCTGGCTGGTTCTTTGCATCATCACAGGGGATTGGTGTATAGCTCTCCTTCCAGTGAATACCTAGCTACTATTTACAGACCTCTACCATTTATTAACCAACTAAATTAGGGGATATAAATGTTTTCTTACACTTCAATAACTAATAATATTAGTTTTCCTCTTCTATCACAATTTAGGACTATACCATTCTTAAACCGATTGACTGGCTCAGGTGGTAGTGTACCAAGCTAATAATCTGCAATTATCAGGTTCGAGTTCCACCTGCTCCAGCGTTGAGATTTATCTCCGTAAAACTTTCCCCCTGTGCCCTCGTTCAGTAGGTGACACCAGTGGGTTTGGAAAAGCGCTGTTCGTCGCCGGATAGAACGTAAAGCTCTGGTGCTGTGTGCAGGAGAGCCATACCCTGTCCATGTTAAGAACACAGTGGATGACCTTGACAGGAGGCTACCATCTGTCTCCTAACAGCTGTTCGGTGGGTCACCATCCACTGAACCTATCAAGTCTGAGTCCTCCTGGGTCCTTGTGATCTGGCCATTTAGCCCGTTTGGTGAAAAAAAGTGCTGCTCAGAAGTAAAACAGAACCAAACAAAATGATTTCAGAAATAATGAAATTAATTTAGTTTCAGACTGTTGATATATCGTATTAATTCTTGGGTGTATGTTTTCACAAAAAACGTATCCTAAATCACATCTGCATAGAGTAATTTAAATATGTAATACTATTCATCTTGATCAAAGGAAGGTAGATTAGAGTTTAACGTTTTTGGCACAGAAGTGTGTGTGAAGGATGAGAAATTCTACAGTTAAGAAGAAAACTGAAAGCTTACAGTGGATGATCTTTATGAAAACTGGACTAACACCGTTTCATAGGTAGAGGTAGAAAGAAAAGACTGGTTGCTACAATTTATTTCCTTGTTCCGTATGACCTTCATGAAGGATAAAAACCTTTGGATCAAATGAACGCCAGAGCACTTCTTGGCTGAAGGCTAAATATATCATATCAAGTTTATTTTTGAGCCCTAATGTTTTAAATTTATCTAGTATAAGTAAAGCTTTTTAAAAAGTACAAAGATAATATAGACTTGTCTGCCGACCTTACCCATTTTCGAAAAAATCTTCATTAGCTAACATGTGCGTTCTCCGTATTGAAAATTACCTTATTTTTCGACTATATTAAGTCCTAAGCGGCCGCTTAGTCCACTTAAAACTACTTTTTTTTGCACAATCAGCTAAGTTAGTTAAGTTTCTTCACCTCATAAAGCAAATGGAAGCAACTGGATTTTAAAGAAGGCAATTATAAAAATTTCTTCTAGGTAAAGGAAATATGTATCACTAGCAATAAGAGGAAAGTGTGTCTTAACACGAGGAAAAAATTATTTTATTCCGCACGTCTCCTTTTTCGAATAAAATAAATGAATTCTTGTAAAACTGTTTTGCAGAAATTAGTAATGGCGAATTTACCGATATGCGGAGGTTTAGAGCTTTGGCTACTGAGGGTCCCCAAATCGTTCTGCGAATTTCGTGTTTTGATTATATTATCGTATTTTTGAGTATTATTATTATCGAAGTAAAATGCTCATTTTTCAATAGCATCATGAAAGAATGAAAAATGCTTTCATAATTTTAGAGGTCATTTTAACTACACTACAGGACTCCTAAATGTTGTTCTCCTTAGGGCCCCTGGACCTCTATATCCGCTAGTGGAAATTAGAGTTGTACAGATGGGAGAATGGAATATATTTCAAGTTTATTCTCCCAGTCAAAGAATGTTAAACCACAATATTAATCACATTATTTTGCAATCATACCAGCAAATCCACGATATTTAGCTAGCTATATGTATTCCTTGTTGCCTTTATGTAAGTGTTTCAAATTCCAAACGTATCCGTTCATCTATAATTTCTGAAATACGCATTTAATTGAAAAATGTAATTAATAATAAATTAATGATCGTAATCAAAGCTGTTTAAATCTCGATTTTCAACAATATTCGTTCAGTATTTAAAGAGGCACGGAAGATGGAATATTTAACAATAAATTATTTTTATAAATATCATTAATGATTTCGTAATGATTCTTTTAATATTAGGCAAATGTTTAAATGCATATTTTATTAAATGGTTTGAAACAATCCTTGTTATGCTAGTTTTAATTAATTTCTGAGAGAAATTCTGATATGTTTAACCTTTTAAAGTCTAAATTATTGTCTCTAGAGTTCATATGAGCAATCTACAGATGCAGAAAAGCCAATCTACAGATGCAACACTGCGATGAATTGACGTTACGATGAACTGACGCAGCGATAAATTGACGTCGCAATGAATTGACGCTGCGATGAACTGACGTTGCGATGAATTGACGGGACACCCTTTAAGACGAGCGTTTTTTTTTTCCGAGCAGCTCTTTGCCAAGTTTGGGTGGTCATACTTGATATAATTCATGTACTGGTCCATATGGGCGCCGGCAGAAAATTTTCCGAAGTGGGGGGGGAGAGCAAAATTTTCAAGATAGAAATATTTATGTCGAGCCTTTCATTAATGAATACAGTTTCAAATAAGGAATCATACATACATCATACCATAATACCACCAGGGTAGAATCTGGGGTGTTGGAGGGGCAAGAGTGCCATGCCCTCTCCCAGAATGCTGGTAAGGGTAATGGAGACCAAAAATGGTTAAAATTGCGCATATTTCACTCATTTCCATAAATTTTTTAAAAACCTCTAAAATGAAGGTTAAAACGTTACACTGCAATGGAAAGCCAGTCAGTCTCTCCCCCCCCCCTCCTTTTCCGGCTCAGTTACTTTTATTTTTCTATATCAGGGCCTGCTGAATACAACGATTATGCCCGAAAACAAAACGGAAAGAAGGAATTTATTACTGAAAATACACATAAAACATGCTTTTCATAATAATAAATAAATAAAATACTTCCGACAACCAAAAAAAAAATGCAAAAAAAAAATATCAAGATTTACATTTCTTTAAAGAAAAAAAAAAATCAGTTTTATGGTACAACTGATATTATTTAACATAAATTAATTTGTCGATCAATATTTCAAGGGTGGGTGGGCAACTGACCTCTCCTTCCCCCGACGGCACCCATACTGGTACATTAAATCACCACATAATTTTAACACCCATGAGCTGAAAACTGTTGTGACAATGTCGTCACAGTTATGATTGCTAAAATTGAGATCGAAGAGTTTCGTATAGTACAAATAGATGGCAGCACCAAGATCTAAAATATTTTTATTTTTTAAGTTTATTTTGTCGAAGTTCTTTCCCATTTAACCACTCAAATTAAAAATTAATTAAATTTAACTCACTACAATTATCACTCATTTATTATTTTCTCATTAAACATGAAAAAAAATTACATTAAGATTATTAAAACACTAAATATGAGTTTCAAATATTTCTAAGGTATTCTTGAACAACAAAATTATACTACTCACAAAAAATAGGGGATATATTATCGCTTCATATTCATTTTGAAATATCCTTAATTTTTGTGAGCAGTATATTTACAGGTTTACCTGTAATAATTTATTGTCCACGAACAGTTACTCGGTAATATATATAAATATAATGCGATAGCTAATATTGTTAATCGCCTGCCAACAGTGAATCTTCAAGGGTGGGTTGTTTTACCTCTGAGCGTCACTTTTTTGGACACAATGGTCTAAATGCTCAAGTCACAAGGACCCGAAGGGCGCAGAGAAGATGGGATAAGGGGATCCACTCGACAGCTGTTAGGAGACAGATGGTAGCCTCTTGTCAATGCCATCCAGCAGGTTCTCTAACGTGCACAGGGTATGACTCTCCAGCACAAGGAAGCTTAAAGTCTTATCCAATGGACGGCGGCCTTTCTTTAGCCCATCGGTGCCCCCTCCCTAATAACCGAGGGAAGGGAGGGGAGTTTTGTGGAGATAAATCTCAACGATAGCACAGCTGAAATTCGAACCTGAAAACTGCAGATTATGAGGCTGGCGCGATACCGATTGAACATCCCTTCTCCTGAAATCTTCAAATTATACATGGTATCAAAATTAAATTAAAAAAATAAGAAATATCTATTTTTCGACATGTGGTTTAAAAAGTCAGAATATTAATATTATCATCAACGATTATATCGTTTACGCTAGTGAAATTAATTTGAATGAGATATAAACGTTCAAATGAACTAACGTTTTAAACTGCATATCAAATTTTTTCAAACTGATTTTTATCTCGTTTTCTTTGAAAACGAGATAATAGTTTAGCTTTCTTGCTGTCTGCCTGTCGACATCGAACTTTTTTGTTTGTTGTGTTGGATAGGTATTGATGAAATATTAAGACCTGCATTTTTCAAATCTCAGTCAAGCTATAAGTGCGCCCTCTAACAGTGGAAATTTTTAAAATTTCCAAAATTTTAAACAAAATTTTAAACGAATATTGCAAACGATGTATTATGCTAGAAATTTGAAATTTTGGTGGTGGAAGAAGATTACCAAGTTTTTTTTGACAATAATAACTTGATCCCTTACCCTCAGGGGGTTGGAAAACACAATTCCTTTTTTTAAAGTGAAAATTAGAAAACTCTTTTTTAGTTGGATTGATGCTGAAATATTATAATTCACATTTTTCAAATACTTATGTATGTATTTTAATTTATATCGTTACAGATCACTAAATATGGAAACGGCAAAACTATTAAGGACTTTTTCAAATGATTTGTATATGACAGAAATTGAAATATTGGTGTTAGCTTTTCAAGAGATATTCCACTGACAGCAATACTCTACTCACTTTTTTTTAGAGGAATGTGGGAAATGCAACTTTTTAAATTTAAGAAATAAAAGACAAATACTTTTTATGTTGTATAGTTACTAATAAATTACTAATAAATTCTTCTCTGCCCTATATGTTGCAAATCAAAATATACCATTTTCCCCATCATCCGTTAGTTCAAATTAAATCTTTTAAGGATTGAAATAGATAAAGAAAAAACTTCATTCTCTTTGAAATGGAGATTCCCATATGCGCCAGAGGCGATATGCTTTCTTCTACTTTGCTTGTATTAACAACTTTTTTTTTTTCTAAAAGATGCTGTAGCCACAAAATGCTATTCTTCCTCTTCTTAGCAGGGGTAGGAGGAAAGAGTGAGAGTAGGACCTAAAAGTTCAAATCCTGACTGGTACTTATAGCAACTGATTTCAAAGGAAGTATCGGTTCCCCCGAATTTTTTTTTTCCCACTTGTGAAGGACATATTCAAAAAATTATAAAATGGGTTTAAATACATTTCATTCGGCAAAATAATTTCTGTCACAATGTACAATTTCTCCCAACGAGAAACCAGCTTAGATATTCCTCGTCGATAGAGATCTAACTAAAATTATTATCTTTAAAGCGAAAAAATTGATAACTACTTTTGCAAGTTCCCTGGAGCATTAAACCACCTACCGTCGTCACGCTATTGTGCATATAATTATTCAGTGACAAAAAAGTTAAATCGAATGACGAAATATTTGGGGAATGTGGATGAGGCGAGATTTCCTAATTGAAGTTGCTAATTTTTTCTCAGGTAACTTTCGCCGTATATTGTTATGTGCTATCCAGTAAAAAAAAATGTCCTTTCTTTTGACCAGCAATGTCTGCTTTTACAGTAATTTATTGTGAATCCTCTGAATACACTTCTGTTTTAATGGTTTTGTCACTTGCCAACATCTCACAATAGATGATTCCCAGCATTTGCCGACCAAAAACATTTTCTGCTAGGATGAATATCTGGGCTTCGAAGTGTGGTTTTCTCGATCGTTAGGGGCGTAGACAATACGGGCAAGGGCACGGCCACTCCCCCCCTCCAAAGAATCTGTTAATGCAAATACATATAATTTTTTTACGTACATATATGCAATTGTTTAAATGTAACCTAAAATATCAGAGAATAGTAATAGGACTGTGTTACGAAAGTGGTGCCAGATTAGGTATTTTAGATGCGAAACTATTTTTTTCCCTATGTTCCTTGGTGAATCTAAAGAACATTTTGTTTATGAAGTGTTTCGTGCAGTTCTTGCAGTAAAATAAAATAAGACTAATTGTGGGAACAACTGGACCAATTGTGATTCTAAAACAGCATCAAATTGCAACTGCCTTTCAATTCGATTAGATCAAAACCGAAACGGAATCAAATAATTGGATACTATTTGGTGTTGGGGGTTTTTAGGAATCGGACGTACGGGTGAAACAGCTTGAGATTAAGGTCTCCTCAGATACACAGAAAAGAATAGATAAACAATATTTTTTTCCCTTTACACTTCCTTCCGGGCTCATCTGAAAGTTATCGATTCTGACAAGAAAGTTAGTGAATATTTTTTGTGGACCACTAAGTGAATTTGCAAAGATTTGGGAAAAACAGTTTAATAGGAAGTAACCAGTGGCTCTTGTAGGTAGAAGTAATAGTCATCTGTAACAAGTGAATTTTGCAGTGGTGAATCTCTACATGAATTGTAAGATAGATGGCTGAGGCCATCTATCTTTTTTTTTAATATTTAGTTGATTGTTCTTAGTTATTTTTATTTGTAGGTATTAAAAACTTGATTTAGATGCTTATGCTAAGCAGTAGGGGAGTATCCAAGTATAGGTACAATGGACCAGGGCTCCTCAAGAAACCTTTAGTGCAAATACAAAAATGTTATTATGCAGGTAAGTGCAAATATATAATAGACGGATAGGTAACAAGAAATATCACAGAACAGTAACAGGACTTGCTATTAAAATGTTGTCTGACTAGGATTTTTACCCATTAATCCAAAATTAGTTAGCGACTAAAGTCCAATTGTGATTCTAAAACACTATGTAATTTCAACTGTCTTTCCATTAAATCAGTTGAAAATTAAACTATTTTGTGTCTGTAAACGGTTGAAATTTCTCAGTGCTGCGAAGATCTCATCAGAAAGATGTGAAAAAATATCGTTTTCCCACTCTTTCTTAACATTAGTTTCTGCACATCTGATAGCAAGGACCTTTCAAGGGACATTATATCTGGCCTCAAACTTAAAAGGAAGCCTTAAAAACTTGTGAACATTTATACTTTATTTTATTTTATTTATTTATTTTATTTGTCTATATTTTACATTAAACTTAGGAGGTTGAATTGTATTACCTATGAGCGGCACTTTTTTGCATACAGTGGGCTAAATAGCCAAGTCACAAGGACTCAAAATTGTTGGGGATGAGGCCCACTGTACAGCTGTTTGGAGACAGATGGAAGCCTCCCGTCAAAGAAATCAAGCATGTTCTTCAATGTGCACAGGGATGGTTCTCCTGCTTACAGGAGCACTGTTTTACGTCCCACCTGACAGACGGCGCTTTTCAGAGTCCATCGGTTTCCCTTTTCAACTGAGAGCAGCGTAGGGGATTAGCGGAGATAAATCTCAACTCTGGCCTATGGTGCGATCCGAACCTGGGAATTACAGATAACGAGCGTAGCGCACCACCGACAGAGCCAATCCCACCCCTTTGATATTAAATTCAACAGCAAAATATGCAATTTAGTAAAAGATATAATTTTTAACTGACGAGCTTTGGATAAGGCATAGATGTTTCTTTTCTGGTGTTTTTTTTTTCTGTTAAGGTCTCGACTTACAGCATTATCCATGGCTTATTAAACTAGCAAGCTACTATCGGACATCTGCCTATCTAAGGGGTAAATTTTTACATAGATTTTGTGAAATTAGAATAAAAACCTTTGGTATTAACGACAATCAGTTTTTACGTTGGCTAGGGGCCTCAAAATTTGGAAGTGTCCCGGGCCTCTGTGGACCTGTGAAATGGCTAACGGAAGTTAACGATTCTACAAACAAACAAAGCGAAAATTTTTTGGGGCCACGAAATGAATTTGGAAAGATTTGGGAGTAAAATATTAGTAGGAAAGTGAAAAGAAAGTAATCAGGGAGCTTTTGTAGGCCTTGAAGTCATAGTAGCCTTCTGAAGCAGGCGGACTTTGCAGTGGTACATCTTTACGGGCTTAGGAGTATGAAAGGCTGAGCTTCATCTGTCTTTTCTCTGAAATTCTTTTAGCGAATGATTTTAGTTTACATATTTTTGTTGAGTTTTAAAACAAGTAACCGCTGGCAGAGTAGCTAGCGTGCTTGGTTGTGGATCAAAGAGACTTCGATTCAAGTCCCGGATAAGGAATGAATGTTTCTTTTCATGTACTATCTTTCTGTTGAGGTCTTGCCTTTTCACACTTTCTCTGTGACGTATTATACTTACAGATACTTATTAACCTATGGCTTAATTCAGAATACGTAGCTTAGTTTCTAAACAAATTGTTTGATCGGTTAATTCTTTTAACAAAGGCAGAAAAAATTTTCTTTTTGAAAACCGTCAAATCTGAAGATTTGATTAAATTTTAGAAAGATTTAGCTTCATTTTATGTCATACTGTTAACGCATTTTTATTTCTGGGATGGCAATGTAACATAAAACAGGGCAGGATGTTTGCTCCTCCTGTATTCAAAAGCATTTAGATCTCAATCTATTACTAGGGAAATGAAGTACACATATGATAACACTATTAATATTACACTGGTATAAAATAAAAAAATGTCTGGTTGTTTGTTTTTTTAAAAATAATTTAATATTTATACATTTCTTGAAAACTTCTATTTTAAATATTTTTGGATATCTATTGTGCAGGTTCACTCCAGATTGTCGGGAACAGAACTGGTGTGGTTGCAAAAATCTCAAAGATATTTTTACAATATTCTTTTTTTCTTTAAAAGATGAAAAACACTCTTTTGCTAAAAATATTCTCAAGGAAAAAGGGCTTACTTTGAGTGATTTCTAGAGGTGTCAAAATGTGCCTTGCTGATGAGCAAATATTATCAGCAATGAATAAGAATTATTGCTAATAACATTTCTTATCGAGTGTGATGAAAAACTGTGTATCCTTCCCAAGAAAATATTTTGGAGAAACCGATGTTACACAATAGGTTCAAAATTAAAGCCGCTTTTGAGACGTTCTTATACCTAAAGGTTTAAAATATTCTTCACTAAATGCAGATTTAGCCCATTCCTGGACTAACGGTTAGCGTATCTTATTATTAAATCAGAGGGCATGTCCCTGTGTATAGGTTTGAATGTTGTATGAGAAACCAGGTCAAGCCAATAGAGCTTTTAAGTTATCTCCGTTCCTTTTGTAGGGGAGAAACATCTTACACTTTAAAGAAAAAAAAAAAGAAAAAAGGGTATTAGTTGGCATCATTGCCAGGGTCACAATATCCCTCAGGTGGTTATTGACAATATGGTTTTCGTGTACTGTAGAAGAACTTCGATTACTCAGTCTGTATATGGGTGGCTCGGATAAGTCGAAATATCGGATATTTGAGAGGAAATGCGAATAATTAAGAAATGTTAGGAAATAACAAAAATATAGCTCAGTTACGAACATTAAGGAAATTGAAACAAAAAACCATGTTAATATGGCATAACGATAAATGTAAAATTATATCGAGAGCATTACTCCACATAGTGAATAGCTGTCAGAGAATTAATATCATCTTGTCTTTTAAACTTGCCTTAAGCTACAATAAGTTTAAGAAGCATCATCAATTGGATAATCGAAGGCAGCTTAATATAATACGACTTAGTTTAATCAAATGTTCTTCTTTTATAAAAGAGGAGTTCTTGTAAATATTCTGAATAATTTTTTCATCCACGATGAAAGCTTTTTAGAAACATTTTTGGGTGTATTAATCAGGCGAAAAAAGGAGTAGAGCACCATTGCGCAAATAAGTATGTTATTTTAAATTTTACTGAAAAAATTAATGCTAAAATTGGAAAATTTAGTGGCCATAATCTATTGTTTTTCCTCTAAGAAACTTTAACACTATCTTGCAGGAGGAGGGGGGGGGGGGGGGCGTAGTTCTATCACTGAGTAGTATCTGTACAAAATTCCACTGGTTAATAAAACAATAATTGGATAATCGAAGGCCGCTTAATCGAGGTCGCTTTGTCAATAACCTGTGCCCCCCCCCCCCCCCCCCCAAGAAACTTTTCTGGCTACACCCCTGTAGATCTTAGGCAACAACCATTGATACGAGCATTTTTTACTGCGTACATAACCGATTCTCGTCGCAAGTTAAAACACGATTCATAAATGGAGTGCAGTTATGTCGAGAAATGAGCTGATCGTGAGTCATTTCATTGCTATTTATTGTCAGCAGCCAATTAATGAGCTACCATTGTCAGTAGGCAAGTTATGAAGTATCAGCTTGCTTAGCTTCTGTATTTTTTCCAATGGCATTAAGCGAGATCATGCTATTTCTATATTACATAAACCTTATCTATATACCATAAATTAAGGAAAATCCCTATATTAAGTTAATGGGAAGCTAATGTCAAAGCTCTATAACTTATAAAATAATTTTTTTTGTTTTGAAAAATGTGATTGCAGATAAAGATCTCAATCAAATAAATCAATATCTTGATTTTCAACAATATTCGTTCAGTATTTAATGAATTATGGAAGTTTTAATATTTAGCGATTACAATGCCAGTCACAAAAATTAACTTCAGAAGTTAATTAAACCTTAGTAATAAGTATAGTATCAAAGTGTTTAATAAAATAAATTTGCATTTTAGAACTTTGTGTAAAGAATTCTTTCACTATTCTTCAGTTTTGTATAAGTTTCTTAAGACTGGCTTTGCTGTTCTTAAATATTCAAACATCCATAACTTATTAAATACTGAACGAATATTGTTGAAAATAGAGCTATTGATTTATTTGATTGGGATCTTTATCTGCAATCACATATTTCAAAACAAAAAAACTTATTTTAGAAATTATAGAGCTTTGACGTTAGCTTCCCATTGACTTAACATAGGAATTATCCTTAATTTACGGAAACCGATATAACTGGGACGAGAGTTTACTCAGTCGGTAGCGCACCAAACGCGTAATTTGCTGTTCCCAAGTTCGAGTCCCACGTGTACCAGCATTGAGATTTATCTCTGCTAAATAAATCCCCAGCTTGCCGTCGGTCAGAGAAGTAGAAAGGGGCATCAATGGGCTTAGAAAGACTGCCGTCCTTCGGATAAAACATTAAGCAGTGGCCCCATGTGCAGGAGAGCCATATCTTGTCCACGTTAAAGAACATGTTGGATGGCCTTTGACGGGAGGCTTTCATCTGTCTAATGGGTCCCTTTCCGCCAACCTTCTCCTAGTCCTTGGGATTATCGTGATATTGCCATTTAGCCCATTGTGTGCAAAAAAAAAAAGTGTTTCTCAACATAACCTTAAAACTATCTTTTCAAAGATAGCTATTTTTTCTTAAAATGCAATAAATGGCAGAAGGGCCGTACTTTGACCTTCTGAGGCACTAAGCTATGACAAGTTTAAGAGGCCACAAAATTTCGAAAGTCGAAATAAGTTATATACTGTATTTCTTCGATTCTAAGACGCACTTTTTTTACCATATAAACGTCTCTAAAAACTGGGTGAGTCTTAGAATCGATGGCGTCTTAGAATCGCAGCTTTTTTTTCTTCAAAATTTCCCGTGCTTTGCACACGGCACCACACGTTTTGTTTTTACACGGAAACCCCGCCTCCAAGTTTGACCGTTATCACATTCTCCAATTCCATTGGAGAGAGATTGAGATTTCAAACTGGGGCTCTTAAGTTGGTGCACAGCATATTGACAAATCTATGAATTTTGGTTTGCATAGTGAATAATAATAAAAAAAAAAGTATATTCCCTCGAGCAGGCTGAATTAGCCTGGATAATTTTAAGATTTGAGTATCTTGAGTGCTAATATAATGGATCGTTGTAATAGACGCAAAGAGGAAATAACTGCAGCTAAAGTTGGGTTGGGTTGTTTTACCTCTGAGCGGCACTTTTTTGCACACCATGGGCTAAATAGCCAGGTCACATGGACCCCGAAGGCTCAGAGGTTGGGGGAGGGGACCCACTGGAACAGCTGTTGGGAGACAGATGGTAGCCTCCCGTCAAGGCCATCCAGCGGGTTCTTTAACGTGCACAGGGTATGGCTCTCCCGCACACGGGGCCACTGCTTAACGTCCCATCCGACGGACGGCGACCTTTCCAAGCCCATCAGTGTCCCCTACTGACCGTGGGCAGGGCGGGGAATTTTGCGGAGATAAATCTCAACGCTGACCCAGCTGGGACTCGAACCTGGGAACTACAGATTACGAGCCTGGCGCGCTACCGACCGAGCCACCCCCGCCCCTTGCAGCTAAAGATATGATCAAATGTACAGGGTCATGCCAAAAACTGTTCCACTTCTATTGTGCCAGTTTGGGTGAAGACAGATTTAAGAAAATGTCAAAATATCGGAAAGACAAGTGGATCTGCTACAAATGCAAAGGAAAAACCAGAGATGAATTAAATAATATAAGGGGAGGAGAGATTTATAAAGAAGGAATAAAAAATGCTGAGGAGTCCGATGACATGAGTTTTCAAACGCTGAAAGTGGATGAGAACATAAACTTCGGACAAGTCAAGTCAATTTTGACTCAAATAGATCACAAATTAATGACTCTGTTAGAAATGAAGACAACATTAGGTAGTGTTGAAAAGTCTTTAGAATTCCTGTCTGACAAATATGATCAGCTTCTGGATAAAATAGTTGAATCGTAAAAAAGAAATGAAACATTAGAGCAAGAGGTTGAAAAGAACCACAAGGTTATCGAAACATTACAAGATAAAATTAAGGAACTGGTTATAGCAAATAATAACCTAGAGCAGTATAGTAGGAATAAAAATGTAGAGATTTGTGGAATTGAGCAAGAAAAAGGGGAAAGAGAGGAGGATCTTCTGGAAATAGTGGAGAAGCTGGCAAAAGAGTTGAAAATTGATTCGTTTTCAAGAGAAAGCATTGAGGTATTACATAGAATACGACCCAAAAAACAGGGACAGATTCCGAACATTTTGGTGCAATTCAAGAACAGAAAAGATAAGGCCAAATGGATTGAAAAGAGAAAGATTCGTTTGGGATGCAGAACAGTGTTTGCAGGAAAAGAGGATTCACCTATCTACATAAATGAAAATTTGACGCAAATGAATCGGGATTTACTTTGGAGAGCAAAGAAAATGGCTAAGGATAAAAGTTATAAATTTGTTTGGTTTAAGAACAATAAACTTTTTATTAGAAAGAATGAAACTGAGCAAGTGATTATTATTAACAGTGTTCAGAGCCTAGAGGATTTGGAAAAAGAAGGTTAAAATAATTGTCTGTCCTAAATTTAAATAGTTTTCTTTTGCTACTTTTAATGTTTATGCCAGATATTGTTGAGAATGATGAGGTAGATAAGGAATTGTATTGTGATGACTTAACTGATGTGAATGTTTGGTTTCAAGGGTCGGGTGATAAAATGTTAAAGTTGATGTATTTAAATATTAGATCACTGAAAAAATACTGGGATAATTTACTAGTTCGTATTGAACTTCTTGAATTCCAGTTGGATTTGATTATTTTGGTTGAAACTATGATAACTGAACAGGAAGCAGCTACATTTAATATTGAAGGATATAACAAGCTTATTTTAACGGCAAAAGAAAATAAACAACGTGGGATCATTATTTTTTATCTAAACAAAATTAATTTAGTACAACTGGATGAAACTATTGGAGAATCAACAGAAGCAATAATTACTAAATTATTAATTAATAATATTGAAATTAATATCATCGCAGTATATAGATCTCCTAGTAACTGAGTATTTATTAAAAAGGGCTGGAATTAAAAATTTAATTATTGTTGGTGATATTAATATTTATGTATAAAATGGTTGTGAATATGGTAATAAATATGGTTGTGATATGTATTTAAATACTTTGATTGAATTTGGTTTAGAACAAATCGTTAAGGGTTTTACTAGAGAGGACGAAACATTAACTAAAATTACAAGGACGTTAATTGATCATGTTTTTTGGTTAAAACAAGTAGTTTTGATGTTAAAAGTAAAACATATAGAAATAAATTTGCAGATCATTATGGTATCTTAATTAAGATTTTCAAAAAGAATATTAGCTCTAATGATGTTACATTTTTGAAAGAGGATTCAAACCTAGGTTTTAAAAAACTTCATAATGATACTCTTATTATTCAAAAATTGCAAATGACACAATGGAATGATATAGTTGATGAAGACATGAGTACAGAAATATTATATATGAAAATATTAAGTAAATTTGATGAAATTCGGGAAAATTCTTGTTGTAGTAAGCAAATTAATAATTGTAAAACTAAGAGAATAAGGAAAGAATGGATCACAGATGACATTATTTTAGCAATTAAAAATAGAGATAAATTATGGAAAAGATATAAAGATAATGTAAATAATAAACAAAATTATGACATATAAAATGGAAAGAAATAGGGTAAACATCATTATAAGGAAACAAAAACGCATATTTTATTCAAATAAATTAGCAATTAATAAAGGTAATAATACTAGAATGTGGGAATTAATTAATGATATTATTGATGATAAAAAAACAATGTCAATCGACGAAAATGTTGAAAGACACTTGATTAGAGATAACACTCCAAAAGAAATTCTAAATAGTTTTATTAAGTTTTTTGTAACAATTATTAGTGAGATGCAAACAGAATTTGCGACGATGAATACCAGGTCAGATAAGGTTTACGAATTATGTTACATAAATAAGAATTCTATGCATTTTCCACTAACTAGTAACTTCGATGTTGCCAATATGCATTGAAGTTACTAGCTAGTGGAAAATGCATGCAATAATGCATTTTCCACTAGCTAGTAACTTCGATGTTGCCAATATTATAGATCACTTAAAATATAACACATCTCCTGGATTTGACAATATTAAACCAAAATACATAAAGGAAAGTAAATGCAATTTTGTTCATGTAATAACAATTCTTATAAATAAAATTTTTGAAAATTCGCAAATCCCAATAGCTATGAAAATTGGAATTATTCGTCCGGTATATAAAAGTGGATCAAAAAAGAATTTTAATAATTATAGACCAATCACTCTATTAACAATTTTTGATAAGATAATGGAAAAATACGTTGGAGATCGCTTGCAAAATTTTTTGAATAAAATTAATTTTCTGTCAAGTTAGCAATTTGGGTTCCGTAAAGGTATGGGAACGCAAAGTCTTTTAGAAGTCTTATTAATAATATTAATATTAATTTAAATATAGGAAAGAAATGCGTTGCGGTATTTATGGACTTAAATAAAGCATTTGATTCAGTTGACATTGATATCTTGCTACAGAAATTATATTTACTTGGTATAAGAGGGAATATTTTTGAATGGTTTAAAAGCTACTTATTACATAGAGAAATAGTTATGAAAATAAATGAGAATTTTAGCGATAAATTTCAGATTAATTTTGGAGTTCCACAAGGATCTATTCTCGGCCCTATGCTATTTCAAATATACATAAATGATTTGGCTAATATTAATTTCGATAGTAAATTATATATGTATGCTGATGATACAGTGCTAATCAACTTCCACTCTGATTTAGAATACGCTATTTGCAATCTACAAAGTGATTTCAATAAAGCAGTTAAATGGTTTTCTCTTAACAAACTGAGTGTAAACGAGAAAAAAACTAAATTTATGTGTATTGGTTCTCAACAACCTACACTTAATAGAAGAATTACTAAGCATCGAATAAGTTATACTATGCTGGATGGTTTATCACCTGGTATATGCAATTGTCTTAAAATAGAAGAAGTAAACGAAATAATTTACCTAGGCTTGAAAATGAATTCGAAAATGAAATGGAATAAACATATTGATTGGATGTGTTCAAGACTACGATTTGTAGCATTTAAAATTAGGAAACTTAACATGTTTGTTGATACACAGATAACTATCTTAGTACATAAAGCACTTTTTGAATCTATAATTAGGTATGGGATAACAATTTATGGGACAGCCTATAAGACAGAATTAAATAAAATTAAAAGAATATAATTTAGTCTGCTAAAAGGATTGTGTAATTCAGAAGTTAAATATTCCCTTACAACGAAAGATGATATATTCAGTTTGTTGTTCAAAATTTTACCTATTGAAAGTAAATCCATATAAACGGTAAATAAAAAACCTTAAAATACGGTAAATTGAATTCTATTATAATAAAAATATTTGTTGGATATATTTTAGCGTTTTTTTTTTCGCAGAATCAAAGTTTTTTTTCTGGGTAACTGAAATTAAGGTGCGTCTTACAATCGATGGCGTCTTAGAATCGAAGAAATACGGTATATTATTTTAATTGAAGGGCACATTAAAAAAATAAATATGAAAGTGATGTGGTGAAAGCATTACACTAACTTGGGTATATAATAAATACTGTGTAAAGCTGAGATCAACAGTGTTTGCAAAATAGATTAATTTGATTGTAAAAAACATTTTGCTACACAGTAAACTTCAAACTTCAAATTTCTGAGGCCCTTAGCTGCAGCTTAGTAAGTCCGGCCCTAGATTACAAGAAAGTTTTGGGAAGCGCTGCTATCAAGTGCCATTATGAACTAAAAAAATCTAGTCTCGATGTTAACATTGGGACCAGTTACAAAGTGGCGCCATCTATTGTTTTTTAAGAATAACTGCCCATAGCTTACAACTGGACTAGATTTTTAGTTCACATGTCAAATGATGCCGTCCCATGGCCGAGTGGTTAGCGCGCTTGACAACTGATCTAAGGGACCTGGGTTCGAGCCCCGGGTAAGGTATGGATGTTTTTGTTGTTTTTCTACTGAGGTCCCGACATCCTCACAGATGTACTGTAGTGTATAAACTGACAGGCTCCTGTCAGACTCTCTATGGCAAGCAGCTGCTTGAGGGAGTATTTATTTTTTTAGTGGCAAATGACATCAGCGCGTCCCAAACGCTTGCTAAAGAATTACCTAAGTTCTTTTATTGTATATTTAGATACTTTTCACACATTAATATGCTGCATTTATACATATGACGACAAATTATAGAGGAAAAAGTATCTTTAGCCAGGTGGGATTCGAACCCATATCCTGCTAACATATCAGTGCTCTGACCGCTGAGATACCAGCCGCCCAACAATCATCCACTATTGTTGGTGTTAAGCCTTACACCAGGGGTGCTCAAACTGTGACCCATGGCCACTTGTGTCGCGCTGGACCTTTAATTGTGGTCCACAAACACGACGAAGCTTCCAAAAAATATTTTAAAATATATATAATAGAGCGACATGTACCAAATTTTCAAATTGGCCCGCAACTTACAAAAAGGTTGAGCACCCCTGCCTTACATCATAACTCCAGTCTATACAACATAATAGTGTGTAAAATGCATGTAAACATCCAGCAAAAGCTGATTGGCTGTAGATATAATTAATAACTACACGATAACTAGTGATGTGCCAAATATTAGGATATAAATTGAGATTTACTCAAAAATATTTGCCAGTTGGGTCATTCCTTAGCGTGCCCGTTATGTGCACTTGCTTGAAGAGTCTCCAAATGCAGTCAAAGAAGACGGCTTCTTGAGACTGAACTTATGGTGTAAGGCTTAACATCAACAATAGAGGATGACTATTCGGTGGCTGGTAGCTCAATGGTCAGAGCACCTGGCATTTGATCAGGAGGTCGTGGGTTCGGATCCCACCCGGTTAAAAACAATTTTTCCGCTATGCCTTTTCATGATACGAATAAATACAGTATAATATTGTGGGAAAAGTATGTAAATACCCAGTAAAATCTGTAGATATAATTAATAACTTACTTGAATGTTTAAAAAATCGAGCAACATCATTAAAGGTATATTTAGCAAGGAAAAACTCAAATTATTTACTAATGTTTAAGAAACAGATGCATTATACAGGGTGACCTGGAAAGGTATGCCATAAATCAGGGAGTAGTATCAGGGTACGAGTCAAAAAGGTCTAGTAAACATGGTATTTAAAATGCATCATACCCATCCTGTGAGGAACACTAGTGCTAGTGGCCGTGATACTGTAAATGATTTCACTTTAAAAGCCATTAATCCTTATATATTTGAATTG
This sequence comes from Ryuthela nishihirai, assembly GCA_038380435.1. NCBI lineage: Eukaryota > Metazoa > Arthropoda > Arachnida > Araneae > Heptathelidae > Ryuthela > Ryuthela nishihirai. The sequence goes on from JAWZYU010000021.1 coordinate 58,199,438, forward strand.
TTAGTTAACTTATGCAATTTATCTTTTACTACTGGTAATTTTCCTGTATTCTAAAAACTCCCAATAGTTACACCAATATATAAAAATGGAAGCAAAAACAAAACTGATAATTATAGTCCAATATCAAACCTCTCAGTTTTTACTAAGGTAATTGAAAAGTTATTTAAAAACTTGCTGAATGACTTGCTGAATAGATATAAAATCCTAAATAAAAGACAGTTTGGATTTCAAGCACAAAACGGAACTTTAGATGCTCTTGTATATTTGATTGATAAGATACATAATACACTAAATGCAGGAAAGAAAGTAAATGGTATTTTTTTGGATTTAAAAAATGCATTTGATTTGGTAAATCACAAGATTTTATTGAATAAACTTTTTAATATGGGAAACAGAGGTATTTGTTATTCATGGATTTCATCTTATTTATCAGACAGAAGGCAAATGGTTAAATTAATTAATGAATTAAATGATATTTTATCCATTGATATTGGTGTGCCTCAGGGGTCAGTATTGGGCCCAATTTTATTTAACTGTTTTATCAATGATATTTTTAAAATTAAATTTCAAGGTGAAATAATTGCATTTGTAGATCATACTGTCTTATTATATGTTACTGATAACGATTTACAGATGTCTCAATATAAAAATAGTGATATGCACCAACTTTATAAATGGTTATCAAATAATAAACTGCTTTTAAATTTAAATAAGAATATATGAATTTTTCACTTAGTAATAGGTTATCTGAAAATTATTATATTAAATTCCAATCTTGTGAATCAATAGTTGAATCAAATTGTATTTGTCTATCAATTGAAAAGGTTTCTGAAATTAAATATGTTGGTGTATTTTTTGACAGTCAACTAACATGGGAAAGCCATATAAATTATATGGTAAAGAAGCTAAAATTTGCTATAAATAGATTTTACGTATTAAGATATGTTTAAATAGGCAAACTTTGTGATATATTACTTTTCAAGTGTACAGTCTCACTTAAATTATGCCCTTCCCTTATGAGGAGGTACAAGTAAAATGCAACTGAGAAGATTGGAAGTATTACAGAAATATATTATAAGAGTGATGTTAAAAAAATCAAAATTGATTTGTTCTGCACATTAATTTCAAGAATTAGGAATATTACCATTGAAAAAATTATACTTATACAGGTATTAATTTATATTTATAAAAATCTGTCAAATTTCCAAATGAAAGCATCAGAATACCTGGATCAGAGACAATGAAAATAAATTATTAATTCCAAGATTACATAAGATAAAGTTTAAACAAAATGTTCTGTATATTGGTCCCAAATTATATGATAGCAGATCTTTAAATAGTGAAATATTGCTTAAAAAAAACACATCTTTGAGTGACTTATGAAGTTGGAAAATATTGCTTATTTACTTGCATGAGCTATGTTGTCTGTCATTTTGGTTTTAAAATTTCTGTATAATTTTGCAACCTCAAAGAAGTTTCCTTAAGATGTTGTAGTATTTAAGTACATTACGAATTGTATATTATGGTTGAAATAAATTTGAATGGTACAGAACGGCCTTTCCAAGTCCATCGGTGTCCCCTACTGACTGAGGGTAGGGCGGGGAGTTTGGTGGAGATAAATCTCAACGCTGACCCAAGTGGGGCTCGAACCTGGAACTATCTAAATCAGAAATTTTGAAATCTCTAGACCATTTAAAGCCAAAATCTACCCCTTGCATGGAATTCTGCATAAATTAATCAATAAGTATACTGAAGAGAAAAGGAGGCAAAATGCACACTTGTATAACCCCACTAGCAATGCTAAACCAACTTTAACCAACTCCCAACAACCAACTCCCAACAACCAACTCCCCTACCAACTCACATACACGACTCAATAACAACAGATACATGACAATGTATCTGTTGTTATTGTATTATTATACAGCGACATCATAATGCTAAGTAACTTGTCAGGTATGCAACACGATCTCACGATCAACTACAAACTATGGTCAACAGGTGAAAAGCCTTTTTGAAATCTACGAAGCTAGTAATCATAGGTTTCTGAAACTCTAAACATTTTTGAAGAACCTAAATGAAAATATTTGATCATTCAAATATTTGATCATCATCATCATCATCTTCAAGCAGCCATGGGCTACGGTGGTCCAACTAGACCGTGCAGTTTAATTCTCCAAGCATATCTGTCCTGAGCTACATCTGCTGCATCCGGCCATTGCACACCAATTGTAACAAGGTCCTGTTTGACATTGTCTGCCCACCGCATCCTAGGTCTCCCCCTCTTTCTAAGGCCTTTAGGCACACTGTTAATAACCCTATTCGCCAATCTATAATTATCCATACGGGCAACATGGCCAAACCAAAGGAGTCTCTGCACAATATGCTGCTTAAAGGAGGTTGCAGACTCCTTTGCCTAACCTCATCATTAGTTACAAAGTTAAACCACCTAATGCCCAAAATCCGACGTAAGCATCTAGAATCAAAAGCATCTAGTTTCCTGTTATCTTGTTTACACAGCATCCAAGTTTCACTACATAACTAACCCTAGAAATAATCTAACTATTATACAGTCTAATTTTAGTCTTTAGGTGTATACGCCTATTTCTCCACAATCTCCATAGATTCTTAATAGTCCCGGCAGTAATCCCTATTCGTCTGTTAATCACATGTATCTGTTGTTATTATTATCATTATCATCACCAGTATCTGTTACATAGCTCCAGGGCCGCCGACCGGGGGGGGGGGGGGCAAGGGGAACTAGTGCATAGGGGCCCGTCAGCAATAAGGGCCCGTCAGATTAAGTGACTCTTTACGTTTTCTTACAAAAATTATTCTTAGTTAGGCTATATATAGATCCTATAAAATTCCATAAGAACATTATTTGTTATAATATGTTTTTAAAAAGAAACACTAGTTGGATTATGACATATTATCTCATTAATAGTAGTTGAACGAACCATTTCTTAACATCTTCTTTTGTCCGCGTTAACTTACAGCATTTGCTTGTATTTTCCCTGTTAACCACTCCACCCCTGCAGCAGTAGCAACAGTTGGACTCTCCCAAACCCAACCCGTGCGATCAGGTATATTACATTGTTCATGTTTCGAGTTCCAGTAACATCGTCTGTGGTCTGTGTGTCAGTGTTACAAATTATAACAGTTTAAAAGTCTTTTGTCGGCACATTTGTTTCACCATTTCGTTGTCATTTGTTTAGTAAAATGATATATTCATTGGTGCTATAGTCTAACTGAACAATGGGCAAGTATAAGCATAAGTCAGGAGCTGAGAAACTCAAGGAGAGAAATAAAAAATTGGAAGTTATTAAGAAAGGAAGTAGAACTTTGTTTGAAGCCGGTGTAAAAGTGAATGTGGACAGTGAAGGTGCAAAAAATGCATGCCTGACTACGCAACAGGCTTTTTTTCCTCTGAATGTCATCATTGTGTCCAGAATAATTGCTATTAATGATTTGTAAAGATAAAAAGTTTCCAAGGGGGGGGGGGGGAGTATAATATTACATAGGGGCCCATAAATTCTCTCGGCGGCCCTGCATAGCTCCCAAGGAAATTAAACTGTGACACATACTCAAGGCGGCAATCATTCAGATTAACTGAATCACAGCCTGCCTGATCAATTTTCATCACTTTAGTTTTCTCTCTGTTTATAACCAAATCTACTCTACTACCAGTTTCGTCAACAGTTCGAATAAAAGAGTTAATCTCATCAACATCATTTGCCAAAAGGGCTAAATCATCAGCATAATCTAAATCAGAAATTTAGTATCTCCAGACCATTTAACACCAAAATCTTTCCCTTGCGGTGAATTTCGCATAACATAATCAATAACCAAACTAAAGAGAAAAGGAGACAAAATGCACCCTTGTCGAACACCAAAAGTAATGCTAAACCAATTGCTACAACCTCTACCAACTCTCACACACGACTCAGTGCTATTATAGAGAGTTTTCATTATGTTAACTAACTTATCTGGTATACCATATGATTTCACAATCAACCACAAATTATGACGATCAACAGATGCGAAAGCCTTTTTGAAATCAGCAAAGCTAGCAACCAAAGGTTTCTGAAACTATAAACGTTTATCAAGAATCTGCCTGAGTGAAAATATCTGATCTACACATCCCCTACCACTTCTGAATCCACATTGCTCATCACGCAATTGACTGTCAACCAGATTCTTAATTCTATTAAACACAATCATGGAATTTTCCCTGCCACTTCTGAATCCACAATGTTCATCAACCAAATTCTTAATTCTTTTAAGTAGAATAATGGAAAGAACTTTACCTAGCACAGAAAGTACACTATAATTCCCCTATAATTATATCAAGAACTGTGATCACCGTTTTTTAAAAAATAGGGATAAAATAAATATATAAAGTACTCCTGAGGCAATTGATTGCCACAGAGGTCTGATAGGAGTCTGTCAGTTTAATACGCCATACAGAAGGTCTGTGAGGAAGCCGAGACCCTAATTAGAAAGACAACACAAACATTCATGCTTTAGCTGGAGCTCGAAACCCAGGCCCTTTCGATCTGTAGCCAAGCGCGCAAACTACTCAGCCATAGGTAAAGTAGGGATAAAAATATCTCTGATAAAATCCTTGGGAACGACACCTTTATCTCATTTATGCTATTCTAATCAAAAGGCGAAATGACAGGCTCCTGTCAGACCCCAGTGGCAAGCAGCTGCTAGAGGAGAAATATTTTTTTATACTTAATCAAAATGAACTTAACGTTTATATGAATTTTATATTTTTAGTATTCTATGTGTCCCTTTTTCTTTTAGTAAAACATAGCTTGCAACCCATAAGAGTACTGCTTGATTAGTCAAGCAAACACAGCAATGTTAACATTCAGTGTAAAACAAGCGCCTTCTATTTTGTTCTTTTTTGATCCTCTGTATCTTTCTGCCCTTTCATTTTTGGTGAAGTAGAGCTGGCAAACATAGTTTTACATATGCTACATTTTTTTGCAACATTTTTGCCATCGCTTTACACCACACCGACTGTGATGAAATAAAGCTGCCCATTTCGTGAAGAATTCGTGGGAGTTCCGCGAGAGTGAAGGATACATCAGTCACAGCGACAGTTCAGCCCGGCTTAAATTGCTTGGTCACGACGGCAAGTCAATAAACAGTTCGTCTCGCCTTGACGGAGTGAAGGGCTCTCTGATGTCGAGAGCGACGGTTCAATAGTATTCAAGCACGCTACCATCCTAAATGTGCCCCTGTGTGAAATTAAGGTATCTACATCCGTGATCGTTAATCAAGTGGCTTAGTGCTTTAATACTTTCTTCATGAGGCAGATCTATGAGTAAAACTTGGAGACCTATGTGGCTATCATATAAATTAAATTTCACAAAATCACTCGGAATTTTATCTAGCAAGAAAAGACAGCACTAAACAATTTAACACCATTTTAGTGCTTCAAACCTAGTGGAAAAGTATCGATCAGAATGACCTATGTTTGAAGAAAAATAAGAAATTGAAGAAAATCACGAGGTTGGAGTGGTCTGGCTTTTCGTCTCAAATTAATTTTTTATTAGAACTTTTTTCCAATTGGATTTGTCTAAAATATTTCCAAAAAAATTAAAATAAAGCCACTTTTTCAGAAGAAAATATTTCGTATGAATGATACTCACAGTAACTACTGTATACTATTTAACAAATGTTTTGTAACAACCTACTGCTCTTTTTGAATAAAACTAAAAGGGGCTAGAATATGACGAGGCTAGACATATAAGTTTATTCACCCGCACCATAGACTCACTGGCCACTGACTTATGTCTACCCCATCCTATGCTGAAGAATGAACTGTGAAAGCGGAATAAAAGCTGGTGTACGCTAACAGTGGCAACATTCAGTTCCTGGTGAAATTATTTTATATTCTACTGATTTTCTGTTTACTTATTGTATTATTTGCTCTGAGATTACTGTATGTTAAAATGACAGAATTTCTCGAAAAGCCTCAAAATTATGGAAGAAAAAAAAAAAAGAATTTTGGCCACTTATATTATTCATTACTTGGATATAAAGCTTTCTATGTTACATAAGAGTTAAATGTGAATAAAAATTTGACTCAACTTGAGATCCTGAGATATCTGCTACTGGAGGAATAAACTTAAGCAGTAAACAACATATAGTATTACTATCTTAATGTATATTCGTTTCTTTAGTGAGGAGCGATGGTTTCATCCGATGTCCTTCAGCAACTTGCGGTATTCATGCATCGGGCTGTTTCTGCGATGCGTGCCCACAGCAATGGCTTCTTAGGGACAATCAGCTCGCTCTTTTAAGATGCGGAAGTGCCATCATGCGCCGTCGCACCGTACACTCTACTTCCTCGTCCGCACCACCTTCCCGCCCCACGTGTTCCAACCACTTTCACTGGCCTTTTCTGCATGCGTGTGTGAGCTCACCGCTCAGCAAGTTGCGCCAGCGACCCGTGACTGGAAGACGACAAAGAAATACGCAATAAGGATATTTAGCAGATAAACTGTCGCTTGCGAATGTGACTGCTCTCAATGGGAGTCACGATGAGAGTCCTGGCATTTTAATTTGCTACAAGTTAGAACAGTAAAAAAATGAAGAGGTGCTGATGGAAGATCCGAATCGGCAATGAAAGGTGACATCCGAAAGTGAAAGCTAATAAAGGCCAATTTTTACGTCTCACTAAACGCGAAAAGGAAACGGCAAGGATGATAAGCAGTTACAGTCCCGCAAACTTATTACTATTCTGGTATTCCCCTTGAAATACACCAGCAGTTGACAAGTTCAGTTACGACTGCCGACTTAATAAGAATCTTCTGTCATAAGAAGCTTATTTCTGCCAACCAACATCCAGTCGACTTCCTTTTTTGTTCTTTCCATTTGATTTCAGTATCGAATTTTTTCACTTGATTGCTATTATTCGGTGATAGCTATAGTTCACAGTCACTGAAGATAATTCAAATAATTTCGTTTTTCAAATGTATGCATACCCCATTTAAGGCGAGGAGAATGGGAGCGCTAACTAAATCAGTGATATACGGGGTCATTATAGCATAGCCCTTATGAAAATGCGTTCCCGAAATCGTAATTTATTACCTACGTTCAAAATATTAGTAAATTATTTTGTTTCTTAAACAATAATACAGATGATAAACACGATTATATAAATATAAATTCTGTAACTTTCAAAACAGATATTCTTTTCTGGAAGGGAACGGAAAGGGAGGCTGCCAGATCAGTGCGGCCTACTGATATGGTCACCAATGTCACTTTTTCCTTTTTTCTGCCCTGCTGAGAAGTGGTCAACTTCACAGGGTCCAGGTGCTGACTATTGAAACCCACTTGAATGTCTTATGGCTTTGAGCTTGATTACGGATACTAGACTTGTGCACTGGTAGGCCTCTGTAAGGCAAAAATCTATCGCTGTTTTCTGTTTGACTAAGGGTTGCCAGTGACAGATGAACAGGATACCTTATATCAGTTGGTGGATAATCATGATCAGACGCCATCGCCTGAACCCTTGTTTCTTCATGGCATTGCAGCTTAACCTGGAGTAGTGTCTCAAGCAGGTCAGTGTCTATTGGATTCACACAAAAGAAACGTCCATACCTTATTCGGGAGTAGTAGTCCGGTCACTTTAGCGTAAAACGACCTTTGACCCCTGAGCCGCAGAAAGTCCCTCCGATATTGCGCTTTTCGACCACGCCCCCTTTTCAAAAAGTCCCGTACAAGACAATTTTTTCAGAATCGGTTATTTTACGATTTAAAATATCTTTCATTTCACGGTCCAATTGCTATAACTGTTCCTCAGATGGGGTATGACGCGATAACCTTTCTTCAGGCACCAACACAAGTTTTCTACTATACTCCATTTCTACTGAGTAAGGAAGTGATCACGGATAATGCAGCTGGCACTAATACGCTAAGGAAACCACCTTTCTGTACTAATAATCTACGTTTCTTATAGAGGGGAACTGTCTTAGCCAATTTTCTTATAGACCTCTTATGCGGCTGCAATTTTATCTTCTGATTCCTAGTAACATTCCCTTTTAAAACGTTTAAACAACATTCGCATAGAGTTTTAATGACTCCGTTTGGCGTCTTTCTCAACATTTCCGTGCGCATGCGCGGTTTACAAATGCCTAACATTCGTAGCTGTTCTAAATGAGCCTCTGTACACTTGGACATTCTATCTCTGAATGATTAATCTTAACTATGGCTAAATCTTAAATAGTCTCAACAGCAAAAATTGGAATGTTACACAGTAAAATGACTGATTCTTTCCGAGTCCTTAGAAGAATGACGCTCTAACCACTTAGACAGCAATAAAACTTCTGCGGCTCAGGGGTCAAAGGTCGTTTTACGCTAAAGTGACCGGATTACTACTTTCGGGGCTCAAACCTAAATACCTCTGATCAGCAGCTAATATTTTCTTAAAATTGAATAAAAAAGGAACTTTTCAATATTACGATGGGAATAACAAATTATATTTTGCTCTTACTACTCTTACAGTGGTCAATTACTTACTCTTGCAGGGTCAAATGCAGCAGCTGCAGCTCAGGACAGACGTGTTGGGAGAACATTGAAATCTTGCTGAGCTTCCGTAGCCCATGGTTGCATGAAGATTTTGTATTTATGTATATATGTGTTGACAAATGAATAATAATGGAAGTTAAAGTGTGCTGTACTGTACTCACCAGTATGGGGCAATCCCAAACAAGAACTTGGCAGTATTGGGAGACAAGATGGGAGTTACTGGCTGAAATATGGGCAGGTTGTGGCACATCTTCGGGAGAGGTTTGGCACATTTTGAAGAGCTAGGCAGCACCTTACAGTATACGTACAGTGCCGATATAGCTCTCACAAGTTGAGAGCTTACAATATACATATAGCGCTACTCTACTGTACTGGCTGGCCGGCCATGAGAAAAATATATATTAACTGTACTCTTCAGTATTTTAATGGATTTATATATATATTTTGAAATATTATAATATAAAAATATATAATATATAAAATAGTCTGAGACGAACAGTGTTATAACGAATCAGCGCTGTACGTGGCAGTACTAAAAGAGGATGCCTGTCACATATCAGAATTTCGAAAAGCGTGTACTTTTGCGCATCATTGGCTGATGTTCAAAAACCTAAAGAACAATGTGTTCCTTTACGTTTGATGAAAAGATTTTCAATTTCGATTGGAAATCATTTTATGTCACTTCATTGCTTCAAAAATTTCAGGGAATGTCACTGTAATGCTTAGTGGATATATTTTCAATATAGCGTTGGCATTCGCTAGATGTATTTGAGGGAATTTAATCTGCTTTAATTTACACAGTTTTTTGCAACTTACGGTAATAGTCATAACATTTATTCAAAATATGTACCGTGATTATATAAATATTTGATCGAAGCAATGGCGAAATGAAGCGAAAGCGCACTAGAACGACATTTTCAGAGAGTTTCTGTTTTTTTGTCGTTTCGCATAGTGAGGAAGGCCTCAGCAGAAAGATAACACAGAAAAGAATAACAATGGGGGTGATTAGAGGAAAGAAAAGTATTATTAGAGGAAAGAAAATATTAGCTGCTGATCAGAGGTATTTAAGTTCGAGCCCTTAATAAGGGCTCGAACCTAAATACTCTCTCCCTCTCGAATCTAATACTAATCTAAATAGTCTCTCTCTCTCGAACTAATACTAATCTAATACTCTCTCTCTCGAACTCTAATACTCTCTGATCAGCGGCTAATATTTTCTTAAAATTGAAGAAAAGAGAAAAAAATTTTAATATTACGATGGGAATAACAAATTATACACCTAAGAGCCAAAATATTATGACCAACTGTCTAATATGATATTGGTCCTCCACGTGCCGTCAAAACAGCACTTACCCGGCATGGCATAGACGCTACAAGATATCTTAAAGGTGTCTTGTGGTATGGTACCAACACATTACCAGCAAATCCTTTAACTCTTGTAAGTTACGTGGTTGAGACGCCACAGATCGTATATGCTGTTCCAACACAAACCACAGATGCTCGATTGGATTGAAGTCTGGGGAAAAGCCAGGGCAATACCTGGAAGTCTTCCTCATGTTCCGTGAACCATTCTCGAACAATCCGGGTAGTGTGGCATGGTGCATTATTCTTCTGAAAGAAGGCACTACTAGAGGGCTATTACCATTGCCATGAAAGGATGTACCTGGTCTACAATGATGTTTAGATAAGTGATAGACGTCATAGTTTCCTGCACATGAATGAGACCCAGAGTTTCCCAGAACACTGCCCAAAGAATTGCACTTCCTCCATCGGCTGTCCACATGGTGCAACAGGAAACGAGATTCATCGGACCAGACGACCTTCTTCCAATCATTCAGGGTTCAATTTTGATGCTCGCATGCCCATTGTAGGCGCTTTCGACGGTGAACAGAGTTTAGCATGGGCACTCGGAGCGGCCTGCGGCTACACAGCCCCATTTTCAGCAGTGTTCGATGTACTGTGTATTACGACACATTACTCCCTTCACCAGCATTCAAATTACGGGCGAGTTGCGCTACAGTATCCCTTCTGTTAGCTCATACCATATGGAATAGCCTTCCCTCACCCATAGCATCGATGAGCCGTGGTCGGTCCACACCTTTGCCGGCGGTTCGTGGTTTTTCCCTCCTTTGACCACTTTTTGAAGGTACTAACCATGGCTGACCGTGAGCACCCCACAAGCTTTTCCGTCTCGGAAATGCTCTGACCCAGTCGTCTGGTCATTACAATTTGGCCTTTGTCAAACTCACTTAAACCCGCTGCCTTTCCCACCTGAAGAACAAGAATAGCACTGATTAACACACCTCCGTTATCAGGTGTTATTATACCGTTTCATGACCTTCACATGCGCCGTCGATTACCTGCAATTCCTTCGATTTGCATAAAGACGCGCTGGTCATTTTTTGGCTCTTCGGTGTATTTTGCTCTTATAAATCAATGCCTGTACTGATACGGAAACAAAAGTAAAGCTTCCATGGAAAAAAATCTAATTATTCCATTAACGATAAATGCAAATAGACTTAATTTATAATTTTATAGAAGATCCCATTTTATTTTCTATCGAAGAATTAAAAGAATTGATGCATAATATTGCGTGCAGAATGAATAAATAGGAAGCGTGTAAGTTCGTTTAACGAAGAGCTGAAACTAAATACAACGAGACGTACATAGAGGTCATACCTTTAACACTCATTCATGCGGTTAATTATCTGCATTCCATTCTCAAGCAAAAACAAATATATATGCAAATGAGTCAAAACTGAAGTTAGAGATTTCTCCTGGTGAACCTCCTGTGGCAATGTCGCCACCCTCCACTTGCACTAACATATTGACCCGCCAGCTTTGTGGTGGATGTGGGGAGGGGAAGAAGTGAGATCACCCCTAACGAGAGGGCAACAACATCTGCTTGTGGACACGCGTGGCAAATCATCGTTGCAGGTCGGTTGAGCACTAACTAATTGATGCAGCGTCGAAAATAGCAGCCAGGTCGACAAGCAACTCACATCAGAGTCCACGTCCTGCCGCAAGGCACAGTAAGCACGTGAACTACTTACATGGGAAGAGAGATCTCGCAGTACGTGGTGGTAGGAGCTACACCGTGAGCTAAGACATAATCATTCCAAGTACATAGCAGATGGTTGCTAAGTGCATGCAAGTCTCGTACGTTTATTATTCATCTCCGGATTCTAATACTAACGACAATGGGATGCAATGAACACATTAGTTCAATTAATCAGCGACTGTAATATTTAATTCAAGGATCTTCCCAGGCGTCTAAAATTTTTAGATTTAGATTCTACAAGACACTTTAGATTTCCTAAAGGTCACTTCTCAATAAAAAAAAATAATAAAAAAACTTTGATAATAATTTAGTACATATGCAAAACCAGTTTATAAGATTTGAAGCAGAAAGCAATAATGTAAATACATTTCTGTCTATAAATATCAGCAATCTTAATTCTGAAAGAAAAAAAATCGACACTACAGAACTTAACCAGACTCATAAGAGGCTAAGCCAATGGTTCGCAAAGGAGGTGTTTCAGAAATCTGTGTGTGCGTGTGGAACGGAGCGCTACCAAATTTAGTTTTCAACTGGTTACATACAAGAATAATTATTTTGATTTCTATGAATAATATTTGATAAAAGAGAGTGTAGGGCTAAAAAAACTTGAGAATCACTAGTTAAGTGATGAAAATGATCATATGGTAGTTTTTCTGTGGTAAAAATTCCTTACAGAGAGCAAAGACAACTACATGCATTTTCTTCGAATCTTTTAATTCGTACCGTAGCAACGAAAGCAGCCAAAATTCAGTTCAACATAATTGTGACCTAAACTCAATGCATTTCGAAATGTTCACCACTGCCTTACAGTTTAAAGGGAATTTGTAGAAAAGGGTTGAAAAAATAAATAATTATCGACTAATTTGGAAGAAGAATTGTGAGAAAGTATCTGCAAGACATGTTGAATTATTATTAGAAGTGAACAAAAGTTCAATCATCCTATCCCTAAAAATATCACAGTGGTTAAAATATTCTGAAAAAACTTCATCGCCGACACGGCGGGAATCGAACCCGCATCACTCCAGATTGTTGCATCTCCTTGAGTATAGATGGCGCTGTGTCAGCCACGTCTCAGTGAAGAATTGTAAGGTCTTATTCTGAAAAATTTCATTGTCCGAGGCGTGGTATAATGGTAGTGCGCTCTGGTATGAATCTGGAGAGATGCGGGCTCGATTCCCACCGTGTCGGCGATGAATTTTTTTCAGAATATTTTAACTAATGTTTGAAGTCTATCTCTACAGGTAATCTGTGCATTTACTATGGACCGATTTTTATCACAGTGGTGTCATAACATCCCAGCTGAGACACAAATTGAGGTCTAATACACTGCTCACAAAAATTAGGGGATATTTCAAAATGAATATGAAGCGATAAAAAAAAGAAGCATTTGAATATTTTTATTAAACAAGAACATCAGAAAAGCGAACGACAAGTCAAAGAAAGTTGTTCGATTATGCAAATGAGATGCAAACTCAATTGTCGTGATTGAGTAGCAAGTGACATATTGGTGGGGGTGAACAGAAGCATGTCAAACTGGACGAGAGTGCCACACATTGACTGTTCAGTAGGATGTATGGTCACCCAGACTGCCAAAACACATTGACAGTGATGGGGCATGGACAGGATCAGAATGTCCAGCAGTTCTTGTGGGATCCTCTGCCACTTTTGCTCTTTCTTTGACTTGTCGTTTGCTTTTCTGATGTTCTTGTTTAATAAAAAAAATCAAATGCTTCTTTTTTTATCGCTTCATATTCATTTTGAAATATCCCCTAATTTTTGCGAGCAGTGTATATTGCGTGATCACCTCTCACAGCAATCCAAGCTTCACAACAGTGCCTCATACTGTGCATGATGTTACTCAATAGTGTCGTAGATATAAGATGCCATTCACGTGCAAGGGCCACTTGTAACGTATGGTGAGTCTGGGAGAGAAATCGAGGGATAGAATACTCCTTCCTAGAGCATCCCAAACATGTTCTATGGAACTAAGGTCGAGAAAACGTGCTCGTCACTCCATACAATTGATATCCACCTCAAGGTAAGGTTGATCAGTCGAGCCATGTAGGGAGACATTGTCCTGCAAAATAAAATTGTTCCCTATTGTACCTGCATAATGTCGTGCTTAGGGGTCGAGGAGCTCATCCCTGTACCTGTGAGCCATCATTGTAGCAGTAGGAACATGTCAGATATCCACGGAACTACCCAGTGAAATGCCTGACCTCACCATAACATTACCCTCTTCCTAACTGTTTTTCTAGACGAAGTTATTGGATGATGATTTGTCTCATTCCCTTCAAATCATTCGTCTTAATTCGCTGTATTGGGTAATATGGACTCATCCCATTGATGCTCGATCCAATCACAATGTTGTCGATTCCAATTCAGTCGTTCCCTTCTGTGGAGCAAACACTCAGAGGTAAACACACTATTGGTCAATGTACTGTGCATAAATACCAGTTTCATTAAACCTCCTGCTAATGATGGAAGTTGACACAAAAGTTCCAGTAGCCCATCGGAGTTAATGTTATGTGATTATGTCTTCGAGCTGTAAGTCGCAGATACTTGTCTTAATTTACTATAGTTGTCCTTGGGAGACTCTGTTAGGCTTCTGGAAACATCGTCTCTAGAAACTGTTGCTATAATTTGTTGACTATAGAAAGGCTCACATTGAGCCATCTCACGACCCCTACTTGTGGTTGTCCTCTTTTCAACCCTTCGAAAAATGCTATCTGTAATATTCGTAAATTTATCTTAAAGATCAATAGTAGTGTATATATAAACATATCCAGGGTTCAAAGGAAAGTCCTAAAACACCCAAATAACATTTTAACGAAGGTTTCTAGATTGGCAAATGTTACATCTACCTATAAGGGACCCTGCCCGATCGAATCACAGCGACTCAAAAAAATGCCCCTAGCGCCAAATTTAGGAAGTTAACTAACCAAACTTGGCAACGAAGACAGACAGAGAAATACTGTAAATTACAAAGTTGTAGAGCATCTTCTAATTAGTTGTTTGGCTGTTTTATCTCTGAGCGGCCCTTTTTTGCACACAATGGGCTAAATGGCCAGGTCACAAGGATCCTGACAGCTCAAAGGTTTGTGGGAGGTGACCCAATGAACAACTATTAGGAGACAAATGTTAGCCTCTTGTCAAGGCCATCTAGCGTGTTCTTTAACGTGCACAGCGTATGGCTCTCCCACACACGGGGTCACGGCTCAACGTCCATCCGATGGACGGCGGTCTTTCCAAGCCCATCAGTATCCCCTACTGAACTAGGGCGGGGTGTTATGCAGAGATTCTCAACACTGGCCCAGGTGAGACTCGAACCCGATAATTGCAGTTTATGAGCCTGGCGAGCTACTGACTGAGCCACCCACACCCCTACTGTAATGACAGAGTACACAATACGTGAATGCATTGATATGGTATGCATATACATTGAATATGGCAGGTACTACCACAAAATTTCCAACCAGATGTCATTCATTTCCCGGTAGGTTAGTTGCTTATTTGGGGTTTTGTGGCGCAACAGCAACTAAGGCCATATTGCGCCAAGCAAAATTAGTGGTAAAAGTAAAAACAGATAAAAATCACAGAAACCCACACCAATGTTAAAAGCAAGATGCAAAAGCGGTCAATTCCCAGTACCTTACAGCAAATTATAAACGGATTTATGCAACAGAAAATGTTACTGCCTATGGAAGATCACGAAGACCATTAATCTGCTTACACGAGGAGACATCAAAAATGGTCATAGCGGTTGTTGCGACAACTACTCTCATAACTCCAGAGCAAATGCAAGAGATCTTTGCATTTGCTCTGGATTCTCTTTTTGGCATTTGATCTGGCATTTTCTCTTTGGTTAATGCCAAAGAGAAGATCTCCCAATTCGGCATAGAAGCTGGTTTCACCATACAACATACATAGCCATGAGGCTCTACATGGTGAAATTGACTTTCCACATCGCACGGATTTCCCCAATTGGTTTCTGATCGAGGATGACATCGATCATATTTTCTTGTCTATCATCTTGTGGACTGATGAGGTGCAGTTTTCAAGAGATGGCGTTAACATCCACAATGTTTATTAGTGGGCTGAAAATAAATCCTATATATGGCTTCGAAAATTTCATATCAACAACAATGGTGGATCAACATATGTTGATATGACATATGTTGCAGTATTTACAATGATAAAGTGATTGGCCCTGTATTTTGTAGTGGGATACTTCAAAAATTTCCAGGATGACATTTGGAACAGTCAATTTGAAGAAATTTTGGAAGCTTGCCATGACGTACACTGGTTTCCATAAAATAAAGAAAATGATTATATAATAACCGACTGAGTAAACTCTCGTCCCAGTTACATTGGTTTCCGTAAATTAAGGAAAATTCCTATGTTAAGTCAATGGGAAGCTAACGTCAAAGCTCGATAACTTCTAAAATAAGTTGTTTTGTTTTGAAAAATGTGATTGCAGATAAAGTTCTCAATCAAATAAATCAATATCTTGATTTTCAACAATATTCGTTCAGCATTTAATCAGTTATAGAAGTTTGAATATTTAACAACAGCAATACCAGTCTTAAGAAACTTATATAAAACTGAAGAATAGTGAAAAAATTCTTTACACAAAGTTCTAAAATACAAACATATTTTATTAAACACTTTGATACAATATTTATTACAAAGTTTTAATTAACTTCTGAAGTCAATTTTTGTGGCTGGCATTGTAATCGCTAAATATTCAAACTTCCATAACTCATTAAATACTGAACGAATATTGTTGAAAATCGAGATACTGATTTATTTGATTGAGATCTTTATCTGCAATCACATTTTTCAAAACAAAAAAAATTATTTTAGAAGTTATAGAGCTTTGCGTTAGCTTCCCATTGACAACATAGGGATTTCCTTAATTTATGGAGACCAGTGTAGTTCTACTTGGACTTTGAAAAGGCATTTGAGAAACATAAAAGGTCGATGCTTCACAAGAAACACCTTAAATGTGGGATTCTGAACAAACTAGGCATGTTGATCCAACCATTGCTCTTAAACCGCCTCAAGAAATCAGAGTCAATGATGAATTGTCACGAGTCAAAAGTGTCATAAGTGGAGTTCTTTAAGGAAAGTGCCTGACACATTACTTTTTTTTCCACCTTTGACACTGCAGATATTCTTCGGCTAATCACGAATAACATCTTTGCTGATGATATTAAAATTTTCCAGGCTACAGCGACACAACATGGGCAAGATCAATAACAGACTGCTTGTAACAACATTATAGAATGAAGCATACTCCATGAACTCCCTATTTAGACAAAGGCGGGGATGGCTTAGCCAGTAACCTGGCTAAGGCAGGCTCGTAATGCCTCCCTGCCTTGCCCTCGATTAGTAAAGGACAAAGATAGTCTTGGAAAGGCGTCCGTCTGTCGGATGGGATGTTAATCCGTGGCCCCGTGTGCAGGGGAACCTACCCTGTTTACGCTAAAGAACATGTTGGATGGCCTTGACGGGAGGCTACCATCTGTCTCCCAACAGCTGTCCAAAGGGTCCCCTCCCCAAAACTTCTCCGAGCTTGTGACCTGGCCATTTAGCACATTGTGTGCAAAAAAAGTGTCGCTTAGAGGTAAAACAACCCAACCCTATCTAAACAACCAAATCGAGAGTCATTCATTTAGGCCATAATAATAACCACTACAACTATCACTTTACCAACAATCCTCTTGAGAGTGTCCAGAACTTTCTGATCTTGGCGTCACATTCACCGATCCTATGTCATTTTCACCCAATTGTAAGAAAGTTACTACCAAGGCCCTTCGCATTGCTAGCATGATTCTTAGAAGCTATCGAAAATGCAATCATGCTACCCTCGTCAATGCCTTCATCATATGTCAGACCCATACTCGAATATGCTCCTCCAGGTGCCTTCACATGATCTGTGACACTCTCATTAGAAAGGCCATAGAGATGGTTTAATAAGACTACCAGGTTATTTCAACTTGGCATAAGAATAAAGGCTGGAAAATCTTGATATCCATCACTGGAATGGTGAAGATTTGAACTGGATCTGAAAATATGCAATGATCTCATTTATGGGATAACTCACCAAGACATCCAACATTCTTTGCTAACAATATTAAGTAGCAACACGAGATGACATCCCTTTTGCATTAACATTCTACTGGCCAAGAAAAATTGTACATATTAGTCATTCGTCTACAGAGCAGACAGGGTGTGATTTTGGGTTGTTTTACCTCTGAGCTTACCACTTTCTTTGTTTCTTCAATATTTTTCTTCGTACTATTCAAATGTTATTTCAGTTAAAAAACGGTAAAATATAAAACCAAATAAAAGTGGATTCTTCCGTTTGCAAATTTCACCCTAAACGAATTTTCAAGGAATCAATAATTTAATATATATCAATATTTAATACTCCTAGCAATCGCCTTAGCTTCGTGTGTCGACTTCTGATTTACCTTTCCCTCCGAAAACGAGATGACCAGTCAAGCCATCTGCACATTCCCTCAGGCGAATGGAGATGTGTGTGTCGTATGCTCTTCCCCAGCTGTAAACGACAGTGATAGCATAATATGCAATAATCTATGTAAAAAGCTATTTCACTTCTCTTGTATCGGAATGACTGAAAAAAAATTTAAAAAGATGTCATCTGAAGCCAAAGGTAGATGGAGATGCTACAAATGCCGGAACCAAAGATCTTCAAATATGTTAGGCCTAGAAGCGGAAGGCAATCCCGCGACACTGCTCCACGTAGAAAATGTAGCCGAAAAGCGGGCAACACAGAGCGAGGGAACTGACGACAGGAAACAGCCAGAACAAAAAGCGAGAGATTTTGTGGGTGAACAGATCAGTTACAGTGATTTGTGTCAATTGAAAGAAGATATTGTTGCAATTCTGAAGACTGACAATCTTGCAGTTAAGGGTGAATTGGCAATTATTAAAGCAGAATTAAAAGATGTTAGGAAAGAATTACTTGAAGTTAAGAAATCAGCTGACTTCTGCTCTTGCAAAATCGATGATTTTTCTAGAACCATAGACTCGATTACGAAGACTGTTTCTGACGTTAAAAAAGAAAATGCCATCTTAACGCAAAAAGTTAATTCCTTGGAAACAAATGTAGCTAGACTGAAAAACGATATAATGGATTTACAGCAAGTGTCCAGAAATATGAATATAGAGATTGTAGGACTAAAAGAAACACCAAACGAAAATTTACCAGAATTAATTAAAACAATTGGGGAAAAGTTAAAGATAACTGTTGGTGACAACAAAATTCAAGACGCACACAGAGTGCCATCTGCAGATAAAAATAAACCGAGACCGATCATTGCGCAATTGGATTCGCGACGGAATAGAAACAAATGGGTCGAAGCATTTAAACGAAACAAAAATTTAAACGGAAAAGAGTTGATTGGAGACGATGGTGAAGGACTGGTTTTCGTCAATGAATCCCTGAACTAAAGCATGTGTTATATGAAACTAAAAAGTTTCAGCGTGCTAATGGATTCAAATACGTGTGGACTAGGGATTGCAAAATATTTTTGCGACGTAGTGATACTAGCCCTGTAATACGTGTTAGATTCTTAGAAGACCTAAATGCTATTCAGGTTTGATAGTTACCGATTTGTATTTTTGTATTTATTTCTTTTTCTCTGTGATGTTTGTTGGTAATTTTTCTCTTATTCAGTTAAATATATGCAGTGCTAGAGCACATTTTGATGAATTTTTGACGTATTGGGGACTTTTCAGGAAAGACCCAGATTAATTATATTGACAGAAATTTGGATCTACTCCTGGGAAGTCTCACTGTACAAAATAGACGGTTACAAGTGCTTCTCATTTTGTAGGAATGATTATAGATCAGGTGGAGTATTAATTTATGTTAGCTGCGACATCGATGCTATACAGCAACCAATCACAATGAATTGCGCAGACATTGCGGTTTTAAAACTTGAAATTGAAAACAAAGAGTGGACATTAATGGCTGTATACAGATCTCCTTCTGAAAATGTATTTAATTTCATTTCCGAATTAAACGGAATCCTAGAATCACTTGATACCCTTAATATTCTCTATCTTGGAGATATTAATATTAACTTATTAAATGACAACACAAACACTGATGAATATATTGGACTATTAGCAGAAAATGGTTTACTTAATATGATAGAAGAGCCAACCAGAATTACGGAGAACTCGTCTACATGTATTGATCATGTATTTCTTAGAACCAAAGATTTATATAATTGTAATATATTTCTGGATGACATTGGAATTACAGACCACTGCTTAGTTAAGGTTAATTTAGATATTAAAATTGAACAAAAATTAAAAAATGATGAAATAAAAATGGTGGATTTAAAAAGATTAACGAACTTAACTGCAAATATAAAATGGGATGATATATATATTGACGGCTCTGTTAATGCTTCTTTTAAAGATTTAATTGATACACTAAGCCATTTAATTGATGATTCAACGAAAGTAAAGAAAAAACGTTTGAAGAAAATTAAACCGTGGATGACAAATGAATTAGCAATTTTAATAAATTATCGTAACACTCTGTATAAGGAAATGAAGAAAAATCCTTCAGATATGTCGCTTAAACTGTCATTTTCCCGATACAGAAATTTTGTCACTAGTGCCATAAGGGAAACAAAAACACAATATTTTACTAATAAATTTTCCAAAGCAGGTAAAAACCAGAAAAAGCAGTGGAATGTAATAAATGAAATATGTGGTAACTTTAAAGAGAAAGAAAACTATCCCCGTACAATTAAAAGTAAAAACGAGTTAATTAAATATGATGAAGACCCTTGTAAATTTGCAAATTTGTTCAACGATTATTTTGCCGAAATTGCACGGAATTTGAACAAAGATTTAGTTCAAACAAATGCTGATTGGGAAGGAGACGGAAAATCATCAACTGCGGTAAGTTCTTTCTTCTTAACGCCGATAATAGCTAAAGATATTAGGACTCAAATTTTACTTCTACCATAAAATAAATCTCCAGGTTTTGATGGCTTAACCGCAGAAATAATTCATCTGTTGGGAGAAAAATTTATCGAAATACTTGTAAATCTATTTAATCTATTCATTGAGCAAGGAATTTTCCCTGATGTTTTGAAAAAAGCTACTATTGTTCCTATTTTTAAAGACGGTGACCCAAAGGAATTAAGGAATTATAGACCTATTGCATTACTCTCAGTAATATCTAAAATTTTTGAAAAAATAGTGAAAAATAAACTATATGAATATCTGGAAAAAAAAATGTTTTCTCAGTAGCAATCAGTTTGGGTTTAGAGAAAAAATGGGTACGGATGATGCATTATTGCAGGTAACAAATACGATTTACACAGCTATGAATAACAGTGATCATGCATTAACAATCTTGCTGGACATTAAAAAAGCATTCGATACGGTAAATCATCAAAAATTAATACAAAAATTACAAGCTGCTGGAGTTAGAGGAGTGGCATTGAATTGGTTTCGCAGTTATTTAGCTAACAGAAGGCAAAGAGTAAAAATAAAAGATACATACAGTGATTGGACTAAAGTTGAATACGGAGTGCCCCAGGGATCTGTTCTGGGTCCCTTATTATTTATTATTTACATTAATGATCTAGATTCCATTAACCTAACAGGTAAATTAACTATTTTTGCTGACGACACTTGCCTGACATATACTGGTTCTGATTCTTCGATTATTTTTAAACAAGCAAATAGTGATCTAGAATTAATTAGAAACTGGACCACAAGTAATTTTTTAACAATTAATCTGACAAAGACAAATGCAGTTTATTTCTACTTAAAGAAAAATAGTTCTGTTACAGATATTTTGCACCGCAATAAATTGAAATATCATGATACAAAGTGTTCATCGAAAAGTCACTGTAATTGTCCTCAAATTCGTTTTGTGCCATCAGTGAAATATTTAGGTATTTGGATTGATGCAGGCCTAACTTGGAAAGTGCATGCAACATGGGTTAAAAGAAAGGTCATCCGTAACCTGGCCCGCTTATATCTTGTAAGATATTTAGTTTCATTTAAATTTATGTGTACACTATATTATGCATTAATCCATTCTCAATTAACATACGGTATAAAATCTTGGGGAGGCATGTATTTCAATAATTTTAAACAACTTTTAGTGCTGCAAAAGAGATGTATTCGCTTATTAACTAAAAGCCCAAAAACGCAACCTTCATTACTTCTGTTTCGAGAAGCAGGAATTTTGCCTTTACGCTATGATTATTTTTTCGAAATAATTAAATACTTTTACTTTAGAAATGATAGCATTAAAACTGACACGAATAATTACCAATTACGACGAGATAAAAACATAAATTATGAAATTCCTGCATTACATAAGGAAATTTTTAGGCACTATTATTTGTATTTAGCACCGAAATTCTTTTTCTCTCTCCCAGTCAGTATGAAAAATATCACGAATTATCATTTGTTTTCTAAAGTTCTCAAGGACTACATTTTGAAACTGGATGATGTGGAAACTTTTTTGCATTAATCTACTACAACTGTTTATATGTAACATGGATATTGAATGTTTCTAACTTTCACACTTCTGGATTACTAGAAATTTTTTGTTTTGAGTTGTTTTCGTTTTTTTTGTGTATTATTCAATGTGACGACTGATGTTTTCAATTGAAATTGCTTCTGTATGGAGATCTCACGAAAGAGCCTGCTCTTGTTAGACCTCACAAGTTTTTGTATACTCTGAAACATTATCTGAAATAAAAATTATCTTATCTCATATTAGGGTTGGAGTTTTACCTTTAAGCTGCACTTGTTTACACACACTGAGCTAAAGCCTTCTGTCATGGCCATTCAGTGTGTTCTTTAATGGGCACAGGTTATGGCTCTCGAGAACACGAAACACGGCTTAATGTCCCCATTGGACGGACGCCAGCTTTTCCAAGCCCATCGGTTTCCTTTTCCTTACCGAGGAAAGGGTTGGGATTAGCAGAGATAAATTTCAGCATTGGCTCGTTTGGCCCAGAACCTAAGAGATACGGATTGCATGCCTGGTGCGTCAAAATGCTTCCACTGCGTCAAAAATTATAATAAAAATAAATTCCGTTCTTACTAATTTAGATTCAGGCTGCCTATTGTTTTTTTTTTCTCTTTGAAAATTTTCAAATGTATTCTACAAGATTTTTGTACAAGGTCTGCTTCTTTTTCATCAAACATTCGACCCGCATAAGTGGCTGAACTGGCTTTGTAGAACATAAAGATCTAAAACTTGAATGGGCAGGAATATAATAGAATCAAACTCAATTATTCGTTGTCGATGCTTCGCACATCCGATGTTCCGACATGCACTGAGGGAAACTTCCGAACCACCTAACTAAAAAACGGTTGCAGACGACAACATGGAGTTACTTTATGTAGCGCGGAAACATTTAGTGATTTTACATTTTAATATTGTACTGTAATATATATTTATAGCTAATATATTGCATAAAATTAATAAATGTGCATATGCAGTACTGCAAACAATTGTTTATAACACGACATCAATAATATTTCAAAATATAACTGTAATAAACAAAAGCTGAGCTGTCAGAAAAACAACAATGGGTGTAAAAGTCAAACGATAAACATTAATACATATAAAATAATCAGTAAAACGTAAATATTGGAAAACAAGGGTTAAAAGTGAGTCATCAGATAAAAGATGTCCAAATATAAGGGACTTGGATGTAAAATTGTGAAAGTTAAGTAAAAATGGCAATGGAAAGCAGTGTTGTTATACCAACATTGTTTTGGGCAAAACAATATTTGTATAGTATTGGCCATTTATAGTCATTTTTTTCAGATATGTTGTCCACGGCTACCACTCCTTGAGAACTGTAAAAAAATTGTGAAGATGCTCTGTCTTGTCCCTTTTTTGGGAGGGGGGAGAAGGTGGTGGGGGAATTCGAAAATGCTTACGATGGTCCGCATATGAGTTTTCATTTAACACCTAACTCGTAATTTTAGATCCTAGGGTTCAAAAGATATTAGAGAACAAATGTTTTCATATTGCCCTTTTTTTAGGGGAGAAGAAACATAGGGTGGAGTTTTTTTTAACCAATAGCATTCATTTGGCACATAGCCTGTTACTTTCGGCCCTGACGTGACGTTCCGAAGATATAGCGGAGCATTCATTTTCAGATTACCCGTTTTTTAGGGGGGAAGAAAACATGTGCGGGATCATTTTTGTATTGTCACTGGTGCACCCCGCGTCACAACCTTTTCGTTTGACACATAGCTTGTTATTTTCGGCACTTGCGTTCTGAAGATACAGAGGAACAATGGTTTTCATATTTCCCGTTTTTTAGAGGAGTTTTTTTTATAGCCTATGACACTGTCCTCGTCATAAGCTTTCATTTGACACCGAAATCATTAGGTTTGTTCATTGCGTTCGAAATATATGTAGGAACAACTGTTTTGACAAATCCACAAACCGACAAATGACGAGCGAAAAGCAATAGGAAGCTAGGTATTTTTTTTCATAAACTGACTTTTATTTATAAAAGGAAAGAATATAGTATATTTATCATTTGACCCAAAAAGCTAAATAGCTTATCTGAAGCAAAGTGAATAAATTAAATTAAACATAGGTCATTCAGCCACGAAAAAGATATACATCAAATATAATTTACGAAACATCACATATAATAATCAACTAATTTGATTTTGCCAAATATTTTTTCAATTCAGTTTTAAGTCTGCGAAATGAATCTATAAATATAAATGGTATTTGATATTCGCAGGTATATTTTCCGTAATTATTTCAAAAAACATACATTTCGTAATACCTTTTTTATTGTGTTCAATTTTTATTTTACTATTGTCAAAATTTTTTAATTATTAAGTTATATTTATATAAATTACTGTAGGATAAGAAGTTTAAAATTTTTTGTGAATGTAAAGGAATTATATTTTTAGTTATCATAGATTGCAGTTTTTCTATTTTACGTTAGTTGTTCCGTATACAATTATTCCATAGTTTAAATCGCATGTTGCTTTATAAAAAAACTCAGGTTTCCATATTTAGTACTATTTTAATTTTTGAATTTTGATCGCTGATATTCTCTTCATATATATGGTATATATGAGCATTATACCTAAAGTATTCATCAAAAATAATACCTAGGTATTTTATTTGTTTAACTTGCTCAACACATGAACAACTATATGATTCACAATTAGAAACATCCCCTTTATTTTTTGCAACTACGGAGTTTTATAAAGAAGTTTCAATATTAAATCTTGTTGAGTGTATAATCATCCATTTTTTGTTCTCATTTAAGCAGATTTTATTATGATTTAACCATCTAATTATATTATTGTAATATGTTTGAATATCTAAAATGCTATCATTTAATTATTTCTTATTATTTATTAAAACATTGTCGTCAGCATATAGATAGATAAATAGCACTTTTTAAGTTTACATTGAATAAATTATTTATATATATATATCAGGAATAATAAAGGACTTAAAATTGAACTTTGGGAAATTCCATACGATGTAATTATTTTTCAACTGTAACAGTTTTTTATTTTAGCAATTGCGTATCTGCCTAATAAATAACTCCGAAACCAATATAACATTATACTGCGAATACCATTATTTTCCAGTTCATTCAATAAACGCTATTATCTATTGTATCGAAGGCTTTCTGTACACTAAGATCATTATTAAAATTTTTTCTCTATTATTTAATGATTTGTTAATGTTATTTGCAATTTTAGAAATTAATTGAATCGAATTTTTTTGAAAGCTAAATTGATTTTCAATAATTCTATTGTACTTAAGTAAAAATTGTATACACCATTAAATATATATACATATTTCCATTATTTTTGAAAATAGAGGTAGAAGAGGTAGAATAGTTATTGGTCTACAGTTAGTAAAGTCCGCTTTATACCTCCTTTAATAAAAAAAAGTCTTAAAATACTTGCTTTTGAGTTCAGTAGGAATGTTCCCAGTAAATATAATCTGATTTATAATTTTTGATATAATGTTTAACAGTATTTCTTTATTAAATGTTTAATGTAAATATATTATCGTAACCAGGTGATTTATTTATGTCTAATATTGCAATTATGTATTTCATCATGTTTGGTTTTCAGTAATTTCGGGTATATAAATGGAGTCCAAGTTCTTTGTTTCCTGGTTAGAACATAATTTACTCTCGTCTTCATAATCATCTCTTATCTGTAGAATTAATGTATTATAAATGTTATTGCAATTGTTTACTATTTCTTCCACAGATAATTTTTTGAGGCATATTATCAATTATTACATCGTCAGCTGGCCTTTTCTTGTTCCTTCTAATAATTCATATATTTATTGTCCTCATGTCATTTTTCTTCATTATATGTTTATTTCTATACAAAATTTGTTTCTGGTTTCTAATCTGAATATTAACTGCGTTTCGTAGCTTTTTAGAGTTTTTTTCTCTAAACATCACTTTTCAGATTATTTTTAAATTTTATCCATGCTTTATCTCTTTTCGCAATTAACTCTATCAAGTTCGGTGTTATCCAGTTTTGGTTATGATTTTTTTTGTTTTACTCTGTTCCTCATATATATATATACTTTATTATTTTCTAAACTTCCATCATAAATGTCTTCTAAAATTTCATATAGATTAAATCTTCCCTTGAACTGTCCGTATAATTTTCTAAATACCAATTCATTTCAGAGATATTTTTTATCTTATTATTGTCAAAAAACCAATTGTTCTTTTCCTAGTTTGTTTCAGTATAATTAATTCTATTCAAATTATATTTTGCATTGGAAATCGCTGATAAATTCATATGGTGATATGCTATTCTACTTGTTTGAACAATTGAATTTTCTGACATATTTTTCATTAATTCTATATTAATATGGTCTATACATGTTTTAGTAATTTTATTTTTTACCATTTCTTCTCTTGCAGCTTACCTTATTAACCTTTCGAAATTCATTTCTGCCAATAACTCTGTGCCATGCTTTTAGTGTTCATTGTATCGATATTGAAATTACCTATTTAAAATGTGATTTTGATCTTTTTCTATATTTTCTAATCAATTTCGGAAATTAAACTGAAAAGAATTCATGTTCGTATTAGGTGAGCTGTATAGTGCTAATATATGATATATTACTCTTTTTACTTTTATATATATATATAATTTCCGCTGGAAGTATTTCCTGTGTTATAAAATCAACATCTAAATTTTCCCTATAGTACATTAAAACCCACTTATTTATTATTTTTATTATCATTTGCAATTTTATTTTAAACTTGTCAATATTATATAAATAATTTTCAAATTTATTTACATTTGTTTCAGTTAAAACCAACAAATTAATATGTTTCATATAATTCTCGGTACTTATTTTTAATGCATCCTAATATTTCCTTGATTTCTCATATTTACAATGAACACTTTCTAATTTATCTTTGTGAATAAATCTACCATAATTATTTTCACACCAAGCGTCTACTTCTAAACCTGAAGTTACATAAATAATATCACAACTGCTGTTAAATTCTCCAAAATTCACATCAAACATTGCTAAGAAAAAAATTTACTATCAAATTATCAATTTACAAAAGTATTTAATAAAAAAACCTAATAGAAGTGAGATTTATCGGATATATCTAAAAGTTCATAAAGCATCAAAGTTGGTGAGCATATTAATATTGATGATTTTTTCACCATTTGATTTTCTCATTAGTACTGATGAACCATACGTACTTATAATTCTTTTCTTTTGCAAACATCCTTGCTTCCAGAAAAGTTCTCTATTAATCATAATAATGTTTACATTAATATATATATATTGGTGTCGCTTTGTCATTTAGATTTGCACTAGTGGTTGTAATTTTTCCACCTATTATGTATCCAAATGTCTCCATCTTTTCTAATAACAAATTGGCAATTTTCTTTTGGACTTCGCTTTTATTTCTTTCAGGGTTGTCTATGAATTTTTTAAAGATATTGTCGTGAAATTGTCTATGTTTAGTGAATGAGTTTTCCCCCCCTTCATATTTAAGCATTTTAAGCTCTGTTTCACTCTCCCCTTCATTTATCGGATCATCCCGTATTTCTATGTTTTTGTTTTGTCCATATTGTTCAATGTCATTAAGATTTTGCTTTAGCTCCTTGATCTCTTTCATCATTTCTTTGTTCATATTTTCGGGTTCATGAACTTTTGCAGTTAAATCCTTTTGGTTTTGTTCGTAAGTTACTACTTGTTTTATCAGTTCGTCATA
This sequence comes from Ryuthela nishihirai, assembly GCA_038380435.1. Taxonomy (NCBI): domain Eukaryota; kingdom Metazoa; phylum Arthropoda; class Arachnida; order Araneae; family Heptathelidae; genus Ryuthela; species Ryuthela nishihirai. The sequence continues at coordinate 58,227,347 of JAWZYU010000021.1, forward strand.
CTTGCTAGAAAAAATTCTACGCTTCGTTTTAATTCTTTCACTTCTTCCTTTAAATCACGGATCTCGAATATCAAAAGGTTGGCGTCGCTTGTTCGAAGTTGTGAGGTGTTTTCTTTTCTATTAATCATAGTGGTTTTAAGATTCGTTTGAAGTTTTGGGCATGACGACTTCAAAATCTCTTCTTTATCGGCTACAGCAGCTCCGACAGCGGTTTATGAAACTTCCTCTTTACGAGCTTCTCTAGTAGACAACGGAAGCATAAGCTGGCACTCAGTAAGGTTGGTGCCTGTCGCATGCAAAATACTTTCATCTGGTTGACTATAGGCTTCAGATTTTGTACTAGCATTCCAATATTTGCATTTACAAATTGGACAACTCCATTAGGACTCTTCCAGCAATTTTGTACACATCTTTGAAATTCCCGTACAGTTCAGATGAAACTTACCTGTACATTCACTGCATACAACAAATTCTGCGGTAAAAATAATATCTTTTCTGCATCTTACACATGGATTTCTTCTTTCTGTATCCATAGCAGGATATCAAAACTCAAATTCTGTTAGTATAAATGACTAAAATCCTAATTTGATTAAAATTCTTAAAGAAATTGTTAAGCCTAAAAATTTGTACACTCACCATTTATTTAAATTTATTTATATTTTTATTACCTATCGTCCTATATGCGCTCAAAAAGTAAGAAAATAACACTAAAACGTACCGAAAGTATAATCAGTCGCTGAATTTGTATTTACTTCAAATGAAGATAGGGCGACGGCATCTTGTTGTCTAGGTAAATCGGCGCCCTATCTTTATTTGAAGTGAATACGAATTCAGTGACTGATTGCACCGCTGATATGCTTTAGTTTCATTTTCTACTTTTTTGGCGCATATGGGAAGATAAGTATTTCTAAAATTTTTCAATATATTTTTTGCCACTAAATCCACTTACCTCCAGAAAATTTCATATATGACTCATAAATATCAACCACATTTTTCATCTCCTTGTTTTTTTGGAGTCGTATTTAAAGTGGCTCATGACATTGGGGACATAACAAGCTTGAACTTGAGATACAGCTCGTTAAGCTCCCCGTCAAAAATGAGCCCCCTTTTTTGGGGAAGGATATTGATGGGGGGAGGGGGCAGAATTCGAAATAGTCTACGACGATCCTCGTATGAGCTTTCATTTGACATCTAACTCGTAACTGTAGGTCCTCGCGTTCGGAAGATATAGCGGAACAATGGTTTTCTAAGGTTGGGTTGTTTTCCCTTTGAGTGGCCCTTTTTTTTGCACAAATGGGCTAAATGGACAGGTCACAAGATCCCCGAGAGCTCAGAGAAGTTTGAGGAGAGGGGACCCAATGGCCAGCTGTTAGGAGACAGATATAGCCTCCCGTCAAGACCATCCAGCATGTTCTTTTTACGTGCCCAGGTTATTGCTCTCCCGCACACGGGGTCACATCTTAACGTTCCATCCGACGGACTTTTCAAGTCCATCGGTATTACTTACTGATCGAGAGCAGGGAGGGGAGTTTTGCGAAGATAAATCTCAACAACAATGGTTTTCGTATTTTCCCTTTTTTAGGGGGGAAGAAAGTATGTTGGGTCAATAATTTAACACTTGAAACTTTAGACTTTTATGTTTAATCAGTTCTATTGTGGGAATGAAAAATATTATAAATTCTTTAGTAGGATATCCTTTTTTTAATTTTTACTTACAAGAAGTATATTTTTAAGTTGCCGAAGATTTGTGCTTACTTAATTATTATTTATTCTCTATGTGACCTTGTCTTTGGGTCACACTCATAGCATTTCTATTCCTTGGTGTTCCATTTTGTATTACTCGTCGACTACCTCACTACGCATTCAACTCCCAGAGTTATAATGAACTGTGCAATATCCGTACTTCAGTTGTGAATCTCGACCCCCCCCCCCCCCCAATTTCTCACGTTTAGAGCATGGCAGCTTTATTTCTTAATCTCTATTTCCTCCAAGGTTCCTTATTAAAACTCATTCATAATCTGCTTCCAATTTAAATGCCGCATCTAATAATATACACAGTTCCTATTTTGTCACAACTAAAGTTGCCTGGCATCCCGCAGAGTACATTTAAGGGATTAGGGTCGGGAATAAAACGATTTCTGGTCGGAAACCGTGGTTTATACTCAATGAAGCGTAACATGTTATGCCTCCTTTCAAGAATGCTGCACATGTTGTCGAAGTTGGTAAACCTGGCATTACTTTTCAAATATTTTTTGAAGAATTCAATTTTTTTTTGTTGCACATAAAAAGCACAGATAATGAGAACTTCCAATTGTTTCAGCTTCTTATTTTTGAGCTTGGTAATGAGTGGTCTTTGGAGGGCATTTTCTTCTTTTTAATACTAAGGAATGTTCTTCTCATTTCCCCTTTTGTCTTCGCCTCACTTCCTCAGCAAAGAACGTGATGAGGAAACAAGCTAACTTAGGGGCAGCGAGGAATAATAACTAAGCTGGAAAGGGCGCCGGAAACAATGACAAATACAAACGTGACAAGAAATAATATTAAGGATTTTAAATACTATAATTTCCTTTGTGAAAAGAATTGTTAGTTGCATTAGAGCAAATTAGGTTTTAATTAAAAGGCACAAATTATGTAATAAGAATGCTGCAGCAAAAATTGCAGATGAACATGTATATACTTTTTCAATTTCTAGTAAGCATAAGAAAAGGTTAAAATTCGTATTACTAGAATAAACTCAAAAAGCGTCTGCAAAAAAAAAGTTCCTTTTAGGTCTACAGTGAAAAAGTAATGTCTTCCATTTCCATTTATTTTAAAAACCAGAGCTCAATAGTGTAATACAGTCGAACCTGCTTGAAACGAATTTGACGAAAGGACAGCTGCAAACTTTGTTACATGCTTAAATTCGCTATAAGAAATAGTGATCGAAAATTCAATTACAAAAGGAAATATATATTATGCATTCAAACATTAATAATGAAATTAAAATATAAAAATAATAAGACTGCTTCAACATAGATAATAAAGATTATTTATTTATTCTTTTAATAAGTCATGCATCTAATGAATACGGCATTTTCTTTTCGCTTGAAGCAGTAGACTGGTTAGTAGAAAATTCTGAGCTCTGGCTCTTACTAACCATCAGAAGCTAATTTTTTTCAACAGCCAGGTATAAATCCAATCTAATCTTTTTTTAATTAAAACAGCACCTTTTGATTTTGACGCTGCCTCTTTTTAATTAAAATTGTGGATAAAAAACTAAGTGGAATTTCATACTCTTTGGCAAATACGAACTATCGTTTGGCCTTCCTAACATTATTTATGATTTCACCTTTTTGTGCCAAATTAATTTTTTTTTTGTTTTTGGGACATTTTAGGGCAAATCTGCAGACCAGCTCACCATCAGACCTTTCGTATGGTGGAGAACAAAAAGGAATGCTTCGCTTAACACATGTTTCAGAATTCACGAAATAGAAAGTGAATAAGAAATATATCGTGATTCATTGTCCTCTTGCCCTGCCGCCTCCACAGTCAAATTCCTAAGTGAGTTTATCCCGTACTCACTACCTATTCGCCGATCCAGGAATGTAATCCTGGTTGACCATAGTTTATTCCTTTTCTTGGAATTTTTGTGTTAATCCAGCGCCTGGTGTTAAGTACAGCTTCAGTGACTCAGTTCAAAATCTTAACCACCTTTCCTTGATCAGTAAACATGTTTCCCTACTTAAGGAAGGTGACTGAGGGTATCTGTTTTAGAGACCAATCAGAACCCCCAAAAGTTAAACGGCCATGAAAAGCCGTTACTGCAAAATGATTAACTTTCAGGAAGAAAAAGCAGGAAAACTGATCGATTTTGACTACACCGTATACTCTAACTAAAGAAACCGTAAGAACGATAAAAGTATTTGTAATAAAAACATATGATATAGTTTTAAAACTGAACTTGAAGGGGAAAGGCTTTGCTTCGTTATAGCCGTAATTTCGTTATTACCGACTTCGTTATAATCGGGTTTGATTGTACCGGCTCTAATAACTTCCAAAAACGACACTTCAACTATATTCAAAATATACAATTAAAAACCATAACATTAACAGAAATACCACAGCAGTTCTCGGAGTTTTTTTTAATTTTTAATTGATTTTCAATAAATGATCTATTGCTTTCAAATTAGTCGTCTGTCCCTCTGTAGCATTCAACTTTTTTTTGTTTTACAAGATAAACGAAAAATTATTTTTGGATTGGTAGGTATAATCGGCTCTCGATTTACGTGGTGGTCGCATTTTTAAAAAAAGCCGCGTAGATGAAAAACACGTAATTCATGTATAATTTTTTCCATAATAAATAAAACAAATGGTACGGAGAAAGAAGAAAGCCTGTCTCAAGCCTCATGAATTTATTTCCTCCACTGCTTCATTTTGCCCTATGCAGTATTTTTTTTACCACAAAAATAAAGACATTACCGTAAGGCTTAAAAACGATGGAACACATTGTTTAAAAAAAACCCGGTCTTTCAACAATAACAAAACAATAATTGTTTATGAAGTTTTTTTCTAACACGCTGAACGCAGGGGTGTAGCGAAGGACTATGGTTGGAGGGGGAGGTAAATCAAAAATTTTCCAACTCGAAAATCAAATTTGATCGACTGACAAAATAATGTCTGTCAGGTTCATACCCAGATTTTCGCTCCGTGGAGGGGTGGGGGAGGTATTTTTATAACTCTCCTGAATTTTGCCGTGTAACTACAAATTTTGCCAACTAACAATATTTTTACAGAATTAATCCCAATATTAACTTCTCGCCAGAATTGTAGCAAGTCAGTCCGAATTTTTCCAACTCCCCTTCATTTGGACAACTTTGCTTAATTACGCACAACCAATCCAAATATTTACGTCTATCCTAAAGTTGCCAAGTCACTTCAAATTTTCCAAACTCCCCAAGGTATTGCCAAGTTGTCTAGATATGGACAACTCTCTTTAATTTCACAAAACTAATCCCAATTTTCACAACTCGCCTGTATTTTTCCAAGTGGATTCGAATTTTGTCAACAACCCTAGATTTTATCAACTCCCCAAGATTTTACCAAGAGTTCTCTATTTTGCCAACTCTCTTTAATTTCATAAAACCAATCCCAATTTTCACAACTCACCTGCATTTTGCCAACTCCCCTAGATTTTTCCAAGTTGCCTTGATTTTTCCAACTTTCCTTAATTTTACAAAAACTATCCCAGTTTTTATATCTCTCCTGAATTTGCCAAGTTACTGCAAATTTTTAAAACTCTCAAAAATTTTGTCAATTTTTTTCGATTTTGTCAACTGTCCTTAATTTCACAAACCCAATTCCAATTATCACAACTCGCCCGTATTTTACCAAGTGGATTCGAATTTTGCCAACTGTAATAATAATAACTTCCAAATTTTTGAAAACAAAAGATCATTTTTCGTTTATCTTGCAAAACAAAAAAAGTTGAATGCTACAGAGGGACAGACGACTAATTTGAAAGCAATAGATCATTTATTGAAAATGAGTTAAAAATTAAAAAAAACTCCGAGAACTGCTGTGGTATTTCTGTTAATGTTATGGTTTTTAATTGTATATTTTGAATATAGTTGAAATGTTTTTACTAAGTTGCCTCGATTTGTCCAATTCTCCTTAATTTCACAAAACTAATCCCAATTTTCAGAACTCGCCTATATTTTACCAAGTGGATTCGAATTTTGCCAACTACCCTCGTTTTTGCCAACACGCCATAATTTTACAGAAAACAGATTCCAATTTTTACAACTCACCTGAATTTTGCCAACTCTCCACAATTTTGCCAAGTCACTCCGAATTTTGCAAACTCCCCAAGATTTTGCCAACTCTGAATTTTACCAATTGCCAATTTGCGTCACTCCGAACTCTGCCAACTGCCCCTAGATTTTGCCAACTCGCCATAATTTTACAGAAAAAAAAACAATTTTTTCATCTCATCAGATTTTTGCAAAGTCACTCAGAATTTTGCCAACTCCCAAAAGATTTTGCCAAGTCACTCCGAATTTTGCCAACTCCCCCAAGATTTTGCCAAGTCATTCCGAATTTTGCCAACTCACCTGTATTCCACCAAGTGGCTTCGAATTTTACCAACTGCTCTAGATTTTGTCGTCTCGATTTTCCCAACAGTCCTATATTTGCCAAGTTGCCTCGATTTTGACAACTATCTTAGATTTTGACAAGTTGTTTAGATTTTCTTAACTTACCTTAATTTTACAAAAAAAAAAGATTACAAATTTTCACAACTCACCTTGATTTTACGAAGTCGCTTCGAATTTTGTCAACTCCGAGTTACTTTTGGGGGGGGAGCCTTCCACCCATCCCCCCATAGCTACGCCCCTGGCTGAACGCTATCTCGAAGGTTCGCTGGTTACAGAATTCAAGAGTCATCTGGATCAGATGACTGAATAAGCGAAGAAATAACGCTTCCTCACCTACCGAGATAGAGGATTGAGGTTCACGTTTTCACTTTCCTTTTTTCTTAAGGTAGGAAAGCAACGATGTTTGAGAGGATTTCATTCTTTTAAATTTTCTGAGTTGAAATCGCGTTATTCCAAAAAAAAACAACTTAAAAATAAGTGCAAATATCATGATCGTGTTATTTAAAAAAAAAGTTAATTAAATCCGCCTATATCGAAGGCTCACTCTACTAATAGAAATTAAGATTTGTATTTTAAAAATCTTCTACCAGTGTTAATTTTCACCATTAGAGGGTAATAAAATTAGGAGAATGCAAAACGTAAAATTAATGTTTAAACTAGATTATTCATGCTAGAAGGTTTGATGCTAAAATGTGTTAACATTGACAGCAGCGGCTTATTCTCTTGCTTCCTGTGGATGTGTGGGAAAAGGTTTTTAGTTTTAAGCGATATATGAAAAATTCAATTTGCGCTGCCAATAATATATTAGAATTCATATTTCCCGAATCTTCTATTAGTTTGAATTTCGACTGTTAAAGGGCACCAAATTTAGGAAATTACAAAACATTTGGCTTTTTAAAATGAGCATTTTACATTCACCAGAGGCAACTGGATTGTCAAGATTTTCTTATTTTATCATTTGACATATACTGTTCTTTTCGAGATATTAGCAAGATACTGAGATCATTTAACTTCTGCGAAATAAATGAATCTTTATTAAGCTATCACAGGTTTTAAAGTTGAAGGCAATTTTTGCTGCATTTCGATTTTTCAGAAATGCGGAAACTTAACCACGGATATTTTTACTCATAAGTCTTCCAGTATAGGACTTCCCTATTTCTGAAGTGTTTTTGTATCCAGGACACTTCGAGTAACACGATGACAAGAAAAAAATGCTATCGAAAACAACTGTACCTTGAAAAAGACCTGAAATATCCATTAGAGACGATATCCTAATCAAAACTCAATATGCGTGGTAATGGTGATTCACACTTTATGAGTGGCTAAGTTACTGTTTAGCCAAGCGTACAAGGCACTGTCCGGAGAATGATATAATGTAACACTAATTTCAGGAAGTGACGAATGACAGCATTACCTGACGACGAATGGCAGTGCAACCACAGATTATCACGGTTAGATGAGTATGCCAATAAAAGTTTGTTCAAGCTGATTAGTATACTTAGTTAATAGTTTGAAAGCCATGATGTGTTAAAGCTCTATTGTTCCAGTCTAGAATTCAAATTATAGAGTCAAGATCTTGAATATGGATAAATTCGACTTAAATAGTACTCGGAAATCAAGCAATAAAACGCCTTTGCTCACCACTTTCTTTGTTTCTTCAATATTTTCCTTTGTACTATTCAAATGTTATTTCAGTTAAAAAACGGTAAAATATAATAAAACCAAGTAAAAGTGGATTCTTCCGTTTGCAAATTTTACCCTATGTAGGCCAAAGATAATTTTACCCTAAACGAATTTTCAAGGAATCAATAATTTAATATATTAGGGTTGGAGTTTTACCTTTAAGCTGCACTTGTTTACACACACTGAGCAAAGCCTTCTGTCATGGCCATTCAGTGTGTTCTTTAATGCGCACAGGCTATGGTTCTCGTGAACACGAAACACGGCTTAATGTCCCCATTGGACGGACGCCAGCTTTTCCAAGCCCATCGGTTTCCTTTTCCTTACCGAGGAAAGGGTTGGGATTAGCAGAGATAAATTTCAGCATTGGCTCGTTTGGCCCCGAACCTGAGAGATACAGATTGCATGCCTGGTGCAATACAGACTGAACTAATTCATTCTCTTGTAACATAATCATGCTTAACGTTACCTTTCTGACAATTGAAAAAAGTCACAAAATTTCTTTATGCTTAAGATGAATATTAGCAGTTGTTCTTATGAAGAACTGTTCCGAAGTAAAATAATTTGAGCTACGAGATAAATTAAAATTCACATGATATTAAAACCAATAAAGAACACCAAGGTCATCTAAATTTCCCTCACTATGTTTGTCGTAACATAACAATGATTAATGTAGAAAAACTCTATAATTAATTTATTTTGAAATTTAAGGAAGAGTTGGGTTAGGTTGTTTTACCTCTGAGAGGCACTTTTTTGCACACCATGGGCTAAATGGCAAGGTCACAAGGACCCCGAGGGCTCAGAGAAGGTTGGGGAAGGGGACCCACTGGAACAGCTGTTGGGAGACAGATGGTAGCCTCCCGTCAAGGCCATCCAGCTGTTCTTTAACGTGCACAGGATATGGCTCTCCCGCACACAGACCACGGCTTAACGTCCCATCCGATGCACGGCGGCCTTTCCGAGCCCATTGGTGTCCCCTACTGACCGTGGGCACGGTGGGAAAATTTGCAGAGATAAATCTCAATGCTGACCCAGCTGGGACTCGAACCTGGGAACTACAGATTACGAGCCTTGCGCGCTACCGACTGAGCCACCCCGCCTCCCTTAAGGAAGAGTAGAACAATCTTTAAATAAAAAAAAATAAATACCCCCTCAAGCAGCTGCACTCTGCGTAAATTTAAAGAGAATTTCCATAGAAAATGTTGCACATCGGAGTCAGTAAGCAGAGTGCCAGACTCATTAGTCGATGTTTAATCTCAAGTCTGGTAGAGTCTACACGCCCTGTCCTTGGTAGTAATGTTATCAGATGAGACTGAAAACTTCATTTGTCGGATTCGATTTTGAGTCGTGGTCCCAAGCGAAAGAATACTATACTCTATGCGTGTTCAAGAATACTCCTTGGATTACTTTAACAGGTAACTCCCAACTCCCTTAACAGTTGTCTAGTGGATTCCCTTCTGTTCATTCATTTCATTGTGTAGAAATATGGCGCAGGTCAGTAATAAACCTAACTAATTCTACTCGAAAATGAATGTCATATTGTTAACTGAAAGCTGACCGTAACTGTAAACTGACCGTAATGTATAAAAATTATTTCTCCAAAAAATAATTTAAAGCATGGCAACTTTTAAATACAACAAAACGTATTCGGTTGAAGATCCAAAGAGTCTGGACAAGAAAGAGGCGGATCAGCTGGGTCACACAGGAAGGCTGTATGGAGGGCGACAGCGCGTTCAAATGACTGCACCGCTTGCATCATCAATGAAATGATGGTTAGTTGAAGAGTTTTGCGCTTCGGCTTTTCATCATCATTATGCCAAGTCCGATTTGAAACCCTTTACTGACTCATTCATACGTTGGGTTACCCTTATTGGCTTACCTATGAATGCCTTCACCAAAGAGACTCGCACTACACCTACGAATGGGCCATTAGTACAGTAAATTGCTGTTTGGCAAGAGGCTTAATCACTGGACGCCTTTCTTGCTCCTGCCGGTAGTCCATTAAGTTCAACCGTTCATCGTAACACTTCGAGTTCTGGAAAACCATTATCATCATTTATACATATACAGGCAAAAATATGGTCACAGAAGTCTGACCATAACTCTGCGTTTGGTCTTTCAATATGCTCTCTCCATACTACAGGTCTTTTCAATTTTCACAACTAGTTGTTTTACTGCGAGTTCAAGGCTATATTTCTACCAAAATGTGATCATCTTTCTTTAAAAGAAAACTTAGATTTTTAACTACAGAATTTACATTTAATATCCAAAACTTTGTAAGAGTGATCGTTTAGTCACAATCTCCATTCTGTTACAATATTTATTTTTCCTTCACTCAATGAGAACAAGGTGCAGCACTTTACTTTCACTCATGAAGAGGTGCAGCATATATTGCACAAATTTTCTAATACTTTTAGATCAGGGCCATGTAAACCAAATTTAGCAAAGAGCCACTACGAAAAAAAAAAACTATACTCTTAAAGTTATTACAGTTATTTACTACTCTATTTCTACTTACTCTTTAACTTAACTACTTACTCTTACTACTTACTTCTTAAAGAGATGCGGGAAAAATTCTACACTTAAAACGGAAAACATGCAGTTCTAATAAGTAACGAATTACCTAATGAGATTTATATTTGCAGGGATGCAAATATGCCTGTAAAGAAAATTTCAATTCAATAACTCAAACTATTAAAACGCTTGAAGCCCTAATGATGAACTTTGACAAAATAATTTTTCGATATTCAAGATAATTTTCGAGTTCAAGAACACCTGAAACGTGCTCCTAATAAAAAAAAAATCTCTGGTTATATTTTTTATCAATATCATATCACTTTCTTCATACTTCGTATGTGTGTGTAAAAATTGTCCAAATTGTGAAATTCTGAACAATATATAATATTAATGCAATTGCATAAAATGTAGCAGCGAATGCACCGGTCTTGATGTCGAGTATGCAGGATGGTTAAAATTCAGTTAAAAGAAAAAGAAATTGCTAAAATTAGTTAACAAAACGCATTTTATATTTTATTACAATTTTTGTCAAAATTTCATTCTTTGTCTTATGTGTATTGAGAAGTGAAGTTCTGCACCCTACAATTGGTAAGATATACTGCTCACAAAAATTAGGGGATATTTCAAAATGAATATGAAGCGATAAAAATATCCCCTAATTTTTGTGAGCAGTATAGTTGGACTTGAAAAGGTGGAAAACTAAGCCATGGGTCTGTGTGCACCCAAGCCAAAGTTATCATCCATGCCGATTTGTTGCTTAGAGGATTCCTTTTCCTAATCCTATTCTGAATCTAGGGTTCTCGCAACCTGACCATTTAACTCATTGGGAAGCAAAAATACCGTTCAGGAGTAAAACAACAAAATCTATTCTTGTCCTCTTCATTGAGAAAACAGACCAGAAAGATCGATTTACTCATCCGGTAATATACACTTTCACTATCTGTTTCTTAATGTTTTAACTACTTTTTTTTCAGCTTATCTATTTTATCTGTTCCACATCTACTACAAGTGACTTCTCGCATGGGAGCAAGTGTTTTTATTTTTTTCACCAGCCACGACAAGGAGGCAATATGGAGCTTACACTCCATTTCCCGTGGCAAAGGGAGATAGAAAGGTGAGAGTCGCTTATCCCAATCACCTCACACAAAGCAAAAGATTCCCATTCGCCTAGTGGCCCACATTGATCATCACAGCAGGTCGGTCATTGAGGTGGGGGGCGGGGGTCAACCATCCCACTGCCTTGAGAAAGATTCGCACGGGCGTGGGACTGTACTATGCTATCGTGGATCATTAGCTCTGTAACGACGGGTTGCTTAGACAATAACATGAAAAATGCGGGTATTTGGCGTCGACAACCCTTCCACGGTTTTCGAAGCGCTTCTTCTTTTCCCACCGCAAAAACTGGCGGATCTATTTCTTTCTTTTCAAATGGCAAAATGAAAGTGTCGAGAAAATTCACCGGAGAAGAATGGCCATTACAAGACAAGGTGAGTTTTCTTTAACCTGTAGCGCCAATAATACGTAATGGAGAACATGAAAAGGCAATTATGCTTGTGAATTCTGAAAAACGATTCGACAGAATCATTAAAACTGCCATGTGTAAAAGAACACAGCAATTGAATCCTTCCTTTAAGCAAACATGAAATAAATTAATTCTAGGGCTCTACCACAAAATCATAAATTTCTTCACATTAAATGTGTTCAACTTATAAATTTTAAGTTTCGATAGATATTTGATAGAACAAAACTTATTACATCTTTAAGCAACAATTGTATCAGGATCTAGATTTTCTTCGTTCATCAAAGTACCGTTCTCAGTGAGAAAAGGGATACCTGATTGGCTTGTGAAAGTAAGCTCTATCTGATGGGGAGGTACACTGACATGTAGAGGAATATCATACCTTGTGGATGTTAAAAACATCATGGACGGCTTTGATGGGAGGCTTTTAATCTACCTCTAGTATCTGCCCACTTAGGAACCCAGGTCTGCCTACTCGAGGCTCTTGTGATTACCATTTAACGCCTATACCAAAAAAAGGTGGTGTTGGGGAAAAAACGACACAGAATAACTGTATTCGTTATAGTTTCTAAATTGTGTGCCCATTTATTTCTATAATTTATAATTTTATTGATTTATATAAAAATGTATTATTGACTTAAAAATGCATCATAATAAAGTCATCACAGAAGTTGGATTCAGCCTCGGACAACACGCGAATGATTATTATGTGTTCTGCTGAGGTATCGCCTTCCTCGCAATCCTCTTTTTAGTGTATTACAACTGATAGGTTGCTGTCAGACCTCTGTGGCAAGTAGCTGCTTGAGGAGTAACTTTTTTTTTAGAAATATTATTATGCTGAACCGTTTGTCAAAATTCCTATCGTTTACCTTGTCAATCAATTAGTACATCACGATATTAAGGATTTCAACAAACACCCCCAATACTTAGTGTCTTTACCACGTAGTTTTGCCCTTTCATTTCGTTTTATCAATCAATAGCTCAAACAAAATAAGAATAAGAAAATTTCCAGCTGTTCGTGAAAACTTTAAGTTGTAGTCGGTTCAATTTTGCTGTTGTTATTTTCTCTCTTATTTTTCCAGTTCATTTAGAACGTTTCTCAGTCGCCTTCATCTGTGACCTGTGATTATTATGGTTGTATACACCAGTGGTTCTTTATAATCAATTCTGAATTTCAAGTCAGTCCAATGGCGTAATGGTGTCTAAATTTTAGAGCAGCTGCAGTGAAATCCAAGAGTTATCAGGGTGACTCCATAATTTTAAAATAGAAATACTATTTTGAGACTTGGGGAAGTATCTTACTATGTAATTTACGCTCGCATGCACCATATCTATTCATCCAAATTTTCAAGCAACCATAGTCTGTAGAGGGCCAACCAGATTGCGTTATTTAGTTCTCTATACATGTCTGTTCTGAGTTACAGCAGTTCCATTTCGTCACTGGAAATCAATTCTAGATTGACAAGGGAGAGATTGAGGCCGTCTAAGGGCCCAATCTCTCCCTTGTAACAAATTCTTCAAAATATAATTGATAACGTTTTAGGATTATTATACGATATCAAAATCACATATCATGATGATCAACACAGTTAAATGGCTTTCTGAAATCTACAAAAAGTAGCCATAAGTTTTTGAAATTCTAAAGAATTATCTAGAATCTAACTGAAATATTTGGTATTTGCAGCCCCTACCACTTCTGAATCTACACTGTTCATCTCAAAATTGCACGTCGACCAAATGTTTAATATTATCAAACTGAATAATACAAAGAATTTTACATGGAACAGAAAGTACACTGTTACAATGTATTTATCATGAGAAATGTGATCATTTTCGAAAATCTATCTATAATGATCCAGGGGCTATCATAAATCTCAAGTCTGCAAGGAGCCATTTAAAAAAGTGTGAAGGATTTTGCTTGTAAAGCATACTAAAAAACGCCGAAAGAAAATTTCCTATTTTATTTTGTTTACAAAGTCATATGCCTTTTTAGAGCTAATGAAAAGTTAACTATTTATTACGAAATTATCGATGATCTAAATCAGACTTCCAAAACTGTCTTCCCCAGAACCCCCAGGGTTCGTGGAGTATTTCCAAGTTTTGCATTATTGACAAAAAATGTATTATTGGCTTAAAAATGCATCAAAATAAAGTCATCACAGAAGTTGGATTCAGTCTCGGACAATACGCGAATGATTATTATGTGTTCCCTTTCTGCTGAGGTATCGCCTTCCTCGCAATCCTCTCTGTAGTGTATTACAACTGACAAGTTGCTGTCAGACCTCTGTGGCAAGTCGTCGTGCCACACTTTACGCCTCTTAGACAAGCAATTTGGGTTATTTTTCTACTGATAAAAACCCGAGATATCTCACCTTTTGAGAAACCAGTTAGCTCTGCTGTTTTTAAAATCGTCGCTCCAGCCAAACTGGCACCCACAATAAGTCCTTTTTCGAACCCCGAAAGATCCTATGTTTTTCCCATTATGATCAACACTACTGACGATTACTGACGAGCAGCAGTCTTAAATAGTTACCTAGATCACGTGGTGATGCACGTGACCACGTATTTTGCATATACGCTGCACAAGTGACGTTTACGTATATCTGCATAAGGTTTCTAATTCAGTGACCGGTGTGTGTAGAATATTTTTATTCGAGTTTCTAGAAAAATACAGAATATTTTTATTAGAGTTTCTAGAAAAACAATACTAGTTACAAGGATTCCTAGAAAAAACAATACTAGTTACAAGAATTCCTAGAAAAAAATCATACTAGCAACAAGGGAGACCACTACTGATCTAAATAATCAGTTTTTAAGCAGACAGTTTTGGCAATAACATATATTCTTCCCAGACCATGGACTAAATTGTCAGGTTTTGTTCCAATGAATTATTACGTTATCATTAATGGAAGAACTGACCCCTTAAAATTTTCATAATGTAGATGGGTTGTTTTACCTCTGAGCGGCACTTTTTTGCACACCATGGGCTAAATGGCCAGGTTACATGGACCCCGAAGGCTCAGAGAAGGTTGGGGGAGGGACCCACTGGAGCAGCTGTTGGGAGACAGATGGTAGCCTCCCGTCAAGGCCATCCAGCGTGTTCTTTAACGTGCACAGGGTATGGCTCTCCCGCACACGGGGCCACGGCTTAACGTCCCATCCGACGGACGACGGCCTATTCCAAGCCCATCGGTGTCTACTGACCGTGGGCACGGCGGGGAATTTTGCGGAGATAAATCTCAACGCTGACCCAGCTGGGACTCGAACCTGGGAACTACAGATTACGAGCCTGGCGCGCTACCGACTGAGCCACCCCCGCCCCATATAATGTAGATGTTAGATAAGACTATCTACAGCAAAATCTTACTAATTCCAATAAATAAGGGAAGAGGTAGTCCATATTAGTAAAAAGTCCAAATTATAGAACACAGTTATGTATTTTCAAGTTGTAGTTCATAAAAACAAGCAAACGTATTCATAATCCAGCAATAAATGTTAACTTGATGATATTAAGACACAAATATGGCGATAGGAAAGCCAATATTTTATGAAAATGCGTATGCATACCCGTATTTACGAATATAGTGATTGACAAGACAAATGATAACAAGCAACAACGAAAAAAAAAGTAATAACAGAGATAACTTGGACAACGAAATCTCTTGCTTAAGAAAACTTTAACTGAATCTAATGTGTACAACACAACAGCAGGTTGATTACAATACTCTTGATATTCAGCAGCAGTGCTTGTAATGTCTTCATTTTTACTCTCCGTTGTTCCTGGGTTACATGAATGTCTTTTCACGAGTCAGAAGAAATATGAAAAATTAAATAATGTGCACTTAAGCATTTTAATCTGTAACTGTCTCAATTCATTCATAAATATTTTTCTCCTAGTTACAGTCGAGTTACTTTTAAGGCAGAATATCCAGACATCGTACAATTTGAGAAAACAAATCCTTGGTATCAAGATGATTTGTGAATTGGAAAATCCGGTAGGATTGATTTCATTCAAAGCAAATTCTCGCTTCAGCGGCAAACCGAAATAGTCATCTTGACGTGTCCAATGTTTAAAGAAACGCCAGCAGCGCTCATAACAACAAATTCGAGTGCTTAGTCAAATGCAACGTAGGACATATCGTAATAACAATACATCTGGTGGTAAAGCGACGGTTAAGTTGCCGCATGGCTTCTCATGTGTGCTACCACAATACTTTCCATTCCGCACCTCCTGCTGTTAAGGTATGCTATATGAAATATCAAAATGAAACTTGCTGTTTGTATTTCATAAAGAAATGAATGAAATAGGGAAAATGCAGCACCGAATGAAAATGGTTTTAAAATTCATCAATCGTTATATTAGTATCAAAGAATTGATAAATTAAAAGGTCATTTAGTAGAAACAATAATTTGATTAGTATGTTGGTTTTCTAAATAATGCATTAGAAAAAAAAGCATAACACAGCATTTTAGATAGACATTTGGGCCACATCAATCAGAAGAAGGATATTTACGCAACTCTTAGACAACACAGATTATAATGTCAAAGCATAATATCGATTATCAAAATATAATTTATTTGGCCTGCCTAAGACCCGTAAATCCGAAATTTAGCTCTCGTTAGAAACTAGCTAAGAGTGATGTAAAAAAAAAATTAAAGCATTTAATAAAAAACTAAAACGATAAACAAATGATTTTGGTATAAACCAAATATTACCAAATGGTTTAATAAACCTGCCTAGGTAATTAAATAAGTTATATATAAATAAGTAGGCAATTTACAGCCTACATACAATAAGTTGGTTGGTTATTTGGGTTTATGGAGCACAAGCAGCTTAGGCTGTAATGTGCCGAACAAGATAAATAAGAGGGTAAAAAACAGAGAACCCACACCCAAAGTTAAAAGAAAATACAGAAAGGATATGAACGACAAAAACAAGAAATCTGAAAGATATAAATAACAATAAAAGGTGAAAAACGATAAATATAGATAAATATAAAAATAAGATAAAATCAACATAGGTGTAAAAGATCAATGTAAGACATAAAGAATAAAAAACAGCAAAGCCATAAAATTATATTTTGGTAAAATACCCGGCAAATATGAATGGTAAATAGTAAAAGGCAAAGATAGGCGCTAAAAACAAATGATCAGATAAAAGATGTCCTAGTGTAAGGGGCTCGGACGGTAAATGACGAGAATTAAAATATATACGACGTTCGGCATTTATACAAGGATATTTGATTAAAATATGTTTTACGGTTAAAATGATATCATAAAACTCGCACTTAGGTTGGTAGTCCGCCACAGAAAAATGTGTAATAAAAGAATGACTTAAGCAAAGGAGAGCAAGTACAACTTCCTCCTTGCAATTCCTGCGAAAAGAAGACCGTTATGGTTTGACAACAGGTTTGATCTCAGAGAGCTTGTTATCAATCTGTTCTAACCAAGATCCTTGCAACTGTATCTGGACCTCAACGGTAAAATGCTGCCGGAAGTCCAGATATGGAACTGGAAGGCAAGAGAGTCAGACAGGGGCGAGGTAGATTTTGAAACAGCATCTGCAAAATCATTGCCCCTGATGCTCACATGGCTCGGCATCTCTGATGGAAGGAAAAACAATAGTCGATGTGGCCACCCGACAGTAAGTGAGAACGAACTTTTTTGCATTTTTTTTTGCCATACAATGGACTCAATAATTAAATCACAAAGACTGCCAAGACCTCAGAAAATGTTAGAGGAGCTCTATATAGCTGTTAAGAGAAAAGATTGAAGCCTTCCATCAGTGTTATCCAGTGTTCTTTAACATGTATGGACTATGACTCCTCAACATACGAAGCCACCGCTTAACCCTTTCAGGACCATAAGGTTTCTAAGAGTAGGCTTTTGATTCTGTTTCCATACAAAGCTTATTCCCAAAATTAATTAAATCCAACCTAAGTGCAAAATATCTAAAATTTTTACACAACTTGTTCGGAAACAGATCTTTACAGGTCAAAAATAGGAGAATTTTTATCTGATACTTATAAAATGACCCAAGGACTCTCTCAGGGATCTATTTTATCCCCGATATTATTTAATTTTTATATACATGATATTAAAGAAATTTTTGAAAAACCAATTAACTTTACAGGTTATGCAGATGACATCATTTTTTGGTCTGCTGCCAAAAATGAATATAAGTTACAAGAAAACCTACAAAAACAATTAAATAAACTGTGATTATTGTCTAAAATGGAATTTGGAAATCAACATAAAAAAAACCTTTATAATCCCATTTTACAAAAAAAAAATTACAATCCGAAATTTAAATTAACTATTAATTCAGAAAAATTAACCCAAGTAAATAATTGTAAAATTTTAGGTATACATCTGGACTCAAAATTAAACTGGCATCACCATATTAACAATAAACACACTTCAGGTCTGAGATTATTGAACTGTATTAAACATTTTGCTTTTAGAAATGAAGGCACTCAACAACAGCAATTAATAATTGTGTATAAAAATCTCATCAGATCCAAAATTGAATTTGGTTTAGAATTTATTTCAGGAGCTCTTAACTCATTACAGAATCAATGTTTGAAAATTGCTTTAGGGCTTGTAAAATCTTGTCCCACCCTTTCGGTAATCGCAGAAACAGCCATACCACCTTTCGAAATCAGACATAATACACTTTTAACAAAATATTTTTTCAAATTACACTATAAACTCCCTACTCACCCATTCTACAAGCACTTCCATAGATTGCCATACATCAAAGATATTTATAATAATGAATATTTATCCAAACTATACGATGACTTTTTTGGGCAAACTCTTGTTGGGAATACTCCCAACATTATTGCGGATTGGTGTTTTCCTCCTCTGATGGTTAATCTTGATATCCCTTCACTTATCTCAAAAAAAGCTTTACCTGTAGACTCAGTTCTCAAACTTTTTAAATCTTTTTATGCAGAAAATTTTGAATCTACTTTAAATATCTACACAGATGGATCGGTTATACAAGAAACAGGATCATCTACTGCTGCTTTCTTTTGTCCATCCCATAATTTTTCTAAATCTTTTAGATTCCCAAATAATACTCCAATTCTCCAAGCTGAATTAATTGCCATTCATGAAACTTTTAAATGGATTTTAGATAACTTAATTAATCAAAACATTGTAATTTTCTCAGACTCTAAAGGTGCTCTTCAAGTTTTGAAACAAGAAATTTCCTCCTCAAACTTCAATTACTATATTTCTAATATTTTAAATTTAAATCAGTCAAATATTACACTTAAAAATAACATAATAAATTTACAGTGGATCCCTAGTCACATTGGAATCCAGAAAAATGAAAAAGTTTATTCAATAGCCAAAAAAGCCCATGAACTTAGAGAAATTTCCCCTGTATATAATTTTTTTTATGCTTTCAAACAAGAACTTAATAAAGTAGAATTCACTATCACAGAAAAATATTTCCAAAGCTCAGGCAATTTGCAAAAATAATTTCAGATATTTTTTATCAAATAAAATTAATTATATAGAAAAACTTCCCTTCTCCCGAAAGGAAAACAAAATAATTTACAGACTGGAAACTGATACTGTTAATCTTAATAAACAAAAATTTCAATTCAAACTCTCAAACTCTCCTAATTGCTCAAATTGTGACTTGCCAGAGAACTCTATACATATTTTATTAAATTGTTCTTTATACTCTAAACAAAGAGAAAATCTTTTCTTGGAATTAAGTAAAATTGGAATTGAGGACTTTAACATTCAAAATTTATTAGATTACCCTAAATTTGAAAAAAAAATTGTAATTTATAAACTTATTATACAGTTCATTTTATCTACTCCACTATGGAATAGAATTAAACATACAAACTTAAAATATTGGAGAACAAAATAAAAAATTAAAAAAAAAATCATGAAAAAAAAATATATATATTGGATTCAGAAAAATAATATTGAGAAAAAAAAAACTGAAAAATTACAAAAAAAAGAGTAAATATATATATAAAAAAGAGAAAATATAAAAAAGAAAAAAAAGAAAAAAAAAGAAAAAACAAAAAAATATATAATTCATGAAATATTTATAAAAAAAGAAAACTGTTTAAAATTAATTTTTGTTTAATTTTTTTTCTTTCAAGTTTGTTTTTTGTTTTTTGCACAAAACCTTATTGGGAAAGCCTGAATAAGGACATCCCATGTTTTTTGTAAGGTTGATCAATCAATTTTTTTCTAAGAGTAAATATTAGTATGTAACCGTTTTAGTTTGTTCAGACGTAAAATAAGTAAAAATCATAAGAAAAATACATAACAATGTGTAGTTTTTTTGGAATTTTATGGGAAATATTTTTCCCAATGGACTATAAAGGTAACACAAATTATAGTTAGGCTTATTATGCAATGTCTTTTATTTATTGGTTTATTAGAACAAAATGTTAACTAAAATAATACAAAATTATGAAATAAAATTACTATACAAAATGATGAGCTAATTATGATATTCTGCGAAGCAATTTCTTTTGGTAGTGAGGCAAAGATGGACATTGCACATAGTACATATATTATGCGTCCTGACAGTTCTGTTTTTGTTTTCTAAACGTTCCCGTTTACGTAATTGCGTTCGGCATACGTTCTATTTTGACATTCTGTATAAAAAATGCAGATAAGGTTATAATTAAATACGACAATCACCAATTTTAAAATGGGAAAAATGTTTCCCTTAGTCGTGAAAGGGTTAACATCCCATCCAACGGATAGCGCTCTTCTCCAGCACATCGGTGTCCAATTTCTCACTGAGGGCAGAACGGGAGTTAGCGGAAGGAATATATATACTCTATGTCCTATATAGGCCACAGATTTGCCTGTATAGGAACAGCATAGAAGGTTGTTTAAGAAATTATCCTGTGGTTTTGCATTGACCGTTTTCTCTGTTACTCCATCAAGTAGCTGCTTGCCAAAGAGGTCTGACAGGAGACTGTCAGTTTAATACGCTACAGAGAAGATCTATGAGGAAGGCGACACCTCAGCAGAAAGACAACACAAACATCCATGTCTTCTCCGGGACTCGAACCTAATTTCCTTTGATCACCAGCTAAGGGAGCTAACCACTCGGCCACGGGATGGTTATACCAAATGGTAAATTTAAAGCCAAAGCGAAACAGAATAGCAATGGAAAAATTAGAACTTGCAAAATTGTTTCGCATTGATAGATATCAATAGAAGTTTGAAAGGCGCCAAAGGAAAAATTAATAAAAAGACCTTGGCGCTTAAAAAATCTTTAACAAATAAACAATGATGCACGTGACAAAAAGATTAAGAATATTACCATTGCATTCTTCCTTTCACCGATTTGTAAAGCACGAGGATCCTAGAGGCAATAAATATTTCTGATGCTCTTCGTTTTCATATTCATAAATATGACAATAGTAGCTGAGACAAAAAGACTCGCATGGTGTTCAGCGAAGCGACAAGGTCTTCCTTTAAGACTCCAAGGTTGCGATATTTTCTAAGGTCATACACAATAGATATAGAAATGGAAAAGCAGGATTCACGCGGTCGTTTTTATTCCCTCGAACACATTAAGAACATTATTTTAGCATCTCTATACCACTTTTCTAAAATGAACGGAAGTGTTCTGATACTTTTATAGTATATTGAAAAACATATTTTAAATACAGATAATCTCAATTAACTCAAAATATTTACTAATCATACACTTCAATAGAATATTTCCATTACCATTATAAAATAAAAAAAATCAATTTTTTTCTTTCAGCACTCTAAATAAAACTTTTTTCGAATTATTAAAATTATTCTAAGAATACGTAAAATACATACACCATATTATCAGAAGTGTTCTGACATTTTCATGTTATTTGAATGAAAACCACATTCAAGGGATCTCCTAACTTTGAAAAAAAGCCTTTAAGGAAAAATGTCACTGGATAGATTGAAGGAAGATTTCACTCAAATCTCGATTTTCAATACTATTAATTTAATATTTAAAGAGTTTATTGAAGTTTTAAAAATTTAACAGTGGACGCTGAAGTAATACTTGTCCTAAATATTTTACTTCAATATTAATCAAAATGAAAGAATCATTACATCAAGTTCTAAACTTACACTCATTTTATAAGCAATTTGCTTCTAAAATTATTGTGTTTCAGTTAACTTTGAGGTAAATTGATAAGTTTAACGATACTACTGTTGGGTTGGGTTGTTTTACCTCTGAGCGGCACTTTTTTGCACACCATGGGCTAAATGGCCAGGTCACATGGACCCCGAAGGCTCAGAGAAGGTTGGGGGAGGGGACCCACTGGAACAGCTGTTGGGAGACAGATGGTAGCCTCCCGTCAAGGCCGTACAGCGTGTTCTTTAACGTGCACAGGGTATGGCTCTCCCGCACACGGGGCCACGGCTTAACGTCCCATCCGACGGACGGCGGCCTTTCCAAGCCCCGATACTACTGTCAAATGCTTCAGATTCCATAACTATATTTAAATATCAAATGAATATTGTTGAGAATTATAGATTTGAGTGAGATTTCCAAATTATCCCCAATGACATTATTTCATAAAAAGCTCATTTCCAAATTTAGGGAGCTCTGAATGTGGCTTTCCATTCAAATAACATGGGAATGTCCGAACACTTTTGGTAATATTGTACTTTCTATGGCTGATATGAAGTCTGAAGGCAGCGATGATGCTGTTGCTCTCCTGTACCGTCGGAAAGTACTCCAATATAGCGATTATCTTGAGTGATTATAACTGTAGGAAACCATTGAATAGGTTTCCTGATAACTATTTGGGTTGTTTGGACACTTACGTGAATAAGGAATTTTGCACACATTGGCATGTTTCTTAGTACATCATAATGGCAGTGATAGGTCGAAGACCTATTGATATTTTATTTCTTTTTATTTCACTATATCTATGCAAACACTTAGTTCTGACGGACAAGTCTTTGGAGGTTAATGGGGGTTAGACCTCGTTTGCGAATATTATTCAGGATTCGGTTTCATCTGTTTACGTTGATGAAATCCGAGAAGTACTTCGCTGGTATGTAAACGACAGAAAGTCGACTCGCGTGGAACAACTTTCGTCTTGCGCAAAAGCAGACATTAACCTTCGGAAGGAATACAGAGTGCTGGCAACAAGACTCCGTTCCACTTGTGGAATATGGAAGTGGACGTTGTGTTTTGCCCAGGGCTTGCTTCTGATTGGCCCTTAGGGTTGGGAATTTCCCGGGGTTGCCAGAAAGATATTGTCACGCTTCAACCGGAGAAAACAGTTCGGTGTGGGGTGATCATACTTACAGGACCAGGGTTCGGTCTTCTTATCTTTCTTTTGCTCTCTTCGCTTAAGTCCGATTTTAGTGGAAATCACTGGACTGATTTTAGGCCATATTCCAGGGAGGGAAATTTTAAAATAGACATCTCTTAATTTGTGAGATGGTAAACTTTTACTTGAAAAAGTCAGGCGAAATTTAAAGAAATTTGTTTTGCTTGGGAAAAACCACGATCAGAGAAATCTGGAGTGGGTGCTTCATGAAAATTTATTCCGAGTGCACATTACAATGGCCTAGCAGAATACAGTTCTCGTGGCGGAGAAGTCTTCAAATGAAGATGGAACTCAGTAGATTGTTTTATCACAGGATGCAACCACGATGTTGTTTGAGGGGCACTGATTGTTGCCAGAAGACTTTCTCGCTTGGTTGTCGATTGCGGTTCCCTTTAATCTTGAAAGGCAAGGTGATTTCACTAAATGGTAGACTGCAAATTTCCAGAAATTGGTTTCTTGATGGGGGTGGGGGAGGTTTTTTCAACAGTCAGCAGATGACAAACATAATGATGGTGAATTTTAACAAATGATTATTCATGGAACATGGAAGGCTGTGGGATAAACGGTGAGTGGTGTAGGAAACGGGACGAGATGTGTGTGTGGGGAGGGGGATGTCATTAACCTTTAAGACACATGTGAAATACAATAAGAACTTTTCTTCAGGAACTGGGAGATTCACAGGCTTAAACTTTTTTTTAACTGACGGAGATAGAGCAAGCTTTCAGTTGTGTGAAACTTCAGCGTCTCCAAGCAAATAGCTTCGCCAATCGTTCAATACGAAAGATCATACCAGACATCGAGAACTAGGAAGCAGCAAGAAGGTAGATACTGAAATGTTTTTATTATTATAATCAGACCTTTCCGGTATTTTTCAATAGATTTATTTTTGCGCTCTTTTGTTTTTACAAAAAAGGATAAATATATTTTGCAAAACTCTTATCGGAATTTATATTGTATGAAACATTTTTTATCTTTTATATCCATTATTTCCAGTTTTCCGTGTTTTTATAACACTATCCAAGTACCAAAATTCAAATATGAAGATCCCCACTGTCGGAGATTAGATTTTTTTTTATATTGGGTCATTCACTAATATTTCACGAGATTTTTGACAAACGCCACACCATTCTATTCTTTCTTGATTTTTCCCCTAGCAGTCTTACGTAAATAAACATCAGAAATAAATACACCGTTCTCACGAAAAACGTTTCTTGCATTATATAGGACTTGATCATGCCATCTGCCACAAATCTTGAAATATACCAGATCAAAAATCCTCTTAGTGAGTTCGTTTTTCTACCTCTGGGACTTAGCCAGTGAGCCACCTCGAAATTATTGATATCTAAAAACTAAGATTAAAATTTAAGGAATTTTTGTGCGTAATGATTTATTTTCAACCTGTTTGCTATTCCATTATATGTGCTTTTAAACTTTCCTAGAATTAAAAAAATTGCGCCTCTATTTTATTCGCTTCCGTCGCCATTTACTTTATCTTCACCCCTAAAACGCTTCTTGCTATACGCCTGTTCCCATTTTTACCCTTTGATGTACTAGATAAAGAACAAATCAGATACACCACTTTTTTTAAATATTTACGAACTCCACTCGTCCAATGATCTGTTTCATTTAAATTCAGTGAGTCAATTCTTTCTGAGTAACGCATTGTCCCGAAGTTTGAAGGAAACCTGAAAATAGCCTTTCAGATTGCAATCTCAAGTGATAGAAATCAAATATAAAAATTTCTTTGCAAAACTGTATGTTGTACTGTAGCTAAAACAAGTATCATTTTCGAGTATTAGTCAGTTTTAGAGTTAAATAATTTAAATTGCAGGGAAAAAAATAAATACGAGCAGAGTTCGGGCTCAAAATTTGAACCTGATCCCTTCCAATCACGATTTAGGGAAAACATTTCTCTGACGCATCATAAGATATATATAGAAATAGATGTCGCTAATCATATAGTCTTTTACTATTAATTATAATAATTTTATGACAAAATTGAAACGTTAATGCTATTTAGAACGAAAAATATTATAAATACTAGTAGAAACTGAGAGTTTCTGGGTAACATCATTCAAAAAGCACAAAACCATTAATTTATTAAAGATGGAGATAAAAAAAATAGTAGTTCAAGCAGCTGCTTGCCACAGAGGTCTGACAGGAACCTGTCAGTTTATACGCCACAGTAGTAGGTCTGTGAGAATGGCAGGACCTCAGCAGAAAAACAACACAAACTTCCATGCCTTACCAGGGCCTCGAACCCAAGTCCCTTAGACAGAAGATACGCGTCCTACCTATACTAAGTAAAAATAATCAAAAGCGGTTTAGTGCTTATTTTCTAAACATGGATTAAAATATGTAAATGGTTGCAATTATGTATGTTACCGTTACAATTATAATAAAAAAATTTTAAGATTCTCACAATGTGTTCACAATCAGCAGAAATATTTGAAAATTAAATTATTCTGAGCCCGCCAGAGCCCGAAGTCATCTGTGCTATTTTGAGCACGTGCTCAGCCCGACAAAGCCTCAGCCAGATCTCATTTCTAACGCACATATAAGCCTAAAATTCCCTAAAAAGGGTTGAATTATCGTAATTTCTTCGCTTAAGCTTCCGTCGTCCTACTTTATGTGATGTTTCCTTCGCATGGTTCACTTGCAAATGTGGTTTTATTCTGCATTTAAAATAGAAAGCAAATCCAAATTTCTTGGATGCCTTAAATTGCTTAAATCTGAAATGACAAAAACATAATACTATATCTACAAGTATAGCAAAGCATTTAAAAATGCATGTTTGCTTAATTTAACCCATTTTACTGAAATTGGAGTAAAAAAAAAGAAAATAATTTTTTCCACATTCCCCACCCGAATATTTCGCGTAATTTTTTCCATTCTTTAAAGTTTCAAAACAATCTGGTTGCCCGGGTTCCTTTCATCAGTAACGAAACGCTAGCCATTCGGCCATCAGGAAGAAAAGCATCATATGCTCCAAGGGTGCTTTCAGTGAAATTTTAACGCTTTTAATTTCAATCGTTTAAAGTGAAAGTGGGGTCTGTAAAGGCGCTTTTTTACCTAGTTTAAAAACAAAAGCGAGATAATGTTTTCACTCTGTCGTCCGTCCGTCTGTAATCTGTTTGCCAGTCTGTTTTGTCCGTCAGTCCGTCTATATGCCTATTTGCCAGTCTGCTTGTTTGTCTGTTTGCGTCTGTTTGTCCGTCCGTCCATCTATATATCTGTTTGTCTGTCCGTCCATCTATATGTCTGTTTGCCAGTCTATTTGTCCATCCGTCTGTAAGTCTGTTTGCTAATCTGTTTGTCCGTCCGTCTGTAGACATCCAACTAAGTCTGTAGAAGAATGTAGAAATCCATGTGTCCATGTGTAGACATTCAATCTTAAAATCCATTTTTTGTTTTTAGAGATACATTAAAAATTCTTTTCATGTTCGATAGGTATTGATGGAAGATTAAGAATATCCCAAAAGTTTAAACTGCGTCCCCTAACGGTGGAAGAAGTTGAAAATTGCAAAAGGAATATTCTAAACGACGTACTTACGTTTGAAATACGAAATTCTGGCGGTGTAATGTGAAGGCCACGAGATTTGCATAGGCGATAATGAGCCCGGGGGGAGGGTGCTGCATAGCTCTCCTTCCAGTGACTACCAGTTTTAATGAAAATTCGCATCGCTGAAGTTGGACTTTTTGTACTCTATACATTCTTTTTCTCATTCACAAATTTAATTTAGTTGTCATCAGTAATTCGCGGGTTCCCACAAAGCAAGATGGCGGGCGGCAATTTACCCAGGCCTAGAGGGTCGTCCATGTATTGCGAAACACCTCGAGAAGAGGTTAGTGATTATATTTCATCGCGTACATCAGGTAGAATAGTGT
This sequence comes from Ryuthela nishihirai, assembly GCA_038380435.1. Classification (NCBI taxonomy): domain Eukaryota; kingdom Metazoa; phylum Arthropoda; class Arachnida; order Araneae; family Heptathelidae; genus Ryuthela; species Ryuthela nishihirai. The sequence continues at coordinate 58,254,416 of JAWZYU010000021.1, forward strand.
CGAGTTAGTATCATGTAGTGAATAATTAAATTTTTTTTGTAGCTAAATTTTTTCAAATAAAAAAAAAAATTGCTGATGTGGTGTATTATTAATTGTAATTTAAGTACTGCTACTACTAGAATACTTATTTGCTATGCTGATTACCGTAACAAAAATGAAGACTTACAAAAAGGAAAGTGTTATGTAACACGGAATCGAGGGAAAATTCTCATCAATTCTTGACCTAGAGGGGAGAAGGCTAAAAATTTCGCTAAAACAGCGTTGCATAATTTGTGGATTTTTTTCCCCTAGTAAGCAAAGAAATGTGAATATATAATAATGCTGCAACAAAATTTGGTAATATTTCATGGAACGACTCGATGAAGATACAATTATTAGAATTATCACAGCTGAATTTAAAACTAAAATTATTGCGATTTTAGACTTTTTGTAAAACCGTTTTCAGATTGTGGGGGAAAAAAGATATATCTTGTAGTATATAGCTTTGAGAAGAGATACGGAAGTGTGCAAGCAAGGGGAAACTACTTTAAGAAACGAAAGCTAGCCTAAAACAGGTAAACTCGTGTAATTGCTAGACATAGACAACGGGTCATATCACGTCGCCCACATCTTCCGGTACCACGTGCTCTGTAGATTCTCATCCGTTTCGTACACCTGTGCTCAGGGTAATGCGGAAAAAAACGGAGCGAGGTTACGCCCTTGAATGGCAGCTCACGACAACATCCTTTAAACCTTCTTGCAGACAGTGAAAGAGCCAGATTCACTTCCTAGTTCTTCGCGAGATAATCCTCTCCACCCTCCAAGGCTGGAGAAAATCCATTCAGTTCGGCTGTATAATTTTATCATTTTAAAGGACTGCCAACAGAGCTATTGTGTGTGCGTTCTGAGAGGTGGTGCTGCTGAAGCGAGGAATCATCTTTCAGCAGAGATGTTTCCTCTGATGCTCTTCACACACATAGCATTTACTTTAAATTGCAGGTCTATGTTCTATTTGATTCTACAAGAAAAAATCTTGCTGTAGTTATGTGTTGCCCAATAATTATACAAGCATCCTCATACTTTTCATTTTATATTTTTATGGGTATTTCGAATCTAATGTAATTTTCAAAATACATAGGCTCTTTAGATATATATATAATGTATATGCATATTATACACAGGTCTCTAACACTAAAGCACGACTTCATGTTATGTCAGTAAAAAGGCTAATTCAAAACTCCATAAATCCTAAAATAAGTTTTTTGTGGAAAGATGAGAGAAAACAAGTTAAAGATCTGAATGAAATCTTATCTCAGTTTTCAGCTATATTTGTTTAATGTTTAAAACTACCGAAGCTGGACATTTAACAGAAGACAATGCTGCTATATAATAATCGCTGTCTGTCTCATTACAAAAAAAAATTCTTCAACATCGACGAACTTTTCTCATTCGAACTTTTAAAAATTATCATATTTTAATAAACAGTTTAATATATTATTACTTGAGCTTTAACTTCTTAGATAAATTCTTATGACCTGCAACGATACGTTAAATATACAGCAGCAATAGCTCTTTATACACTGAAAGAAATGAACAATTTAAAAATATTTGACAAAGCATTTTAATTTATATACTACCTCATTTCTTCATCCAAATTTATTTTGGAAGTTACGCAAATAACTATTTGGCTTCTAATTGATATAATATGGGGCTGCTCCTTATTTTTGGGCTTAGGCATCTTTTTTTAATTTTTTATTAATTTTGAACATACAGTCGCATAATATACAAATGCAAATTGTTTTTTAAATAAAAAATAATATCAAAAATTGGGAAAATTTCTCTATACGTCAGTTATAACTTTTACTTTTTTTATTACTGAATACAAATGGATATCAATTATTTAATAAAGAGAAATATATTCAAATCTTATTCCTGTCATGGTGTAATGGAAATTACCTAGCTTTAAAACATAGTAATATTGTAGTTCATATATTTTCAGAATCACTCCTAAATATTGAATTTTTCGAATATTCCGAAGTTTCCACTGACTTTCGATCCTAATGTTTGAATCTTCAAGAATTTTCTGCACTTCATTTGTCTCATTTGTATTTATGAAAGTCTTGATTGTTATATTTACTAAGAAAATAATTCGCAATAAAACTGTTAAAGACTTAATGAAGACTCGAGGGCAAGATGAAGTAGTTCTATGGGCCGTAATTTGGAGAGTACATTCAAGATTAATTCGGAAATTAATGTACAATATTGTAAAATAAATAGATAATATAATATGGTTCTTTGGAGGAAACAGCGATTTTTAATACTATTAATAAGAATGAAAAAAAGAGAAATAATTAAACTCAGTCGTGTACTTAAAATGTTTTAATAAATTAGATACATAACACTGTTATTATAGGAATTGTACAAATAAAACAGCAGATGATCAGGTAAATGCTAACTGCCGAAAGATCCAATATAATTTTACACATTCTAAACCAAAAATTGGGAATGCTTTTATTCGGGAGATTTAAATTCAGTGATTAAAATACAAAACATAAAATTATTTATTTTAATTTCTACTTCCTTATACGAAGTATGAAGAAAGTATTGTGATCATGAAAAACAAAATCTCTAGATTTTCTATTAGGAAGATGGCATTTGTCCATATTCATTAAAACATCCGGGCTACTTGGTTTGTGAGTATAAGCCTTCTGAAGAAATAATAAAAGGCGCATACGAATATCTGATTAATACATTATTACATTATATACAATTTTAGAGGGAAAACTGTCTTGAGCAGGGTGAGCAGGGCCACGACCTCCTGATGACATGTCGGGTGCTCTGACCGTTGAGCTACCGGCCGCCGATCAAGATCTCTTAATTGATGTTATGAACTTTCTTACAGCAGTACACAATACTCTGTGTGTCATGAAGGTATTATCCCAGCTGTTCTCAGCCTCAAGAAACAATGATAAGTATGCCATGAAGATGTCATGTTCTGAGTATGCAATTGAATAAATTGAAGAGATTTACAGACGCCACTATTTAACATAAACCGAAAGCTTTCCACGAACCTTGGCGTTTCCATTTTTCTTCCCATTATCTGCATGTGTATCATGTTTCAAGATACATCCTGTTTAATCATTACAGCAAGAAAAACGTTAGGTACTCTATTTGTAGTGTGATAAACATAATAACAAAAACAAAAAACTAAATTTTAAGGCACATAAGTCATCAAATGCTTTAATGACTTGACTTGTATCTGTTCAGCGGAGAAATATTTTAATCTTTCGTCCATACATATTTGTATCCATTCTCGAGTTGGAACTTCTTTGTTTCGTAGAGAACCTGTTTAAATTCTGGTACCAAATGTTCATTAATGTTTATTTTTTGCCTTCGCTTCCAATTAGATCCCACCCATTTAGTTCCCTATTTTGCTTACATGCTTCTACCCATTTATTCCTGCTTAATCTTGAGTTCAACTGGGCAATAATTGGCATATTCTTATTCCGTGATGGAACTCGATGAGCCACTTGTATTTCATATTCACGTTTGAATTTACAACAATTTCACAAAAGTTAAATTTCTTCGGCCCCATAAAAAGTAGGCCCTCCACCAAAAATTGGCCGCGAAACGTCTGTCCATTGATAACTTGGCGCATCAATAACGTACTACTCCATCCATAACTATCGACTCTCCATTCATAAGGTAGGTGACAGCAGACTCCGAAATTTCGTGTGTTTTTTTAGCATTAAAATTCGTGTGATTATTTAGCATTAACTTACGAATGGTTGCATAGATTATATAAATTTTTTTATCTCGCTTTCTTTGAAAACGAGATAATAGTTTCGCTTTGTCGTCTGTACGTAGACTTCGAACTTTTTTGTTTAGAGATGAATTAAAAATTCTTTTTATGTTGGACAGGTATTGATGAAATATTACGTTTGCACTTTCCGAATCTCTTTAAAGCTACAATTACGCCCTCTAGCGGTGGAAAAAGTAAAAAAATCCAAAATTTCAAACGAATATTGCAAACAATGCATTTATGCTAGAAATTTGAAATTTTGGTGGTGGAGTGTGAAGGTTACGAAGTTCCCATTGTCAACAATGAGTTGACCACTTAGACCCAGAGAGTGTCGCTAAGAGGAAAAACAACCCAACCAACCTTAGACCTAGAGGGGGTGGAAAAACACGCTTTTTTAGTTTTAGCAAAAAATTGTTTGTTTTTAGACATAAATAAAAAATTCTTTTTGGGTTAATAGGAATTGATAAAATATTATGATTCACGCTTTTTAAATCTTCCGGTAACTATAATTGCGCCCTCTAAAGCGGGAAAATATTTCAAATTCCAAACAAAGTATTTAAACTAGAAATTCTAAATTTTGGTGGTGGAACATAAATCCCTAGATGTTTCCATTGGCAACAATGAATTGACCTCTTAGACCCAGGGGTGGTGGGAAAACACAATTTTTTTGTTTTAACAGATAATTGTTTGCATTTAGAGATAAATGGAAAAACTTTTTAGGGTTAGATAGGAATTGATAAAATATTGTGATTCGCACTTTCGGAATCTTTCGAACACTATACTTGCGCTCTTTAACGATGGAAAGGATTGAAAATTCCAAAATTTCAAACGAATATTGTAAATATGTCTTAATGATAGAAATATGAAATTTTGGTGGCGGAATGTGAACGTCATGAAGTTTCTACTGGAAACAATGAAAATGATAATTAGAAATTTTTTTTAATTTGATTGGTACTAATGAAATATCATAATTCGGATTTTTCAAACACTTAGTAGTTTTAATACATATCTTTACAGATCACTGAAATTATGAAACGGCAGAGCTATTATCGAGTTTCTACAAATAACATATATAGAATATAAATTTGAAAAACTAGTGGTAGTTTTTAAGAGATATTCCACTGACAGGAATAACCTACCCACTTTTCTGACAGAGATGTGGGAAATGCAACTTTTTAGAGTAAAGAATTAAAAGAAGAATACTTTTATGTTGTATAATTAGTAATCAAATGTTATTTGCATTTTTCCCACCTTCTGCTAGTTCAAATAAAACTTTTAAGGAACGAAACAATAGGTAAAGAAAAAAAATTATTCTCCTTAAAACGAGACCAGAGGCGATATGCGTTCTTCTAGTTAGTATATATGTTACCACTAAAGCTCGAAAGCCGTTAATGTGCACATTACCTAGCTAATCTGCAGATTAACTGATTTGCTCCGTTAACGTGCGGAATCAAGTTTTCCTCATTTTACCTAGGTAACGTGCACATTAACGGCTTCTGTATCGTTAAAGTTCATAAGTTTGTTTCTCTCATAGTGGTGAATCTCTTGAATATGAATCTTCATGTCACGTGATTCACTCGTCCGCATTATAAAAAACTCCCCGGATGAGCGGAGGCCAAGTGAGAACGAATCGCTAAAATGATTCATTCTTGATAACGAATCACTAAAATGATTCGTTCTCACTTGGCCTGCTCATTTTGGGGACGTTTTTTATAATTCGGACGACTGATTCATGTTGACAGAGGGATGACCCTGGTTTCAACTCTACTCTCGGACACTAGATAAATTACATTATGTTAATTTAAGCGTACAGAAACGTTCCTGTTGTTCCAGCAAAGATCTTATTTTCACTTTAACGAGTGCCTAGTAGGTAATGTGCAGATTATCCAGGTAATTTGCAGATTACCTAGGTAATTTGAGAAATGAAACAATTTTCCGCACGTTAACGAATCACCCTAGTTAATCTGCACAATACCTAGATAATCTGTAGAATAACTGATTTCTGCACTTTAGCGGTAACATATATATATATTCATTTTTTTAAATAATTTTATGCGCTTCCATATATTTCGTGCCATTGAGAAATTGACTCATTCTAAATTTTTTTTGCAGACTGGAACAGTATTCTGTAGAAATAGATAATCAGCACATAATTCCATGTACTATTTTCACGCAGATACTATACGTTGTATGTAAACAGCTGAAAGAATTTGTGGTAATAAGAAACACTTGACATATTAAGTTTATAAAGCAGTTCCTGAGCTGCAGATAAGCTAGTAATTATCTCTGAAAGCAGTAATGTTTCTTCAAAATAACTCTTCATGACCATGCTATAATAAAGCTGAGGTCCAACTGATAGGATATGTTATTATGCATTCAATTATACAATGCATATAAATGAAGAGCTGATTACTCTGGCGATTGTTGCTGGATCTTCCCAATCATCAATTGCGACCCTTTTGCAAGTGGTGGCCTTGAGCCTGGGGCTTAATGCGACGCTTGAAGAAAGTGGTCACCTCTCGAAGTGTGTGAGGGCCTCTCGGAGAAGAGAGAAAGCGCATATCCTGGTGGAAGACGAAACAAAAAGAGCGAGAGGTAGCGAGAGAAACACGAAAGAGGCCATTAAAAGGGGGTCCCTCTCATTTTCGGGGAAGCACGTCTTTGCGATGTAGCAGCCAGCGAACGGCAGTTTCCAGAAGGGCGGGGTAATCGCATACTTTGGCCTTGAAACCCGGAACCTTGATGAGAGGATGGTTGGTACGAGGGTCGCGCATGAACGTTATCTCTTTGATGCGGAGCTCAATGAATAGGTATAACGGCAGACAGACGGCAGGCCGACCACTGAGTCAGAATACCTTTTTATCTACATATCAATGTCATCTCACTGTATCTTCAGCCAGATATCTTTATCTAGTCCGGAAATAGAGGAAAAGTATAAGACGATTTTTATATATTGAGATTTTTTATATCACTCGATCATTATCGCCATAAGGAATATTTAAATACTTCATTATAGAAATCACCACAAAATTGAAACACTTTAGCTAATCACATCAAATACAAGGCTTAAGAAAGAAACCTATCATGGAGAATAGGTTTTTATGTCAAAGCCTGAATTACAACAAGAGCCATTCATTATATTTTAGTTGAATATTTTGCCTAACAAATAAACATTACTATGATTATTCAGTCCTACTACGTGATGGACAATATATTTTTATACTAGAGCACGAAAATTCTGCAGAATTTTTCCAAATACAAGTTGTTTTATTACAATTGCTTCCGCAAAAAACAATATCTTCTATGTTACTAACAGTGACCAAACTTTTAACCTCAAATTCTTATAGTAATATAAAACTAAAGTGGTTTCAAAATAAAGCAGTTTTTCATATCCATTAGGCCATTAATAGCCAACTATTTTAATAAAAAAAATGTCAAAAATGAAGCTAACCTGAAACCAACATCTAATACTGTTCGTCAGTCTCATTTTCTGCTTCACTTAAATCGTTACCAATTTTTACAACCAAAGCAGAACCCCACTCTAACAGATGGTGATATCAATGGCAGTGAAAGTGCGGGTCGGGGAATGAAAGTATGTGCTGACACACACCTCCTACAATAGAAGGCCAGTGGACCAAGTTATGACATTTGCATTAGTATTCCTGTAATCTAGAAAATTATTATATATATATGTTACCGCTAAAGCTCGAAAGCCGTTAATGTGCACATTACCTAGCTAATCTGCAGATTAACTGATTTGCTCCGTTAACGTGCGGAATCAAGAGTTTTCCGCATTTTACCTAAGTAATGTGCACATTAACGGCTTCCGTATCGTTAAAGTTCAAAAGTTTGTTTCTCTCATTTCCTTTCCCTACTCCTTCCCCCCTCTTCCTCCACTTTAAGTTTCGTTTCGCCAATGTCTTGTCGTCGCCGGTTATTTTTATTTCTCATAATTTGCGTCGGCTGCTAGTGCGTAGCATAGCTAATTCTGTTTTCAAATTCGTTTCTGCCTGTTAAGCGCATGAATTTGTGTCGTGATTTTTTTAAAGCAGATAAATTTAGCTCCTATTATGCAAGCAAGCACCGAATTGGTGAGTAAAATGAAGAAAAGATTCTTCGCACACCTCTTTAGCGATGATTCAAAATATAATAGTGTTTTAATGACAAAACGAAAGTATGATTCCATAATTGAAGATGTAAAGCGAATAAAAGTTTCCAAGAAGAAAGAATCATCTCGAGATTACCTTTACAATCTTTACATTGCACTAATAAGTAAACATAATTTTATCATACGTTTTGCAAATTCATTTCCTTAATTGTAATATTATTTTAAACCGTTTGATTCTTTGTATTGTTGCGGATCACAAAAATGGATAGCCACTGAGCGTGAGTATTAAAAGCTATATTTCAAAACCAAATTCAATACAAGGTAAATTGTTACAAAGAAAATATTGATGAAGTATCTTATTAACAAATCAACTATTAACATGCACAAGTCATCAATCTTCCTGCGTAGAGCACACAATATCAGCTCTGTGTATTTTACTAAATACTACCTTTTACTTGATTTACCAGGTCACCCGAAGATCTTCACTTGTAAACCAATTCTCGTCCTGTGCTAATAACTTTTCACACACTAGCCGAACAAAAAGACAGTCCGTGTAGACATTCGAAGTTAGCCATAAAAGTTCCCACTTTTATACTTCCGTGTATACACAACACATCAAGTTACTTCTTGATACTTAACGATAAAAGATCCCACTTTTATCCTTCCGCGTATACACAACACATCAAGTTACTTCTTGATACTTACGCGCACTGTCTCAGAACAGCTCACCGTCCATTTTCGAACTCACCGACCGTTACAACACACAACGACCGTTACAATACAAAACGACCGTTAACGCTCCACTCTTCTTCTCCAAATTCTCCCAACGTTCTTATTCGTTGGCTGAAACTTTTCGCTTTAGGTTGCCAGATTCCTTCTGTCGTAACACTGCCCCCTTCCTAGGTCTTGTTCGTCCCGAACAATTCTGGATTCCAAAGTTTCTTCAGTTCTTCGATGAAACGGAGCCAAACGATCCACGTGAACCACCTTGCACTTTGTAGCTGGACGTCGACGAATGCGATACACCACGTCATTAATCCTGTTAACTATTGTATATGGACCTTCCCAAGGTTTCTGAAGTTTTGGAGATAGTCCTTTCTTTCTATGTGGACTGTATAGCCAGACAAGATCTCCTTGATTGAAAATAGTTCCATTTATTTTACTGTCATATCTTGTTTTGGTTCTGTCACTTGTTATGTCGATGTTATGTCTAACGGAGTGATGGATTTCTTCTAGTCGTTGTTGCAATTTTTGTACGTATTGTGGAGTGGACACAGGCATTGCTTCGGGCCGACCATATAAAAGGTCACAGGGAAGACGTAACTCTCTTCCAAAAATCATCATGGAAGGTGTCTGTCCAGTTGTCTCATGCACTGCCGTTCTATATGCCAGCAAAAGGAGTGGTACATGGCGATCCCAGTCACGTTGGTGGTCGTTCACAAATAATGCTAAATGCTGAGCAATTGTTCTATTGAACCTTTCAACCATACCATCCGACTGAGGGTGTAAGGGAGTTGTTCTGGTTTTCTGAATACCTAATAGTTGACAGATGCCTTTAAACACATTGGATTCAAAATTCCGTCCTTGATCAGAGTGGAGTTGTAAAGGTACTCCATACCTACTAATGAAGTTATTAACTATCATCTCAGCCACTGTTGTTGCTTCCTGGTCTTGGATGGGATATACCTCAGGCCACTTTGTGAAATAATCCATTACCACTAATAAATATCGATTTCCATCATCAGTTCTAGGAAACGGACCCATTACATCAATGGCTATTCTTTCAAAAGGGGCACCAACGTTATACGTCTGCAGCTTACCCCGACTCCTAGTCTTAGGGCCTTTCTTTGCTGCACAGGCTTCACATTGCCTACACCATCTCTCAACGTCTGCCCTACTTTTCAACCAATGAAATCGTTCCCTGGCTTTGGCTAATGTCTTATTAACACCGAAGTGTCCTCCAGTGGCACTATCATGTACATCTTTCATCACAAGTTCCACTCGGGATCGAGGAAGGATTATCTGCCAACGGATCAGCCGTCCAGTGGGATTCTCCCATCTTCTGTATAATACTCCGTCTTCCATTTTTAAGGAGTCCCACTGTGCCCAGTAACTTTTAGTAGTTGGACTATACCTCGAGATTTGCTCCCAATTAGGTCTTGCATCAGATTTTTCAATCAATTCCATTATTGGTTTTATGTCTTCATCATCTAGTTGAGCCTTCCTGATTTCAATTGGATTCCAGATGTTAGGGGTGTCACTGTTTGTTTGTGTCGATACTATTTGTCTTATGGGCATTATCTCTTTAGTTCCAAATTTCAGTTCTGCATTATAGCAATGTTTACAGTTGTCAATACATGGGCGCCTGGAAAGAGCATCTGCATTCTTATGCATTTTACCACTTCGATGTTCGATGGAGAAATCGTATTCTTGTAACCGTTGTATCCACCTAGCGATTTGTCCTTCAGGGTTTTTGAAGTTTAATAACCATCTAAGTGCAGCATGATCAGTACGTATAAGGAATTTCTGGCCATAGAGATAGTGATGAAAATGTTCTATTGCTTTTACTATTGCTAATAGTTCTTTGCGTGTTACACAGTAATTCCGCTCTGGTTTGGATAAAGTTTTACTAAAGTATGCAATAACTCTCTCCTGTCCGTCTTGTTCTTGTGAAAGCACAGCACCAACTCCTGTGTTACTTGCGTCAGTATCTATTACGAATTGTTTTCCAGTTTGTGGGTACGCTAGCACTGGTGCTGTGGAAAGAGTTTTCTTCAGCTGTTGAAAGGCTATATCGCATTCGGTGGTCCACATAAACCGCTGGCCCTCTTCTGTCAGACGATGTAATGGCCTTGCGATGTTGGAGAAACCTTTGACAAATCTTCTATAGTAGGTGCAAAGTCCAATAAAACTACGAAGTTGATGAACATCTTGTGGTGGAGGCCAGTCCCTTACAGCTTCTATCTTACTAGGATCAGTCTTAATCCCTGCTGTAGTGATCACATGACCAAGGTAATGAACTTCTTGCTGGAACAGTTTACACTTTGTCGGTCCCAATTTTAACTTGGCTGCCTTAAGTTTTTCAAATACTTGACGAAGATTTCTCAAATGTTCTTCAAAAGTTCTTCCAAGAACTATGATGTCGTCCAAGTAAACCAGGCAGACCTCCAAAGACAAACCTTTGAGCACTGACTCCATTAGTCGCTCAAATGTGGCAGGTGCATTACAAAGTCCAAATGGCATCACCTTAAACTGCCAAAGTCCATTCCCTGTACTGAAAGCCGTTTTCTCACGGTCTTCAGGACGTATACCAACTTGCCAATAGCCGCTCTTTAAATCTAATGTTGAGAACCATTCTGACCCAGATAAAGTGTCTAGTGTATCGTCAATCCTGGGTAAAGGAAAGGAATCTTTCTTTGTTACGTCATTTAATCTGCGATAATCTACACAAAATCGTGTAGATCCATCTTTTTTCTTGACAAGAACTACTGGTGATGTCCAGGGACTCTGTGATGGTTCTATAATGCCCTGAGCTTCCATGTCCTTTATGAGTTGTTCCGTCTCCTCTCTTTTTGCCAATGGAAGCCTTCTTGCCGGCAGATGGACTGGAGGAGAATCACCAGTGTTGATTTTATGTTCTGTCAGGTTAGTACGGCCATAATCATTTGATGTGGCAGAAAAAATGTCAGAAAATTCTTTTAATAGGTTCTCGGCCTTAACAGCTTGGTTTTCAGTTAATATTTGTCTTGTTTCTCTCCATAATTCAGTAAGATGAGACGGGATGTCTGTATGATTTTGATATGAATCGGTAACTTCTATTTTATTTATACTTGTTACACAGGTAACAGCTTCACATATTGCTAATTCCTCACCTTTTTTTAACATTCTACTGGATTTGTTACAGTTCATCACTCTGATAGGGATCTGTTCTTTATCTATTCTGACTAAAGTCCTTGCAACCAGGATATTATGAGCCAAAGCTCCTTTACCAGAGGCATCAGTAACTGCCAATCGGAAGGCCCCAGAAGTCTCCGCCCGATGTCCACGGACTATAACTTCACTTTGTGCTGGGATCTCTGTGTCTTCCGTCACTAATATTGGAGTTACGCTTGATAAAGAATCAGTCGTCCGGCTAAGCAGAGGAATCTCTTCTGTCTCATAGATGAGTAGGTTATCACTGGGTCTAATGTTGAATCCATGTTTCTTAAGAAAATCAAGGCCTAATATTCATTCGTCGTAGATGTCAGCGATGTAAACAGGATGGCGAACCAGACAGCTACCAACTCGAATATTAAGTTCTATTTTTCCATGAACCTTTGCACGATCTCCAGTGGCCGTTTGTAGGCTTATTCTAGACTGTGTAGTATTCAAGTTTGGGTGAGGTATTATTTTCTTTATTATATCCGTTCTGAGTAAAGTTACATTTGCACCAGTGTCGACTATCATACGGCAAGGTATTCCATTTATGGCTCCATCAGCTACTAATCCATTATTATCGCCATGTAATGTTGAAACGTGGGCGACTTCCCCTGGGGCCAACCAATCAACTGCCAGCCTTTGCCCCGCAAGACTGACTAATTTCTGTTTCCCTGATCTTGTTGTCTAGTTGATGGACTTGGACTCCTCATTCGTTTCCTAGTGCAGTTGGTACGAATGTGTCCGGTCTTGCCACAATTCCAACACTGGAGGTCTGTTGTAGGTTTTGAAGAACCTTTTATATCTTTCAAAACGGATAGTATGGCTTTGGTTAGTTCTTTCATTTCATTATCCTTTTCTACAGTTTCTTCTGCACTCACAAATCTCACTGCACGTTTGTTCGCTCGGGAGGAAAGCCTGGAGCACTCGTATTTCATAGCATGTACCACAGCTGACTTTAAGGATTCACCTTCCAACATCCTCAGAGATTGCTGAGTGTCAGGGTCAGCAATAGCATCAATAAATTGTAATTGAGCTAAATTATCTTGAATTTCTGGTGGACAGTTACTATAAGCCAATCTAGCTAGACGCTCAATATCACTAGCAAGCTCTTGCAAAGTTTCACCATTTTTCTGCATGCGATGTTTAAATTGAGTCACGTAATATTGTTTTAAATAACTATCACCAAACCTTAGTTCTAATGCAGAAACTAGACTTTGATAATCAAGTCGTTTTTCTTCTGGAACAGACTGCAAAACTTCCGCAGCAGAATTTCTTAAGGAAGCTGCAAGAAAACTGGCCTTTTGGAATTCATTCCACTCATTGGCTGTAGCGATAACTTCGAATTGTGTTTTAAATACTGTCCAAGATGATTGACCATCATATGTAGAAGGTTTAGTTGTATTTTTAGCGATATGTGTAATAACATTATTTCCACTAGAATTATTATTATCACAGGCAGAAGGTAACATTTCATTTCTCAAAATCTGAAACTGGCGTTCACAATCAGTTTTTACAATTTCAATTTCGTGTTTATAATCTAACTTAACACTATCAAGATCATCTTTTACACTATTTAGTTCGGTCATAATGTCCTTACACTTATCAGAAATCTTATCAATTTGAGAAGCCACTTCAGCTCTCATCTCAGTATTTTGTGCGGCCAGGTCACCTATTTTATTTCTCAACTCATTATTTTGTGCGGCCATTTCGGCTTTCAAATCATCTTTTTGAGAAACTATCTCAGTTCTTAACTCATTATTTTGTGCGGCCATTTCGGCTTTCAAATCATCTTTTTGAGAAACTATCTCAGTTCTCAACTCATTATTTTGTGCGGCCATTTCGCTATTTTGACTTTTAATGTCATTCATCTGTGTAGCCATATCAGTCATCTGCGTAGTCATATCGGCTTTGAAGCTATTTATCAACTTTACTAATTCATCCATACTTCTAGTTAACGGCATTCAATTAATTAATCCCACTTCTGACACCAAATGTTGCGGATCACAAAAATGGATAGCCACTGAGCGTGAGTATTAAAAGCTATATTTCAAAACCAAATTCAATACAAGGTAAATTGTTACAAAGAAAATATTGATGAAGTATCTTATTAACAAATCAACTATTAACATGCACAAGTCATCAATCTTCCTGCGTAGAGCACACAATATCAGCTCTGTGTATTTTACTAAATACTACCTTTTACTTGATTTACCAGGTCACCCGAAGATCTTCACTCGTAAACCAATTCTCGTCCTGTGCTAATAACTTTTCACACACTAGCCGAACAAAAAGACAGTCCGTGTAGACATTCGAAGTTAGCCATAAAAGTTCCCACTTTTATACTTCCGTGTATACACAACACATCAAGTTACTTCTTGATACTTAACGATAAAAGATCCCACTTTTATCCTTCCGCGTATACACAACACATCAAGTTACTTCTTGATACTTACGCGCACTGTCTCAGAACAGCTCACCGTCCATTTTCGAACTCACCGACCGTTACAACACACAACGACCGTTACAATACAAAACGACCGTTAACGCTCCACTCTTCTTCTCCAAATTCTCCCAACGTTCTTATTCGTTGGCTGAAACTTTTCGCTTTCGGTTGCCAGATTCCTTCTGTCGTAACAGTATTATAGTTTTTTAATTTATTGATGATTTATTCTATCAACTAATTTGTTGATTGTTTGATTGTATAAACTTGATTCTTTAGATATCGAAAAATAAATAAATAACATTATGTTAATTTAAGCGTACAGAAACGTTGCTGTTGTTCCAGCAAAGATCTTATTTTCACTTTAACGAGTGCCTAGTAGGTAATGTGCAGATTATCCACGTAATTTGCAGATTACCTAGGTAATTTGAAAAATGAAACAATTTTCGGCACGTTAACGGATCACCCTAGTTAATCTGCACAATACCTAGATAATCTGTAGAATAACTGATTTCTGCACTTTAGCGGTAACATATATATTTGTACTATTACTGTTGGTGTACTTTTGTACTAATATTTATATAAAGGTTTATTTATAAATATACCATATTTAGAAGGTAAATTATTCGTATATATTAGTATTATGATAATTTCTAATAAATGCGAATAATTCTTCTTCTGAATAAAGTACATTTATAAAACATTATTATAAATAGGAATACAACAGTAATTAAATCAAAAATAAATATTTAAGAATTTTTCTAGACATAGGACTATTTGCGACGACGTCATAACTTGGTCCATCGGTCTTCTGTTATAGGAGGTATTGGCTGACAGCGGTGTTCAACAGGAGAGTGATGGATCCAGGAGCCACTGCTCAAGGACCACACCCCTCCCGTTGGGTGTCAGTACTCCTCACAGAGGCAGTACTGACATACCCCATAATGAAGAAGGGAGATGGCAGCTGCGAAATGAGATCATTAACGTCTTCCCGGTAGATACCTCCGGGTGGTAGGTAGACAGAGCAGAAAATCAACGAAAATCCCACAAAGAGGCGGATGGTAATTGCCTCTAAGGTGGTAGTGTGAGGTATGGACCTGGAATGGAGAATGGTTGCTCACGAGGATGGCGACACTCACACAAGATGGACCATCTCCATTCCAGTCCAGACGAACAAGAGAGAAGTGCCGAATAGTGAGATTCGGCACTGCTCTCTTGTTTCTCTTGGTATCCCCACAAACTGACAGAACAACAAAAAAGGGCTAGAGTCCACTCGCGCAAGGAGATGCTAACAATGTTTGAACCTAGTGGCCTCAAACAGTTAACAAATATTGTCACAAGTGATGAGACGTAGTTTTATTGCTATACAACTCCCAGAAAGATCGAATCCCTCTGTTGGGATTGCGGCAGATGAACTGCTTCCCCAAATTCTCCAACAAGACTTTCTCTCAAGGAAGAGGATGTACACAATTTTTTCAATTCCCAAGGAGTGGTAGTAGTGGAGACCTTACGTGAAAAAATGACTATAAATGACCAATACTACACCAACATTGTTTTGCATAAAATGGTTAAAGAGGTGAAGGAGCAGCGTCTAACAACAGGCGTGTTCAATGGGTTCTTTAGTGTTTACACGGGTTCTATAATGTTACACAAGCCCGAGAACCATACGCGGTATGGTTCTCGGGCTTGTGTAACACTATAGAAAGCACCAACCAAAGCCAGAGAACCATACACGGTATGGTTCTCGGGCTTTGGTTTTGGTTGGTTGTTTTACCTCTGTGCGACACTTTTTAGCACACAATGGACTAAATGGCCAGATCACAAGGAACTCGAAGTTTCAGAGAAGGCTGGGGGAGGAGACCCACTGGAACGGCTGTTGGGAGACAGATGGTAGCTTTCCGTCAAGGTAATCCAGCGTGTTCTTTAACATGCACAGGGTATGCCTCTCCCACATACGGGGCCACGGCTTAACGCCCCATCCGAAGGGGCAGCGGCCTTTCCAAGCCCATCGGTTTCCCCTACTGACTGTGGACAGGGTGGGAAGTTTTAAGGAGGTAAATTTCAACGCTGACCCAGCTGGGACTCGAACCTGGGAACTGCAGATTACGAGCCTGGTGCGCTACCGACTGAGTCACCCCCGTCCAGGTTCTCCTGCACACGGAACCACGGCTTAACGCTCCATCCAACGGACAGTGATCTTTCCAAGCCTATCGGTCTCCCCATTCTCACCGAACTCAGGGCGGGGTTTGCGGAACTGACATATGAAATTATGAGTATTAGATGTACAGAGTTTTGCTATAATACATTTCATGCTTTCCTGAAGTTCAGAGCATTATTAAAAAACGCGTTTAGTAATCTAACTGTTCCTATAGGAATACGTGAATGATACTTTCAATTTCCTAAACCGGCAGAGACATTTCTACTACAACTATTGGATTCATACGCAAGTTTCTGAAATATTTTACATGATTTGAAATTAATATCTAAAACAGATTTGATTACTAGTCTATGCTATTACTGTATTACAAAGAGCAATCGACTCTGGTGAATATGAAAGGTTCGCTTTCAAAAAGTGTTGCATTGTGTGCAAAAAGTGCAGCCAGATTTGCCATTTTACAACTTGACCACGACGTAATGATCGAAATTCATATTGAAGAAATATTTTAAAAATGTGAATAATAATAATAGGGTGATTCGTAAATCTGTGCGTTTTATAATCTACCTAAAAATGATTATTACAATATAAATAACGAACCTTACTTAGCGAAATATAAACTATCTTTTTCAATAGTTCGTAGCCATCTGCCGGCAAATTGTTAGAATCGTATTCCATAACATGTTTGGAGGAGAAAAACACCCGACATCCGTTTTCGACTTCCTGAAATGTTTGAAACCGCCTACCTCGAAGAAAATGAACCATGGAGAGAAAGAGGTGGTTGGTTGGAAGGAGCTAGGTACTGACTATTCGCTGGGTGAGGAAGAAGCTCAAATGTCTGTTCTAGAAGTGTTTCTTTGGTCCGAAGTGCAGTGGGCGGTTTTGTGTTCTGTTTTACCAATTCTGGGTAGCATTGAAGCATCACTGAATGTAGACGTGGGCATTGATGGTACGTCAACAGGAATCAGTTCGAAGTGCACCGGCTCGAAGTGTCACTTGTTTCAGACCATCTTTGTTAGGTACTAACTACTGCATAGCGTGAGCAGCCTACCAGCGTCGCTGTTTTGGAGATGCTCTTACCAAGACCTCTTGCCATAACGATCTGACATTTCTAGAAATCAGATAAATTCTTTGCTTTTCCCATGTTGAGACGAAATGAAATACTGCCTGCGAGAGCTCCAGCCCAGGTATTATATATATCATTCGTGACCTGGGTACGTGACACTGATTGGCTGCAAGCGTGCTCCTTTGCATAACACAGAGGTGGTTTTAATGTATTGGCTGATCGGTGTGTGTATATATATAAAAGAAATAAAAAAATCTATTGATTACATTAATTTATTGATGACATTAAATAACACGCTGTTGACCAAAGCTTCCATCTGTTACTAACAGCTGTTCAGAATTACCTTCCCCAACTTTCTTGGAGCATTTGGGGTCCTTGTGACCTAGCCATTTAAGCCCATTGTGTGCAAAAAGTGGAGCTCAGATGTAAACCCAAAGCCTAAAATCGGTATTGAGTAAAGAGATTACTAAAGTGATGGCAAGATGGATTCTAAGGGGCATTTCTGCTCTCCCCTTTGAAAATGTTAACGGGAACAAAAGGCATAAAAAATTACTCGTATTTTGTAAGATGTTTTTAAAGACCATTAAAATGGACAAACAAAATATTTATATCCGAGAATATCGGCGTTTGATCCAATCAATCACTTGGTCCCTTTCATTTTCTTCTAGATCCGGGCCTGCTGATGACAGACTAAAAAAAGAATGAACTGCGAAGTTGAAAGACAAATTTAAATGCCTAGATCGTTGCCTGCCGTATGTGCCATCAATCTAACAGTAAGCTAATTAGACAAATCTTAAATTGAAACGCGGAGCTGTTTTTTTACTTTTAAGCACTAATATGCGAATAACCTTGAAATGCACCACGAAGTGCAGCGCAAAGATATTTTGCTTTCTGTGCCGCTTGGGCTTTTCTAGTCGAATCGCCTTATAACAACTCTTTCACCTATTCTTCAATCGCGTTATAGTGATTCGCAATACTATAAACACATACGTAAAGTGACTATACACCTATCCCTCGATTTACACGGTTAAAAAATGCAACCAGTTTCGTTTTACACGGTGATAGACTCAGTTTATATACAGTACGGATTGAGATTTTTTTTTATGCATGGAGAAGTAACATATATGATGAATTATCAGTGGTATAGCATTAAGGGAGATTATTAGACTCTCATCGCAAAGTAAAAATCAACTAAGAGGTTTTAATTGATATCATTATTTTTAAGAACAAAGATATCATAGTAAACTCCTATATTAATAAAATACTTATCTGTAAGAAGTTATAATTATATTCTTTCGCTAAAATTATACTCTTGTCATTGTAACGCAATTTGTTTTGTGATATCTTAATAAAGCCTGTTTTAAATCAGCAGCGAGATATGAATTTTCTAGATTTAATTTTTCAAACTAGCAAAAATCGTATTTTATCTCATTTTTAGCAACAAGTTTGACTTTGCACATTATTATACAGGCTAAATACAGCTCATTTGCAAGTACGCTGTTTCAAAAAATATTAATTTTTCAAAATAAAGCACTAACTGTCGGTAAAAAAAGCTTAATTTCTAATTTATATTCAGTTCATAAATACCCAACATTCAAATTTCGTCTCGTAGTCAAATATTTTTATTTATTGGTTAATTTATCTACATTACCGATGGGTATTTTTCGTGACCAAAAAGAAATGGATGGGAAATTAATCTAAGCATATCAGAATATACACTGAGATGGCAGTTCATTAGGTACACCATCCCTCGTCATATAAATGATTCATTCCAACACGTAATACGCCACATGACAGCGGTGTGTGGTAAAAATCAGGAAGACCAGCTCTTTGAGCATCAGTTAGAGTTGGATTCAGTCAGTGTCAGAATGGGCAAAACGAGCGACCTGAGCGACTTTGAACGTGGAATGAGAGTTGGTGCTAGGAGTGCCGTTTCTAGCTTCTCCCAAACGCACATCCTCTTGGCTTTTTCACACACAAGCATTACAAGAGTTTACCGAGAATAGTGCAAAAAGCAAAAAACTACCTGTGATCGGCGATACTGTGCACGAAAAATGCTTATGGATCAGAGGGGTCAAAGGAGACTGGCAAGAATCATGCAAGCGAACAGACAAACCACAAGGCAAAATCACAGCAGAATTAAACAATGATGTGCAGAAGGTCATCTCCGAACACACCACTCATTGGACCTTGTTGTGAATGGGGCTGTAACAGCCGCCGACCATGTTGAGTGTCAATGTTATCAACGAAGAACATGAAAGCGGGTCTCCAGTGGGTGCAGGAGCATTGACACTAAACCGTTGAGCACTGCAAAAAGGTAGCCTGGTCAAGGTTCCTTTTTGCATCATGCTGATGGAAGAATCAGAATTTGGCACAAGCAACATGAGGCCGTGGAATCGTTGCTGACCAAGTTAATCCCTTCATGGCTACAGTTTATTCTCACTCGGATGGACATGTTCAGCATGATAATGCACCTGCTTACAAGGCACGTATCATCACCGAATGGTTCCAGGGGCATGCTGAAGAATTTTTCCTTGCTTCAATGGCTTGCATAGTCCCCATATCTAAACCCTATCGAGCATCTTTGGGATGCAGTGATAAATGCTGTTTGCAGTGAGGCTATGCCACCGTCCAATTTGCAGCAACTGCACAACACAATCACTTTCGCATGGTACAACATTCCTGCACATCGCATCCAGCATCTTGAAAGTTCTATGCTCGGATGAATTCGGGCTGTTCTGAAGGCTAAAGGAGGCGCGGCACGCTACTGGGTAGATGTCCTAATAAACTGGCATCTCAGTGTATAGGAAATACAGTATAAAATAATATTCCATTAGTGCTTATTATTACTGCTGAACTGAACTTTCAGATAAATATAAATGAAACTTTCAATGTACGTTTTATTCATAACAAGGTTTTTTGGAACCTATCACCCTTTTTTTCCATAAACTGTTGGTTTCGATTTACATGGTGATTTTCCGGAACCTATCTGCCGTGTAAATCGAGAGATGGGTTTAGTGCTCTGTTTATATGTGTTTATTGCATATTATTATACTGTATATATTTTTTACATTTTTTATTAATTTTTCTTAATGAAAGAATAGTGAAAATGAACTTATGCTTTGAAATTCTAATATTTGATTTCTCAACAATCATAAATGCTTGGTTTTGTCACCAAGTGGTTAGGGTAATCCTAGGGCACGGATGGAGATCCTTTTTCAGCTTGCATGCCAAAGATAGCTAACCACTTTTTTTTTGCGTGCCACACCAATGGTTGTTTGCATACCAATAGGTGATGTTTTTTTTAATAAAAACATCTTATTTCAGTCAGAGTTAAAAAAATTTTAAATTTCATTTACAAATTTTGAAAACCAACAGCTGTTTTTTGTAACCGTCGATAAACTATACTTGTATTCATCCATTTAGTAATTTATTCAGATAATCAAAAAGGAACACAAAATTGTATATATATTTATTTACTTAACTCAGAGAGTGGATCTAACTGTGGATGGCATCCTTTTTTATATTAGAGTTATATTTCGTTGCTTTTAATGTTATGCAAGCAGAAATCACTTCATCAGTTAGTCGACTTTTTATATCTGAATTTATGAAACTCGTAGTGTAAAACACTGGCTCTCACAAATAAGTGGATGACAAAAGTGATAAAATAAAGATAGTTACTGTTTTTAAAGAGTGTCCGCAATCGTATTCCACGCTTTTAGGGCTTCATTTTTTAGCATTCTTCAGTGTTCATCGTATTAACAGACTTCCCTCAATAGTTTCCAACTCGACCCTTAAGTCAATACAAGTACTGTTGAGTTGGATTTTCCACTTGGATCTTATTCAGTTGCATTACAAAATCAATTACATATATCCATCAAGCATTTTCGAATTCGAAATTTTCGACATTATATCATAGATATACTTTATAAATTTCAGTTTCTTGAAAATTCCTGAGTTGCAAAAAACTTAAAGAAACCTTTTCTAGACCTGCAATTCTGATATCTGAAAACAGTTCACAAATTTGTTAATATTTAATTCTACATGAATTTAGAGCTGAAAAAGTTATCCCCCTAAGTACACTTGAATGCCAAGCAAAACTGTCTCAGGTGTCACTTTGCGCATTGTGCCATAGGGTCACCAATCCTGCCCTAAGTGGTAGTAGTGATGATGATGTGCGAGTGGAGGATGCTTAGTAAAAGACAAAACCGTATATTTCCATACCCTACGCAAATCCTGGCGGCATAGGGTCGAGTTTGTAAAATGGATTTGAGTGGCAAAAAGTTGCTTACGACTCATTCACATTATATCTGTTTAAATTATAGTACGTATTTATATATTACAAGAGAGTGATATGTTTGCAATGTCGATTAATGAAAAAAAGTATAGTCAGGTCTTCTCTTTTGGATCTCGTAAGGATTTTCACTTGTATTATGTTAAAAGTTGTTCGCTTAAAACGCTATCTTCTGGAAACATATCGCACGTTAAAGCGAGGGCGTACTGTATATTGTCCTGAAATAATAAATAATTAAATTTCCAATCAATGAATGAAAAATCAGCAACTCAGTTTACGAGCGCTCCAGTGGTGTTCGGATAAATCCACAAGACCATGATTTTATGAGCATTTGAAATTAACCGTTAGAGAAGGGTTAATTAGCGTTTCATATTAATAATAATATTCTAGTGAGCAAAAAAAAATTAAAACTAAATTTTGATTTTCCCAGTGCTAAAAGAATTAGATACTGTTGTTATAAAAACCATGGAAAAAAATATAAACGAATGTGATATAAATCTAAATTTAGGAAACAAACGAACGTAAGCAGACACTCTTATTGCATCTAACATCTTTTCAGTATAAGAACCAGGACTCCCCTTTTTTGCAGCGCAAAGTGGACTGCGCCAGGCCGGTCGGCGTGTCTACCTGTCCGCATCAGAGCGAGCAGTTAAGACTTACCCGCATCATTGTGGATCTACACTCAGGTGCAACAGGTGGACTCGAATTTGGTCTATTGCTCTGGCCGATCAGGGAGGTCGGAGGTCGTAGAGATGAAACTTTCAATATCGCAAGTGCGCCCAGCGGGACTTTTTAAACATTTGGCGTACAGCAAGGACTAAGTGCTCTTCTAACTTTTAAAACATCCCTTTTGTGTGGTTTGGATCAAATGTGATAAAAGGTAATACTCAAAATTTAGTCATTCTTTTCTAAAGTAACTATTTCGTTCCTTTTCGATACTATATATTTGACTGCGATATTTTGGTACAAAATTATGCTGTTAAAGATAATAAAAAACAAAGAAGTGAAAAAATGAATATTAAATTTCGCAAATAAGATTTTTTCAAATGACACACGAGTGACATCGTTTTTTTTTTCTTTTTTGAAATACTATTTGTTCACAAAACGAATTTCGTCAAGCTTTGCTAAACGTTCTCTACAAATACTAAAGAAACTAATTTATTTCACTCTATTGAAAATAATACTAGTATAAAAATATAAAGTTTATTTTTCTTAAGGATAAATACATACATTGGCCATTTTATTAGGAATGTTATGTGAATAGAAAATCATATGCGAATATCGGACCGAGGTAACTTAAAGATCTCAATCAAATCTATCAAATTTGTTTTGCAATAATATTCGTTTAATATTTTAAAAAAGCTATTTAAGCTGAAACACCTAGCATAGGTTTAAAAAATTGATCTCAGAAGTTAATTTAAACAACTGAAAACAAAAGTAAAACTTTTATATAACACTTTACTAAAACACGTACGGGTACTTTAAAATTTTTTAAAATAATCATTTCAATCTTCTCCATTTCTGAATTTTTTTCGCAAACCGAGCTAAGTTGTTAAAAATGTTTCAACTTCCATAACTTTTTAAATTAAAATAAAATGTTGAAAATCGAAATTTGACAGACTGGATTCAGATCTGTATCTTCAGTCTTTCCACTGAATGCTTATTTAAGAAGTTGCCCAGTTTCCAACCTAACTCTCCGTTGATGTAATATAGAGGCTGTTCCAAATGAAGTGACCAATGAGCGTCTAAAGTAAATAAGTAAAGATTTTTCAAATCATTCTTAAGATTTTTTTTTATTTAAAACATTACACTGTCTCCTCAAATTTGATTCAGACGCTTATGAAATCAATTTATTTTTAATTTAAGCCCAAGTACAAATAATTTAAATATGAAACTGTTATTAAAATATAATGTAATAATATATAAATATAATAATACATATATAATATAATCAATGCATGGAAGTTGTTTATCTGATGCTCCTAACAGCGATTAAAGTTTCCAGATATTCGTGATCTTAATTTTTCAGGAGGTAATAACACTAAAAAATTTCTCAACTTGAAACCACACTCCTGATAATAAGTAGATTTTGACTTTCGAAAACAACGATATTATGATAATTTTATTACATCCTCAACATAATGCAGAAAGAAGCAATAAGTTTGCATAACTACTTTAAAATATTTTTAAAGACATTACAGAAATTAGAAGAGCTCTAGAGCGACAGACAAATTATATAATAATAATAAACAAATACCCCCTCAAGCAGCTGCTTGAGGGGGTATTTGTTTGTCAGTTTATATGCCAAAGTAGAAGGTCTGAGGATGGCAGGAACTCAGCAGAAAAACGACACATACATCCATGCCTTACCCGGGGCTCGAACCCAGGTACCTTAGATCAGCAGCCAAGCACGCTAACCACTCGGCCACGGGACGGCAAATATATAGCAAACATATTATCCCATTGTAAAACTTTTTGAGATTGCATATCTGTTTTCTAAACTTTATTATTTAAAGATAGTGAGATTTACTTTAGATAAGAATACGCCTTACTGTAATTCGTTGAAGCAGTATAACGTCAAAAACGTTGGGTTGTTTTACCTCTGGGCAGCACCTTTTTGCACACAATAAGCTAAATGGCCAGTCACAAGGACCCCAAGGGCTCAGAGAAGGTTGAGAGGAAAGGACCCACTGGATAGCTTTTAGGAGACAGATGACAGCCTCCCGTCAAGGCCATCGAGTGTATTCTTTAACATCACAGGGTATGGCTCTCCCACACACAGAGCCATGTGACGAGCGGAGGCCTTTCCAAGCCCATTGGTGTCCAACTACTGACCGAGAGCAGGGCGGGAAGTTTTGCGGGGATAAATCTCAACGCTGGCCCAGGTGGGATTCGAACCTGAGAAATGCAGATTACGAGCCATGTCAAAAAGGTCAGCACTGAATCAGAATGTTGCTGCTCATTGCATATATTAATCATAATAGAAATTTAGTATGATGATAAAATAAATTTATACTGAGATATTTGTCAACATTTTACTTTTGAAAGCTCCTTTTCATCATTAAATCTAGTCCGTAAACTTTTTCTCCATATATATCTTGGGTGCTCATTAAATTATGATCACCTCTCCCCATATTATGCCAGCGTAAGCTAACCTCGAAGCTCTATAACTTCTAAACTAAGCGTTTTATGAGAAAATGTAACGCAAGAAAAATTAAAGATCTCAATCAAATCTGTCTAAATCTCGTGTTTTTCAATAATGTTTGCTTTATACTTAAAGAGTTACGGTTTTTGAATATTTAACAGCAATAAGCAAGTTTTAGAAAAATTGAAAAATATCGAAAAATTATTTACATTAACTTTTCAAATATACATTTGTTGTATTAAATGGCGTGAAATAATACTTCTTATTCAAATTATAATTAACTTCCGAGTTAAATTCTAATATTAGGCATTGTTGTTGTTAAATATTCAAACTTCCATAGATCTTTAAATACTAAGGGAATATTGTTGAAAATTAAGATTTAGATAGATTTGACTGAGATCTTTAATTCACTTTCAGTCCAATTCTGTCACAAAACTCATTTTTAGAAGTTATAGAGCTTCGAAGTTGGCTTACACTGACATAACATGAAGAGGTGGTCATAATTTAATAAGTACTCAGTGTATAATTTTTATGTATGATAGCGTTTCGATGCTAAAGTGCAACCCTAATATTATCCAAGTAATCAAATCAATAACTGTATTATAGCTTAATGTTTGACGTGAAGATGTTTTACTTACAAGTGTACATAAAATTTTTTGCTTTCATCTGGAATGTACTCTTAACATTTTAAGAATCTACTTTTAAACATACCACTTTAGTATACTTTTTAAACTACCAACCAAAGTTTTAAAAAATAATTTTGAGGTATAAAATTTATAGGTAAAATATTTACTTTTTTCTCTAAATTAATTACAAAATGTCCATTTCTGCAAAAGAGGTAATAAAAATAGAATATAAAACAAATTATACTGATATTCATATATGAATTATTCGTTTCTATTAAATACACTGCTCAACACAATTAAGAGATATGCCTATGTCCTGTGAAAAGTAAAAAAAATAAGCTCTGTAACTTAAAAAAAAATATGCTTTTTACTGAGTCCAGTGGGAAAAATTTAATTTAGTGAAGTATAAAAAAATTAAATAAAGTTGATTACAGAGTTTAAGATCTAAATCAAATATCGCTAAATCTCAATTTTTTCATATTTCTTCAATATTAGTGTTATATAAGCGGAAGCAATTAACAGCAGACTATGTCTTCTAAAATAAAACTAAAATGATCAATATATAAACCTTTAAACATAAACTTCTTTTAGTAAACATTTTATATGTCAGTCATTGTTTTAACTTTTAAAACAAATTCTTATGACCAGCAAAGCTGCTGTTAAATCTTCCACCTTCCATAATTCTTCAAATATTGAACAAATATTTTTTTAATAATTAAAAAGATTTAATTTGCATTTTTAATTATTTTCTGTAACATTTTTTCAGAGAAAATTTAATTTCAAATTTACAGAGCTTCGAATTTGGCTTTCCACTTGAAAATAATGTGAATTATATTTTTTGCAACTACAATTTTTTTACAACAAATACACATTGTTTAGAACAGTATATATATTTTATAAAGGACTTTATTTTCTCTGTGTCTTTCATCCAAAGTGTTAATAATGCTCAGGATTAAAATATCCATTCTTGTTTGTTAACCATCAAAATTAAAGCATCAACTTGAAACAAGAAAATAAAAGAATGAAAGGTAACTGATATGAAAATTAAAACAGCCAAGATGCAATTATTATAACGTTGGATTGACACAATAAAATATATGAAATACATTCTATCCAACCCTTTGCAAAACACGAGGTATTTTCATTACTCTATTTTTATCCATAAACACTGCGTGTGTATATATAGTAGTTGCGAGTTATACCATTTTACTTTAGTATACTGCACTAGTGATAACTATGGGGAAAAAAGTCACACCTCATGATAGCAATCGTTATCATTTCCTTATCTATCTTCACACCTACTCTACTGGTTATCAAATATCTTTATGCGAGAGCTTTACTTTCAGTACTGAGCTAAAAAGTTCAAATCCAGGCAGCCTTGACCACTTGCCATCATGATTATTCAGGTCTCTTCCAAAATGGACAATGATGAAACGGAAAGAGGATAAGAAATGCTATTAAAAGAACTGAAACTAGTAGTCCCAGTTGTCTAGCTAAGAGGTCCAAGTTCGACGTTCGAGCTTTCATTATGACAGAGATGAAACTAAATAAGCAACATTTTATAGAAAATCATTTAAAAATTGTATCATATCCTATGAAAACGGAATACAAAAAGGGAAGAAATTTTCTTTATAAAACTATAGAAAAAGGAAATAAAAATTGTCTGTGTCATAAATCGTGTTCTTTAGTCTTACAATTTCGATATATCAGATTAAATTCAACATACATATTAGCAAAACAAACCAATTTTATTAAACTAAAGCTAAGCCTGCAAAAACATACACTACTGAACAAAATAAGATTTAATGCAGCGCGATACAAATGTTTGCATCATAAATTGCATGGGCGACTTGAACATTTTGCTAATGCCACTTGAACGTTTAAATTAATATTCAAAATTACCTATACCTTGGCTTTACTGTAACCCCCTGCATGGAATAAATTATGATTATTACTCCAATTTATTAGCGAAAGATAAAGCAAAATACTTTTATTCATTAACTTAATTCACATTTCCACTGTAAACTTTTCTAATAATATAGAAGCTCTTCCTTTTGACTATATGCTTTTCGTTTTGAATTTCACATTCAATTTTCAGCGATAAGAATATATTAAAGAGATCATCAATGATCCTCACCACGAGACTACTTGGTTCCAATCAAAGAATTAAAAATATGTAAGTTATCAAACAACAGAGAAAAATCTTACGACAATTTTGCCATCTTATAAACTGTAACATAAAGGTGAAATTTAACAGTATACAGAATTTGAACAATACACAGAGCAAACGAAAATTTTTGTTGTGGGGAAGAAGTATATCTTGATAAACCTTTTTATCACGGAGAAGATGGAAAAAGGGCATTTATCTCATCTAGAATTTGAAAAATATATACTTATACAAATGTAATAATCAACTGAAACCTTTTTTCATTCAAAATCTTGCTTTTGGACAACAAGGACCCCTAGACAACATTCATTCTTTTACTTTGCTGACCCACTCTTCCACGCCAATGGTTGCTGAGGTGCTACAATAAATCCATTATCTTCGGCAAAACTTAATAAGTTTCGAATAATTATCGTATTGAAAAAATTGCTGCTAATATATATAAGACACAGTGCTTAGATACTTTTGCGATTGCGAAAATTAAAAACGAAAGCTTATTGATATATAAAAATAAATTACTAATTCGTAAAAGTCAAAGTGCTTTTTGGGTTGGGTTGTTTTACCTCTGAGCGGCACTTTTTTGCACACCATGGGCTAAATGGCCAGGTCACATGGACCCCGAAGGCTCAGAGAAGGTTGGGGAGGGGACCCACTGGAATAGCTGTTGGGAGACAGATGGTAGCCTCCCGTCAAGGCCATCCAGTGTGTTCTTTAACCTGCACAGGGTATGGCTCTCCCACACACGGGGCCACGGCTTAACGTCCCATCCGATGGACGGCGGCCTTTCCAAGCCCATCGGTGTCCCCTACTGACCGTGGGCAGAGCGGGGAATTTTGCGGAGATAAATCTCAATGCTGACCCAGCTGGGACTCGAACCTGGGAACTACAGATTACGAGCCTGGCGCGCTACCGACTGAGCCACCCCCGCCCCGACCCAGCTGGGACTCGAACCTGGGAACTACAGATTACGAGCCTGGCGCGCTACCGACTGAGCCACCCCCGCCCCAAGTCAAAGTGCTGTTTACAATCTTATCACAATGAAGTATGCATGACAATAACTTTCTCAGCTTTTGGAAGCATCTTATTCTTTCATCATGTGACATCTCTATATTTGCAGCATTTAAACGAATGGAAAGAAAACCTTCAAAGGTGTAAAACAAATTCGATGAACTCATTGTTCATCCTTCGGTGCTTTAAAGACATTTTACAGACTTCTGTTGTTTTGAAGGTATTATGTCCGACACAGGTGTTCTCGCTTAACCAGTCTATTTGTAAGTCAAATAACGACCCGGTTTCCTTTGTTGTCGCCATTAAATGGACATCCTCATTGAAGTCGCTATAGGTCAAGTGTGCCATAGGAATGCGGGTCACGGCAGGCATGTCGCCCAACTGGTTAGCGCACTAGCACTGCAGACCAGCCCATGGCCTATGGCTAAAGATGTGGCGAGACGGCTCTTCGGAGAAGATGATGATGTAATTTATCTGCCACAACTATTAGTTACAGGCTGTCATTATCTCAATTCTGAAGAAATGGGGGCACTGATATTCGCTGAAAATTGAAAATGCTTCATTTCGATGAGAAAGTGAAAGAATTCTAAAATTATTTTCATATATTAGTATAAAACATTAAGGTAGTTCTTTTGCGTTACAGTTTATGTTTCGTCTAAATAATTTTTATCAAAAGTTTATTTTAGATAGGGCAAAACATACATGCTAAAAAGAATTGACTACAATCGATTTAATTAAGGGCTCGAATGAGTCATTTAGAATTCCCTTGTAGCACCTAAAAGCTGAGAAAAAGTACAGCAATTGAAACATCACGAAACTGGCTTTAAAACTCTTTGGAAGAAAGGTGATTTGGTTTCTCTTTTTCTACATAACAACAAAAAGACCGTCTTTATTTTAATAAAACAGGATGTTTCTTCGTAGGGAAAGGGAAAGAAAATGGCTTTCAGATATATGCAGTGTACTTTAATAGTATCATATTTGATAGGTGTATTTTCCCGATTAACTAATTCGTATAACTGTCGTAACATATAAAAGATATGGTTCCAATTACTTCAACTTTTAAAAGTTCCCTAAAATTACGAATTACGAAATTTATAGGAAAAAAGTGGAAAAGGAGAAAACGACGATTTAGGAAAACGAGAAACTAGATGACAGAATGAAATGCGATTTTCGATCGAACTGACATCGTTATTACATTAAGGCAGGGCTCCACAAGCTCAAAAAATTTGGAACCAGATCTGTTTTTCAGGGTCGAAGGTTATGCATTTAATGATATTTTCTAATTATTGCTATGGAAAGCCTATTCCTAATCGAAAATTTTTCCATCAAAGTTTCATAACGAACAGTTCTTAATGACATCAGAATATATACATGCAACTATTTTCAAAATTAAAATTTAATAATACCAAAATGTGTAAAATACATTTATATATAAATATGCACCAAAATACACTTATAGAAATGTTCCTATTGTTCCATACCATAACTAGGCATATTTCTCGCTTTGTCTCTTGTGGCCATAGGCGTATGTCATAGTTTTAGAGTCAATGTATCACTTTTCCATAGCCTTTGAAAGAATAAACTTTATAACTGATGGACTATCTGCTTTCATGGATAATCTGAATTCGGTTTTTCATAAGATTCATAAAACAGAAATCTCTTTCACAGGATAACGTTTATACAAATAGTGCAGCTATTATTAGCAATATTTTTCCTAAAATAGGATATTCGATATCCTTTTAACGTTCCCCACTTTGAAGTCCAAAGGACAAATACAGAAACAAATAAACATTTTCGAAAACATTAGGTGTCAGCAAGCCTGGATCTATGAAACATAAAGGGGGGAGGGTCGAGCTGGGAAAAAACAAAGGGATCAGAGGCTGGATTTCCACTGCAGTATAGCATTTTTCGCTTCGTTTTAGAGATCTTTAAATATTTTCTTGAAAAATGCATGAAATACGCACAAGTTAAATAACTTTTTTGCCTTCACTACCCTTACTAGCATTTTCAAAAGGGTGAATCATTTCTCTCCTGTCGCCCCCCCCCCCCCCTCTCCACCACTCAGATCCGGCCCTGGGTGCCAAAATAAATTTTTTAAAGAACCATGATGACTTGGATCTTTAAAAAAAAAAGCTCTGCACAAAGGAGATCTTATTGAATGATTCTTTTCTTTGCTATGATACAGAGAATGGATCGCTGAGAATTCAGTTTTCCGAGTGATAAAAACGTTTGTTTAAAGATAGAAAATAGTTTCCCAAAATGGATTTGGGTGAGCATTATAAAAATGAAATGCGGAAATCACTTTTAAGTGTTGTTTTCACCTATTAAAAAATTCTGCTATAGTATGTACTGAATATTTTCTAAGTTCAAAAGGAGCTTCTTTCACCTTCCAAAACACATAAAAGCTTTTCACATTCTAAGCTATTTCATGTCAAATAATAATATAAAAGTACTCAGAAACAATTTAATTACACAAATGATGAGTTATTAGTGGCATAACAATAATTTGTTCACAAAGTTAGCAAGTACATTTGCTTCTGAACAAATGATAACTATTATTTATTCTTTAAACTTCTGGCAAACAATACAAATTACAAGGAAGAGGTCTGCGTTAATTACAACTACTGAATGAAACAAAATATAAAACTTTCTACTTTGATCATCTTTAATCATCTGCGTGATGGCGCATTTCCTTTCGTGATTAAATGTCGAGTATGCATTTGAATAATAAATGAGCGTCTGGTAGCTATTTGTTTCACCAGCACTGTAAGCGTCACATTCTTCAACGTGCCCATCTGCTTTTTAGTAAGTTACCGGAAGTACAAAAGATAAACCAGTGATTGTGTGAGAGAAATAAAATTGTGAAGAAAATTTACTTTAGAATTCAGAAGGGGAGAAAATACAAGGTCATTATAAAAATATAACTTTTTTTGTTTAACCGATATATAATTTAACTTAATAGGTATATATAGATATGGTATATATTTACGAGATATGGGTATATTTTACCCATATCTGTAAATATATACTCTGATATGGGTAAATATATAGGTTAAATTCTAAAAATTATATTACCAATATCTAATATATTAATAATATCTTATTCATATATTTAACTTACATATTTACCCATATTTTTATTTAAGTGCTATATTTATTGCATAATTAAATAACAAAAGCAATCATGTTTACAAAATGTCAAGAATTCCTTTTGTATTCCTCTAATTTTACTTTTGTATTCATTAGACTTCAATCTGGGCGCCACTGGTGGCATGATATTCAACTTTCGTCCATCATGTCTGGTGTAACACTTGCAACATCTGAAGTGACAATGACAGTGTTCAATCATTTTTTGAAAAATTAGTGAGCCAATGAAACATTGCTCTAAATTCAATATCTTTTAAATCGTTTTATCCCTGAGTAATAATTTTATGCTGCAAAATGGTCAGATTGAGATACTTGGGAGGGTAACAAGCGAAGGCTGATATATATTATTCAGTCCAAAGTTTACTAGCAACATAATTTTAATCGGAAAAGTCAATTCTTTTGCAAGAGCTAGTTAGCCTCTCATAACAAACATTGAAGCTTAAAGGCTTCAGATGAATGCTAAGAGCAAAACTGTACCTTTCAATGATAATTCACCATAATACTACCAATTTAAATAAGCTAGATCTGAGGATAATTCATCTTATATTCTAATGACTGGTGGGGAAAGCACATAACAAATGGCGATAAACATTAACAGTAAATAAATTAAAAAAATAAAAAAAACACCTGTCTTCCTATAGGTAGAAAATAAACCGAAAGTGTATCGATGGTGCAATCAGTCACTGAGTTCGCATTCACTTCAAAGAAAGACAGGGCGCCGACAATCTTGTTGAGTAGGTAAATCGGCGCCCTTCCTTTGAAGTGAATACGAAAAATTACTAAAAATAGTGAATACGAAAAATTAGTGATTGCATCACCAATTTTTCGATTTATTTACAGTTTTTCCTATGGCATTAAAAACACTCATCTTAAGAAACTGGTTTCATTTATGACTCATAAACGTGGGCCGCATTTTCCTCTTTTGTAGTTGTGTTTGAGGTAGCCCATGACATTGGGGAGGTCACAACCTTTAATTTGAGATACGACTCGTTAAAGTCGAACACCCACGAAAATTCTCCCCCCCCCCGTTTATCAGGGTGGAATAGTGGGGGAAAAATTCGAAATAGGTTAGGATCGTCATTATACGAACTTTCATTCGACACCTAACACGTAACTGTAGCCCCTCGCGTTCGGAAGATATAGTAGAACGACTTTCACACTTCCCATTTTTTAGGGGGGAAGAATTTTATTTGTCTATGACACTCCCTGCGTTATAAGTTTTTATTTGACGCATACTTGTTACTTTCCGCACTCGCGTTCAGTTGATATGCGGGATATATAATTATTTTCATATTTTCCCCCTTTTTCATGGAGGAAGAAATCATGAGTGTCGTTTTGTGAAATCCTCAAACCGACCAACAGACAAATGTCAAAGTCAAAAGCAATAGGAAGATAGGTAATAATAATAAAAAGACAATAAATGGTAATCAATTACAGCAACTGACGATAACTGATTTCAGTACACCATGATCTTCTTGTTTATTTTTATTCTTTCGTAAATTAGAAGATCACGAAGAAATTAAGTCTTGAACTAAATATATTGATCCTAGAGTTCTGTTCTTTAAGGAATTAATTTGATGATGTGCACTGACAGATCACGAAAAAACTTCGTCTAAAATATTTTGATGAATCCTTTGAATTGAAATGTTCTTTAACCTATCATACAAAATTTAAATCTCTAAATCTAAATTGTAGACGAAACAATCATCGAAACTGGTCTTCAAAATTACAGTATCTTGGGTAAAATTATTGAACTTTGGAAATAATATCTTTAAACAAAAATGCTTTTTTAATGCTAGATATGATAAAGCTTGAATTTTGATATAATATTTTAAAAATGCTCTTACAGGAAGTCACAAACAAATCATTTGTAAATTTTTAAACTGATCACACTCATTTACCTAAATAATGTTCAAACCTACTTTTTGTACACGTTATGTAATTTGAACGAAAAATTATCTGATAAAAGACCATTATGTCAAGCAGTTGTGCTAGAAAGGTCACAAGAGCTCAGAGCTGGGTAGGGAAAGGCGATACACTGAACAGCTGATAGGGAACAGATGATACTTTGACGGGAGAGATGGGTTGGGTTGTTTCACCTCTGAGCGGCACTTTTTTGCACACCATGGGCTAAATGGTCAGGTCACATGGACCCCAAAGGCTCA
Source organism: Ryuthela nishihirai (assembly GCA_038380435.1). Classification (NCBI taxonomy): domain Eukaryota; kingdom Metazoa; phylum Arthropoda; class Arachnida; order Araneae; family Heptathelidae; genus Ryuthela; species Ryuthela nishihirai. Next base: position 58,288,433 of record JAWZYU010000021.1, read on the forward strand.
GAGAAGGTTGGGGGAGGGGATCCATTGGAACAGCTGTTGGGAGACAGATGGTAGCCTCCCGTCAAGGCCATCCAGCGGGAGAGATGGAAGTCTGCCGTCAAGCAACATATGGCTCTCTTACATACGGGACCATAACTTAACGATCTATCTGATGGTCGATGGCTTTTCCAGGCCACTGATCTCCCCCTTACTCAATGAGTGCATAATTGGGGTTAGCAAAGAAAATTTCAACAAACACACAGTGGGAACTCAAACCTGAGATTATGAGCCTCAAAATGTACAGGAAACTTATTACCACAGCCCAAAATATTAACTATCAAAACTAAGAAACCATGTAAGCAATAAATAAATTACAATATATGCGAAACTATTTCATTGTATCTGCGGAATTGTTCTGTTTCATTTCATACATGTTTCAATTTTTTTACGAATTCGTCACAAAATTAAACTGAATTTTGCGGCCATAGCTGAAGAATATTATTCAAAACATAATTACTGTTATGTAATTCAGGTTTCAAAACGAAAAATTTATATCAATACGATGAAAACGTATATCTTTGTTCCACAAGAAGACACTTTTACACTATGCTAACTTTTGATCATTCTCAAAGTACTTAACTATTCAAGATTCTCAATGTAACTTATATTAATACTGCTAATATATTGTAGAACTATATCAAAGCGCAGATAAATGTTAAAAGAAGATAAGAATATGTGCAAAAATTCACTCAAACATCAAAGGTAAAAATAACCCTAAAAATATACGTAATTAAATTATCGGATCTGAAACTTGCGATTATTTTCATTTTACCTCGTTTTCTGAAAAACGAAATGATTTTGGGGGAAAAAAGATCTAATATTTTCACTTTGTCGTTTGTTTGTAGACATTCAACTTTTCCGTTTTTTTTTTAAAAATAAATCCAAAATTATTTTTGATGTCGATAGCTATTGATGAAATATGACAATTCGTATTTCCCGAATCTTCCAAAAGCTATAATTGCGCCCTCAAAAGGTGAATTGCTAAAAAATTTGAAATTTTGGTGCTAAAATGTGAAAATCATGAAGTTTGCACTGAAAACAATGATTCCCCCCCCCCCCCCTTACCCACAGGAGGGCGGAAAAATGCAACTTTTTTTAAAGAGATATTTATTTGATTTTAGAGATAAAAATTCTTTTTGGGTTGGATAGGTATTGATGAAATGTTAATATTCACACTTTTCGAATCTTCCAAAAGTTTTAATTGCGCCCTGCAAAGGTGGCGAAAGTTGAAGATTTCAAAATTTTAAACGCATATTGCAAACGATTTGGGCTAGAAATTTAATGATTTGATGTAGAGTGTGATGATCAAGTGGTTTACACTTACAGCATCAATTTTTCCCCTTCACCCTCAGGGGGTGGGAAAACGTAACCTTTTGTTTTAAGAGATTACAGAAAACATTTTCGAATAGGTACTACCGAAATACAGTATTATGATCAAAATGTTCAAATCCACTAAAATGTTTTAATTTACATCGTTAGAGTGCGCTAAATGCAGAAAATATAAAACTTGAAGTAATATTGGAAACGATATATTTATGCTATAAATTCAAAATTCTGATAGCAGAATGTGTAGCTCAAGAGAATATATCTAGATAACTTACTAAGAAAAGTGCATTTTACATACGTTTAATTAAAACATTATAGTTTAAAATACGAGAGGCTGCCCTTTATTTCTAAAAAGTTATTATTAAAAATTTTAAACTAACTATTTTAATATAGTACTAAAAAATTATTTTATATACATTGACTGAGTTGGCCCTTAATATTAGTGGGTGAGAAAACCTAACATTTTCATTTTAAGGGATAAAACAGAAATTCTTTTTGTGTAGTATAGATCTAATAATATATTACTATTTACATTTTCCAATCAGCCGTTAGTACGAATTACTACTGTTAAAAGTTGAAGTATTAGGAAAATGAAAAACTTAATTTTCTTTAAAAACGAACATCTCATATTCGCCACAGGCGATATGTTATTCTTCTAGTTAATATTGCAATGTCCTTAAAAAATTAGCTAATTCAAAAACAAAACCTACGATTTAACGCAAATTATCAATAACAAAAATTTATAGTCATCGATGTTAAAATACTTATATCAAAATCAAATTTTATCAGTTCATTAAATCGAAATTTAATCATTTGAGGATAGATCAATTTTCATTGCCATTTTAAATCTGATTACATTTGGAATCGTTGGGTTGGAATATTTTTGACTTTTCCTTTATTTTTCAGGTTAGATTGTAATTTTGTTACAATTTTACATTTTTTTATCCAAAGTCTGTTATTCCAAATCATATCCGTTTGTAGGTGCGCAAGGATATGCAAATCTGTTCTACCAAATAATCAAAGAACTTCTATATTATGCCACTGAAAAAGGAAATTGGAACCTTTTAACCTCTAAAATAAATTTCATATGGAAAACAGGCTGGATATAAATTATTGCAGATGTTAATAAATAAAATTTTTGTTTTCAACGATATTCGTTCAATTTAATGAATTTTGAAGGCGGAACATTTAACAACAGCCTTGTCAAGTCATAAGAATTTATTTCAGAAAATAAAGAAATTATAAACTATATATATCTTTCAATACTGGAAGAATAGAATTTCCATTGCCAATCTGCTGTTGCTACTCTGTTCTTAAAATGTGTTAATCTACTAATTTGTGATCTGGACGGATTGAAATCATTTGTCCAATTATAAAAATTGCATTGCTCTCTGTATTGCACATAAGCTTTTGTACTTGTTTAGCGCTCGGTATTTATTATTAATTTATTATATTATTTTACTAAAGAACTGCATTTCTAGAAGTTGTAATGATTCTTTCACTTTTCATTAATTTCGAAGAAATATTTTATGACGAAAAGTTGCTGTTAAATATTCTAGCTTCCATAATGCTTTAAATGCTGAACGAATTACGTTGAAAATCAATACATATATATCGTTTAGATATTTAAATGAACTTCCGTTCCACTTTCTAATAAAAACTTTATTTTAAATGTTAAAAAATTTCTTATTTGGCTTTGCATTGATATAATAGGCAAGTTCTCTAATAATTTATTAGGGTAATTAATATAAATTATAAAGCTTATTATTTAAAAAAAGGCATGTCAATTATTCACTTAATACTGAATTGATTCACCCTGTGTTGTTAAAGTTAACTGTTTAAGTCAGTTTTTGAAGATTACAGTTAAAACCATTGATTTGGGGAATGAAATGCAACTAATGCATATCGTTATTAATGCAAAAAATTTCATATACAAACCAATTTTTCCAGAAAAAAAATACCCAACTAACAATGAACGCGTTCTTTGATATTTTGCCTTCCAAAAAATTTTAGTTTTCTTTTTCTTCAGAATTACACGATATAGTATTTTTTTTATTCTTTAGGTGAATACAGTTACGCAAAAAATACTTTTTAACACTTTTGATTGATTGCTTAAAGCTATAGCTCAATGAATGCTTCCAATTAATTTCCACATAAAGTCAATACTACATCTCTCAACTAACGATTATGCTCTCAGTCATGTGCGAGAGTTACCAAAGTGGATCGAACAGTCATTAAGACAACGACCGAATTGTTTAAGTTGACCTTCACATCCTTAAACTTGATCCTTATAAAAATTACGTGTGTACAAAAAATGCAATTTAAACGCAAAGTAGTTCTTGTTTATGAAGTTAACTTCACGAACCCACCGAAAGTGCATGGCCACAGCAATATTTTAGCACCGCTAATTAGTTGCTACTACAAAAGCATTCCTTCAACGATTTAGATACGATGACCTATTACATAATTTGAGCACTCTGCACGACTGACATTACGTAGAGAGATGTAAAAGAAGAGGTTGGAGCTGTTATCGGACATCGCGCAGTCCAGAGGGCAAATTAAAACCCAATTTCTGCGTCACCCTTTCATTACGTTACAGTATGTGCCAAAGGCAACACTGCACTAAACCCTAATCATCATCTTTGTTCTCCTAAGAGAGAATAAAGAAATGGAGTGTACGAAATGGATGTTGGAGGGGAGGTGGCAGCTAGTGAAAAGCAATGTTGTCAATGGAAGCGATTGATAGAGAGATACCTCTGCTGGCATGTCAAAAGAAAAATAAAGATACAATACCTCGTCCCTGTTCTTCATTTTATTTTCACCATTATTCTCAAAGTGTTTAAGCGGAATAATCTTGTTTTTGCTTTGCAATTCAATCACGAGTTCAGCCATTACAGATGAATACCGAAATGAAGTGTTCTCGTCCTTTATCTTGTTAGAGGAAAAGAGGACGATTGTCCTTTCGGTTTAACATTTCATATTGCAAAAAAAAAAAATCAGCAACATTAAGTAAGGTTTTTTGTCTTAAACTTGACATGAAGTGCAAAGCTTGGGAGTCATTCAAAGGAACTAAGAAAAATCAAAGCTCAGAACACAAAATGTCTACTGTTGCAGACCCTGCAATTCACTTTTTAATAATGCTAGAGTTTATGAAACCTATAAGAAAAAAATACCTGGATGATGTGAATGATATTTAATCCCTTGAGTTCATTTCTACGAACAAGACGACAAGAGTGCCTGATAATTTCTGAAATTAATCTCCAGGCAAACGTTGATCATATTCTTTGTGTTTCATCTACATGGAAAACTTAATTTCGCTCTAGACAAGTAAAATATTAAACACAAAAATAACTAATTACATATTGTTATATTAATTTTCGCAATAAAAAATCGTAACGCTTCATAAAATGTTATTCACATTAGCGAATAATTTCATTCAATATTATCGATAAACCTAATGGTACAAAGAAAACATTAATTGTAAATGCTTTTATTGCACATATCTTTCCACGCGAACCATTAGACAACGTTTGCATGATGCAGGAATGAGGGCGAGACGTCCAGTTCAGCATCTGCCATTGCAGCGACATCACTGGTTACACAGTCTCCACTGCTGTCAAGCAAGGCAACACTGGACTACAGAATGGAGGAGAGTGTTGTTCACAGACGAGTCCCAATTCTATTTCGACATGCCAGACAGCCGTTTGGCTGCATGGCATAGGCATTGTCAACACATGAGGAAGCCTATTCCATTAGTTGCCATACAGTTCCCCACCATGGTACAATGGTATGGGGGTAATATCACAAATGGCGGCTGAATACCTCTCTCCATGTTTCTGGCACGCTAACAGCAAAATGTTACATTGTTATCATTAATCCTGTGGCATGACCCTTCCTTACCACCATGCCTGGACTGATTCTGCAGCAGAATAATGTCACCCCACACACCGTACATACAATAATGATAGTCTCCGAAGTGTGCACATTCCCCCATGGCCGCCATACTCCCCGAACTTGTCGCCCATTGAGAATGTGTGGGACCTTAAGGGTAGCTGCCTTTGCCAGCTATTTATGGCGCCGAAGCTGGCATAGTTGTATTCCCAATTGGATGCTGTTTGGAGCGCCATACCTTATAACACCATTAACCATCTCACTGATGGAATGCCGAGATATCTACAGGTTTATACAACTACCCGAGGTGGGCCTACTATGTACTGATGAATCCACAATAAACGCACGTTCCCTTTTTTTATCATTTGCACATCTATCCTCACAGTTTCCGTCCCGTGTCAGTTTCGAACGTATCACTTCCTTCTCGGTGTTACGATTTCTACTTTGAGTAGTGTATTTCTTTTATTTTTCAACTTCGTTTTAGCCGCAAAAAATTTAAGTTCCAGCAATCAGAAAAACTTGCCATCTACATAATTTTTGCTCAATAAATATGCTTTAGAATTCGTTTTAATTCATGTTTATTATAGATCTTTGAAATTAAAGTCTTTATTAATCTTAGTTTACTACGAAACATTAAACATTAACAGCATGCCCGAATGTGCAGCGTACTCGGCTGCTTATCTGAAGAAACTGAGTTCTAACCCCGGGGGATGTTTTTCTCGTGTTGTCTTTCTGCTAAGGTCTTGCCCTCCTCACAGACTTTTTCCTGTCAGATTCCATGGCAACAGCTGCTTAAGGAGTAGTCTTTGTTTTATTAACTTTCAGCCATTATTTCTTTACCGATTTTTCAGTCATTATTACTATTATCAATTTTAGTAATATTTCTTACACCCGTTATCATTTGCAACCATATTCTAATTGAGCATTTGACGACGTCCACCACTACATCTTTCAGATGATTTTTCAATTTGAATTGCACATTTAGGTATAGTTCTAAAAGTTTCTGGAGAGATTTTAACTACTTCTACATTTTCATATTAGTCTATGCATGGACAAAGAGCAGGAAAGGAGAAGTAATATTCAAACAATTTCCTCATAAAGCTACGAACTGTACAATGACTAGCCAATTTATCAGAGAGAAAGGCATTGATGAAGCTAATTAGAAGACATTTAAAAATGTCGTAACAATGATCAGTGAAAGACAATCACATAGTAACGTCTGCACATTTCATTGCCTTTGACAGTCGGAAGAAATGAAAAATAATAATCATTATTCCTCACAAGTGCACAAACGTTATTTCTTTGTGCATAGAACGGGGTTTCCCATTGCGGAAAATCCAATAATTGATGCTGTCTCCTTCAAGATCAGATATCTCAGTTATTCAAATGCCATGGCTACAGTGTGCATTGTTTGAGGACTTTCTGGGACATACGGCTTAAGTCAGAGCAAAATGCACGATGTTCTATATTCTCAGCTTCAACGATTAGCCTACGTTTCCAGCAGCTCAAGCGAAAATTCGCATCTCCATTATATGAGATTCATTCAACGGAATGATGGTTTAAACTTCGAGTTGTTATTCCCTACGTCCTACTTACCTTTTGAAGAGGAAAACACATATGAATGAGATTATTTTTAACGAATCACATTATCGTGCTTCCTGAGGCAGAAGAGGCGCATAAGAGTCAGATAGAATGGACGCGAGAGAAATTGGAGTAAAGGCATATTGCGAAGAGATTTATGTGCTGGAGAAAATATTATATTACTTAGATGTTTAAGAACATAAATCACTTGAAATATCGCTGGTTTACTGCAAAAAAAGGTTAACAAGTCCGCTTTTATTCGAAATGGTGTTAACAATATATATGGAACGATCTTCTACAGGAAAAAATCATGTACGTATAAATTATATCTTATATTTATTGAACTTGGCACCATTTTTTTTTCTATATGAGATATTTATTTGTGCAGTATACTCGTACATAGGTAACTCCATTTCGAAGGAAAGGGAACTTACTATCTGTTTTGCAGTAACTCCACATGTTATTATTTGTTACGCAGGGTAATTGTTAAAATAAAAAAGAGCACGAGAATTAAAATGTGAACAACGCTAATAGTTCTGTAGAACAACGCTCTGTAGTGGAAAATATGCAAGCAAATAAGAAAATTAACCAATTTTCCTTCCCCCCATAAAAACCGGACTAATCACCAGAATCTGAACAGAATGATATGAACAATGTATAATTAATATTCCCAATTTCAGTAATACCTTAGTTTCCAACGAATTGTGATTTTTTAAATCAAATTCCGCAATTTTGCCGACTGTTGCTAATTGCACTGACGGCCGTATATCTACTTATTATAACTACTCCCTGAACGGCACCCGGCCAACACCTCCTACAATAAGCCAGTGGACCAAGTTATGACGTTTGCATTAGTAGTCCTGTAATCCAGGAAATTCTTATATATCCATTTGTATTATTACTATTGGTGTACTTTTGTAGTAATATGTATATTAAGGTTATTTTATAAATATACCATATTTAGAAGGAAAATTATTTGTATGTATTAGAATTATGATAATTTCTAATAAATACGAATAATTTTCCTTCTAAATAAGTTTATTTATAAATAAATATTATTATACATAGTAGTACACTGGGACTCTTTCCAGAGTTTTTCTAGACATAGGACTACCTGTGATGACGTCATAACTTGGTCCATCGGTCTTCTGTTATAGGAGGTGTTGACGCGGCGCTTCCCGGATCTCATTTCCAATATGTATATTCTGTTTTTTACTGCATTAGTTTTGCGAGTTCTGCCCTCCCCAACATTTTGGCAATGATTCAACTTGAAAAATTGTCCGGCGTTACTCAGGTGACGCCCGCCTGCGCTCTCATAGACCGTGGCTTCGTCGTAACTCTCTAGTTTTTTATTTCGATAATGTTTTGATACTCTGGGTTCACGATCTACTTGACGGAACGGTCCCACATTTCATACCAAGGTTCTGCCTACATGACATCGTGTTGGATTAAAAAACCAGGCCCACAGCTGCAATGGGGCGCCTTTAAATAATAATGCCTTTGGAAATGTTAGTAATCTGACAAAGGTAGCAGATTTAAATGTTATTATGACTTTTACATTGACAGTCAGGGAGTAGTAAATGGCCAATAAATTTGGTAGCGATTACCGCTTTCTGTAGGAATAGCATGTAGCATAATAAATATTTTTGCTTTCAGCAAGAACCACTTTTAGACTTTCGACTTGAAATTTGGCACTGCAAGCCAGACGACAACCAAAAACATTCTGTGGAAAAAAAAAACCCCAGCAACACTTGTGTCTAGTGTCTATAATTCTCAGCTTGTGTCTATAATTCTATATTCTCTCTCTTGTGTCTATAATTCTATATTCTCAGCTTCTACCACGATTTCCTTACGAGTTTTCCACGATTTTACCACGATTTTCCTATGCCACAGACATCCACCCACACCTTCTTTTATTATTATAGATTTGTGATTATCAGAAAATTATTTAAGCCCGTTTTGAGTGAGATTCAAAATATATCAAATTCTCCTGTAATTAAGTACGCTATTCTATAATTATTTAAGCAATTGTTATTTATTCCCTTTTGTCTCCCTTCATTTTATTTTCTAACCTCGGTGGAAGAATGGTTAGCGTGCTTGGCTACTGTTCAAATCGAGGCTCCGGATAAGGCGTAAAAGTTTAATTTCTGGTACTGCCCTTATACTGGAGTCTTGCCTTCATCACAAATCTCTATGGCGTATTTTATGACAGGCTCCCTTCATCTCTTTGGCAAACAGCTGCTTGAAGTTATATTTATTATTATATTTCTTATTCATTTCATACACTGTTTACATATTTGGCCTACTTAAGATCGCTTCTTTTCAGCCATTAACTTACCATTGATGAACAAAGACCTCCTCCAGTTTCTTCCATAACCGCCTGTCCGTTGCTTTCCTTTTCCATTGCACTCCATCAAACTTCTTGATATCGTCTTCGCATCTCACTCGTGGTTGTCTTTTTATTCTTTTGCAATCTCTCGGTCTCCGGTTAGTAACAATTATTATCCATCTTTCATCACCCATTCTCTATATTTGCATTGCCCATCTCCACTTAAACATATGTATGGACAGGAGACAGCTTTAACTTTAGAAGAAGATCTGATCCAATCGTCAATCTTATCTTTTAAGCTTAAGCCCATCATATTTCTCCCCATATCTCTATGGTAACTCTCAACTTATTCACCATCATCTACGTGAGTAAACAGGTCTCATATCCATAAGTCAAAATGGATTAAATACATTATTCGAACGTTTTCTTTTTCAAACTTAATGGAATATTACTCTTGAACATGTTTTGTTACTTTTCAAATGATATCCATCCCAACTGTGTTCTTTTTATCTTTTCCCATAAGCAGTTATTTGAGTTAATCTGTTATCCTAGATATGTAAATGAATATACTATCCTTAGTTCTTTTCCTTCCAAGTCAACTCTTCTTGAAGTTAAAAGTCATTTTGCTTTCATAACTTTTAACTTTCATATTAATGAACATTATTATTAATATGGATACAGGCAACGATAATTATTTTCTGAAATTTCATTTTTAAACACATCCACAAAATCATATATTAGTCCTTGTAATCAATTAGGGAATTTCAATAATTTCGCTTATTTTAATTCTCGTTTTTATTTACCAGATGTTCTTTATTATTTTTCATACCAGACGGCACATCCTTTCAGACTTGTACACATGACCCATTCATTTTATTTCAACTGAAACACAAGACATAAATCTTGCTGTTCATTTTGTTAACCAATATTCTTTAATTCAATCTTAATTCCCACGTTTGAGTAGTTGTCTGTGTCAATTTTAGAGTATGGAATACGCCATTAAGGTATAATTTGTTTTTCAGGTTTGAACCATTTCAGCGATTGCCACTGCTTTGTTTCTTACAAATCAGTTTAATTAGTTCTGGTGATCAATCCACACAAGTGGTAAACAACCCGCGGGCAGCATACTTTGTGGCCTGCTACTGCTAAAAATTTTAACGATATTTGACATTATTTATTATTTTTATTAATGTTACAAATTTGTAAATAATGCAATTATTTCTGTAATTTTCTCAGTGAAGTATTGTGTTTAGGTGTACAGTTATGCTCTTCAGTGTGTTTCATAAAGTTGACCTGCTACTGCTGTTTGCGACCGCTTTTGTTGATATCAAAAATTTTAACGATATTTGACATTATTTGTTATTTTTATTAACGCTACAAATTTGCAAATAATGCAATTATTTCTTAATTTTCTCAGTGAAGTATTGTATTTAGGTGTACAGTTATGCTCTTCAATGTGTTTTACATGTTAAGGTTTTTTACTGCGACCCATTGCCAAATAAAGGTAAGGCACTATTGGTCCAAACTAATGAACATAGTTATCATTCTGAGTCACATCCTACTAGGAAGGAGCTTATATATTTGGCTATGCTAAATAGGATTGGCCACTATCTCTGCTTTTCGAACTCGCAAAATCTCTTACCAATTGTGCCTACTTCGCTAAAAAGAATCGTATTTTAATAGCCATCAAAACCAAGGAATGTATGACAAAACACATTTTGCATTAATATTGTTTCTGAAAAAAATGATCAGTACGAACTATAGATTTACACAATGTGGGTGTAGTATTGGTGTTACAGTTGCATCGAGTCTAGTCTGTACACTTTCTGATAAGGACGAGCTTACCTTACCCTCTGTTATATGGCAATGCACTTCTGTGAGACTTCCTCATCGTCTTCGTTCTCACAGATATCAAACACTTTTCATCCTTCCATGAACAATAGGTGGATAAGCGTGCTTCCACTACTACCAACACCTACCTATAGTGGTCATTGTTTAACAATGTCTTTCACTGTCATTCTGAATATGGGACACAATTACTACGGTCTCCGCATACTCTAAATGCCTTATGGTTTGGGCGAATTTGGAGAACTAGTTTTACTACAAAACAGTAACTAATACCAGGAGTAGCATTTCTCAGTTTTGGTTTGTTTCGCGTACACATGTGGGTTGCACACTACGTCACAGAACTCATTCATTCCTTCTCTCATGTTTGGGGACAGACCAAACAACTGACGAAGCAATAAGAGTGGGTGAAAATCAATTCACGGAGTGGGCATTTAGTTACGCCAGCTGAATATAAACAGGGAGCAGCGACGTCCACGCTAAGATGGGCATGCACGTAATATTTTCTCAATGCAACGTATATCCATCTAATGCGTATCGTTATTCGTTTCTATTATTCGGAACACAGTTGGTTCCTTACATCTTAAAGCCGAGTGGGTATTGTTTACTAGCAAATCGATACGACACTTACAACTTTCCCCAGACAATAGACAATTACAAGAGAACATAAAAAGAACAGACAAAACAAATTCTTATCGTGATCCAAATGGGAGCAAAAGTATACTTTTATTTCTGTGGTCCTTTCTATTTCATTTAAAATATCTTCCATAACACATCACAATTGCGTTTAATTGAAAAAAAAATATTTTTCTAACCTAAAGCAGGTTTCTCAAATAACATCAGTTTTATTTATATTTATTTTTCACATCCTCATAAGCTAATTTTCCCATGATATTGTACATGTGGAAAAGTTCAAACAATTAATAATTTATTTCAATAAGTATTTTCCCAGCACTCATAAAAATATCATGACTATTAATCATTATGAGATACGGGTCTGAAGCAGTTTTCGTGCCCAAGCTTAAAAAACTACTGTAAAACTGGATGCATATTAAATTTCATTACAATAAAATATAAGCTTCTGTTTTATTAAAAAAAAATGTACATAATTGTGCATAAGTGATAGCTTTAATCTAAACTTTTTAAAATCAATGTTCTTATTTTTTAACAAGGCATATTCTGAAACAATATCAATTACAGATAGGCACCTGTTGGTGATATACATGAATAAGTGTAGAAGAAAAATTGTCATTAGCCAGGTGGGATGCCACCCACGACTTCCTGAAAACATATCATGTGCTCTGATCACTAAGCTAGCAGCAACCGAAAAACATTTTCTATTGGTAGCTTTAAGCATTATACCATGAAGTTAGTCATTGGAAATGTTCTGACTGGGTTCGGATTCCACCAGGCTAATGACAATTTTTCTCTACATTTATTCAAGGTATATCCTATCGAATGAACGATTTTTTGTGCTCGAGGATTCTGTATTTGTTATTCATTGTCTCCCGTTTGAGCAGATGGAAAAGATATTATGATCTACATAATAAAATCTATATGCAATATATACAAGCGATTGTGAGGGATTGATGGCTGACAGGAGATCACGCTAATTCTAACTATGATGATGCAGAAATGGGAGAGCTCTGAAAATTTGCACCTAGGGGGTAATCCGGGGTGTAATCCCGGGAATAATCCGAAAATTAGTCTCCAACGTTCCTTCAGGTCAACAGAGGTCATGTAGAGGTCAAACCTTGGTCTACGAGTGCTAGAAACATGAAAATTGATGTCTGGTGATGTTCTGGGTTGTAGATGTAGAAAAAGTTATGAAATTTCGGCTCTGGAAGGGTCCTTTGAGGTCGAAGGTCAGATTTAGATCTACCAGTGCTAGAGTGCTAAAAATTGATCGCTGGGGGTATTTTGGTAGCAGATCTCAGAAATGTGAAGTTTTGGATGTAATAGGATCTCCGAGGCCATAGGTCAAATATAGAAATACCGGTGCTAGAGGGTTAAAAATTGGTGCCTATAGGTATTTTTAGTCATAGATCTCAGAACTTTTGTCCAGTTTTAGATTCAATGGGTCCTTCGAGGTCAAAGGTCAGATTTCGATCTACCAGTACTGGAGAGCTAAAAATTGGTGAATAGGGCTATTTCAGGCAATAGAACTCAAAAATAAAAGGAAACTAGAGTAGCATTAAACGTTAAATAGAGGTTGGAGTGATCATCTGGAAATCAAGAAGTACCGAAGGTACCGATTGATTTCAAGTATAAAATATTTGCCAAATCAAGATAATGAAGATTAATAACTAAAAGTTCCAAAAATCAGAGATACATAAATATAAATTAAAAAATTTAAAAGATACCTATATTCTTATAAGTACCATAAAAAGTAAATAATGAAAACATGTTAATGATGAATTATTTACTGAATTCTTATTAACCTTAAGAGGAAAATAGGGCGCTGGCAATTCTTGTTAAGTTGGTAGGAAAATTCGCTTTTGGTGCCCTATCTTTCTTTGAAGTTAATAAGAATTCAGCAAACGATTTTTGTGAGGACAAGGTTTTGCATCCCCATCTCATACGCATCATTGTAAATATATATATATATACACTGAATGGACAAATTATTATATGCACCCCAATAACAATATGAAAGCAGAACTATCGCTCCAGTCACGTGGGATGCTGAAACTGGCAAGGCTTATAAATATAGCAGGTCTCTATGCATTGGAATTCAGTCAAGTAAAAGTAATCATGGGTAATGGCAGCAAGGTGAGTTTGATCGTAACCAGTAGTAGGTGCGAGGAAGGTCAGTTGTTCTATCACTACAACTGCTGAACTGTTGGGATTTCCACATCAGACCGCCGCACGTGTATACCAAGACTGGGTGAAATACGGCGAAACTTACAACCAGCAAGAGAAATGTGGATGTCAACGTGCAATTGACTTTCAAGATGAATGCAGACTGTACCGCATTGTTTCAAGGAATTGCATGGCTACCGAGAGCAGATAACATCGGAAGTGAAAGAGGGTACATTCACAAGCTCATGCACAAAGACTATCTGTCGTACCATGGAAAAACTTGAGTATGACAGTCGAAGTTAACATCGTGCACCCTTGTTTAATGCAAGGCACCGACAGATTAGGCTGCAGTTTGCAAAGGCCCTATCGCAACTGGAGTGTGGAGGATTGGAAGATGGGAGGATTGGAGATTGAGTCGCTAACCGAATAGCAACCAAATGGCTCCAGAAGCACTCAAGTGAGTTTTCCACACTCGAAAGGCATCCTCGATCGCCGGACTTCAACCTCATTGAGAAACTGTGGGATGAATTGGAAAGATCTGTTCGAGCCCATCAACCCCCACCGGCAACTGTGAATGCTTTACGACAGGTGATCTTCGCATCATGGGCGGCAATACCACTTCCGTATTTTCAACACCTCATTGAGTCCTTACCTAGAATTGAATTGAAAGAAACTCAACTAATGAATATTGCTACATAGATAATTCTGGCAGCTGTTGTGAGGGCAAAAGGTATACAACAGATTATTAGGTAGGAGTACATAAAAATAATTTGTCCATTCAGTCTATATAAAATTATTTCTTACGCAATTCTCATATAACAGTTTTCTATGCATGGCATCACTGATTGTACTAAGAAGTAGAGGAATTTACTTGATCTGGCAAGTGAGCGATGATCCGTCACCTAACGAAGGGTGAGAGATCCCCACCACTGTTGTAGATCCAGTTACATCGCTCGCCTTGCAGCCCACAAGGAATGGGAATGTAGTATTGTGCAAGGTCAAGAAGGAATGTAGAATATGTATGAAATAAAGATAGGGAATGAGAAGAGGATGGATTTCTGGTTTGCAGATTTGCAAAGTGAACATATGGCAAGTGCACTAACGTTGTTTAGGCAATTATTATCAGCAATATGCATTCTGTGCCAGGCCATAGATCAAAAAGAAAATGAACCGTCAAGGTTAATCACGTGGGATTATGCAAAAAAAAAAATACCTCATTCCTTTTTTTTGACAGGTTGAGTACGTTATCAAAAAGCTTCTCAATGGTAATCGCACAATTCTGCAATAAGCATCGAATGTGAGCTGTATACGCCCTCCTCACATATTAATAGTACAATGATACACAATTATTCTCCGTTCCACCTAAGTTGAGACCTAATATAAATAACCTGTACGACACAAGAAATCTTTTTCTATCATAGTATTAATGCACACAGAAGAAACTGTTATTGTTACATTTAGAAGCCTCATTTTCAAGTACATGTTAAGCATATTGATATAAAATACGAGATGTACGACCTGTATCTCCAATGCTACACGCCTTACCAACTCTTACACACGACTCAGTGTTATTACAGAGGGCGTTCATTATGTTAACTAACTTGTCTGGTATACCTATGATCTCACAATCAACCACAAATTATGACGATCAAGATATTTAATTATTATCAAGACGATTAAGAGTCGAAAGACTTTTTGAAATCAACAAAGCTAGCAACCAAAGGTTTCTGAAACTCTAAACATTTCTTAAGAATCTGCCTAAGTGAAAATATCTGATCCACACATCCCCTACCATTTCTGAATCCACATTGCTGATCACGCAATTGCCTGTCAACCATATTCTTAATTCTATTAAGAACAATCATGGAAAGAACTTTACCTGGAACAGAGAGTAGGCTGATACCCCTATAGTTTACACAAGAACTACGTTCAACTTTTTTGAAAATAGGGATAACAATAGCTCTGGTAAAATCCTTAGGAACCACGCCTTTATCATAAAAGATATTCAGAATTTCAGTCATTCAAGTGGTAACCGAAACATTCCCAGCTCTAAGCATTTCCGTAGTAATTTCATCTACTCCTGGGGATTTATGTAGTTTAAGATTAGAAATAGACAAAATAACTTCAGATTGTGTTATAGGTCCAACATTAAAGCTACCAATGCATCTATCATCATTACAGACAATGGGAGTAGAACAAACCATTGTTTAGAACATCACTGAAATGCTCAGCCCACCTAGCCATGACAGAATCCTCACCTTTTATAACCTTTACCTTGTTTATTCTTCAATCCTTGTATACCTGTCCGTTTTCTACCACACAAAACATTAACTATCTCGTACAGCTCCCTGCTGTTGTGCTGTCCAACTGCTTCCTCGGCTTTGTCAGCCAAGCCATCAAGCCAAAGATTCTTATCAGCAGCTAACTGATCCTTTGCACGTTTATTAATCTCTCTGTAATGCTTTCTATTAGGACTAGTAGGGTATTGATTAAGGACATTCCTGCAGTTCTTTCTTTCTGAAATAAGCTCAAGTGCATTATCACTCATATAATTCTGCCCCCTCTGCTCCTTTTTCCCTAGAAGAGTACTGTTAGTTTCCAAAAAAAGCTTGTTTAAAATGGCCCCATTCTTCCGCAACTTCAGTAGTAAGCAAACCATGACTGTCATAATGACTAAGTAACCTATCATGGTAAGCTTTGGCTATAACTGGGTCTTTCAGAGCTTCAGTATTAAAAGTAAATTTTTTAACCCTAGCACAACACTTTTTAAGTTTAAGTTGCAAGACACTTTTAACAAGGTAATGGTCAGATCCAATTTCAGCTCCGCTATATGACCTGGTATTCCTAACAGAACTAGCCCATTTGCTGTTAATTAATATATAATCAATCATATTCTTATGTAGCCCATCGGGTGAAACCCATGTGTACTTATGTATGTCACGGTGTTTGTAATATGTGTTAGTTATTCTGAATCCATTGAGTTTACTTACCTGTAGGAGACGTTACCCATTGCCAATGCAGCTACCAATACCAAAAAGGCCTATTAACCCTCCCCACAGATCAGAGTCAGTACCAACTTTGGCATTGAAGTCACCTAGAACAAGGGTAATATCTCCTTTCTTGACAGAATTCAAAATATCCTGAAGTTGTCCTAAAATATATCCTTCTCATCCTCAACGGCATCCTCAGTGGGGGGCATAACAGCAGATAACATTCAAGTCTTTAACGCTTGTCTGAAATTTTGCTGGAAGAAACCTTTCATTAGTGCACTCATATCCTAGAAGAGCATCACTAGCGTGTTTGCTGAGAAGCAGACCCACGCCTTGATGATGCTTATTATCATTTCCCATTGAAATGAGAAATTTAAGATTATTTTTAAGAATCTGATCTTTATCTGTCCATCTGGTCTCTTGCAAGCCGAGAATATCTGAATTTTAACGGTGGAATTCTTGTGTGAGGGCATCAAGAGAATAAGCTCTGTAGAGTCTTCACATTCCAACTCCTATGGAGAGAAAATCGTTAGTGGGACATTTAAATAAACTATGTTTACTGAGAGAGGGAATGCCGACAATATCAAACAGCCCCCTAATCGCAGACATGGGGCAAAGACCTGTTCCCCCACCACTAACTTCCACGGACTTCCTCCAATATAGAATTTGACGATGCCAGTAAGAAGCAAAGAGTTCAGGTGCCTGCGGTGACCTCTGCTCAGGATTATCCACCAGCTGATAAACATATCCTGTGAAGTTATTCACTTGGGCTGTCAACCCACAAACAGAAAACACAGCAGAAGATTTTTTCCCTCCACAGAAGCCCACGAGTGCAGTAAATTCAGGATCCATGATGAAACTCAGAGCCTTATTTCAGTTCAGTCCAGTAGGTTTATATGGTCAGCACCAGGACTCTGTATGGTTGTCCACTCCTCAGCAGGGTAGAAAAAAAAAAGAATAGTAGCCATAGTTATCCAGATCAGTAGGCCACAATGATCGGGCAGCACTCCCTTTCCATTAACTTCCACAAGAGAGTATCACTTTTGAAAGGTAATAATGGTCTGCACCACGAGAAGGCGGAGTCGGACATTAAATGCTAGGTCTGGCCAGTTCTACGAATGATCACAGGGGATTGGTGCATAGCTCTCCTTCCAGTGACAACCTATCTATCATTTATAGACCAAAAAAAATAAATTATTAATAAATGTAAATAAAACGAAATAAGTGTATTTTAATACTGTTAGGGGAAAGTATAGAGATCTTGGAGTTTTTCGAACAAGATAAAATTGGGTCTTTAAACTCTGCTTGCCCAAGGATTAAAAGTACTAAAACAATAAAATATTTAGGAGTTAATTTCGACTGTTACCTAACCTGGCATGATCATGTTCAAAAAGTAGTATTAAAAATCAAACAAATAATTCCCAAGTATCTTTTAAGAGATATGATGAATATAAAATTTTTAAAGAATATATATTATGCATTAATCTATTCCAAAATACAGTATGCAATTCTAATTTGGGGAGGAGCATCTTCATATTGTTTAAATCAATTGCAGCAATTGCAAAACTATATAGTAAAGATTATGACATTTAAAAGAAAGTACGACTGAGCAAAACTTCAAAAAACTTGAAATACTCAAATTAAAACAAATACACCAAATGGCTTTAGCAAAGCATGTATTTCATAATAAGGACAAATTTGATGTAATGGTTAATAAATATTTTACAAGAGGGGTAGTGGCTCAGAATTTTTGCATTCCAAAACCAAACAGTTATTCAAAAAATATTATGGATATAGTGGCTTAAATCTATTCAACTCACTGCCAGATAACATGAAAATTATAAATAATAAAATACATTTCTCTAAAGAACTAAAAAAATGGTTGTTGAACGGTGGAGATTGCTACTGATGTTTTATTTACTGTATTAATTGATTACATTGAAATGAGATATGAGTAGTAGTTGATAAATTTGTATATTACAGAGGTTGACTCAAGACATAGGTTTTTTTGACTCAAGACTACAGGTCATGTACTCAAGACTGCAGGATATATATATTTTGTAAATATTCACTTGCGAGTTAAATGCTAACTCTTGTGGAACTTCACTATGTATTAGCTATGTATTTAAATATTGTGTATTACAGAGGTAGTTTCCTAGTCTGGGGTGGCATTATGTCGCATGGTCACACGCCACTCCATTCTTGACACGCCTGAATGGAGGCACTTTGACACGCCTCAGATATAGAGATGAAATCCTCTAACCTTTCATAAACTTTTTTTGGGTAATGTTGGCCCACAATTCCTGTTTATTGACGATAACATGCATCCACATAGGGCTGCTTTAGTGGAGATTTCCTTGAAAAATGAAGACATCCAGCCTATGCCATGACCAGCATATTTGCTGGACCTCAACCGTTTAGATTTCAATAAATCTTTTCGCATTTCTCCTTTCTCAGAGGGGAAGGAAGCATGAGGGAAAATGTTTTACAGCCTATAGCATTATTCAAGTCACAGGCTTTCGTTTGACATATAAATTATTTAAGTTTGTCCGTCGCGTTCGAAAGACATGGTGGAACAACTGTTTTCCACTAACTGACAAAAATCTACTAACTGACAAACCCACGAGCAGAAGATAAGCAAAAACAGTAATTGCATTTATTTGCTAATACTGAAAAATTAAATTTTTAGCTTATCAACTGCAAATTTTCATTCTACAAATTGTGCTTTAAACTTATATAAAATACAATAAAATCAGTAACTCATGCATCAACAGGTCATATAAATGTCAGGCATACACTTATAATTTAACTTGCATTTACTCAAAAGAAAGCAGAATGAAACAAATAACCAGGAAGAAAAGTTGTTAGACAGACTAGTTTTGAAAAGGGAAGAGGAGAAAAATGTAAATTGAACAACATATACTGATAAAATATGACAGAGATATTGTCGTGACTAAGGAATGCGCAAATTAATATAAATAATTGAAAAGAGAACTGAAATGGTTAAATAAACAATTAAACAAAGAACAACTTCAATATTATCTTACATTAATTTTTATTTACCTACTTTGGGTAATTTAGCACGTCAGTAGTTAATGGAAAGTAAGTTAAATGACAATTCAACTAAAATGAATGGACATGCTAGTCGAACTGAAAACAATAATATCATCATCATCAAGTAGCCACGGGCTACAAACGTCCAACCAGACTGGGCAATTTAGTTCTCCAAGTATATCTATCCTCTGCACACCAATTCTAACAAGGTCCTGTTTGACATTGTCTGCCCACTGCATCCTAGGTCTCCTCCTCTTTCTGAGGCCTTTAGGCACACTGTTCATAACACTATTCGCTAATATACAATTATCCATACGGTCAATATGGCCAAACCAACAGGTCTCTCTCTCTGCATAATATGCTGCTCAAAGGAGGCTGATGACTCCTTTGCCTAACCTCTTCATTACTTATAAAGTTGAACCACCTAATGCCCAAGATACTGCGTGAACAACATCTAGAATCAAAAGCATCAAGTTTCCTGTTATCTTGTTTACAAAGCATCCAAGTTTCACTACCATAACTAACCCTTGAAAGAACCGAACTATTATACAGTCAAATTTTAGTCTTAACATTGTAGCAATTACTTGCTGTAGTGTGTTTTTACAGTTGTGGTTTTAATGTAATCTTATAAAAACGCTGGGAATATTAAAATAAAGTATAGGTCAGTATAAAAGAATATCCGTATTTTAAAGTGTTATATTTTAGTAATTACGTTACAAAACTATTTCTGTGTTCAAAACGTCAAGAAACAAAGTTTTTTGTTGTGATGGAATTAGTATTACATAGTGGCACTAGTATCATACGTAATGTCTTAAACGCCAGATTTCCAAAGTGCTGGACCGATTTTGTGGCACCTGAGAAGTCCCGATTTGACATCACTGGATTTCTTTTTTTTTTAGTGGGGGGGGGGGGGTTACATTAAAAACATCTTTCATTACGAAGAAATTCGCAATGGATCTCAGATGAATATCGCGCTACCAATGGAGCCACATGAAGTCCGTTGAAGGGAAAACAAAATTACTTTTCTCACTTTATTATTTAATATAATATAGCATATAGAAAGCCGAGGAAGCAGTTAGACAGCACAACAGCAGAAAGCTGTATAAGATAGTTAACCCATTTCTTCCCAAGTGTTGCGTACACGCAACACTGGGAAGAAATGGGTTAATGCTTTGTGTGGTAGAAAACGGACAGGTATACAGGTATTGAAGGATAAACAAGGTAAGGTGAGGATTCTGTCATGGCTAGGTGGGCAGAGCATTTCAGTGATGTTCTAAACAATGTGTTTAATTCTACTCCTATTGTTTGCAATGATGATAGATGCATTGGTGGCTTTAATGTTGGCCCTATAACACAATCTGAAGTTATTTTGGCTATTTCTAAACTTAAACTTCATAAATCCCCAGGGATAGATGAAATTACCACGGAATTGTCTAGAGCTTGGAATGTTTCGGTTACCACTTGAATGACTGAAATTCTAAATATCTTTTATGATAAAGGCATGGTACCTAAGGATTTTTACCAGAGCTATTATTATCCCTATTTTCAAAAAGGTGATCGCAGTTCTTGTGATAACTATAGGGCTATCAGCCTACTCTCTGTTCCAGGGAAAGTTCTTTCTATAATTGTGCTTAATAGAATTAAGAATCTGGTTGACTGTCAATTGCGCGATGAGCAATGTGGATTCAGAAGTGGCAGGGGATGTGTAGATCATATATTTTCACTTAGGTAGATTCTTGAGAAATGTTTCGAGTTTCAGAAACCTTTGGTTGCTAGCTTTGTTGATTTCAAAAAGGCTTTCGACTCTGTTGATCGTCATAATTTGTGGTTGATTGTGAAATCATATGGTATACCAGACAAGTTAGTTAACATAATGAAAGCTCTCTATAATAACACTGAGTCGTGTGTGAGAGTTGGTAAGTCTTGTAGCAATTGGTTTAGCATTACTTCTGGTGTTCGACAAGGGTGCATTTTGTCTCCTTTTCTCTTTAGTTTGGTTGTTGCTTATGTTATGCGAAATTCTCTTCAAGGGAAAGATTTTGGCCTTAAATGGACTGGAGATACGAAAATTTCTGATTTAGATTATGCTGATGATTTAGCGCTTTTGGCAAATGATGTTGATGAGATGAACTCTTTCATTCGAACTGTTGATGAAACTAGTACTAGAGTAGGTTTGGTTATAAACAGAGAGAAAACTAAAGTGATGAAAATTGGTCAGGAAGGCTGTGATTCAGTTAATCTGAATGGTTGCAATCTTGAACAGGTGTCACAGTTTAATTATCTTGGGAGCTATGCAACAGATGCTGGTGATGTGCGGCATGAGATTAACAGAAGAATAGGGATTGCTGCCGGGACTTTTAAGAATCTATGGAGAGTGTGGAGAAATAGGCGTATACACCTAAAGAATAAAATTAGACTGTATAATAGTTTGGTTCTTTCCAGGGTTAGTTATGGTAGTGAAACTTCACGCTTTGTAAAGAAGATAACAGAAAACAAAATTCTTTTGATTCTAGATGCTTACACAGTGCCTTGGGCATTAGGTGGTTTAACTTTGTAACTAATGATGAGGTTAGGCAAAGGAGTCGGCAACCTGAGGTGGAGGCCTAGGATGCAGTGGGCAGACAATGTCAAACAGGACCTTGTTGGAATTGGTGTACAGTGGCCAGATGCAGCAGATGTAGTTCAGGACAGATATGCTTGGAAAACTAAATTGCACAGTCTGGTTGGGCCTCCGTAGCCCATGGCTGCTTGAGGATGATGATGATGTTCAAAATATGGACAACCCCTATATCTGGCTAATGACTGAGTGATCTTTGGGCACTAGGAGAAAGAAATGGGTATGCATAGAGGGAATTCACCAAACTAGAATCAGTGGCAAATATCGGCTTGAAATTGATAGAGGCTGTGTGAATTTCAGACATACCTTACACGGAAGAATCCAAAATTGAACCATGCGGGATATGATGACGTTTTAACTATCAGTGCCCATTGTTGAACAAGTTTCTGGGCAGTAATGACGCTATCAACTCGCAACGATACTGTAAAATTGTGAACTTTTTTGCTTGCAGGTTAAAGTCGAAACGCCCATGAATTTTAAATAAAACGTTGTTTTCGCATGACAACGTTTGCTCTCATATTACCTAAATAACAGTAAAAACGTTGAACATGCATGGTTGAGAATGCCTGGAAAATTCTCTGTATAGTTTTGGGCATCTCCCCTAATTAGATTTTCGCATTATGGACCTCTAAAAAACGCCATGAAAAGAAGGAAATTGAAGTCGGACGAAGAGATGCATGGACTGTCACAGCCTTTGTCATGCAACAGCCAAAGTATAGAAAAGAAGATATTATATTGCTATTTCATGTTGGAACATACATCCGTCTCAATGGGCATGGCTAATTTCAACAAATGAATAAATGATTTATGCTTCAATCCCGACGTGCCAATTTTTCACTTCAACTTTTATATAATAATAAATGAATCTTTATTTTCTCATAATAATGTGAGATAACGTGCTTCAACGATTCATTTCAAAACATTTCATAACTTTCATTCATTTAAACTTTCATAACTTTCATTCTTTAACTTGTATACTAATTCATTAGTGATTTGTAGTTTATTCAGGGAGTCCAACCCTTTACACAGAAGCAAATAAATGTTGTTTCCAAAAAAAAAATTGCTGTTTTTTTATCCCGGACATTCCAATTGGCAGAAGAGATGCAAAGACAAGCAGAGTAAATCTCAAGGGCTAAATTATTTTGGTTAATTCCAGTAAACTGCATTTCTCGGTACCTAGCTATGTCGCTACAATGTGATGGAGGATGACCTCCATAATCGGCGACCTGTTTCGGAAAGGAGGAGGAGAGTAATGTGATGGAGGAGGTAAAATGTGGGAGAGAGGTCAAGGTTACAAGGCCAGTCGGTACAGCTGGTATTTTAGGGCAACGTAGTTCATGTATGCAAGGAACTTCCCAGCAAACATTGACCTTGTTTGCATACTAGGTATTACTCTGAAACTCAAACTGTTGGTGAATTTCCAAGAACGAAAACAGTAGATCAAATATTTAAATTTATGAAATTCATTTTTACAGTTCATTTCTTGCAATTGCTTGAAAATACTATTATAAAAAATTAATCTAATAATTTAAGAGATAGGCTTTGTAAAGCTAACAGCTTATAGATTTGCATTGTTTGGTTGGTTGTTTGGGGTTTCTCTGACGCAGTAGCAATAATGGCTATAATGAACCAAACAAAAGACAAAATAAAATCTAAAATTTGCAGATTCGCAACCAAAGTTAAAAGTAAAAATCAATTAAAACACACAATAAAGATGTAAAAGGAAAAAGCAAACAAATATAAAAGTTAGAAATAACAAAGAAACAAATTTAGCTCAATATATATAGGCATAACAGATAAAATCAACCCAAGTGTAAAATACCCAGGTCAAAAAAATAAAAAGTGATGGGGTAAAATGTGTCCGACTTTAAATGTAAAAGGAGTCAAAAAATGAAATTTCAGCTAAAAAGTGTCCGAGTTTAAGGGGGCTAGCACGGCAAATTGAGACAGTTACAATAAATACGTTCACTATTAAAAGCTGGACAAGGAGTACAATTTGTTTAAGGGTTAAAATGGTGTTGCAAAACTTGCACTGAGGTTCGTCTACCCGTAGAATTATACATATAGATTTGCATAATTATGATTCAATGGAGTAATAAAATTGTAACTTATTGGATTAATATTAGCATTTAAGTGTAATATGCTTAAGACTATATTTTTGAAGAAGGGTCAGCAACCTAAGTCCCGCATTTGGGCCACCATGACTTTGATCAAAAAATGCTTTTGATTAAATTGAACATAAACTTAGAGAAATTTACTTTCTTATCACATTAGCCTCATTTACCTTTGATACAGAACAGAAACAGAGTTATCGAAACGTGTTGATCTCTTATTGGTCAATAATAATAATAGCTTTATTTATGCCTTAGTCTGGTTATATACATAAATTACACAGCTAAGCCTTATAGCTTGTCAGTAGGATTACTTTCAAGCATATGACAGGTTAATTAGAGAATAAAACACGTATTATGAAAAATAAACACATAATTAAAAACAGAAAATAAAACCAATAATGACAACAAAAAATTAAAAACACGTAAATGAAAAATTAATTGTTTTATTCTCTAATTAACCTGTCATATGCTTGAAAGTAATCCTGCTGACAAGCTATAAGGCTTAGCTGTGTAATTTATGTATATAACCAGACTAAGGCATAAATAAAGCTATTATTATTATTGACCAATAAGAGATAAAATTACACAATTACGGATTATAAAACCAATTATAAACTCTATGTTAAATTGCTGACAATCGAAACTGCAATGACATAGCGTGAATGGCAACTTGGGAGATTATAAGACTACGCAGCTGACACTGAGTACCGATATATCATAGATCAATCACTTATCAAGCACCCGTCAATCAATTACCATCCTATGATCTATGAGCGGAGAGGGGTGGCTCAGTCGGTAGTGCGCCATGCCAGGGCGTTCTAGACGGAAAAGGGTCTGGGCCGTCGCCCCCTAACGTGACGTCACGATTTCAACGTCCAGGCCCACTCTCATCTAGAACGCCCTGGCCATGCTCGCAATCTTCAGGTTCGAGTCCCACTTGGGTCAGCGTTGAGATTTATCTCTGCAAAACTCTCCGTCCTGCCCTTGGGCAGTAGGAGACACCGATGGGCTTGGAAAGGCTGCCGTCTGTCGGATGGGGACGTTTAGCGGCGGCCCTTAGGTAGGGTTGGGTTGTTTTACCTCTGAGCAGCACTTTTTTTGCACATAATGGGCTAAATGGCCAGGTCACATGGACCCAAAGATTGAGAGAAGTTTGGGGGAGGGGACCCACTGGAACAGCTGTTGGGAGACAGGTGGTAACCTCCGTCAAGGCCATCCAGCGTGTCCTTTAACGTGCAGAGTGTATTGCTCTCACACACACATGGGACCACGACTTAACGTCCCACCTGACGGACGGCGGTGTTTACAAGACAATTGGTGTGCAAATACGAAAGAATATTTTTCATTCCTATGTGATTTTCTCATTTGAAATTTAGTTATCATTTTTTCGAAAATTTCTATAATTTATTGTATACACTTTCGATTCGATTATTCACCTATTTTGGTTTCTTTCATACATTTAAAAATATTACTCTTGCACACTGCGTTTGGAGAGACTGAAATATCTGATAACTGACCACATATATATTGGTCTAGTCGGTTGTTGAATGGTTAGCATCCTTAGCTACGGATCAAAGGGACCTGGATTCGAGTCTCGAATAAGGCATGGATGTTATTTTCTCGTGTTGCATTTCTGCTGAGGTTTCAATTTCTTCAGAGATCTTTTCCATTGCGTATTACACTGAGAGGCTACTGTCATACATTTGTGGTAAGCAACTACCTGAAGGGTATAATTTTTTATTTATTTATTGTTCAAATCGTCTAAATATATTGACATACGATGTTTATTTATAATGATATCTCAAAAAAAATTCAATCACATTAAATGAAGTTTTAAAATCTATTAGTAATAGAACAGAAGACCACCAGTTAAAAAAATTATGTGCATGAGCGAAAAAATATTCATTTATGTTGCTTACTCGAACGACTTTGTAAAAATTCTACAAAAAGGAAAACGATTAAATTGATTCTACTCAATACCGAAGGTTTTTCTGTCTACTCAATCGTTACCTTCATTTTTTCACAATGGCTCATTTTACATGATAGTAAAAATGAGAGACTATTATACTTCATACTACTATTCCTTCATCAGTGATATTTTATTCTAAAAAAATAACTGATATTTTGTCAATAGAACTAAGACAATAAACTTAATATCTAAATGAGGTTTATAACTTAATCCTAACCGTTAAGTCAAGAAGTCTGAATACCAAAAAATTTAAAAAGACGGCTAAATGGATACATCGGGAAAATTTCGTCTCGTGGTCACTCTCTATAAGAAAAATATTCCCTTTTAAATTTTCCACGAACAACTACTTGGCTTTTTTTTTTCTTTCACAGTAAAAAGAAACAAGAAACTTCCTCCTTTATGTATTATCTGGTCACGCAGTGATACTTTAGCAATAGCCATGACAAGCTACACAAAAAGATTTTCCTCTTATTTTTAGAAAACACTCAATTGTGACACGAATTCCAATGTGTCAATCTGTATAAGTGTTTAGGAAATTCACGGAAGATTTCAGAGCAATTACTGTTTGCCTTATTGCTGCCTGGTTCCATTAGGATAATAGTAATTTTGGAAGCTCAAGAGATTGTGAAAAATGCGGGAGATACTGTACAAAGAAAAAAAATATTGTTATTGCAAGAGGAGGTAACCGAGTATGAGTAACGGCTGAAATTATCAATGCGCAAGACTGAAAAGCATAAGGAGTGGGTGGATGAAATTGCTATCGTGGGTGATGTGGAATGCGGAAATCGGACTTATAGATAGCTCTTGTGTCCGTCACTGAACTTGGCCTTGGTTATTAACTTAGATCTTCTTAAATTTGGCGGAAAGAGAAAGTTAACTTCATTGCAGCTTACTTTCATTATACATGCGCGTATTTATTTTATCCCATTTCAAATCTTGACAACCTGAAAAATTCAATACGGTAATCCCATCAGGTGAAACAAAATCGTTAAAATCCACGTGGAAGCGCAATTCAATAACTCGTGATTCCACTATTTCTCATCAATAATTGCACTGTTCTTTGAAAAATATATAGTATCGTTCTATAACGTAAACCAACTCACACGACCAAATTAAAAAACAGAAAAATTTTAAAAATTAAAAAAAATACCTAACTTCTATATGCGCTCTAAAAAGTAGAAAATAAACTTAAAGCATAGCTATAGTGCAATCAGTCAATGAATTGGTATTCACTTCAAAGGAAGATAGCACGCCTGATATCTTATTGAGTAGGCAGGACCGGAATTGCACATAAGCTAAGATACAGATTAGGGCCTCACGACGTGAGGGACCTCAAAGAAACGTATTTCAAGTTTTACTGCGTTGCGAAAACTTTTTTTTAATATTTAATCTATTATGCAAATACTGTTGATCTTTGCTTACCAATGCTAGAATAACGTTTTCACCACATCAATTTCGAGTTTATTTTTCAATGTTCCTCTCAATCAGAATAACTATATGTGTACTTGGACTTTCGAATATTTTGGACCTCTTAAATTTAAAGGTCTGTAAATGGTAGCTAGGTAGTCACTGGAAGGAGAGCTATGCACCAATCCCCTGTGATGATGCATAGAACCGGCCAGGCCTAGCACCTAATGTCCGACCCCGCCTTCTCGTGGTGCAGACCGTTAGTACCTTTAAAAAGAGATACTCTCTTGTGGAAGTGAACGGAAGGGGAGGGCTGCCAGATTAGTGTGGCCTACTGATCTGGATAACTATGGCTACTTTTCTTTTTTTTCTACCCTGGTGAGGAGTGGTCAACCACACAGGGTCCTGGTGCTGACCATATAAACCCACTGGACTCGACAGATATATGGCTCTGAGCTTGATTATGGATCCTGATTTTGCTGCACTGGTGGGCTTCTGTGGAGGGAAAATCTTCCGCTGTGTTTTCTGTTTCTTTGTGGGTTGACAGCCCCAAGTGAATAGATTCACAGGATATGTTTATCAGCTGGTGGATAATCCTGAGCAGAGGTCATCGCAGGCACCCGAACTCTTTGCTTCTATTGGCATCGTCAAATTCTACATTGGAGGAAGTCTCCCAGTGTAGATGGTTTCAGCCTTTAGTGGTGGGGGAACGGGTCTTTGCCCCATGTCTGCGATTAGGGGGCTGTTTGATATTGTCGGCATTCCCTCTCTCAATAAACATAGTTTCTTTAAACATCCCACTAACCATTTTCTCTCCATAGGTAGTTGGAATGTGAGGACTCTGCACAGAGCTTTTTCTCTTGATGTCCTCACACAAGAATTCCACCGTTATAATTTAGATATTCTTGGCTTGCAAGAGACCAGATGGACAGATAAAGGTCAGATTCTTAAAAATAATCTTAAATTTCTCTTTTCAGGGAGGGACGAAAATAAGCTTCACCAAGGCGTGGGTCTGCTTCTGAGCAGACACGCTAGTGATGCTCTTCTAGGATACGAGTGCATTAATGAAAGGTTTCTTACAGCAAAATTTCAGACAAGTGTTAAAGACTTGAATGTTATCTGCTGTTATGCCCCCACTGAGGATGAGAAGGATAGGTTTTATGGACAACTTCAGGATATTTTGAATTCTGTCAAAAAAGGAGATATTACCCTTGTTCTTGGTGACTTCAATGCCAAAGTTGGTACTGACTCTGACCTTTGGGGAGGAGTAATAGGCCCTTTTGGTATTGGTAGCTGCAATGGCAATGGGCAACGTCTCCTACAGGTAAGTAAACTCAATGGATTCAGAATAACTAACACTTATTACAAACACCGCGACATACATAAGTACACATGGGTTTCACCCGATGGGCTAGTTCTGTTAGGAATACCAGGTCATATAGGGGGGCTGAAATTGGATCTGACCATTACCTTGTAAAAAGTGTCTTGCAACTTAAACTTAAAATGTGTTGTGCTAAGGTTAAAAATTTTAATTTTAATACTGAAGCTCTGAAAGATCCAGTTATAGCCAAAGCTTACCATGATAGGTTACTTAGTCATTATGACAGTCATGGTATGCTTACTACTGAAGTTGAGGAAGAATGGGACCATTTCAAACAGGCTTTTTTTGGAAACTAACAGTACTCTTTTAGGAAAAAAAAAGCAGAAGAGACAGAATCATCTGAGTGATAAGGCACTTGAGCTTATTTTGGAAAGAAAGAACTGCAGAAATGTCCTTAATCAATACCCTACTAGTCCTAATAGAAAGCATTACAGAGAACTTAATAAACGTGTAAAAGATCAGTTAGCTGCTGATAAGAATCTTTGGCTTGATGGTTTGGCTGACAAAGCCGAGGAAGCAGTTAGACAGTACAACAGAGAGCTGTACCAGACAGTTAATGTTTTATGTGGTAGAAAACGAACAGGTATACAGGGATTGAAGAATAAACAAGGTAAGGTTATAGAAGGTGTGGATTCTGTCATAGCTAGGTGGGCTGAGCATTTCATTGATATTCTATACAATGCGGTTAGTTCTATTCCCATTGTTTGCAATGATGATAGATGCATTGGTGGCTTTAATTCCCTATAACACAATTCAGATTGTGTACCAGACAGTTAATCTGAATTGCCCTATAACAGAATCTGAAGTTATTTTGGCTGTTTCTAATCTTAAACTTCATAAATCCCCAGGGGCAGATGAAATTACTACGGAAGTGCTTAGAGCTTGGAATGTTTCGGTTACCACTTGGATGACTGAAATTCTGAATATCTTTTATGACAAAGGCATGGTTCCTAAGGATTTTACCAGAGCTATTGTTATCCCTATTTTCAAAAAAGGTGATCATAACGCAGTTATTGTAATAACTATAGGCTATCAGCCTACTCTCTGTTCCAGGTAAAGTTCTTTCCATGATTGTGCTTAATAGAATTAAGAATCTGGTTGACAGTCAATTGCGTGATGAGCAATGTGGATTTAGAAGGGGTAGGGATGTGTGGATCAGATATTTTCACTTAGGCAGATTCTTGAGAAATGTTTAGAGTTTCAGAAACCTTTGGTTGCTAGCTTTGTTGATTTCAAAAAGGCTTTCGACTCTGTTGATCGTCATAATTTGTGGTTGATAGTGAGATCATATGGTATACCAAACAAGTTAGTTAACATAATGAAAGCTCTCTATAATAACACTGAGTCGTGTGTGAGAGTTGGTAAGTCTTGTAGCAATTGGTTTAGCATTACTTCTGGTGTTCGACAAGGGTGCATTTTGTCTCCTTTTCTCTTTAGCTCGGTTATTGATTATGTTATGCGAAATTCTCTTCAAGGGAAAGATTTTGGCCTTAAATGGACTGGAGATACGAAAATTTCTGATTTAGATTATGCTGATGATTTAGCCCTTTTGGCAAATGATGTTGATGAGATGAACTCTTTCATTCGAGCTGTTGATGAAACTGGTAGTAGAGTAGGTTTGGTATAAACAGAGAGAAAACTAAAGTGATGAAAATTGGTCAGGCAGGCTTTTGGGTTGTTTTACCTCTGAGCGGCACTTTTTTGCACACCATGGGCTAAATGGCCAGGTCACATGAACCCCGAAGGCTCAGAGAAGGTTGGGGGAGGGGACCCACTGGAACAGCTGTTGGGAGACAGATGGTAGCCTCCCGTCAAGGCCATCCAGCGTGTTCTTTAACGTTCACAGGGTATGGCTCTCCCGCACACGGGGCCATGGCTTAACGTCCCTTCCGACGGACGCGGCCTTTCCAAGCCCATCGGTGTCCCCTACTGACCGTGGGCAGGGCGGGGAATTTTTGTGGAGATAAATCTCAACGCTGACCCAGCTGGGACTCGAACCTTGGAACTACAGATTACGAGCCTGGCGTGCTACCGACTGAGCCACCCCCGCCCCTAGGTCAGGCAGGCTGTGATTCAGTTACTCCGAATGGTTGCAGTCTTGAGCAGGTGTCACAGTTTAATTATCTTGGGAGCTATGTAACAGATAATGGTGATGTGCAGCATGAGATTAACAGATGAATAGGGATTGCTGCCGGGACTTTTAAAAATCTATGGAGAAATAGGCGTATACACCTAAAGACTAAAATTAGACTGTATGATAGTTTGGTTCTTTCTAGGGTTAGTTATGGTAGTGAAACTTGGCACTTTGTAAACAAGATAACAGGAAACTAGATGCTTTTGATTCCAGATGCTTACACAGTATCTTGGGCATTAGGTGGTTCAACTTTGTAACTAATGATGAGGCTATGTAAAGGAGTTTGCAACCTCCTTTAAGCAGCATATTGTGCAGAGAGAGACTCCGTTGGTTTGGCCATGTTGCCCGTATGAATAATTATAGATTGGCGAATAGGGTTATGAACAGTGTGCCTAAAGGCCTCAGAAAGAAGGGGAGACCTAGGATGCGGTGGGCAGACAATATCAAACAGGACCTTGTTAGAATTGGTGTGCAGTGGCCAGATGCAGTAGATGTAGCTCAGGATAGACTTGCTTGGAAAACTAAATTGCAAGGTCTGGTTGGACCTCCGTAGCCCATGGCTGCTTGAGGATGATGATGATGATAAATTTAAATAGCTTAGGGCCTCAGAAGGTCAAAGTCCGGCCCTGTGAATAAGTAAATGGGAGCACTATCTTCCTTTTAGGTGAATACACATTCAGTGACTGATTGCACCATCGATATGCTTTAGGTTTATTTTCTACTTTTTAGGGAGTATATAGGAAGATAGGTATTTTTTTTTAATTTTTAATTTATTAATTTTTTCCTTTGTCACTAAAAACACCTACCTTCAGAAACATTCATTTCATTTGATATATGACTCATAAACATCGACCACATTTTCCCTTCCTTTTGGAGTCGTGCTGGAAGTAGCCATTGACATTGGAGACGTCAAAAACTTTAATTTTAAATCGAACTCGTTAAGGTCGACCCCCGTGAAAATCTGCTCCCCCATTTATCAGAGCTGGGAGAATTGTGGGGGCAAAATTAGAAATAGTTTATGACGGTCATTATATGAGCTTTTATTTGACATCTAACTTGTAACTGTAAGCCCTCGCGTTCGGAAGATAGAGAACAACTTTAACAATTTCCGGTTTTTTTGGGGGTGGGGGGGGGTATATTTTTGTTACCTACAACACTCCTCACGTCACAAGCTTTCATTTGATATACTCGCGTTCTGGAGATATAGCGGAACCATCGTTTTCATATTTTTCCCTTTTTAGGGTGTAAAAATCATGGGAGTCAATTTTTTATATCTTATGAAACTCCTCGCGTCAGAAGCTTCTATTTGACGTATAGCTTGTTACTTTTGGCAGTTCTGGAGATATGGCGGAACAATAGTTTTGATATTTCCCCTTTTTAGGGTGGAAAAAATCATGGGAGTCAATTTTTTATATCTTATGAAATTTTTCGCGTCAGAAGCTTCTATTTGACGTATAGCTTGTTACTTTTGGCAGTTCTGGAGATATGGCGGAACAATAAATAAAAAAAAATTAATACCGCCTCAAGCAGCTGCTTGCCACAGAGGTCTGACAGGAGCATGTCAGTTTATATGCCAGAGTAGAAGGTCTGAGAGGATGGCAGGACCTCAGCAGAAAAACAACACGAACATCCATGCCTTACCCGGGGCTCGAACCCAGGTCCCGTAGATCGGTTTTGATATTTCCCCTTTTTTAGCGGGGAAGCAAGGGGGTCATTTTTTTTATAGCCTATGAGACTCCCGCGTTACACAGCTTTCACTTGACACAAAAATTATTAAATTTTTCCATCGCGTTCGCAAGATATGGTGGAACAACTGTTTTTGAGAAACACGCAAACCGACAAATGTCAAGCGAAAAGCAATAGGAAGATTGATAAAAACTTAAGAGCTTTGCAAGCCGTAAATTATTACCAAGAGCAGGTAAAAAAATGAAAGAACTGAAATGTTGCCTTAGCATCACAAAATTGTAACTTATATTACGTTGTTTTACTATTAAGCGACACATTTTTGTACATAATGGCTAAACGGCCAAGTCACAAGGTCTCCAAGGGTTCAGAGAAAGTTGAGAACAGCTGATAAAGAGGCAGATAGAAGCCTCCCTCAAGGTCATCAAACATGCTCCTTAACGTGCACAGAGTTTGGCTCTCCTGCATGAGGAGGGGCGGAGTTGGCTCTATCAGTTGCAAGATTCGTAATCTGCAGTTACCAGGTTCGAGTCCCTACTATGTTATCGTTGGGATTTATCTCCTTCAAACTCCAACACTACTATCGGTCAGAAAAAGGGCACTGATGGACTTGGAAAAGCCGCAGCAGTCGGATCGTACGTAAAGCAATGATATGTGTGCAAGAGAGCCATATCCTGTGCACATTAAAGAACACGCTGAATGTCTTGACGGAAGGCTATCACTCTCGTCATCTGTCTCCTAACAGCTGTAGGGGCGGGGGTGGCTCAGTCGGTAGCGCGCCAGGCTCGTAATCTGTAGTTCCCAGGTTCGAGTCCCAGCTGGGTCAGCGTTGAGATTTATCTCCGCAAAATTCCCCGCCCTGCCCACGGTCAGTAGGGGACACCGATGGGCTTGGAAAGGCCGCCGTCCGTCGGATGGGACGTTAAGCCGTGGCCCCGTGTGCGGGAGAGCCATATCCTGTGCACGTTAAAGAACACGCTGGATGGCCTTGACGGGAGGCTACCATCTGTCTCCCAACAGCTGTTCCAGTGGGTCCCCTCCCCCAACCTTCTCTGAGCCTTCGGGGTCCATGTGACCTAGCCATTTAGCCCATGGTGTGCAAAAAAGTGCCGCTCAGAGGTAAAACAACCCAACCCTAACAGCTGTCCTAATCAACTCTGCGCCTTAGGGTTTTTGTGACCTGGTCATTTAGATTACTGTGTGTCCAAAACTGACGCTCGGAAGTAAAACAATGAAACAGCACGAGAAATACGGCTTAACGTCCCATCCGTTGAACAAAGGACTTTCTAAGCCCATCTGGTGTCCCCTTTCTGTACGAGGGCAAGGTAAGGGTTAATGGACATATATTTGAACGCTGCCACAATCGGTTATGTTTTTTAAGACAGATATAAGCACGAAGCTTTGCAAGTCTTGTCCTGGTTTATCATACAATATACAAACACATACACGAACCACGCCGTTCCAGGACTCGAATCCAGACTTCAGCTGTAGTATCACCGTAAAGCCACGCAAGACCACTATGCCACCCAGGCGGCAAATGTGCAACAAATGCAAATTAAAATTTCTTTTGAGCAACTTGTTCCTCTATCAACTCAATAAGATTTTAAAAGCATGAAATATTTTTGTTGCTCATAAAGCACCCTACCGACGACATGCTGCGCTGTCATCAAAACTATGGACATTATTTTTTATGGCGAGATGTATGAGAACTTTTGAAATGTATTGAAATGTTTGTGGTACGTACTTTCTCATAATGTATAAATAGTAAAGCTCTTAAAACAGCAAATCATTCGATCTGGAAGCGAACCGTAGCCAGCGCGGTAGTCAACGGTAAAAGAAAGCGGAAAATATCCAGTGGGGCGAAATTATTTTTTAATTTTAAATTCAAACTCTTCTCCGTTAATTTTCGAACAATTTCGTACACACTTCCGGTCATCTGGAACTTTCTATCACTCTTCCTATCTATCTTTATACAAAATGATTTCGAATCAATTATTTTTTCTTGAAGTTCGACTTTTTACAAATTACTTTTGATTCCATTGCCTTTTTTTAAAGCTATATTTGGTAGAATTATTTCAATTTCACCAAGATGAATTTGAGAGCTACGCTAAAAAGATAAAAGCTAAAAAGACTAGGGGAAAAAAATGATTAACAGACTGCATGCTGAAGACTTGTCGATGTGTCATCTGGAAGCGTTTCTTTTCCTCTTCATCCACTGGGAACAAACGGCTGATTCTTTTTCGATACAACGTTGTTATTTTACAACAAATGCTGTTTCTTTAAAATAGGCAAAGTTAAGCAAGGAGAGATCATTTGGACGATGTCTGTTATGCTTTTATTGCATTTCAAGATAAAGTTAATAGAGAACGCAGTATGAATAAAAAAAAAGTTCCACAAAAAAACCATTAAAATTGTATTAACAAAAATCCTCTAAACAATGGATTGCATATACCATCAATGGGTAAAAGGATTTAAACCAGGGTGGTCTAAGTCATTCAGACAACACTAATCATGGTTAAGCGCGTTGAAGCGAAAATTAACTAGAACACATATCACGTCTGGTGAATATGAGATGCTCGTTTTCGAAACTAATGAAGTTTTGCATTTCTGATTTTTGTCCCATTTAACAGTGATAATTTATACAAATAAATGATTGGAAAAATGCAAAAGTATATATGTAATTTGTACCTATACAACACAAAACGAATTTTTAATTCATCTCTTCCACTGTAGACCTCTTGACGAACACAACTCTATTACCGAAATTTCAGATTTTCAGCATAAAGTGTTCGTTTGCAATATTATATTTATACTTGTGGCCTAGTGGTTAGAGCGCTTGGCTACTGATCATAGGGGCCTGGATTTGAGCCCCAGTTATGGCATGGATGTTGCGTCGCTTTTCTGCTGAGGTCTCACCATCCTCACAGCCCTTCCACTACGGCGTATAAACTAACAGGTTCTTGTCAGACCTCTGTGGCAAGCAGCTGCTTCAGGGAGTATTTATTTTCCATTTTTTAGCAATAGAAATAAACATTACTTGAGAACTTGAAAAATAAAGAGAATTATATTTCATTAATACCTATCCAGTTCAAAAAGAAATTTTCAATTTTCATTAAAATTTCATTTTTATTTTTCAATAGATGGAAATAATTAGAACCAACAGATTCTACTCCAATGAATTCGAATGTGAACATATTACATAAATTTTCACCTTTTGTTTTACAATGTTGATAGTCAGCAGGATTGCCGCAAAAGAAGGACATTGAAAGAACTTAAAAAAAAACGTCAAGAACCCAACCAAAGACCATGAAAAGGAAAGTGGTCGTGTACAGTCACTGTGCTCACTACTAATCTACTTGATGTGTGGTGAGCAAGCAAGAAAATGCCACACCTCTAGAATAGCCCGAATAGGGACGCCCGCTTTTGCGAGACGAGTGAGGGATGAGAAGAGTACGGTGGCAAGCTAAGCAGTCAGGTTGAATGAACTGAGTGGCCACACGGAGCGGAAGGCAACATTCGGCCACGAGACAGCCACAGAGAATGAGTGAGCTTGCTGATGTGAAGGAAGGTGTGAGGGAGAGAGATAAAAATAGAGGAAAGGGAGAAGTAGAAGCCAGAAGATGGGAGCGAGCAGGAATGCGAGCGGCGTGTTGGCCTCAGGTACTTGGCCTTGCCGTTGACCTCTGCTTTAGTAGCAGAACGGTTCCGCTTAACGAAATATTGACGAAACTGGTTTTCGGCGACGAAATATCCAAAAAGGAGTACGGAAAAGCGATGGGACATAAGCTCGCAGCTGTCAACCTGTCGCTGACGGATTACTAAAATACTTTCTTATTAGTGGTCTATAGGGTAGCTATGTTGCTGTCTTGTCCGTTTCGCACCACCGTTCCGAAACATTAGAACTACATAAATATTTTCCCCTCAATTATAACACTCAGTAAATAATTTTCCTCTTGGAAGAACCGCGAAACGTGAAAAAAAATACAAGCTATGTTGTAGCTGAAGTAAATATGATGTAGAAAAAAAAAATTTTTTTTTTCATTACACAACGACAGATATATATTTTTAACACGGGACAACAAATGAAAACTTTACAAATTCTAAATTGCAAAAACAGCCATCCACTGAAATAAGCATTACAAATTAAAAAATACCTATCTTCTCACATACGCTCTAAAAGTATAAAATAAGACTAAAGCATATCGATGGTGCAATTAGTCACTGAATTCGTATTCACTTCAAAGGACTATAGTCCTTTGAAGCGCCGGCAATTTTGTTGAGTAAGTAAATCGGCGCCCTATCTTCCTTACGATGTGAATTATGGAAAATATGTTTTTTCATCCTCAGTAACGTTTGCCAATTATTTGGGTATTATCACATTGTTGTTGATCAGACTGGTAATCGAATAGGTTTGGGAATAAACAGAGAGAAAACTAAAATGATGGAAATTGTTCAGCCAGTGGTGATTGAGTTTTTATAAATGAGCAAGTTTCTCAGTTGAATTATCTCACGAGTTGTATAACAGATACTGGTGATGTGCGACATGAGATAAACAGAATAGGGATTGTCCTGACACTTAAAAGATTTTAAAAGACCTATGGAATTCGTGGAAAAATAGGGTTGGGTTATTTTACCTCTGAGCGGCACTTTTTTGCACACCATGGGCTAAATGGCCAGGTCACAAGGACCCCGAAGGCTCAGAGATGGTTGGGGGAGGGGACCCACTGGAACAGCTGTTGAGAGACAGATGGTAGCCTCCCGTCAAGGCCATCCAGTGTGTTCCTTAACGTGCGCAGGGTATGGCTCTCCCGCACACGGGGACCACGGTTTAACGTCCCATCCGATGGACGACGGCCTTTCCAAGCCCATCGGTGTCCCCTACTGACAGTGGGCAGGGCGGGGAGTTTTGCGGAGATAAGTCTCAACGCTGACCCAACTGGGACTCAAACCTGGGAACTGCAGATTACGAGCCTAGCGCGCTACCGACTGAGCCACCCCTGCCCCCTCGTTGGTTTGGCTATGTTGCCTGTATGCATAACTACAGATGAGCAATAGAGTTATGAACAGAATGTATAACGCCCTCAGAAAAAAAGGGGAGAAAAACAAGAGAGAAAAAACAATATCAAAAGGACTTTGCTCGAATTGGCCTATAGTTACCTAACAGAGGAGCTGAAACAGGGCAGACAGATTAATATTAAGGTTCACTGTCCTCCCGTTTTGTTGAAAACCAGCTGTGGTGCAAGCCTATTTATATCAGTTACCACCACAGTTAGAGGTCTCCTTCTCGGTCTCTGGTACAGATGTCCTACGAATGTTGCTGTTGTTGAGCCGTTGTCTCCTGTGCTCGTTGTTATCGCTGGCTCATGGCATTACTCCGCAGCAGTTCGATGTTATGAACAATCGACAAAAGTCATCTGATACATCACAGACACAAAAAAGTAGACAAACTTTTACTTCATGTTAGGTAATACACAGACGCGTTTCAGATCTCTCTTGATCCGTAATCACAGTAAAGATAAAAGGCATTTGTCTTTACAATGATACGGATCAAGAGTGATCCGAAACGCATCCGTATATTTTCTAACATAAAGTAAAAGTTTGTCTACTTTCTTGTGTCTATACTGTTTTCAGATGACTTTTGTCATTTGATACAGTACAGACATCGAACTGCTGCGGACGTGCAATGAACCAGCGATAACAACGAGCACAGGAGACAACGGCCCAATAACAGCAACATCCGTAAGTTATCTGTGCCAGATACCGAGAAGGAGGCCGCTAACTGTGGTGGCAACCAGGGGCGTAGCTATTTTTTTTTGGGGGGGGGGGGAGCTCCCCAAAACTAAATCGGAGTTGGCAAAATTCAAAGCGACTTTGCAAAATCCAGGTGAGTTATGAAAATTGGAAATTTTTTTTGTAAAACTAAGGAAGGTTAGCAAAATTTAGA
Organism: Ryuthela nishihirai; assembly: GCA_038380435.1. Taxonomy (NCBI): domain Eukaryota; kingdom Metazoa; phylum Arthropoda; class Arachnida; order Araneae; family Heptathelidae; genus Ryuthela; species Ryuthela nishihirai. The sequence goes on from JAWZYU010000021.1 coordinate 58,327,539, forward strand.
CAATTTGGGAAAATCTAGGTTAGTTGTGAAAACCGAGGCAACTTGGTAAAATCTAGGGAAGTTGGCAAAATTCAGAGTGGCTTGGCGAAATTCGGGTGAGATGTAAACTTGGCAAAATCTAGATTAGTTGTGAAAAACGAGGCATCTTGGCAAAATCTAGGGAAGTTGGAAAAAATTCGAAGTGATTTAGCGAAATTCAAGTGAGATGTAAAAATTGACATTTTATTCTGCAAAATTATGGCGAATTGGCAAATTCGAGACAACTTGGCAAAATCTGGGGCAGCTGGTAAAATTCGAATCCACTTGGTAACAGGCAAGTTGTGGAAATTGGTATTGTTTTCGTGCAATTAAGGAGCGTTGGCAAAATCAAGGCAACTTGACAAAATCTTGGGGAGTTGGTAAAATTGGAAGTGACGTGTTAAAATTGTGGTGAGATGTAAAACTAGGGATTTTTTTGTAAAATCATGGCGAGGTTGCAAAATCTTGGAGAGCTAAAAATTGTACATGCTTTATACGAGATTTGATTACTAAGATGAGAGTAAGAATGAATGAAAGAAGGCATTTGATACCTAATTCAATGTGAAGAAATCAAAATGTAAAAAAAAACAGCTGAACAAAATGAAAAAACATTAAGATATGTATTCGGGGAAAAAATCTTGTCCACATCGCCCTGAATTAGAACTATGCGCCTCCTGCACTCAGTCATGTCTTCAGACCACCCTAATTGTCATTCTTTGCGGGAGTCAGTCATGTTTGCTCACTGCGTCAATGACCGATAGGCATACAAGCACAGCGACGAACCGACGGCATTGGGAACAGAAGTTTACGAACAGTAGACTTCCCAGATGACGAGATGTTTTCCGCATTACAAGCCATTGTTGATGCCCAAGGGTGGTATTCTCGGTTTTGGCATTTATGCAAGTGGTTTCGGATGGAAGGAAAATACTATACAGGTAGAGCTATTAGGATGCAGCATGTATAGTCAGCATTTGTCATGTGGAAACTTTAATCTTTCTGATCTCTGAAGTAAACACGTGAGTAATGTCAACTGAGATCACGATTTTATTAAGGATATATAAAATCGTCAGAAAATTCAAAATGCTGACATTTGTTTCATAATTTTTAAATAATTCTTCTATTGTGATGGATTACGTTCCCGTTCAAATAAAAAACAATGAAATATTTTTTCCAATATATTATACATTTTTTCAAACAATTCTCAATATAAATTTCAATTTTAAGATCTTTCACACTAGAAATACCGATTAATATATTTACTCCTATTATTTCAAATTAAAATTGTAATTTTGATATTATTTTGTTAATTTAAAGGTGGGAAAGGAGAAAGAGTTTGAGGAGTATCCTGCCAGAACGGGGGGCAGGGGTGGCTCAGTCGGTAGCGCGCCCGGCTCGTAATCTGCAGTTCCCAGGTTCGAGTCCCAGCTGGGTCAGCGTTGAGATTTATCTCCGCAAAATTCCCCGCCCTGCCCACGGTCAGTAGGGGACACCGATGGGTTGGGTTTGGAAAGCCCGCCGTCCATCGGATGGGACGTTAAGCCGTGGCCCCGTGTGCGGGAGAGCCATACCCTGTGCATGTTAAAGAACACGCTGGATGGCCTTGACGGGAGGCTACCATCTGTCTCCCAACAGCTGTTCCAGTGGGTTCCCTCCCCCAACCTTCTCTGAGCCTTCGGGGTCCTTGTGACCTGGCCATTTAGCCCATGGTGTGCAAAAAAATGCCGCTCAGAGGTAAAATAACCCAACCCAACCCTGTCAGAACGGCATAAAAAATCATGTTAATCATATCTTAAAAAATTATTACTATATTATTATTTTAAACGCCTGGTTCCAATTATAATTTCAGTAGTTTCCGAATAATGTTATTAACTGAATCATTCGTTTATTAAGAAAACTAGAAGAACGCATATTTGGGTTGGGTTGTTTTACCTCTGAGCGGCACAGAAGAACGCATATCGGCTTTGGCGCATATTATTTCTCAAATTTAAAAAGCTGCATTTCCCACACTTCTCTCAGAAAAGTGGGTAGTTATTGCTGTCAGTGGAATGTCTCTTGAAAAGTTACCATCAAAATTTCAAATTTCTATCGTATACACATCATTTGCAAAAATCGTTAACAATTTGTGCCTTTTCCATAGTGATCTGTAATGATACATATTAAAACTACCTAAGTATTTGAAGACCTACCTAAGATATGTCTCGTGGCCGAATGATTAGCGCACTTCGCTACTGATCTAAGGGTAAGGCAAGCCCGGGTAAGGCATGCATGTGTTGTTTTTCTGCTGAGGTCATGCCATCCTCTTAGACCTTCTAGTATGGCTGACCTCTGTGGCAAGCAGCTGCTTGAGGGGGTATTTATTTTATTTTTTTTAAGTATTTGAAAAATGCGAATTATATTTCATTAGTACCAATACAAAAAAAATAAAAGTTTTTCAATTATCAGTTTAAAAAAAGCTGTTTTTCACCCACCCTGGGGAAAAGGGGTAAAGTCATTGCTGTCAAAACAAACTTGGTAACCTTCACATTCCACCACCAAATTTTCAAATTTCTAGCATAAATACATCGTTTGCAACGTTCGTTTGAAATTTTGGAACTTTCAACTTTTTACAACGTTAGAGGGCGCAATTATAGCTTTAGGGACATTCGGAAAGTGCAGATCGTAATATTTCTTCAATACCTATTCAATACAAAAAGAATTTTTTATTTATTTCTATAAGCGAGAAAGTCCGATGTCTGCAGACTGACAGACAAACGACAAAGCGAAACTATTATCTCGTTTTCTTTGAAAACGTTATACTTTAGTTTTATTTTCTACTTTTTTGGCCGCATGTAGAAAGAATGGATTTTTTTTAAATTTTTCTCTTTGTCACTAAAATACCTATTTTCCGGTTTATCACTAAAACACCATAAAAATATATACAAATTCATAAAACCTATCTTCATAAATAATATGTATCATAAAATAATATACAAATTCATTTGATATATAACTAATAATCTATCACATTTATCCTCCCCCGTTTCTTTAGAAGGAAAGGTCGTGTTTGAGGTTGCCCATAACATTGGAGACATCACAAGCTTTAATTTGAGATATAACTCGTTCGAGTCGACTCCCAAGAAATTTCTGTCCCTTTTCTTTTTTTTTCGGGGGGTGAGGGGGGAGAGAATGGTAGGTAGCATAATTCGAAGCAGTCTACGACGGTTCTCAAATGAGCTTTCACACCTAACTGTATACCTTCGTATTAACTGTATACCTTCGCATTTGACACCTAACTGTATACCTTCGCATTAGGAAGATATAGTAGAAGAATAGCTTTAAAACTCCCCCCTTTTTTGGGGAAGGGAGAGAAAAAAAGCATGGATGGTAAATTTTCTGTAACTTATAACTCTCCCCGCATCACAAGCTTTCATTTGCCATATAAAAAATTAAGTTTGTCCGTCACTTTCGAAAGATATGGTGGAACAACTGTTTAGCAAACACAAATCGACAAATAACGAACGAAAAGCAATAGGAAGATAGGTAAAAATAACTTGAATGTGTTATTTTCAGTTAATGCACTTAAAATGTGAAAAATAAACTTTTCACAAAAATGAATGACAATTATTGAATAATGACAGTAGGATGAAATGCAAATGTCCCTTTACTTATTATTTACACATATTATTTTACTGATATATGAATAACATTTGCTTTGTTTCTTTCAAATTTCAGAACTTAAATTAAAGTACCTAAGAATCGGTCCCCTATGAACTGATTATTAGGCGATCATAATCCGTACTCTTTTTTGCTAACAAGTTTGAATGGGCAAAAAAAAATATCAAATACTTGCAATCCCTAAACTGGAACTATTGATAAGAAGAAACAGCTAAATTTCTATGAGACTACATTTCGCATGGAATAGTAGTTTTCAGTTACGTTGCTAAAGCACCAACTTGTTGATAGTAAGGTGACACCATTTTTCGGCATCGCGAATCGAACTTGCTTCCCTCCGGCTTAGGAACACAATATTAGGGAACACTGCATCAAGCTAAATAAAATCGAAAAATGAAGAACACTATTGCAAAAATATTTAAATTGCGAAAATCATTAAATTGCAAAAAATAAATTGAATTAGTCCAACTTTGGTGACGAGGAACAAAAAATAATAACCGAAGGAAATAAACAGGAAGTGCACAGGAAATGGTACATATAAAAACGTATCACCAGCGAGTACATTGAATAAGAGGGGAAAAAAAACAGGTAGAAAGCTCAACAACAAAGAAAGAAAGAATGGAAAAGATGGGGTAGAGAAATCGAAAAGACAATGAAAAAGAAAAATCGCTGACAGTGACAAAGTAGATACACCGCCGGATTAGAGAGTAAAGAAAGGGAGAAACCAGTTTATCTAGTCTTTGGGGAGACTCTCTTGCTGCCAGGCAGCAACAGGGTCTCTAAAGATAAACAGAGAGAAATTGACAACCCAGTTGAGATCCTTGCATCAGCAGCAACAACAATGAGAGGTTGCCATTTCCGTAGTAGCACTGCACTTCATTTCGTGTAAAAATAAAGACGATGACAAGTGGAATGCTTGGACTATTGTTGAAAGAGTATGGCTCTCATGATTGGAAAGAGAACGAGCACGCACGCCGGACTAGCAGTCTTAGATTCCGATCGTATATTATATTAATATTAAACTCAGAACTTAACTGACACAGAACATTCTATCCACAGGACAGCTCCTTACTGTCGATATAAACGACAATATAGCTGGACTTGTAAAAAAAAAAGTAAGGCGATACCAATTTTCGGCATCGCGAATCGAACTTGCTTCCTTTCGGTTTCTGGCAATGGGTTGAGACGTTAAATGGTTATCAGGATGTTATCAGTCATATTCTGTACATCTTAATGCCTGCCTGTCTGTCTATCTACCTACTCAGTACGTAGGTAAAAAATCGCAAATCCTTTTCATTTTAAAACCAAAAAATGGTCAAAACTAACATGTCCAGATTTTATTCTTTAAGGTCAGTTTACTTTGTTTACATTGGAATCTTTCCTAATTAGTGATTCACGGAAAACAAAGAACTGCAAAGATAAAGTTTTCATATTTGCCCACTATAGAAATGTTACAGAATTTCTATTGGACGTAGAGTTTTTACTTTTTATGCTTTCTAAAATTCCGAAATTATGACCACAAGTTTTATATGTGGAAATTATAATGAAATAATGATATCACGAAATCGTGAGAGCTAACGATCGATCACAGAAGTCAGATTGGCGAAAAGAATTTTGCAACGTACAAACTAGAATGGACAAAAAAATGAAACATCCATGTTATGTCAATGGAATATCAAATTCTAAGCTCCAAAACTTCTAAAATAACCTTTTTAGAAAGTGAAAAATGTGACTGATTATAAATTAAACATCTACATCAAATATAGGATCATATCTAAATTACTAAACATCTCGAGGAAGGAGATCGAGTTAGTAATTTCGTTACGCCGCGTTACATGAGGGGAGAGAATGTTCGGAGATAACGTTACATACCTTTAAAATGATATATTTCTAGAATTTTCTCCCGTTTTCTAGTGACGAAAATAAGCTAATTATACTATATATTTACCACTAAATTTAAAAGGATTCTTGAAGTTGTAAAATAAAAGTAGTTTTAAACTAGAATTCGTTTTCTATTGTACGTTGAGACTTGAATCATAAAATACTAAGTCATAAACAATATGGCTTCCAAAAGGGGAAAAGCATTATAAAATTCCTAACAGATTTCACAGACACTTTATGAAGCCTTGAATCAGGGTGAGAGTTGGGTTGTTGGGTTGTTTTATCTGAGCGGCACTTTTTTGCACACCATGGGCTAAATGGCCAGGTCACAAGGACCCCGAAGGCTCAGAGAAGGTTGGGGGAGGGGACCCACTGGAACAGCTGTTGGGAGACAGATGGTAGCCTCCCGTCAAGGCCCTCCAGCGTGTTCTTTAACGTGCACAGGGTATGGCTCTCCCGCACACGGGGCCACGGCTTAACGTCCCATCCGACGGACGGCGGCCTTTCCAAGCCCATCGGTGTCCCCTACTGACCGTGGGCAGGGCGGGGAATTTTGCGGAGATAAATCTCAACGCTGACCCAGTTGGGACTCGAACCTGGGAACTGCAGATTACGAGCCTGGCGCGCTACCGACTGAGCCACCCCCGCCCCCCAGGGTGAGAGCGTAGCAGCATTGCTCCTTGACTTATAAAAAGCATTTGACACAATAGACTAGGGGTTCTCAAAATGGGGTCCGCGGTAAAATTTTTTGGGGTACGCCGTGAGAGCTCAAAGGGTTGGGTTGTTTTACCTCTGAGCGGCACTTTTTTGCACACCATGGGCTAAATGGCCAGGTCACATGAACCCCGAAGGCTCAGAGAAGGTTGGGGGAGGGGACCCACTGGAACAGCTGTTGGGAGACAGATGGTAGCCTCCCGTCAAGGCCATCCAGCGTGTTCTTTAACGTGCATAGGGTATGGCTCTCCCGCACACGGGACCACGGCTTAACGTCCCATCCGACGGACGGCGGCCTTTCCAAGCCCATCGGTGTCCCCTACTGACCGTAGGCAGAGCGAGGAGTTTTGCGGAGATAAATCTCAACGCTGACCCAGCTGGGACTCGAACCTGGGAACTGCAGATTACGAGCCTGGCGCGCTACCGACTGAGCCACCCCCGCCCCTGAGAGCTCAAAAGTCGCTAGATCTAGTAACAAAGTCGGTGTTTTATTTTATTCCCACTGTTATACTATAACTCTAGTTTTATCTATCTATACAAGGGGTACGCCAGTTACATACACATTTCCAGGGGGTACGTGAAGCATAAAAGGTTGAGAACCACTGAAATAGACCATACTATTTTATCAGATAAATTAGAGAATTATGGGGTTAGAGGCATTCCACTACTCTGGTTCCGGAATTACTTAACAAATTAGGATCTCTATAACAAAAATAAGCAAAACTTTTAGTTCTAGACGCCATATTAAACACAGTGTACCAAAGTACCTATTTTAGGGACTTTACTCTTTTTGATATACCTTAATGACCTAGTTGAAACTGATATATAAAGTCACTTATTTATATATGCAGATGATATAGTAATCGCCACTTCGAATAAAATCCAAGAGAACGCTGTGAAAGTTTTACAAGAAGATAAAATATTGTTACACATTGGCTTAATTATAATAAAATTAATTTAAACATTAAAAAAACCAAATGGATGCTTTTTCACTCCCCAGGAACTCGCATCAATAACCATATACGTATAAAAATACATAAAATCGACTGCATCTACAAGAGAAGCATTCTTAACGCTACAGACTGTAGCTGTACTGAAATAGAAACTATAAAATACTTAGGTCTACTCTTCGATAGCATATTACGCTGGAAAATACATACCAAAATTAATCTGCGGAAGTTTAAGATTCTGCGCTTTGAAACTGCATAAATTAAGATATATATTTTAAAAACCGAAACATTTAACTGTAAGGTTAATAATAGTCTATAAAGCTATATAGGAATCGATCATAAACAATGGTATAACAATTTACGGCACAACAAATTTAGCAAACATTAAAAAGGTTGAAGAAATTCAATCCTCAATCACCAAAATCTTAATATATGTCAATTACCGCACACATCTAACTACAGCTAAAGAAAGATTGGATTATTTAGATATCTTATCCTTTTGAATTTATATAAACACAACCTAACATCATATAATATTTTTTATGATAAACATAGAGTAAAAATCCAACACGAAAAAGATACAAGACTGAAAAAAACTATTTTCAGTTACCAACTTTTAGAAACAACTATAGAAAATATAAAAGCAATGACAAAATACCACATACTTTTAACCTATTACTACGGAAAATATTTTCCATAAACTCTTTTACTTTATTGAAACCCAAATTAAAAGATGTCCTAAAAAATAGATTCAAAGAAACAAACAAAAACATTCACTATAACAAACTGCTCAGACCCAAAGTGTACATAACCGAAGTGAGAAAAAAGAGATTTATTGTATTATACCTGGAAAAGGTTTTCTATAGCGCAAAATAGATTAGTGTTAAACGAAGACACTGTAATTATGAAATACCCTATACATATGCCCGAAAATCGCTTTTGAATTACAAATCTTATTTTACTATCGATGCTCTATGAAACTGAAATAAAAAGTCACTTATTTATATATGCACTATACGTTGTTAAATATTATAATGCTACATTTCGATATCAATATTACATTCATCATACATCAAGGTCAAACAATATTAATGTCACATCAAATGAATAAAGGCTAATCAACTGTTGTAACAAATTAAAAATGATTCAAAGAAACAAAGAAATCTGAAAGATATCCTGAAGATAAGCTTTAAGCTTTGCGGGTCACCTGTAACAATAAAATTTACTTATACTATGATCAAAGAATAATAAAAAAAAAATGCAACAAGGGAAGATCAGAGGGAAACCCGTAAAAATTTGGAACAAGAGGTTAAATATTTGAGAAGTTATGGGATCGAAAAATGAAAAATTTAGATGATAAACTATAACTAGAAGAAAATGAAGCTTTTCATTTTCCGAATCTTGTACGCTTTAACAGTGGTAATTATAGTATGCTGGGTTGTTTAACCTGTGAGCGGCACTTTTTTTCACACAATGGGCTAAATGGTCAGGTCACAAGGATCACCAAGACTCAGAGAAAGCAGGGGTAAGGCGACCAGCTGGATAGCTGTCAGGGAACAGATGATAGCTTCCGGTCAAGGCCATCCAGAATGTTCCTTAACGTGCACAGTGTATGGCTATCCTATACACGGAGTCATGTCTTAACGTCCCATGACGGTCTATGAGGATGGCAGCCTTTCTAAGTCCATCGGTGTCCCCTACTGACCGAGGGCAAGGCAGTGAGTTTTGCAGAGATAAATTTCAACGCTGCCCCAGGGGGGGACTCAAACCTGAGAACTGCAGATTACGAGTCTGGGGTGCTACCGACTAAGCCATCCCGCCCCTGTGGCAACAGCAGCAGATTTAAAAGTTATTATGACTCTAACGTTCACAGTTACGGAGCACTAAATGGCAACAATAAATTTCACAGCAATTATCGTTTCCCGTAGGAATATCATAGTAAATATATACTGCTCACAAAAATTAGGGGATATATTATCGCTTCATATTCATTTTGAAATAACCCCTAATTTTTTTAGCAGTATATTTGCTTCTAGCAAGCCCACCCTTTTGTTCTTTCGATTTGAAATATGGTACTGCAACCCAGACTACAACTAGCAACATTCTCTGAAAATTTGAAGCGTCTACTACGATTTCCTGATGAGTTATGGCTGCCACAGGCACACACACACACAGAGAGAGAGAGACATTCTTTCATTATACAGATATTCCATCCCATGGCAGAGTGGTTAGCATGCTTGGCTACTGATCAAAGGGACCAGGGTTCGACCCCCTAGTAGGGCATGGATATTTGTGTTGTTTTTGAGGTTCCGCCATCCTTATAGACCTTCTACTATGGCATATAAACTGACAGGCTCCTGTTAGACCTCTGTGGCAAGCAGGAGATTAATTTGATTCTGCTTGAGGGGACATTTATTATTTTATATTTAAACACTACATTAAAAAAAAAAAACTTAGTCATATTTAAAGAGTCATGGAAGCTGTACTTCTCGACTGCATCAATGCCAGTCCTAAGAAATTTGTACAAAATTGATGAATGCGGAAATAATTATTTACACAAACTTCTATAAAAGACACCTATTCTATCTATTTAATAAACAGTTTTACTTATAATTTAAGTTTAACGTCTGAGATAAATTCTGATGACTGGCATTGCTGTTATTAAATATTCAACCCCCATACTCTTTAAAACTATCGAATATTGTTGCAAATAGAGTTTTAGATTGATTTGATTGTGATCTGTGTCTTAGTTACTTTGTATATAAAATACTTATTTAAGAAGTTACGATGGTTCGAATTTGACTCTCCAGTGACATGCCACGGGGATGTTTATTCTATTCAGTATCTGTTAATAAGCCATTATGCAGTATTAATTGATCCATGAAAAAAAACGATTCTAAAATTTCCTGAAGAACGTAATAAATAATATAAACTAAATGCAGTTTGTAGTTCAGCCTTTTAATGAATTTTTTGGTATCTTATAATAAATTTTGTTCAAGAAACTGAAAGTTCTTATTTTGTTTCAGGTGTTGTGCAAGCTTTTGTCATCTTAGCCATGGCGAGTATGAACATTAACAATACTCTTCTGCATGTAATCACCTTCTTCACACTTCTGCTGCTGGTCAGTACACAGTGCCCTTGGTCTCGGGAACTGGTAGACCTACACACGGACTGTGTTTGCGCTTATAGCAATAACCAGAGGTTGTCAATCCAATGCAGTCCAGTTAATTTCACTAAACTCATCATCACTCTTACAAGTTCGGTGAAGAATATTCCTATTGATTTACTTTATGTCAATAATAGCACTATAGAGATACTTAGTGATGACATCTTTAAAGATCTTAATATTCAAAGCCTCCACCTTTCAAAGAGCAAAATTCGAGAAATTGCAAAAGGCGCTTTTAGAGGCTTGGAACGGAGTTTGAGAAGTTTAAATCTACAAGATAATCTCATACGAGAAGTACCAATAGAAGCAATAAAAGATCTGGTATCCCTCCAATTGCTTGATTTAGCTCATAACCTAATAAAGGAAGTTCCAGATGATGCCTTTAAAAATCTGCCTTTAACAACGTTAAAACTCTCCGATAACTATGTGAATATATCAGATGGCGCCTTTCGTGGACTAGAAGGAACGCTCAAAAATCTAAACCTCCAAGCTGCAGAATTAACAACAATACCAACGGCTATACAAAGGTTAAAAGTACTGGCTTTTCTTGATTTAGCTCAAAACAAGATAGGTAAAGTGGAGCCTGGCTTTCTTGCAGAAATGCAATCGCTAACAGCTTTAAATCTGGAGAGAAATCGAATCTTAAATTTAGATGAAAAGGCATTTCTCGGTGTAAATAACACACTCAGCTCATTATCCTTACTCAACAACTTGTTGGTACGCTATCCAATAGAAGCCATCGGCATTCTCACAGAAATTCGGGTAAGATTTTCTCTTTATAACAATTGCGAAAAAAAAATGCATATTTCTTAATATTTCTAATTTCAAACTTATGTGTACACATTTTTTTTTCTTTTGAACTACATTCTGTAAATAATTATCTATAACTAAAATAAATTTCTTCTTGGGCAGCATCTGCCATGGACATATAACAAAGACTGAAAGAAGAGAGACCTTAACAAACTATAACTAAATATCTAAATTTTATTCTGAATTTGATCTAAATTTTATTCTGAATTTGATCTAAATTTTATTCTGAATTTGAACCCAGGTTCTTTTGCTCTTTAGCTTAACTCGCTAACCCCTGACAATTGGAATGTTAAATACAGAGCTCTACATTTAAAAAACAAATTAAAATTTCATTAGAAATATTTGTTAGAGCTATCGATTAAAGGCAAATCATGTTAAATATTTATTCAGTATTTATAGTTATGTAAACTGGAAAAGCTAAAGCAATATATCTCATATACAAGAATTTTTCCCAAGACTACTTGAAAAAGACTAGGACAGTTTACACGAACCTTAAAAATAAAACGCATAAAATTACATTTGTAAAGTACACTGATATAAGAGTTATTTATTCTGTAAATGGTCTTAAAGAAAACTTTTAGGCTGAGCGACCAGCTAGTAAAAGTTCCTGTTTCCATAATCATGTAAATACTGAACGAATCATGTAAATACTGAATGTTATTAAAAAAAATCAAGATGTAGATACATTTAAGTTTCTGTACTCATTTCAAGCAATATTTTCTAGTTAATTTCCTTTGAAGTTTCTGAATCTCAAATTTGGCTTCTATTGTCGTAACATACTCGCAAGCTCATTTTATTACGTCGCTCATGTGTATCATTCACACAACAACACAATATCAGCAGCATCTACTAGATTTTTTCTACCTTATGTGAATAATTAAAACAAATAGAAAAGAGAATAAAATAGGAAAAAAAAAAACCTAGTATAAATATATTTTCCACTGCTTTCAGTCATTTATTAGCAAATGTTCTTTCATTTGAAATAATTTTGGAGTTTCCATTAATTCGGGTTGGGTTGTTTTACAGCTGAGCGCCACTTTTTTGCACACCATGGGCTAAATGGCCAGGTCACATGGACCCCGAAGGCTCAGAGAAGGTTGGGGGAGGGGACCCACTGGAACATCTGTTGGGAGACAGATGGTAGCCTCCCGTCAAGGCCATCCAGCGTGTTCTTTAACGTGCACAGAGTATGGCTCTCCCGCACACGGGGCCATGGCTTTTCTTGATTTAGCTCAAAATAAGATAGGTAAAGTGGAGCCTGGCTTAAAGTCCCATCCGACGGACTGCGGCCTTTCCAAGCCCATCGGTGTCCCCTACTGACCGTGGGCAGGGCGGGGAATTTTGCGGAGATAAATCTCAACGCTGACCCAGCTGGGACTCGAACCTCGGAACTACAGATTACGAGCCTGGTGCGCTACCGACTAAGCCACCCCCGCCCCGAGTTAACATAATGAAAGCTCTCTTATAATAACACTGAGTCGTGTGTGAGAGTTGGTAAGGCTTGTAGCAATTGGTTTAGCATTACTTCTGGTGTTCGACAAGGGTGCATTTTGTCTCCTTTTCTCTTTAACTTGGTTATTTATTATGTTATGCGAAATTCACTTCAAGGGAAAGATTTTGGCCTTAAATGAACTGGAGATACGAAAATTTCTGATTTAGATTATGCTGGTGATTTAGCCCTTTTGACAAATGATGTTGATGAGATGAACTCTTTCATTCGAGCTGTTGATGAGACTGGTAGTAGAGTAGGTTTGGTTATAAACAGAGAAAACTAAAGTGATGAAAATTGGTCAGGCAGGCTGTGATTCAGTTAATCTAAATGGTTGCAGTCTTGAGCAGGTGTCACAGTTTAATTATCTTGGGAGCTATGTAAGAGATAATGGTGATGTGCGGCATGAGATTAACAGACGAATAGGGATTGCTGCCGGGACTTTTAAGAATCTATGGAGAGTGTGGAGAAATAGGCGTATACACCTAAAGACTAAAATTAGACTGTATAATAGTTTGGTTCTTTCTAGGGTTAGTTATGGTAGTGAAACGTGGACGCTGTGTAAACAAGATAACAGGAAACTAGATGCTTTTGATTCTAGATGCTTGCGCAGTATCTTGGGTATTAGGTGGTTCAACTTTGTAACTAATGATGAGGTTAGGCAAAGGAGTTGGCAACCTCCTTTAAGCAGCATATTGTGTTGAGAGAGACTCCGTTGGTTTGGCCAGTTGCCCGTATGAATAATTATAGATTGGCGAATATGGTTATGAAGAGTGTGCCTAAAGGCCTCAAAAGAGAGGGAGACCTAGATTGGCTGACAATACCAAACAGGGTTAGGTTGGGTTTTTACCTCTGAGCGGCACTTTTTTGCACCCCATGGGCTAAATGGCCAGGTCACATGGACCCCGAAGGCTCAGAGAAGGTTGGGGGAGGGGATCCACTGGAACAGCTGTTGGGAGACAGATGGTAGCCTCCCGTCAAGGCCATCCAGCGTTTTCTTTAACGTGCACAGGGTATGGCTCTCCCGCACATGGGGCCACGGCTTAACGTCCCATCCGACAGACGGCGGCCTTTCCAAGCCCAGCAGTCCCCTACTTACCATGGAAAGGGCGGGGAATTTTGCGAGATAAATCTCAACGCTGACCCAGCTGGGACTCGAACCTGGGAACTACAGATTACGAGCCTGGCGTGCTACCGACTGAGCCACCCCGCCCCCAATACCAAACAGGACCTTGGTAGAATTGATGTACTGTGGCCAGATGCAGCTGATGTAACTCAGGACAGATATGCTTGGAGAACTAAATTGCACAATCTGGTTGGACCTCCATAGCATGACTCCTTGAGAATGATGATGATGAAAGTTAAGTGGCACATCAATATAAAATTATTTATTATTATTCTATTAAAATATTACTAACATTTTTTAAATTAAGTACTAACTTTTTAAATATAAAGAGCAACTGATTGAATTTTAACCAAAAATATTTTAATTAAAACATATAAATTATACACCTGTTAGTAAGCTATCTGGGTATCAGTTCTTGATCAACACATTCTACCACCAGAATTTCTAATTTCTAGCATAAATATATATTGTTTAAAATATTGCTTCAAGTTTCACATTTTCTACATGTAGTGCCCTCTAATGATGTATATAAAGCCTTTTGGAGGATTTGAAAAGTATGAATCATATTTCGTTAGTATTATTCAATGCAAAAAAAAAAATCATTCCTGGAACTCCCAAAATAAAAAGTTGCATTTTCCAACCCCCTGGGGGTGAAGGGCCAATTACAGCTGTCAATGCAAACCCCTTGATCATCATTCTACAACTCAGACTTTTAGCCCAATGGATCATTTACAATTATCTCTTAAAACAAAAAATGCCTCTCCCCAATAAAGGTTAAAATCACTGTTGAAAATGCAAACTTCATGACATCACATTTCACAACCAAAATTTCTCAAGTAATTACATTCCTTGCAGCATTCGTTTGAAATTGTGCAATTCACAACTTCTTCCACGGTTATAAAGGTATTGGGAGATTTCTACAATGAAAATCGTAATATTTAATCCATCTTATCCAACCTAAAATGAATTTTTAATTTATCTCTAAAAACAAAGAATCTGAATGTCTAGAAACGGACAGACGACAAAGTAAAAACATTAACTCATTTTTCTAAAAAAAGGAATTAGAAATTGAAGAAAAAATACGCACTTCCTCTAAATACTATTAAACACAATAATTGTGATAAATAAAATTTAAGGGATGTGAATAATGCAGTTTTCATAGTTTTTTTGAAATTAAGATATCGCTTTAGTATATATTTTTAATGTATATGCATATATATTGTAGTGGATTTAAAATCTCTGTTATTGTCATTTGAACATTAGCAATTAGAAATATAAACAATTATGCCATTTTTGTTGTTCATATTTAACGATTTTGTATCTTCCTAACAGGTTCTTGACTTGGGTTTTAATGGTATCATCACTCTTCCTCATGATGCCTTTAAGATGAACAAGTTTCTAACATTGTTGGCTCTTGATGGCAATCCTTTGTCTACTATACCAATAGACGCATTTATGCACCTCAATTCCACTCTACGTGGCCTCAGCATAGGAGGTTATAGTTCTATTTTATTTGCATAATTCAAATATGATTATAAATAATTTTTTCTCTTAACTATTTACTTACACCATTTTGTTTAGCAAAGTAAAATATCTATATAACAAAGCTGTGCAGAAGACCACAATATATTCGCTACAATGAAATTCCATTACAATAAACGCAAGAAATTTCGTTACAAAAAAATCTAACAATTGTTCCTTATTACAAAATAATTATAACGAAAGAAATTTATTATTCAGGTGTTAACTGGAAGAATAATATATCGCCTTTGGCGAATATAAGATGCTCATTTTCAAAGAAAATTAAGTTTTTCATTTTCCAAATTTTGCACCTTTTAACAGTGGTAATTCGTACTAATGGGTGATTGGAAAATGTACAGGGGTTTATCGAAATAATGGAAACACCTACTGTTTGTGAAGAACATTTTATTA
The DNA here is from genome assembly GCA_038380435.1 of Ryuthela nishihirai. Classification (NCBI taxonomy): domain Eukaryota; kingdom Metazoa; phylum Arthropoda; class Arachnida; order Araneae; family Heptathelidae; genus Ryuthela; species Ryuthela nishihirai. The sequence goes on from JAWZYU010000021.1 coordinate 58,343,276, forward strand.
ATAAGCTGTAGGCCCACCTCGGGCATTCAGAACAGATGTAATCTGACATGGAATAGATTATTCAAGTGATGCACATATGGTAATGGAATGTAGGATCTTCTTGTAAAATATTGCCCAACTGTGCCAGTGATGGTGAAGGTAAAAAGTTTGATCTGACCTTACACTCCAGATATTCCCACAAATGTTCAATAATATTGAGGTCTGGAGATTGAGGTGGCCATGATAGCTGCTGTACCTCATCCTCTGCAAACCACAACTTGACACATTTCGTACAATACACGGGTGCATTATCTGCTTGAAACCAGGGACAGTCATTAGGAAACAATGCCCGCAACATTGAGTGCAGGTGGTCCCCGAGAATGGAATCGTACATTGTGGATGTGACACCACCCTGAAGAATAACTAATGGCCCTAAGAAATGCCATGATATGGCACCCCACAACATCAGGGATTCACCTCCATGCTTCACAGTTGGAACCAAACAGTTGGGGTGGTACACTTCTGCAAGATTTCACCAGACGTACAGTGATGGGAAGCAATGTGTAGCACGATTCTTCAGACCAGATGGCATGTTGCCAGTTTATGTGCTTTGCACCACCTTACACATTTTGTTGCATTGATGTTGGTAATCAGAGGTTGGTGGATTACAGTACAGCCATAAACTCTGGCACGATGAAGTTCCTGATGAACTGTTTATGACGGAAACAGAATCATTCTGATAGGTGTTCAACTCCTGCTATTTGCAGTGCCATGGTCTTGTACCTCCATTGTACAATCTGTGCCAACATTCCCCTATCTCTATTTGACAACTTCATATGGCATCCACAATTTTCATGTTTGGAGGCAGCACTCTGTCCTTTTTGATAGGTAGTCATAATCTTTGATACAGTTCCATATGTTACACCTACTATTTCCACCGTTCTGGTTACTGAAGCTCCTGCAAAATGCACAACAATGATCATGCCTTTTTGGAGGTCACTGAGATCTGACATTGCCAACAATTACACCATAGCTGTTTCACCTGTGCCTGTGGCAATGCTACGTGATAGCCAACATCATACTTCTCCCCTTTATATATCTCACATCATGGGTGACATCATCCCTATGATATGCATATGACACATTGCATGAACTCCAGTTGCCATCGGGGGGGGGGGGGGGGCGGTTCCATTATTTTGATAAACCCACTGTATATGATAATGTATTATTAACATTATACAGCACAAAAATAATTTCTCATTTATTTCTTAAAATAAAAAAGTTGCACTTTCTCATTCCCTAGGGTTCTTCTGCAGCAGAGACGTAATTCAATTGTCTGCCAGTGCATATATAACAATTTATTATTCCTATTTTAAAATATTATTTAAAATTTTAAAATTAAATGCTAACTTTTTAAACATAAGAAGCCAGTCTAATTCTAACCAAATGTAATATAATATAAACACATATGAATATTAAATTCTATTAGTAATCTATGTACCAGTTGTTCATCAACAGAATTTCTATCCTAAATACACTATCTGTTCAAAAGTATCTGGACACCCCTCCTGAATAGTGGATTCACCCATATACATCACAGCCATGGCCCAAACAGGTAAAAAAGGATGCACATGGCCTAGCAAACCTCACAGACATGCATGAACAGGAGAATAGGCCATGCAGCAGAGCTCAGTGACTTTCAATGTGGCATAGTCATAGAATGCCACCTTAGCAACAAGTCAGTTCGGGACATTTTGGCCCTGCTGCATCTACCTCAATCAACTATCTGTAGGTGATATTATTGTGAAGTGGAAACACCTAGGATCAACAAAAGTGCAATTGTGATCCAGTAGGTCAGGTAAAATGACAGAGCAGTACCACCAAGTGCTGAAGTGGGTGGTGCGACAAAGTCGCCTGTCCTTGGTTGCAATCCTCACCACCGAGTTCCAAAATACCTCTGGAAGCAATACCAGCACCAAAACAGTTCATCACGAGCTGCAGGAAATAGGTTTCCATGACCGAGCAGCCACACACAAGTCTAACATCAACAAGATTAACTCTAAGCATCAGTTAGAGTGGTGTAAAGCACAGCACCAGTGGACTCTTGAGCAGTGAAACAACAATCATTAGAGTGATGAATGATACTTCACCATCTGGCAGTCCAATGGACGAGTCTGGGTGTGAAGGATGCCAGGTGAACGCTACCTGCCTGACTGTGTTGTGCCAACTGTGAAGTTTGGTGGAGGAAGCATCATGCTCTGGGGCTGTTTTTCATGATTTAGGTTGGGCCCCCTAGTTCCAGTGAATGTAACTCTGAACACCATGGCCTATAATGACATTCTCGACAATTTTATGCTCCCAACTTTATGGCAACAGTTTGGTGAAGACCCTTTCCTATACCAACATGAAAATGCCCCAGTCCACAAAGCAAGGACCATGCAGGAATGGTTTGATGAGTGGAAGAATTTGACTGGCCTGTACAGAGCCCTGATCTCTATCCCATGGAACACTTTGGGGATGAATCAGAACATCAACTGCGCACCAGGCCAAACTGCCCGACATCAGTGTCCGGCCTTACTAATGATATTGTGGCAGAATGGCAGGCAATTTCCGCAGCAATGTATCAAAATCTAGTGGAAAGCTTTCCCCACAGAGTGGAGGCTGTGATAGCAGCAAAGAGTGGGCCAACACAATATTAATTTCTTTTTTATTAGTGGGAGATTGTGGATGAGAGAGTGTCTAGATGCTTTAGATCATATAGTGTATATTGTTTGCAATATTACTTCTTTATATTTCCTACATTTAACACCCTCTAACAATGTAAATTAAGACCTTTTGAAATATTTGAAAAGCATTAATCATCATATTTCGTTATTACCTATCCAACCCATAAATAATTTTCTATTAATCTCACCCCAAAAAAGACCGCATTCCTCCCTCCAATCCCCTGGGGGTGAAGGGGAAAACTGTTGCTGCCAATGTAAATCCCTTGATAATCACACTCCACCATCAAATTTCTAGTCCATATAAATAGTTTGCATCATTCGCCTAAAATTTTGAAATTTTCGAAAATTTCCACCATTAGAGGGCCCAATTAAAACTTTTTGGAGATTTGAAAAGTGTGAATCATAATAGTTAATCAATAACATGCAACACAAAAAGAATTTTTTATTTATATCTAAAAATAAACAATTATCTATTAAGAGAAAAAAAAAGTGTTTTCTTGCCTCCTCTAGAAGTAAAGTGGAAATCATTGTTGTCATTGCATATTTCATGATATTTTACAACCAAAATTTCAAATTTCTAACATAATTGTATAGCTTTCAATATTCTTTTGAAATTTTCAACTTTTTCCACTGTTAAAGTACAATTGGGGGATTCTGAAAGTGCAAGTTGTAATATTTCATCAATACCTATCAAACCCTAAAATAATTTTAAATTTATCTCGGGAAATGAAAGATATTGAATGTCTACAGATGTACAGACAGACAACAAAGAGAAAACATTTGCTCATTTTTTTTCTAAAAACGAGCTGAAAACTAAACCCAGTAAAAGCAGCAAAGATCAAAAAGTGTACATTGCATTGTTTAAGGTTTTTCTTTTTTTTCCAAATTTTGTATACTGTAACATAAAGATACTTAGCAAATTGGCATTGGACCGAAAATAATTTCGTGTTTTACTGAATTTTTCATTACTCCAGTGTTCATTACACCGACATTGTACTATGCCCATTACTCCTATAGTTTAAACAAAAAAATTAAACATCCTTTAAAAAATTCATAAGGAAAATGTTTTATGTAAAACATTCAAGCTTTGTGATATAAAAAAAAAAACAATTTTTTTTTAGACTTATGGCCAGACCCTAAGAGAGATGAATGGTGGAGGGACCAGTGACATATGTGGAGGCTCAATCCCCATTCCAAAAGCCATATAAATATATGAATATAGTCAATAAATACTTTAAAAAATCAGATTTTTCGTGAAATTCCCCCAATTTTGCATTTTTATTGTAATTTTTTTTATTAAAAAAAAAGTATGTTTGCAAACTCCCCCTGCCCTAGGACTATGCCATGGCCAAATGGCCTTTCCTTTATCTGAGCCTACTTGTGACACTAAAAAAAACACATCTCTTCTGAAGCAAGTTCATTCCCAGAGTGTTGTCAGACTTAGTAAGATACCAGTCAGTTTAAACTATTACCCACAGGATATCACTTAACAGAACAAAAACATTAAGACAGTTAGTGCCTAATCAGATTCGATCCAGTTCTATTGAACACAGGATAGCATTCCAATCACAAGATAGATGATAAGCATTCAAAGAGCCATAAATTTTTTTTAGTTTATAATATTTTCCATATCGCATCATATCTCAAGACAAAAAAGTTATCACTTAAATGAGCTGATTTCTTAAAGACAATTTTACCTGATAAAAGAACAACAGTTTCGTAAGCATAAAAACATTTTCCAAACATTTTAGCTCAAAACTGCTGTTTGGTTGCCATGACTGTCATATACCTACAGTCATCATATACAGTGCCATAGTTGAAAAAAGAAATGCAAAAATAATTATATGAATGTTTACACTTTTAGTTTGTCAATGATATCCTAATTCAAACATTTTAATCCATTTAGCATTTCCATGCAGTGCTGCATGCATGGGTAGTACTTTTTGGCTGTGGTGCAAATGAAAACTGAGTTCAAACGCTTTATAAGACATGGAAGTTTGTGCATTATAGAGCTTGAATTAATATTACAAGTAGATGTAGCTCAGGACAGACTTGCTTGGAGAACTAAATTGCATGGTCTGGTTGGACCTCCGTAGCCCATGGCTGCTTGAGGATGATGATGATGAACAAATATAATAATGCTGTTATTGAGAAGCATTTTCGCATTTCAATTAAATCTTACGAAACTTCTGTGAAGCATTATTATTATAAAAGTGTGTCACTATTTCAAATTTCTAGTTATTAAAATTATTTCAGTTCACCATAGGTTGCGAACTGCTTCAATGCGATTCAAGTTTATAACTACATAAAAAGAAGCTATTTTATTTTCCATTATAAAGTTATCTACTTTCATTTCAGGTTCTTATTTAGAATGTGACTGCAGAATACAATGGATTGCAGAATGGATTCGTGATCTTGACCTTCAAGTCAGCAGCAGGGAAAGAAATCCTCAGTTCTGTGGTAAACCAGAACACCTGCGCAGGCGCAGCTTTTTCCAGCTTGTACCTACAGATCTTGTGTGTGAAAACGAAAGCACACTCCCTCCTACAACAGTGAAAGAGGACACCACAGACACTCTGATTATTAGCGATCATTCCACCAGCATCACATATGGGGTGTCACTACAACAACCAACAAAGCGGCCAAAGCGTTTGCCTCCTGATCGTCCACTTACTGTGTCTGTGAGTGATATTAAACGGACACCAGCAAACAACACTCACAAAGTAGTCACTGTCGATATGGATATAAATATTGTAACTACAACACAAGAAACAATCCAGACTGAAAATGAAAAAGGAACTGAACCACCACCAAGAAGTGGAACATCAAGTGTTAGTCGCAAAGAGGAAATGCTGGGAATTCGAATCAAACATGCATATAAAAGAGATTCCACGTTGATAGTCGAATGGGATGCTACAGATAGCTTATTGGGATTTCAGGTGATAATTCGCATGTTTGGTGAGAGGGAGTTTAAGCGTGTTCTCTCTCTCCCACAAAATCAGCGAAGAGTAGAAATTGACAAACTTGCATTAAGCCAATGCCTTATTGTGTGCGTAATTGAATATGAGGATGCTTCTTCGATAAAGATAGAATCAATACCATGGAGGCAATGTCGAGAACTGAAAGGAGATGAAAACAAAATTATATCTTTGGATAAAGTTGTCATTGGTGCATCAGCTATCATATGTGTTGTAGTTATAATTGGAGCCTTAATAGTAATCATTTTTCACTTCAGGAGAAGAGAAAAGGAAGATACAACTCTTCCATCTACACCCATGCCTGGTAGCATGCCAATAATCAAGACAGAGACTGACTGGGAAACTCTTTCCTGGAATAGCGGACGTAGCACACCAAAAACACAGCGATGTCTCACAAACAGCAATTTAACAAAATCTGGTTCAACAAGTCACAGTTTTGTTATGAGTGACGGTCATCTCCACAAAACATCCTATCCTAAATTAGGCAATGGGTTTTCAAAATCGTATTCCACTCATGATAATGAATCACGTTTGTCATATTCTCACATGTCTAAGATTTCTAATGGACTGATGGGGAATACAGACATCCAAAGATCAAAATCACTAACTAGGCCAGCTGGATATCATCCTTACACTGGCGGCAATTTTAACCGTAAAAAGAAACACAGAGGAAATGGTCGACTGGCTTCTGCAAGCTCTGCTCACTCTTCGACTGAGTGTGAATCTGACTGGAATGGTCGATCCATATGGAAAGACAATGATGTAGATATCTATATCAGTCAAAACCACATGGTTCCTGGCAGCAGAAAATATCGCAGAGACTACAGCATTAGATGAATGTTCAGAATATGATAAAAAACATATACCATAATCAACATTAAAAAGACTGTGATCTTTTTTTACCACAAAGGCTTCAGACATCTAACTACTTTCATGGAGGTGTTCTTGAACAGAATTCCCTCCCAGCATAGTGCTATGAGATTATATTTCACTTAATATAAAATTCATGTCAGTTCATCATAACTCATATTTCCTTCACAATTTTTTCAGTTATTACTATTCGTTTTGCTTTGTGAATATCCAAAATTGTGGTATATCAACATAATTGAAGTTTCGTAAAAGCTCTTGTTAATTATAGCGCAATGTTTCCAGTCACATAGAATATCTTGTATTCAGTTCCATACATTTCTGCACTTAAGATATCCCAAATATATAAAATCCTAAATACATATAATTATTGAATAAATGATTTCATACATATAAATCATGCCATAAAAATGCATAGTGACTTTTGTGAGAGAAATAACAAAGAACTGAAAGAAAATGGATGTCTTCAATATACGTGCTGGACACTTATTTAAAAAACGCCAAGAAAATCTATATGGTGATATTGTTTAAGCTGCATGTTCATTTGTTAATTCAGACTATCTTACTTTTATAATCATTGGTTAGAAGTCTTATCACCTAAATAGCGAGAAAGAATGCCAATGTTTATGATGCAATATCGCCTACTACGAAAATTATATCACATCTATTCATCAACTGGACAGTTAATCAACTGAATGAGCATTGTACAAATTATAAACATATCAAAGTTAATGATATCTTTCCCCAGTATTCTATACCTCACCAACAGCGAAACTCAAATATTTGGCATGCAATGCCAATAAAAAATTACATGTATATAATAAATTTTACATCAAATATTCTGCAATCAGAATTAGCAAAAATTGTAGTTTTGAGTCTTAACTCTGTAAATAAACATATGTTTGATGGTAATAATGGTGTGTTAAAAGGAAAAAGAGATTTGATACATTGGTGCTGTGAAAAATATATGATTTTAATTAAAAAAAACTTTTGCAAACTATCATTTTTGTTGCTTTTGGACCTCATGTTTTTATTTAATAGACAGAAAATTACAATAATTTGCTCTTGCTTAGATGCTAAATGCTGATTTATTATCATATTCTGATATGTTTCAGAGTTGGCAGTTTTCTCATTGAAAGGATTTTCATATCTAAATAGCATATTAACAGGAGTGCATTCAGGAATGCTCTCCCCCAGAACCCCCCTCAAGCAGCTACTTGCCACAGAGGTCTGACAGGAGCCCACAGTAGAAGATCTGAGAGGATGGCAGGACCTCAGCAGAAAAACGACACATACATCCATGCCTTATCCGGGGCTCGAACCCAGGTCCCTTAGGTCAGTAGCCAAGCGCGCTAACCACTCGGCTATGGGACGGCCACCGAACACATTAGTGCAAATACAAATAATCTTTGAAGTAGATATCTGCATGTATATAGAAGAATAGTTACGAAATATTAAAAAAAAAAAGCAACAGGACTGTTACAAAAATGTTTACCAGATTAGGAACTTTACCCATTAATCTGGATTGTTTGTTTCTTTTGTCCATGAGGTAATCTAAGGGAACATTTTATTTATGGAACATATTAAGTACCAATTGTGATCCTAGAACAGTACAAAATTGCAACTGCCTTTCAATTAAATCTGATCAAAATCGAAACAAAATCAAATAATTGAGTAACACTTCATGTAGATATTACTCGGAAATCAGACATATGGTTGAAATTGCTTGAGGCTACAATGATATCATCAGATGCATAACAAAGAAGGTGAGAATGAAAAATCTTTTTCCCTAACACTAATTCTGAGCATGTCTGATAACAATAATATTTTACTGAACATCATATTTATTCATATCATATATATACACTACAGAAAAAAAACTGCAACACCTGGGAGGATTAATGCCATTTTATTGAAATGCAGGCAGCTGCTAGTTCTTAGGAGAAAACTCTCAGAAGCTTTTCGGAGCAAAGACAGTGCTCCGTCTTCAGTGAAGTGATGCTATGTACTGACGTTAGGTCTGTTTACACAAAGAGCTTCTTTCCACGTCGTGAAGGGTGATCCCAGTGTCTCGGTTGGAGGTGGGGACGGACAAGGAAAGACAGAGAATTTCAAATTATTTTAAATTAATTTTTGAGCAAGAAGGTCTTTTTAATTGTATGCTGCTAGCATACACTGAAATGTGTGACTGATTATATTATCAAAAAAAAAAACATGGAAAATTACCATTTTAACTACCCGGTAAAGTGGTATAATTAGTATGACGTTGAACCACCCAGAGCAGCAATGCATTCATGAACATGGGGGGGGGATGGGGGGGGAGGCTATCATACAGCTCTATAATGTCCTCCTGAGGGATAGAATGCCAAATTGCACAAAGTCGCTGTTCCATTTCAGCGACAGTGGTTGGCACATCTCTTGGGTGTTGTTGGAGCTGTCAGCCCATCATGTCCCAGATGTGTTCAATAGGTCAAAGGTCCAGCAAGCGTGCTGGCCATGGTAGTACCTGAATGTTTTGCTCATGTAGATACTGCAGACTAATGCACACTGTGTGGGGACAGGCATTATATTTCTGGTAAAAGGTTCCATGCTGCTGAACAAATGGGACAGCCACTGGCTGCAAAATGTTGGTAACATATCATTGGGCAGTTAGAGATTCCCTTATGATGACCAGTTCTGACCGAGATGTCTGACTAATGGCACCCCACACCAAGTGCTGGAGCTTTGTGACTGCTGCATGCACTGGATGTCGTTCCTTTCCCCTGAATGACAGTGAACACATTGTCTACCATCATGCCGACCAAGACAAAAACAAGATTCATCACTAAACATCATGGTACTCTACTCTTGTTCATTCCAGTTCTGTCTGAGGTGACACGACCTAAAGAAGTGCTTGCATGTGGGCAGATGTGAGGGGCAAAAGCAGTGCCGGATTATAGGCTCACAATGAAAACTGTAACAGCCTGTTGTTTACTGTCCACCTGGTAGGCATTCGATGTGTTACCTGTTGCCAGTCCCTTTGCAGTTGCAGTCACAAATCTGTCACGCAATGCCATGCGTCGCAAATGGTGGTCCTGTCGCTCCGTGGTCATACATCGTCTTCCTGATCCTTGTCAGTGTATGGTGAATCCTTCTTGAACCCACTGGCACCATATGTGTACAGTGGTGCTGGGATTGCTGCCAACAAGTTTGGCCACATCTCTCTACAACAAACCAGTTTCTCTAACGCTGATGATTCTTCCATGCTCAAAGTCTGTTAACTGTTGGAACGGCCGTCAACGTCTGCATAAGGGCAGCTTCAAGGGTTTAGAACAATTTGAAACAACATTTTGTCAACCAGGGAGCTTTGTTGCCTTTATCTGTGTTTGACTGCTCTGCACCTGTGACGTCAGCTTGCACCTATCCAATTGTTTCGATCATCCTGTAAACCTAATCATTTCCATATATTACCACCTCCCTAAATTTCGTCACATCTGCATAACTTCTTGCAAGTGTTGCATTATTTATTTCTACAGTGTATTATCAATTCCTATAAAAAAGCCAGTAAAAAAAAAAATTTGGGGGGGAAGGGGGGCACGAGATGAATTTTGCAAGATTTGGCTGTAGCAGATTAGTAGGAAGGTGAAAGGGAAGTGATCAGGATGCCCTTATAGGTTCTGAAGCAGTAGTAGTATTCTCTATCATGTGGACTTTGTATTGATGCATCATTACAAGTATAGTAGTGTAAAAAGGCTTAGCTTCGCTTATTTTTAAAATTTTCAGTATACCTCTGGTTATTTTTATTTATAGTTCTTGATTTCAATGCTTCAGCTAAGCAGTATTTGCTTATTTCGAACATTTTTTATTTTGTGCAGGCCCAGCGACTGGCATGCTTGGTTGTGGATCAAAGGAACCTGGGTTCAAGCCCAGATAAGGTATGGAGGTTTCTTCTCTTGTGTTGTCTTTATACTGAGGTCTCGCTTTTTCACAGACCTTCTCTGTGATGTATTTATACTGATATGCACTTATTACATCTATGGTTAAATACAGAAATACTTGACTTAGCTCCAAATAAGTTGTTTGCTATATTAATTCATTTCACTTAATAAGAGGCAGAATGTTTCTTTTTTCAAAATCTTCAAATTTGAGGATTATTTTTAATTTGGGAAAATTTAGCTCCATTTTGTCATGTTGACACAATGTTATTTCTAGATGGACTGCCTTCTGACGATCCTGCTACTGATCTGATCTCCGCCTCGCTACTGATCTAAGGGACTTGGGTTTGAGCCCCGGACTAAGGCATGGATGTATGTGTCGTTTTTCTGCTAAGTCCTGCCATCCTCTCAGACCTTCTACTATGGCATATAAACTGACAGGCTATTGTCAGACCTCTGTGGCAAGCAGCTGCTTGAGGGGGTATTTATTTTTTTTATTACTGAAAGTAAAGTCATTTAGCGGTGATTAGAAGGGTATTGCCTCACCCACCTAAGGAGTGAATGTGGTGAGAAGTTTACTGTAGTCAGTCATGTAGTGATACTACATGACTGACTAGAGTAAACTTCTCCCCACATTCACTCCTTACTGAGGAATAGTAAAATTCATTAAAACAAAGGTCATACCTCAACACCAATTACTCAAAACATGTTTTCATGCATTTCAGAAAAAAAAAAGCACAATTAAGAAAAGAATTGGAAATTTACAGAAAATGACTAAATTTAAACCAACAATTAAAAAATTCTGATGTCACAGAATTTTAGAACACAAAATTTATCAAAATTGTGAAAAAATATGATAATCAGGGAAGCAAAAAAAAAATCAAATTTGAGCCATGAAAAACTTATAGCCCCTAACCATAATCTACTGATTTTTCTCTAAGAAGTTTGAAACACTGTCTTCAGGTGGATGCTGGGAAGTGCAGCTATAGCCTCAAGTGAATCGCGAAGAAAATTCGCCAGTCAACAGGCTTTGACTGGTGAAACAAATAATCAGAAAATCGAGGATCAGTTAATTGAGGTTTTCAGTATGTCAAAAACCTATGCCTCTCCCTCCCGAAGAAATTTTTCTCGCTATACCTCTGGTATTAATAATTAGTTATCTACATAGTCTTCAGATACTAAAAGTCTACTATCTGTTTTGATGATATGGGAACTTGAAATCTTTAAGAAATTACATTTTTGAATCTTAGCTATGACAAATATAAAATCCTTGACATTTTGGTAAATCTTCTCTTAAAAGCCAACTGTATACAATAAAAATATTTTTGCCTTCAACTTTCACTATTTTATTATAAAATATATATAAATATATATGGAAGCCTAGTTAGAAGGCTTTTGTCATGGCTTATTCAATTTGTCATGTTGTTGACACATTTTTATTTCTGGATGGCAACAAAACATAAACAAGACATGAGTTTTTATTTTCCTGAAACTAGGTGTGAAACTCCTGTGCACTGAAATACTCTGGTGCCTTAAGTCTGGCATCTTCAAGTCATTTGGCTGTAAGTTGCATCAAGTACAGGTGTGTTGGGGTAGAGTGCGACATCGAATGAGTGTAGGGTGCACTCAGGGGAACAGTTAAGTACATTAATTAGGTCCACCCCTGAATGGATGGTACTGTGTGTGTGTGGAAAGGGAAAATATGGGGCAAAAAATTGAGTGCTTTCTCTAAGTTATATGTGGGAGTATTTTCGTTTGGCAACTAGTGGTCCAAAGGTTTTTGCAAAAGGTTACAAAAAGGGTTTCAAAAGTTTGTGTAATTTAATTTTGAGAAATAACTGGGGAATGGTTGGATAGAATAGGAGTTTGCAGGCTTTGGTTAAATTCGCTAGTAAACAAGGGTCAGTTTTCAAGTGAGCAAGTTCAGTTAAATTTGTGCGAAATGGGTGTAAGCAATTTCTATAGCTTGTAATTCATCAAGGGTTACTTTTAATTTGTTGATGTAGTCAGATGCATCTAGTAAGACTAATTGATCGGTTTTATTGGTGAGTATTATTTTAATATTATTATCTTTCTTCAAGTTTTGTAGAGTTTTGATTTTGTTTAGCATCTTTGTATCAGGTCGGTTATTGTTGTATGCCTGAATGCTACGATAGAATATAAGCCTTAATTTATCTTTGTGTAGATCAGGTACTGGAGTTTATTATTTGTTCCATTTGTGGTATGATTTTGTGCAGGGGTTGTAGTGGTGCAGAGTACACAAATTTCGGTACTTGTTATAATAGCCTGTCCTGCTTTTGCATTACTTGTACGAATGAGAGGTTTAGGAATGGAACAATTCTAGGTGTTGGGTTATTTACTTGACCTCTTTTATATGTTGTGGGGTAGTGGATGGATTGAGACACAGAACGAATATTAAACAGGCATACCCATAACCTTAAATACCTTATAAATTCAGAACAAAGATTCATCAACTCCGCTCCACATCAACAACAGGGTCTTTTTTTATTAATTTGTGTGGAATGTTGGCACTGATTATGAGGTATTTGCAGTACCGCCCTTAGACCCTGGCCCTGTGCTTTGGAGGGCCTCACTCATCATAGGCACAAAAAAATATTAAGATAAAAATGAAATATGCAGACTAAAACAAAATAATTATGAATGACTTTCACACCAAGAGAATGTTACCTTATTTGTATGGGAATGTCTGAATAAACGTAAATTAAGCCAGCCAATTGTCCAGAATTACACGGGATAGTTCTGGATTCCAATAGCCCTGGATCCCCATATAGCCAAGAGTCATGGAAAATGTCCTACATTTGCCCAACATGTTGTACTTGCCCTGTATTTTCATTGAATCACAATAAAGAACATGAAGAGATAGTTCCTGCACCTGAACAGGAAGAGATAGTGCTGGACACTATGAATAATCTTCACATGCCCTGATTGGACAATAAACAAATAAGTAGGTACCTCTTCTCTACCCATTATTCTAATCTTCATCAATAAATCAGTATACCTCACATGGGCCCACTTTTGTAATACACTTTTCAACAAACTGTTTATCTCAACAGGGCCCCATAATAATTATTTGCCCGGGGCCCCGCACACCCTTTGGGTGGCCCTGGGTACCTGAGTAATGGGTTGGTGGAGACAGTTTATATATGATAGTGGGGTTAGGATCTCCTGAGGGGAGTATTGAGGAAAATGGGGGGAAGGTATGTGCAGGTGGGAGTGGGTTGTTACTACTGTTTGAGTTGAGGTGTTGATGTGGAGCAGAGTTGATGAATCTTTGTTCTGAATTTATAAGGTATTTAAGGTTATGGGTATGCCTGTTTAATATTCGTTCTGTATCTCAATCTATGATATTATGCATTTGTCCAAGGAGATGGTCAAATTCTATAGTTGATAATGGAGAGGCGATTAACAAATATTGGGTACATATTTTTTGCTCCACATAATTTATTTCCTTTATCAAATGTTTTATGGCTGTATTAATTAATTTAGTTTCATCTGTGTGAATGGTGTGTAACAAGTTATCTGGAAATTTAGTTTTGTATAATAGTAACCAGTTAGGGATTACTTGGAAACTTTTACAGATTTTCAGAAACCTAAGATGTAGTAATAATCTATTCAACTGCCTAAACAAGCCAAGTAGGTGTTTGGATAGATTAATAGCATGCCTAGAGTGCAAAATAACAAAATTACAGCAGAGCCTCACAATGCAGTAATTGAAATTAAATTAATATCTTTAAAACCCTATGACACTGTTATATGTATTAAAGCATTCTTCAACAAAATTCTAGGCTACCTAGTATCAAAAGTAATGAATAGGATTTTACGTACTGTAGGTGTGGGTAGTGAGGGAACTTCAGAGATGACAATTGATAGCGAGTGAAAAGTTCATTTTACAAAGCTCTTGCTGGCAAGTAATGATTCACAGCAGGTTTGAAGTGCAGAAGTTACTACACATACCTTCCCCCCATTTACCCCAATCCTCCCTCAGGAGATCCTAACCCCACCATCATATATAAATTGCCCTCCATTAACCCATGACTCAGGTACCTCACAGATCAATACCAACATGCCACACAGATTAATAAAAAAAGACACCAACCACTATCCCACAACACATAAAAAAGGTCAAGTAAATAACACAACACCTAGACCTATTCCATTCTTAAACCACTTGTCCATATAAGTAATGAAAAAAGCAGGAAAGGCTATTAAGGACCAAAATTTGCATACCCTGTGCCACTACCACGCAGCAAAAAACATACCACAATTAGATCAAATGATAAACCCAATACCTGATCTACACAAAGAAAAATTAAGGTTTATATTCTATCGCAGTATTCAGGCAGCCAGCAATAACAGACCTGATACAAAGATGCTAAATGAAATCAAAACTCTACAAAACTTGAAGATAATATTATTAAAATATTCATAAAAGTAATTTAAAATTCTCTGTCGTTGAGTAATAAAATTTTAGAGTTTATCCTTCAAATTATTTGCATGTTATTTACCATTAGCGTAGGTTAGCTTACCATAGAATCGTGCTGCCCTAATGTGTGCGCTTGCTAACATGGAGAATAGCGGAAATCGGCAGGTATTCCCATTACGTAAGCACTGCTGACAGGCTCCTGTCAGACCTCTGTGGCAAAGAGCTGCTTGAGGGGGTATTTTTTATTCATTAACTATTATAGCTTTGGGTTGCTTATCTCTGAATGGCACTTTTTTTGCACACAATGGGCCAAATGGCCAGGTCACAAGGACCCCGACAGCTCAGAGAAGGTTGAGAAAGAGGACCAGGATAAACTCTAAAATTTTATTGCTCAACGACAGAGAATTTTAAATTACTTTTAATTAATTTCTGAGCAAGAAGGTCTTTTTAATTGTATACTTAAAATATTCGTCGAAAAAACCGATCAATTAGTCTTATTACATACAGATGACTACAGTAGCAAATTAAAAGAACCCTTGATGAATTACATGCTATATAATATGACCCATTTCCTACAAATTTAACTAAACTTGCTCACTTGAAAACTGACCATTGTTTACAAGCGAATTTAGCCAAAGCCTGCAAACTCCCATTATACCCAAACTCCCCATGTTATTTCTCAAAATTAAATTACACAAACGTTTGAAATCCTTTAGACCACTAGTTGTCAAACGAATTTCTTCCACATATCACTTAGAGAAAGTACTCTTTGAATTTTTTGCACCATATTTCTCCCCCCCCCCAACACACACACACACATAGTATCATCCATTCAGGGGTGAATTTAATTAACACACTTAAAGCAATAACTGTTTTCCCTGAGTGCACCTTACACTCATTCAACATTGTCGCACTTTACCCCAACTCAACGGTACTCAATGCAACCATGTGACTTAAAGTCAAATGGCTTGAAGCAGCCAGACCCACAGCACCAGGGTATTTCAGTACACAAGAAAGCTCTCAACATTGCCACTAAGAGTAATTGGTTTCAAGCAGATGGCAGGATCTTCATCCAGAACCAAGGTGTCTTAAGGGACTCCCCCTCTCTGTATTGATGGTGGAAGCCATTCTCAGTCATGTGGAATCCACCAATTCTTCATGAACACCAGATCTGCGCATTGCTTTATGTCCACTATGTGAATGACATCCTAATTATCTGGCAACACTCCAAAGAAGAATTAAAGCAATTACTATCTGAATTTAACGTGGCCCTGCACCCCATCAAATTTACACACAAAGAAGAATGAAATGGATACCTACCATTTTTAGACATTAACTTACACTGTACCTCAACTAAACTATATGCATCTGTATACAGAAAACCTACATTTATCCCTAACATAATAACTAGCATCTCTGCCCACCCAAATAACTGCAAATTATCAACATTCTACTCCTACTTTACCAGACTATACATACTGCAATACCCAAGAAGCACTCAACAACAAAATCAAATATGTTTTGGAAATCACTGAACAAGCCAGATATACATCACACACCATCAGCAAAGTTCATAAATGAATCAAATGCAAACTATCCCCCCTAAAAAAACCAATACCAATAAATAAAGAAATGGAAAAATACACAATAGCCCTACCATACATCAATAATAATTTCACATACCCTGTTAAAAGTACCCTAAAACCTTTCCATTATAAAGTCCACATTAAAATGTCACACACAGTATCTCAACTTGTTCGAAACGATCATGGCCATATACTGAACTCTGGAGTATACTATATCCAACTCAAAGACCCAACAGGATTGGATTGTTTTACCTCTGAGCGGCACTTTTTTGCACACCATGGGCTAAATGGCCAGGTCACAAGGGCCCCGAAGGCTCAGAGAAGGTTGGGGGAGGGGACCCACTGGAACAGCTGTTGGGAGACAGATGGTAGCCTCCCATCAAGGCCATCCAGCGTGTTCTTTAACGTGCACAGGGTATGGCTCTCCCGCACACGGGGCCACGGCTTAACGTCCCATCCAACGGACGGTGGCCTTTTCAAGCCCATCGGTGTCCCCTACTGACCGTGGGCAGGGCGGGGAAATTTTGCGGAGATAAATCTCAACGCTGACCCAGCTGGGACTCGAACCTGGGAACTGCAGATTACGAGCCTGGCGCGCTACCGACTGAGCCACCCCCGCCCTACCCAACAGGCAAAATCTTCCCTAAAGAAAAATACATAGGGAAAACTTCTTGCCCATTTAATGCCCGACTTAAAAAACATAAATACATACTAAATATTATACAGAAAACTGCACTATCTCAAGTAATCACCAAAAACAATCTACCCAAAAATTACAATAGAGGTTCACAGTGCAGTAATTAAAATTAAATTGAAATCTTTATTTCTCTATGACACTGTTAAATAACATTTAACAGTATCATAGAGAATTAAATTTCGAATTTAATTTTAACAATCTACTCAACAATTTTCACTCTGCAAAAATCATAATATCCCTGCCTGCCAAATTCCAACTTTCTGTCACATAAAACTTCCTTATTAGCATAAAACTTACTGAACTCTACAACACAGACATCATCCCACTTCCCCAAGTTTGGCATCTGATCTTTAAGGGATATTCAGCTACCCCTCAGAAATACAATACTTCCCTAAATACGCCTCTCCATGCTCAGCTCTGATCACCATTCCTGCCTTCAATTTACACATAGCCCCACACACCCATTAAAATTCATACTAGGAATTGGCAATTAGAAGATAAAAAATACCATCCCCCCACACACACACTTCCTAATACCACCCCACACCCCTACCAATATGATAACCAATATTAATGCCCTCCTTAACATGTTTATTATTAATCCCCCACAAATGTTTATGAGAGTTATCAAGGTAATAAAATTACCACACTTATTATAATCCCAATGCAACAGACAATAATGCAAAACTAATAGAAAATTTTAATTTACAAAATAAAACTTTTCTCAAAATCCTCCAATCCTGGAGAGTCTTTATAATTCCACACCCTCTTTATTCACTTCCTTCACATGTAGCTCACATTACAGCCACATGCATATATGCTAGTCACTCAGAACCTCAGAGCTGAGCCAATAATAATTACAATTTATTGTACCCCGCACCTCCCCTGTACTCAACAAACAACTGCTTCTAATGCAATGTCTTAAACTGCTCACTTGCGAGCTGAAGATGCATCCAAAATAAGGGTGCAAAACAGGTGTTGTGTTTTTTGGGTTCTTTTACCTCTGAGCAGTTCTTTTTTGCACACCATCATGCGTCATGGATTTTAATGTTTTTAAGCACTCTACGCTATCATAAGTATCGTTAGTTATTATTGACCTTACTATATTTATGAAACTTCAATGAGAAGAAGGAAATTTCATTGTAAACAATCAACTCATCATTACCTTCTGCACTTCAAACTTGCTATGACTCATTCTTGCTGGAAAGAGCTTTGTACAATGAACTTGTCATTCGCTATCAATTATCATCTCTGAAGTTCCTCTCACTACCCACCTCTACAGTACTTAAAATCCCATTTATTACTTTAGATACTAAGTAGCACAGAATTCTTGTTGAAGTATTTTAAAACATTTAACAATGCCACAGAGTATTTAAGATATTATTTTAATTACTGCACTATGAAGCTCTACTGTTATTTTTGTTATCTATTGCAATATTTAACATTTCAATCCACCATGTGACAATAGTATCATTCATTATCAGTATTTGAGCAGTTAATTTCATCTACCACCAGTGACTTCAATAACAGAATTGCTGAGATATTTCCATATCTTTAAATAATGGGAAATGAACTTCCAAAAAGCTATTTAGACATCCTTAAATTGTTCATGCAACATCATGATCACAAAACCTTTGATCAATTTGCCCTCTTTATGTTGCAAAATACTTATATTCAGTTTCACACAAAATAATGATTTTTTAATACAGATCTCAGGTGCTGTGTTTTTTGGCAGCTGTCTCTGCACTTTCTGCCAAATTATCCTGCCAAGAAAATTTAGCAACTTTCAACCATTTCTTTAAATATTCATTAAAATGTATTGCTTTCTGTTAAAAGCTACAAGGCTATTGGCAAAGCAACCTGCTGTGGTCCTTCTACCAGAAATAACTCAACTTATCATTCCAACCTACAAAATAATACAATACAATATAGATTTAGTATTCCTACCATCACCTTACTATTATTCTTCACATCACCCTTGCTGATCTGTTCAAGTCCTGAATGAAAAGATTATAGGAAAGCAATACAAAATTTAGTCATGTACACTAACATCACCATTTATTAAATAGTACACGACAAAATGAAACAAACATTGGAAATATGACTTACCATGGAAGAGTGTAATTATTTTCCCAACGATGCCTCATTTCTAACAGAAAATCTTGCCACAGTTGAGCTACAGCCTGCAAACCACCATAACTGTGGTTAACCTGACACATTGCTAGTGCAAGGCGCCATGTAAGACTTCCTGGTGGGGCACTCTTAAAAGCACGCATATGCTCCTAAATAGTTCAAAATGTAATATTTGATATCGACTAAAATATATGCATCACATATATATATATCTTATAAAACAAAATCACCCACATATATACACTGAAGAGTTAAAACATTATGACCAGTGCATCTTTATGCAAATCGAAGCAACTGCAGGTAAATGACAGCATGTGTGAAGGTCATGAAATGATATAAATAACACCTGACACTGAGCTTTGTTAATCAGTGTTAATCTTGTTCTTCAGATGGGTAAGGTAGTGGATTTAAGTGAGTTTGACAAAGGCCAAATTGTAATGGCTAGACGACTGGGTCAGAGCATTTCTGAGAAAGCATGGCTTGTGGGTGCTCATGGTCAGCCATGGTTAGTACCTTCAAAAAGTGGTCTGAGGAGGGAAAAACCAAGAACCACCAGCAAGGTGTGTGCTGACCATGGCTCATCGATGCTAGAGGTGAGCGAAGGCTATCTCATATGGTACGAGCCAACAGAAGAGATACTGAAGTGCAACTCGCCTGTAATTTGAATGCTGGTGATGGGAGTAATGTGTCACAACACACAGTACATCAAACCCTGCTGAAAATGGGGCTGTGTAGCCGTAGGACCATTCTGAATGCCCATGCTAACTTTGGTTCAGAGTCGAAAGTGCTACAATGGGTATGCGATCATCAAAACTGAACCTAAAATGATTGGAAGAAGGTCATCTGGTCCATGACTCTCATTTCCTATTGGATAGCCAGGTACATGTGCGTCATTTACCTGGGGAAGTCTTGGCACCAGGATGCACCATGGGATGAAAAAAAGCCAGTGGAAGAAGTGTAATACTTTGGGCAATGTCTGCTGGGAAACCCTGGGTCCAGTCATTCATGAGCAAGAAACTATGAGGTCTACCACCTTCCTAAATGTCATTGCAGACCAGGTACATCCTATCATGACAACAGTATTCCCCTCTAATAGTGCCTTCTTTCAGCACAACAATGCGCCATGCCACACTGCCCAGATTGTTCGAGAATGGTTCGCAGAATATGAGGAAGACTTCCAGGTATTGCCCCGGCCTCCAAATTCCCCAGACATCAATCCAATCGAGCATCTGTGGTTTGTGTTGGAACAGCATATCTGATCTGCAGTGGCTCAACCACATAACTCACAAGAGTTAAAGGATCTGCTAGTAACGTGTTGGTACCAGATATCACAAGACACCTTTAGAAATCTTGTAGTGTCCATGCCTCGCAGGGTAAAAGCCATTTTGGCGGCACATGGAGTACCAACATCATATTAGGAAGGTGGTCATAATGTTTTGCTTCTTCAGAGTATATATTAAGTTTTACGTAAATGAATTTTTCCAAAATGTTAAAATGCCTAAAATAAACCAGACAGATATATAAGTAATCCCATGGAATGTACATTAAATACAAAAAGCATATTAACTTTAAATGGTTCCCATCAGCTGCAAACATTGACAGTTTCCTAAATTACAATGCACAAATGAATACAGCCATTCTTAGTACAACACATGAAACTGCAATTTTAAAATATAAATTCATGTTTGACATATATACCTTATAAAAAATATACTCTTATACCAGTTTGCAGCTTCACCACTATTTTTATTTATTTAATACTATATTTTATCAAGCCAAAAATTTCTCCTTGTCAGTTTGTTCTAAACTGTTGCCAAATCTTTTTCAGTACAGTTTTGAGATTCTTCTGAAAATTAGCAAAAAACATGCTTTTTTTTCTAAACTGGATAAAATCAGAGAATTTGAAAGCAGTTACCAAGAAAGCTCTTCATTTTTTTCTTCCTAATTTTATTATCTTTTCTCATTTAAAACTATTTCAACATTTCTAGAATTATTTTTATAATTCATTGCATAACTTCCTGAAAGGAAATGAAACCATTTAACACTTCCAGGGTGCTGCCTGAAAAGCTGGCTTACATCCAGAAGCCCACCTATTTTTTCACTATGATCAGTCAAAAATCGTGGAAAATAAAACATATTCTATATTGCTGTGAATAAATGTTTTAATGAATAAAAGCAGTTAAATTACATATTAATCAAAAAGAAATGTCTTCCCATATAATGTAATATTTAACTGAAACACATTTTTTTATTTCTTTTAACCCTTATGCTACCAAGACCTATGAAATCAGGTTCATGAAGCCTGCATATATGACCATGAACCATAAAATCAGTCTTTAGTAACATAAAAAAATTAAATATTAGTTTAAACTAACTTTTTTATTTATATATATGTAAAAAAAATTTCAGTGCTTCTAAAAAATGCTAAATTTTCAATGATGCCTTTGTTATAGCTGCTGTTCTATATTTAGAACAGTCCCCACTAACTGGCTGAGAGCTCCAGTGAGTTAATTGATTTATTTAATAAGCATCTGGCCATCTGTGTTCTCAATAAAATGAAGTCAGATGCCAATGAAACATTTTTTTATTGGAGGTTTTCAGTGATTTACATGAAAATACAGCCATATACGATTTTGCATCATTTCAGAATATTTTGCGATTAAAAACTATTTTAGTGCTTTTAAATTATTTTTATCTATTATCGGATATTATTTACAAATGGAATGCAAAGAGAAAAATTGATAATTCTTTGATCATGTGATCAGCAATGTAATAGGAGTATGATATCGATTGGCAAACATCTGGTTTTAATTTCAAAATTAATGCACATGTTAGGCTGTATAGAGCAGATATTTCAAAAAGTACCAGAGTATTTTTACATTTTCTTTTACTGATAAAATATAGTTTTTAAAGTAATAAAATAGTGATGGACATACTTTATCATAAATGGTTATTAATCATAATGGATATTATTATCAATCTGAACAGGAAAATCGTGAGTTTGTTCTAAACTGCAATATTTTATTAATTCTGAGAGTGATTCAGATGAATTCTGACTTTTCTCAGATTCTGATGGAGATATCAATTTCATCTACTTCTAGAAATCTGAAGATATTTTGGCTATATCTAAACTTAAACTTCATAAGTCTGCAGGGTAGATGAAATTACTACAGAAATGCTTAGAGCTGGGAACGTTTCTGTTACCACTTGGATAACTGAAATTTTGAATATCTTTTATGATAAAGGCATGGTTCCTAAAGATTTTACCAGAGTTATTATTATCCCTATTTTCAAAAAAGGTGATTATAGTTCTTGTGCTATCAGCCTACTCTCTGTTCCAGGAAAAGTTCTTTCCATGATTGTGCTTAATAGAATTAAGAATCTGGTTGACAGTCAATTGCATGATGAGCAATGTGGATTCAGAAGTGGTAGGGATGTGTGGATCAGATATTTTCACTTAGGCAGATTCTTGAGAAATGTTTAGAGTTTCAGAAACCTTTGGTTGCTAGCTTTGTTGATTTCAAAAAGGCTTTCGACTCTGCTGATCGTCATAATTTGTGGTTGATTGTGAAATCATAGGTATACCAGACAAGTTAGTTAACATAATGAAAGCTCTCTATAATAACACTGAGTCGTGTGTGAGAGTTGGTAAAGCTTCTAGCAATTGGTTTAGCATTACTTCTGGTGTTCGACAAGGGTGCATCTTGTCTCCTTTTCTCTTTAGCTTGATTATTGATTATGTTATGCGAAATTCACTTAAGGGAAAGATTTTGGCCTTAAATGGACTGGAGATATGAAAATTTCTGATTTAGATTATGCTGATGGGTTGGGTTGTTTACCGTTTACCCACACAATGAGCTAAATGGCCAGGTCACATGGATCCTGAAGGCTCAGAGAAGGTTGGGGGAGGGGACCCACTGGAACAGCTGTTGGGAGACAGATGGTAGCCTCCCGTCAAGGCCATCCAGCGTGTTCTTTATCGTGCACAGGGTATGGCTCTCCCGCACACAGGGCCACGGCTTAACGTCCAATCCGACGGACGGTGGTCTTTCCAAGCCCATCGGTGTCCCCTACTGATGTGGGCAGGGCAGGGAATTTTGCGGAGATAAATCTCAACGCTGACCCAGCTGGGACTCGAACCTGGGAACTACAGATTACGAGCCTGACGCGCTACCGACTGAGCCACCCCCGCCCCAAATTATGCTGATGATTTAGCCCTTTTGACAAATGATGTTGATGAGATGAACTCTTTCATTTGAGCTGTTGATGAGAATGGTAGTAGAGTAGGTTTGGTTATAAACAGAGTGAAAACTAAAGTGATGAAAATTGGTCAGGCAGGCTGTGATTCAGTTAATCTGAATGGTTGCAATCTTGAACAGGTGTCACAGTTTAATTATCTTGGGAGCTATGTAACAGATACTGGTGATATGCGGCATGAGATTAACTGACGAATAGGAATTGCTGCTGGGACTTTTAAGAATCTATAGAGATTGCGGAGAAATAGGCGTATACACCGAAAGACTAAAATTAGACTGTATAATAGTTTGGTTCTTTCTAGGGTTAGTTATGGTAGTGAAACTTGGACACTTTGTAAACAAGATAACAGGAAACTAGATGCTTTTGATTCCAGATGCTTATGCAGTATCTTGAGCATTAGGTAGTTCAACTTTGTAGCTAATGATGAGGTTAGGCAAAAGAGTTTGCAACCTCCTTTAAGCAGCATATTGTGCAGAGAGAGACTCCATTTGTTTGGCCATGTTGCCCGTATGAATAATTATAGATTGGTGAATAGGGTTATGAACAGTGTGCCTAAAGGCCTCAGAAAGAAGGGGTGTGATTTCATTTTATGATATATTTTTTCCATGTTGATTCTGCTAGAAAAAATTATGAAAAAGTTAAAAAAAAAAACTTAATTAAGCATGTGTTGAATCACCATAATAGCATCAAGAAGCAATGATTTAGTTTATGCTTTTATTCTGCCTTACTGTATTAGATTATCTATCAGTTTTTAATATCTTTTATGTTGACCTATTTATAGCTATAGCAGAGTTGTAATGCTTTCTAAACTTTTAACTAAGTTATTGATTTTATTACTACTGGAAGTTGCATTATCCCATAACTTTGCGAAATGCTTTCATTCAATATTTTACAAACTTTCAATTTCAGACTTCTTTTTTTACTCTGGTGTATCTGGAATTATTTTTTACTGCTTTTCGAATGTATATTATGATTATAAAGAATAATTTTAAATGATGAAAGCCTTGGACAAGCAAACTGAAAAGATGAATGGCAATCAAACAATTCATTTAAAGCATTCATTTAAAAGGGAAAACAGATTCCAAAGTGGAATGGTCTGGTAAGGACAACAATTTAAAAACATATTGTAAAACAACTGCTGATGGAAACCAGATAAAGATGTTTCATCAGCTCAATATATAGACTCTGGACTGGTGAGGTGTGTAAGGCCCTGGTGAAAACATAGACCCCCCCCCCACCACCACCACCAAAGTCTTGTTCTGAGCCCTCTGAACTTTATCCCTGAAGACCTTCGAAACCTTTCTGTATGAAAAAGCCACCATCAGCATTTCAAACAACAGCCAGTGTTTAATTTTTTTAAAAAGACTATGGTGCCTGATTATTTACACAGTTCATCATCATCATCATCATCATCCTCAAGCAGCCATGGGCTACGGAGGTCCAACCAGACCATACAGTATAATTCTTCAAGCATATCTGTCCTGAGCTACATCTGCTGCATCTGGCCACTGCATGCCAATTCTAACAAGGTCCTGTTTGACATTGTCTGCCCACGGCATCCTAAGTCTCCCCCTCTTTCTGAGGACTTTACGCACACTGTTCATAACCTTATTCGCCAATCTATAATTATCCACATGGCCAACATGGCAAAACCAACGGAGTCTCTCTCTCCACAATATGCTGCTTAAAGGAGATTGAAGACTCCTTTGCCTAACCTCATCATTAGTTACAAAGTTAAACCACCTAATACCCAAGATACTGCGTAAGCATCTAGAATCAAAAGCATCTAGTTTCCTGTTATCTTGTTTACACAGCGTCCAAGTTTCACTACCATAACTAACCCTAGAAAGAACCAAACTATTATACAGTCTAATTTTAGTCTTTAGGTGTATACGCCTATTTCTCCACAATCTCCATAGATTCTTAAAAGTCCCGGCAGCAATTCCTATTCGTCTGTTAATCTCATGCCGCACATCACCAGTATCAGTTACATAGCTCCCAAGGTAATTAAACTGTGACACCTGCTCAAGACTGCAACCATTCAGATTAACTGAATCACAACCTGCCTGACCAATTTTCATCACTTTAGTTTTCTCTCTGTTTATAACCAAACCTACTCTACTACCAGTCTCATCAACAGCTCGAATGAAAGGTTCATCTCATCAACATCATTTGCCAAAAGGGCTAAATCATCAGCATAATCTAATCAGAAATTTTCGTATCTCCAGTCCATTTAAGGCCAAAATCTTTCCCTTGAAGTGAATTTTGCATAACATAATCAATAATCAAGCTAAAGAGAAAAGGAGACAAGATGCACCCTTGTTGAACACCAGAAGTAATGTTAAACCAATTGCTACAAGCTTTACCAACTCTCACACACGACTCAGTGTTATTATAGAGAGCTTTCATTATGTTAACTAACTTGTCTGGTATACCATATGATTTCACAATCAACCACAAATTATGACGATCAACAGAGTCGAAAGCCTTTTTGAAATCAACAAAGCTAGCAACCAAAGGTTTCTGAAACTCTAAACATTTCTCAAGAATCTGCCTAAGTGAAAATATCTGATCCACACATCCCTACCACTTCTGAATCCACATTGCTCATCATGCAATTGACTGTCAACCAGATTCTTAATTCTATTAAGCACAATCATGGAAAGAACTTTCCCTGGAACAGAGAGTAGGCTGATAGCACAAGAACTATAATCACGTTTTTTGAAAATAGGGATAATAATAACTCTGGTAAAATCTTTAGGAACTATGCCTTTATCATAAAAGTTATTCAAAATTTCAGTCATCCAAGTGGTAACCAAAACATTCCCAGCTCTAAGCATTTCTGTAGTAATTTCATCTACCCCCTGGGGATTTATGAAGTTTAAGTTTAGAGATAGCCAAACTAATTTCAGATTGTGTTATAGGGCCAACATTAAAGCTGCCAATGCATCTATCATCATTACAAACAATGGGAGTAGAACTAACCACATTGTTTGGAACATCACTGAAATGCTCAGCCCACCTAGCCATGACAGAATCCTCACCTTCTATAACCTTACCTTGTTTATCCTTCAATCCCTGTATGCCTGTCCGTTTTCTACCACATAAAACATTAACTATCTGGTACAGCTCTCTGCTGTTGTGCTGCCTACCTGCTTTCTCAGCTTTGTCAGCCAAGCTATCAAGCCAAAGATTTTTATCAGTAGCTAACTGATCCTTTACACGTTTATTAAGCTCTCTGTAATATTTTCTATTAGGACTAGTAGGGTACTGATTAAGGCCATTCCTGCAGTTCCTTCTTTCTGAAATAAGCTCAATTGCCTTATCACTTAAATAATTCTGTCTCCTCTGCTCCTTTTTTCCTAAAAGAGTACTGTTAGTTTCCAAAAAAGCCTGTTTAAAATGGCCCTATTCTTCCTCAACTTCAGTATTAAGCAAACCATGACTGTCATAATGACTAAGTAACCTATCATGGTAAGCTTTAGCTATAACTGGGTCTTTCAAAGCTTCAGTATTAAAGGTAAATTTTTTAACCCTAGCACAACACTTTTTAAGTTTAAGTTGCAAGACACTTTTAACAAGGTAATGGTCAGATCCAATTTCAGCTCCCCTATATGCCCTGGTATTTCTAACAGAACTAGCCCATTTGCTGTTAATTAATATATAATCAATCATATTCCTATGCAGCCCATCAGGTGAAACCCATGTGTATTTATGTATGTCGCGGTGTTTGTAATATGTGTTAGTTATTCTGAAACCATTGAGTTTACTTACCTGTAGGAGACGTTGCCCATTGCCATTGCAGCTACCAATACCAAAAGAGCCTATCACCCCTCCCCAAAGATCAGAGTCAGTACCAACTTTGGCATTGAAGTCACCAAGAACAAGGGTAATATCTCCTTTCTTGACAGAATTCAAAATATCCTGAAGTTGTCCGTAAAACCTATCCTTCTCATCCTCATCGGCATCCTCAGTGGGGGCATAACAGCAGATAACATTCAAGTCTTTAATGCTTGTCTGAAATTTTGCTGTAAGAAACCTTTCATTAATGCACTCATATCCTAGAAGAGCATCACTAGCATGTCTGCTGAGCAGCAGACCCACGCCTTGGTGATGCTTTCCATCCTCCCTCCCTGTAAAGAGAAATTTAAAGTTATTTTTAAGTATCTCACCTTTACCTGTCCATCTGGTCTCTTGCAAGCCTAGAATATCTAGGTTATAGCGCTGGAATTCCTGCATGAGGACATCAAGAGAATAATCTCTATGTAATGTCCTCACGTTCCACATTCCTGCAGAGAGAAAATGATTAGTAGGATTTTTAAAGAAATTAGGTTTATTGAGATTGGTAGGGCCAACAATATCAAACAGCCCCCTGATCGCAGGCATGGGGCAAAGACCCGTTCCTCCTCCGCTAAAGGCTGAAGTCACCGATGGTGGTAGGAACTTCAGGCACCACCTTTTCAAGTGGACTTTTTCAAGAGCCACATGGCCTGCCTGAGACGCATTACTCCAGTTTAGGCTTGATGATGCCCAACTAGCTAAGTAAGGTTCAGGTACCTGCGATGGCCTCTGATTAAGATTATCCACCAGCTGATATAAGGTATCCCATGCCTCTGTTCACTTAGAGCTGGCAACCCAGAAGCAAACAGAAAACACAGCGGCAGACTCTCGCTCAACAGAGGCCCACCAGTGCAGCAAGTCCAGGATCAATAATCAAGCTCAAATCCATAAACAAGTCCAGTCTAGTAGGTATAAATGGTCAGCACCAGGACCCTGTGAAGTTGACCACTCCTCAGCAGGGTTGAAAAAAAAGAAAAACGTGGCCATAGATGATCTATACTTACTCTTAATACTTTATCACATGTAAATACTCAAATCTATTATACAGACATGTTAAATTTACATACTTATGTAAAAATTACATTACCTGCACTTTGGCAAATGCTACAGTATTTTTCAAATCACTAACAGATCCAACAGTATCTTTCCATTCATCATTTTCCTGAAAAATGTAAAAACACCATTTCTTATATAATTGCATTCTTGATAACTATAAGCCATCATTAAAATTTTATCTTTCAGAATTCAAAGCAAAATATTGGGAATTATAAATTTGCCCTTCTATAGAATGAACAGATATGCACATACAGTGAATTATAAAGTAATATATACTCTACTATTTTCATTATTTACTTTCTGACCTATGACTTCTTTATGCATGCCATAACTCACATATCTAAATACCTAATCTTTAAGTATCAAGGGCTATAGAAATCCAACCAGACTATAAAATTTATTTCATCATACAGAGCTCTCTTTAACAAAAATTACAGTAGAGGTTCACAGTGCACTAATAAAATTAAATTGAAATCTTTAATCCTCTTTACACAGTGAACAAATGCAACAGTTGTTGCATTTGGCCACTGTAGGTGAATTCTAATAAGGTCCTAGTAACCATTTTGGGTCCGACCAACCACATTCTAGGTCTCCCTGTTTCCTGCAGGACTCATAACTTTACCAACTAATCTGTAATTTCATGCATTAATGCTTCTGTGCACTTGATTGATAGAGGAACTAATAGATATTTTACATGATTTAACATTTTTTAAGTGAAAAATTATTTTAAAATTTCAATTGTATGGTTTACAAATTGCTTCAAAAATGCTGATCTATATTCAAAACATATACATAACTTTATTACTATGGAACAGTTAACTTTATAACCACTTTCTGCTGCATAAAGTATTAATTTCCTTTCTAATGCAGTCATTATGAATTCAGATTGACTGATATTATTATCATCAACAAATCTTCCTCTATTTAAAAACATAATAAAATAAAAATAAATATCTCCTCAAGTAGCTGTTTGCCACAGAGGTCTGGCAGGAGCCTGTCAGTTTACATGGTCGTATCAGAATAATATGACCACCTACCATATGTGTGGTATGTGGTCATATTATTCTGATATGACTGTGTATATGCCATAATAGAAGGTCTATGAGAAAGGCGGGACCTCAGCAGAAAGACAACAAAAAAATCCATGCCTACCTGGGGTTCGAACCCAGGTCCCTTTGATACTATTTAATCCTTCCAGTGTTCATGTCATCTGTATACATTAACAGAATTCGCAATGAAAGGCTGAGGACATCCATTTTTAGTACAACAAAAAAATTTGATTTTTTAAAAATAAAAATTGACGTTTGAAAATTTTCTTATATATATTTTATAAAAATACATAATTAAAGCTTGAAAAATAATTTTTTTTCATTGATGCATATTTCATTAAACTACAGTATAAACAATTTTTTTAAAGCCATCTGGCTGCCATTTCTTAGAAGCACTATAGGCACTGCAGATATGCTTGTTAGTGTTACATTATGATAAAGTAACCATCTGATTTAAGTTCACAGGTTTGATTTAAACTATTATCAACAAATTTTTCCTTAAAATTTTGAAAATCTCCTGAAAATTAACAAAAAAACTTATATTTTTAAAAACGGAAGATTTTGAAATAATTACAAAGTATGTACCTTGTTTATTTTTCTTTTTTTCATTTTACACTCTTTTCTGACAAACTTATTTTAATATTACTAGAATTATTTTTATCATTTCTATCACATCCCAGCATTCTATGCATCTTTCCCGCTCTTCAGATCAAAACTATGACTAAAAACAAAACCTTTCAGTTGCAGCTGCATCTAGGTCATAGATCACTGCATCCTGGAGTGAGCTGAGGACACAGGTGTCTTCACATGTGCGTCCTTGGCTCACTCAGTTCCTTGTATTATAAGTGGCTCCATAATAGATTGACAAACAGTGTTGTTCCAGTATATCAAATACCTTTTATAAAGTTAGCATTTACCTTTTTATATTTAAACTTTAGTTTTCATTTCAGCAGATTTATTTCCGTAAATTATCGATCTTTCAGTCAGTTGATCTATAAATTGATTTTTCGGAGTCATGCTATATCGAATGGCCAGCTTACAACTTGTTGCTATGGATATTTTATTTAACATCACATTAGGTTATATATTAATTTTTCTTTCATTATTTCTTTGGTTTTCAGTAAAAAAAAAACTGATCTTGTATTGTTTCCCAAAATTCCTGAAAATGAATAAGGTCTTGGATACAGAAACAAAAAGGATATCCTTGGCACAGATCAGTCCTTCTATGGGAGGGTAGTTTTGGCATAGGTTTTACCCACACACACTCACCACGGACATTTTACTTTCCCCCTACCATTAAAGTTTCATTAAAAAAAATATTTAAGTTTGCATTCTATGGTTTTAAAAGATTTTACTTCCCCACCCCTCTCCTCAGTAACATGCCTGTGCCACTCTGACAATATAGATTTTTTTTATTTGCTTTGGTGCACTAACTTTTCAAAACTCAGCCAAAATCCCAAAAATTCAACACCCAAAGAAAAAAAATTATAATGTTTAGTAAAAAAAAACAGCCTAGAAAGGGTTCCCACATTTCATTAACATGATAGAAAATCCCTATAATGTGAACAATCCAAGTCACCTTGTGCTTTAAAATACACGACACTGAAAAGAACCATTAAAAGAAATAAAAATAATGTTTCAGGTAAATATAATATTATTGAGGAAGAAATTTACTTTCAATTAATATAAAACTGATCTATTTTTATTCATCACATTTTCAAAAATTAAGCCTTAATTGTATCTATTTTTTTTTTCACTATATTACTGTAAAAAAGTGTTATTAATATTAATATGCTGAAAATTTGCTTAAATTTTTTATCATAAAATTTTGAGTTTAACTTCTGTTTAATTTGGCATATAATATGACCTATTTCTGTTGATTAGTCATTTTTTTTTTAATTTTAAAGTTGACTTGTTTATCTGACTCAGCACAATTGGCTAAAAGCCTGGACTTTCTCAAAGTATGGTACAGAGAAAAAAATTACAAAAAACATTAACTAAAAACAAGAAAATTTATTTCATTTTGGTTTCATATGCATTATAATAATTTTTGTCTATTGGTTTTTTAAAATAAATTTTTATATGCATTGCCAGATTAATTTTTTTACTACATGCCTCTAAATAAAATTAAATCTATATAATAACCTATATAACATTAATAAAAAATTTAACTTTTAAACTATCAGACACTTCCTTGGTCACTGCATGAGGTAAAGTTAGCAATTGTGTAGAATGGGTTTTGTTGTCTCAGGCCCTTCTGAACAACTCTATATTGAGCATGAATTGATGCTGTCAGGCCTATTTAGCTATCAGAGGGAATCATACTTGCATATTGATGTCTTATACGTGCATTTTGGAGCTTTTCAAGTCAACTTCTTGATGAATAATAATTCTTATTTTATTATCATTGTAATATGTCCATTTCCAGTCTGGGGCTTCTCATTTTTCACACAATACCTCATTATACTGAAATATATTTATGGACAAATTTTTGTTTAATTACATCACACAATAAAGAAAAAATTCTGCCACATTTTTATACTGTTACTTCAATTTTTTCAAGCAATCTTTATATATATACTACAAGATCAGGCTTGTGTCTTGGCTTTTTCTTTCCATTTGGGAACTTCTATGTGAGTTTCAAACTCTATGAGATATCATGCAGCTTTGTCGATAGGAAGTTTACCCAGATCCAACTAAGTAAAAAAATTTCACAAAAATAATTTTGGCTTATTACAGGTTCCTAGGAACTTTTGAATCACCTTATTTTATATATTAAAAAAATTTATTAAAAATTTTAAATATTTACAATAATAGAAAAGTATCTGAAACTGCTTTAAAGTAAATTAATGAACATATTTGTCAGAGTGCTGCAAAGTGGTCACTTTCTACATAACCTGTACTGGTTGCGATAATTGCAACATCATAAAACATACTATAAAACACAAAGATATAAAAAGTACATATTTTACTTACTACACAGCATCTTACCTGCTCATTTGGAGTAGGAGCTGAGTCTGGAAAAATGAACTGCAAAATTTTGATCAACACTTCCTCACTTATAAGTAGTGAGTCTTGAGATTCTGGATAATGACTCCTTGTATGAGACATGATGGAAGAAAGGCTTGGAATTGAAAGAGAATGTGGTGGTTGAGTCAGTTTATCTAAGGCTTGAGTAATGTGTGGATTATCTAGAAAGATAAGTTTTTTGCTACTATTATATTTCAGAAATAAGCAATTTTATTTCAAAAGCATCACTAACTTATAATGAGCATGTAAAATAATATATATTCAACAGTGGCAAAGCATGCATGATAAATTTTTATAAACAATATTACAATATAAAAATTACAATATGAAGTCAAGGTGTGTTACATTTATTTGACTTTTATCTCTCAAGGGAAAACAATGTTTTCAGTAAAACAAATGTTTTCAGTAAAACTGTGATTAAGTTCTTTGATTATCCTACTATCAGATTAACTGACAAGAAGTTGATTGACCATTCAATTTTAGGTATATATGTGAGGTACCATATGGTGATGTTACTGTTACACTTTCCAATATCATAAAACATAGTATTGAAACCATTTAAGTATGTCTGTTGGGGGGGGGGGGGGAATCAGCAGATTAAGCTACTAAATTTCTCTTATGTTAGCATTTTTCTATTCAATAGAATTGAAAATATCATATTCTACTGTAATTACATCTGTAAAAAATCAAAGAGGTCATGAGATGTTTCAATGTGAGCTATTTGTTAGTCACCAGGTTATAGCAATGGCTTCAAGACAACTAATGTTTCCAGAAGATAATCAAGGAGTTGCCCAAGGTCAACAATAGCAAATAAGGATAGATATATTTGACTTAAAGCTGGAATACATAATCACACAACATTGGCTCAGCTTATTATCTTCTCCATGGGGCTACTGATACACTTATTTCAACTTTCACCATTAGAAATAGGTTTCATGAAGGTCACCACCCAATGCTGGCACAGGTAGGACTTGAATCTAAGAACTGCAGATTATGAGCCTCGTGCACTACTGACTGAGGCAATATCTACCCAAACACAGAAGGGAGTGATTTAACTGGAAAAGACAGCATTGTGATTGGACCAAGGATAAATGGAACTCATTATTCATTGACCAATACATTGGGTGTCCCTCACCCCATTACACAGAAGGGAATTGTCTGCATCACTTCTGGTCTAGTCATTAGTACCAGTATATATTATAGAACAGGGAAATTCACAGCCCTCAGTTGATTTCATCAAGCATCTTATGTTCTTTATATATATATATACTAGTACTAATGACTAGATCAGAAGTGATGTAGATCCTGATTTGTTCACAAAAAAAAACATCTGCCACGAGGCTCTTGTGGCGTGGTGTCATGTGCCTATAGCTAAGAAAGCTATGTAAAAATGGAGTCCCCAAATGCACTTAAAATGGCGCTGGCTGCTAGATGGTGTGTAGCAGAACATCAGCAGTGGAGGAGGGATTGATAGACAGCTGGTAGCTCAGCGGTCAGAGCACCTGATATGTCATCAGGAGGACATAGATTCAGATCCCACCCGGCACAAGACAATTTTCCCTTTACACCCATCTTTACACTTTTGATTAAGGATAGCTTAATAATGGTTAAAAATGTCACAGTTTAATTATCTTGGGAGCTATGTAACAGATGCTGGTGATGTGCGGCATGAGATTAACAGATGAATAGGGATTGCTGCCGGGACTTTTAAGAATCTATGGAGATTGTGGAGAAATAGGCATATACACCTAAAGACTAAAATTAGACTGTATAATAGTTTGATTCTTTCTAGGGTTAGTTATGGTAGTGAAACTTGGACACTTTGTAAACAAGATAACAGGAAACTAGATGCTTTTGATTCCAGATGCTTATGCAGTATCTTGGGCATTAAGTGGTTCAACTTTGTAACTAATGATGAGTTTAGGCAAAGGAGTTTGCAACCTCCTTTAAGCAGCATATTGTTCAGAGAGAGACTCTGTTGGTTTGGTCATGTTGCCTGTATGCATAACTATTAGCAAATAGGGTTATGAACAGTGTGCCTAAAGGACTCAGAAAGAGGGGAAGACCTAGGATGCTGTGGGCAGCGAGTGACAAACAAGATCTTGTTAGAATTGGTGTGCAATAGCCAGATGCAACAGATGTAGCTTAGTACAGATATGTTTGGAGAACTAATTGCACCATTTGTTTGGATGTCCATAGCCTATGGCTGCTTGAGGATGATGATGATGAGTCATTAACATAATTTTCCTCCCTTTTAGAGTCATATTTGATGCAGTCGACATTGGCAACATCATGAGCTTTAATTTGAGATATAACCCATTAAGGTTGACCCCCCCCCCCTCA
This sequence comes from Ryuthela nishihirai, assembly GCA_038380435.1. Taxonomy (NCBI): domain Eukaryota; kingdom Metazoa; phylum Arthropoda; class Arachnida; order Araneae; family Heptathelidae; genus Ryuthela; species Ryuthela nishihirai. Next base: position 58,378,175 of record JAWZYU010000021.1, read on the forward strand.
CAAAAATTCATCATCATCATCAAGCAGCCATGGGCTAGAGGTCCAACCAGACCATGAAATTTAGTTCTCCAAGCAAGTCTGTCCTGAGCTACATCTACTGCATCTGGCCACTGCACACCAATTCTAACCAGGTCCTATTTGACATTGTCTGCCCACCGCATCCTAGGTCTCCCTCTCTTTCTGAGGCCTTTAGACACACTGTTCATAACACTATTCGCTAATATATAATTATCCATACGGTCAACATGACCAAACCAACAGGTCTCTCTCTGCATAATATGCTGATCAAAAGAGGCTGATGACTCCTTTGTCTAACCTCTTCATTACTTACAAAGTTGAACCACCTAATGCCCAAGATACTGCATAAGCATCTGGAATCAAAAGCATCTAGTTTCCTGTTATCTTGTTTACAAAGTGTCCAAGTTTCACTACCATAACTAACACTAGAAAGAACCAAACTATTATAAAGTCTAATTTTAGTCCTTAGGTGTATACGCCTATTTCTCCACAATCTCCATAGATTCTTAAAAGTCCCAGCAGCAATTCCTATTCGCCTGTTAATCTCATGCCACATATCACCAGTATTTGTTACATAGCTCCCAAAATAATTAAACTGACACCTGTTCAAGACTGCAACCATTCAGATTAACTGAATCACAGATGCCTGACCAATTTTCATCACTTTAGTTTTCACTCTGTTTATAACCAAACCTACTCTACTACCAGTCTCATCAACAGCTCGAATGAAAGAGTTCATCTCATCAACATCATTTGTCAAAAGGGCTAAATCACCAGCATAATCTAAATCAGAAATTTTCGTATCTCCAGTTCATTTAAGGCCAAAATCTTTCCCTTGAAGTGAATTTTGCATAACATAATCAATAACCAAGCTAAAGAGAAAAGGAGACAAGATGCACCCTTGTCGAACACCAGAAGTAATGCTAAACCAATTGCTACAAGCTTTACTAACTCTCACACACAACTCAGTGTTATTATAGAGAGCTTTCATTATGTTAACAAACTTGTCTGGTATACCATATGATCTCACAATTAACCACAAATTATGACGACAAACAGAGTTGAAAGCCTTTTTGAAATCAACAAAGCTAGCAATCAAAGGTTTCTGAAAAGGTAAACATTTCTCAAGAATCTGCCTAAGTGAAAATATCTGATCCACACATCCCTACCACTTCTGAATCCACATTGCTCATCACGCAATTGTCTGTCAACCAGATTCTTATTCTATTAAGCACAATCATGCAAAGAACTTTCCCTGGAACAGAGAGTAGGCTGATACCCCTATAATTATCACAAGAACTATGATCACCTTTTTTGAAAATAGGGATAATAATAACTCTGGTAAAATCTTTAGGAACCATGCCTTTATCAAAAAAGTTATTCAAAATTTCAGTCATCCAAGTGGTAACCGAAACATTCCCAGCTCTGAGTATTTCTGTAGTAATTTCATTACCCCTGGGTATTTATGAAGTTTAAGTTTAGAAATAGCCGTAATAACTTCAGACTGTGATATAGGGACAACATTGAAGCCAGTAATGGATCCTTCATCATTACAAACAAAGGGAGTAGAACTAACCACATTGTTTAGAACATCACTGAAATGCTCAGCTCACATAGCCATGACAGAATCCTCACCTTCTATAACCTTACCTTGTTTATCCTTCAATCCCTGTATACCTGTTTGCTTTCTACCACACAAAATGTTAACTATCTGGTACAGCTCCCTGCTGTTGTGCTGTCTAACTGCTTCCTCAGCATTGTTAGCCAAGCCATTAAGCCAAAGATTCTTATCAGCAGCTAACTGATCCTTTACACGTTTATTAAGTTCTCTGTAATGCTTTCTATTAGGACTAGTAGGGTATTGATTAAGGACATTACTTCAGTTCTTTCTTTCCAAACTAAGCTCAAGTGCCTTATCACTCAGATAATTCTGCCTCCTCTGCTCCTTTTTTCCTAAAAGAGTACTGTTAGTGTCCAAAAAAGCCTGTTTAAAATGTCCCATTCTTCCTCAACTTCAGTAATAAGAATACCATGATTGTCATAATGACTAAGTAACCTATCATGGTAAGCTTTGGCTATAACTGGGTCTTTCAGAGCTTCAGTATTAAAAGTAAATTTTTTAACCCTAGCAAAACACTTTTTATGTTTAAGTTGCAAGACACTTTTAACAAGGTAATGGTCAGATCCAATTTCAGCTCCCCTATATGACCTGGTATTTCCTAACAGAACTAGCCCATTTGCTGTTAATTAATATATAATATATCATATTCTTATGTAGCCCATTGGGTGAAACCCATGTGCACTTATGTATGTCGCGGTGTTTGTAATAAGTGTTAGTTATGCACAAAAATTACCCCACCTATAAGATGAATAATGGTGGGGGGAAAATTCGAAATAGAATACAACAGTCATTATATGAGCTTTCATTTGACACATAATTCATAACTGAAGGTCCTTGCATTCATATCGTAAAAGATATAGCAGACCCATAACACTCCTCACACCACAAGCTTTCATTCGATATGCAACATGTTACTTTCAGCACTCACGTTCTGGAGATACAGCAGAACAATCACTTCCACATTTCTCCTATTTTAGGAGGAGGTGAAAGCATGGGAGGTCAATTTTTTATAGCCAATGACACTCCTGGTGTCAGAAGCTTTCATTTGACACATAGCTTGTTACTTTCCACTCTTGCGTTACAAAGATATAGCAGAACAATCGTTTCACATTTCCCTTTTTTAGGTGGGATGAATGCATGGGGGTCAATTTTCTTTAGCTTATGACACTCTCCAAGTCACAAGCTTTCATTTGATGCACAGTTTGTTACTTTTCACACTCATGTCCTGGATATATACAGGAATAATAGTTTTCTTATTTCCTTTTTTTTGGGAGGAAAACATGGAGGGTCAATTTTTTTATAGCCCATGACACTTCGCACATTACAAGCTTTCATTTGACACATAAATTATTAAGTCTCTCCATCACATTTCAAAGTTATGGTGGAACAACTGTTTTGACAAACACAAAAACTTGCAAATTGGAAAATGTCAAACAAAAAACAATAGAAAGATAGGTGTTGCCCATACAACATATCTTTCTCATCGTCATCACCGATCTCAGTAGGATAATAATAACAGATAACACTCAAGCCTTTAATGCTTATTTAAAATTTAGCTGTAAGAAATATTTCATTAATGCACTCATATTCTAGAAGAGCATCACTAGCATGTCTGCTTAGAAGCAATTGTTAGCAAATTCTAGAAGCAAAATCAGGTTTGGGTCCTATGTCTTGTAGATGCTTTGCATTTCCCTCCCTGAAAAGAGAATTTTTAAATTATTTTTAAGTATCTGAACTTTACCTGTCTCAGGTCTCTTGCAAACACAGAATATCCAGTTTATAATGCTGGAATTCTTGTGTGAGGATGTCAAGAGAATAATCTCTATGCAACATCCTCACATTCCATGTACCTGCAGAGAGAAAATGATTAGAAATTTTTAAAGAAACTATGTTTATTGAGAGAGGAAGTACTGACAATATCAAACAGCCTCCTAATCGCAGACATTGGGAAAAGACCTATTCCCCTCACTACTAGGCTGAAGTCATCAGACTGGAAGATTTCCATCAATATAGGTTTGACGATGCCCATAGAAGCAAGAGTTGAGGTACCTGCGATGGCCTCAGATCAGGATTATCCACCAGCTGATAAAATGTATCCTGTGAATCTATTCACTTGGGTCTAACCCACAAACAAACAGAAAACACAGCAGAAGATTTTCCCTCAAGAATCCCACCAGTGCAGCAAATTCAGGATCCACAATCAAGCTCAGAGCCATTATTCCATTCAGGTTGTATATATGGCAGCACCAGGACTCTGTATGGTTGACTACTTCTCAGCAGGGTAGAAAAAAAAAGTAGCCATAGTTGTCCAGATCAGTAGGCCACACTGATCTGGCAGTTCTCCTCTTTCATTCACTTCCACAAGAGTTATCTCTTTTCACAGGTACTAATGGTCTGCACCACAAGAAGGCAGGGTCAGATTTTAGGTGCTAGGCCTGACTGGTTCTGTGCATCATCACAAGGGATTGGTGCATAGCTCTTCAGTTAATAAATATTGTTCTTTCAAATTTCATCTTCAAATTCAATAGCTTAATGTCTGTATTAATGATGATTATTTCTCCATAGTTAAATACACAGATTACCTGTAAATATTGAATTCAATAAATGCTAATGCAGAAAAGTAATTTTTGCTAATGGTGCTGGATTTGAACCCATGACTCTCTAGAATCTGGCAGGTATTTATGGATTGATTTTAAATTAACAATACATGTGTGAATGATTCCTCATTTACATCTTACTTGCCTTCCCTAATTATATATGGGCCCCAGGTCCACCACATTCAGCATAAGATATAAAGGTCACATTGTGAAAATAAATTATGAAGCCAATGGATGATTTAATGATTAGAGCATTCTGGTATATATACCTAGAGAGTTGTGGGTTCAAATCCTGCACTGTTAGCAAAACTTTTTTTTTCTGCATAAGCATTTATTCAATTCTTTACCTACATGTAATCTGTATATTTACTATGGAAAAATACTCATCATTAATGTAGACATTATGCTATTGAATTTGAAGACAAAATTTAAAAGGACAATATTTATGAACTGAATATAAATTAGAAATAAAGCATTTTGTACCAACATTTAGTGCTTTATTTTGCAAAATTAGTGTTTATATGATATTTTAGCAGTCTTAGTGGCCAAGTGTTTAATGCACTTGGCTACTGATCAAAGTGACCTGGGTTCGAGCTCCAGGTCCTCTGAGTATAGATGGTGCCAGGTCACCACATTGAGGTTTGGGTTGTTTTACCGGTGATTACATAATAGGAATGCCTGCCAATTTCAAGATGTGAAACGACAGCAGCACTAGTTACATTTTTGTCCATTTGGCACTGGCGATCCGCTGTTTTGCTTGTTACTTGCTTCATAGCAGTATAGGTTATTATGTTGTTTACTGCTTGTTTCAAAATTGGATTCTGATACAGATTTGTTCGTTAGTAATTATTTACTATTCTGTCTACTTTCTGCTGTTTTTAACTAAAAGTCTGAACAATGATGCAGTATTGTGTGTTGTTTTGCAGAAGCAAAACTCAGTTTCTATCGAATCTATTCCAAATTGGATCTGTAAGACAAGTGGCTGCATCAATATGTTGGCAACGTAACAATGACATGAGTAATTGGAAAAAATTTCTGAGATCACTTTTGAATAAATAATATTTTGGAATCGCAGAAACCTTTGCAATATATGGAACTGAGTTACACTGTCCTAACGAAATATTAGAGAATTTCTGTGTTATGTGAATGGGATAACTATAAATTCAAGATTATAATTTTATCTATTTAAATCTCGATTTTCAATAGCATTCGTCTAGTATTTAAGGATTCATTATTCCCAGGTTGTATCTCTGAGAAAGATTCTAGTTTATTGTACTTGATTAGCCATCTGTCTGATTCTTTACCATATGACTTCGACCAGATCGCTATATACTTACCATTAGCATAGGTTAGCTTACCGCAGAATGATGCTGCCCTCATGTGCACGCTTGCTAACACGGAGAATCGCGGAAATTGGCAGGCATTCCCATTACGTAGGCACCGGTTTTACCTTTGGAGCAGCATTGTTTTTGAATGCAATGGGCTAATTGGGCAGGTCACAGGAACCTGACGGCTCAGAGAAGGTTGGGAGAGGGGACCCACTGGACAGCTGTTGGGAGACAGATGATAGACTCCTGTCAAGGCCATACAGTGTGTTCTTTAAAGTGCATAGGGTATGGCTGTCCCACACATGGGGCATTGGCTTAATGTCCCATTCAACGGATGCTGCCATATTCAGCTAAAGATATAAAGATCGCATTGCAGAAATAAATTATGGAGCCAATATTTGGTTTATCGGTTAGAGCACTCTGGCATGTATCTAGAGAGACATGGGTTCTAATCCTGTGCTATCAGCAAAAATAATTTTTTCCACATAAATTGGTCATAAAAAATTCTCATTACCTAACAGAAATGTGTAAGAAATTAATCTAAGGTTATCTGAATGAGCACAAATAAAGTAGAAAATAATGTTACATTAATACTTATTATTACTGAGGAACTGAAATTTGTGATAAATATGCATAAGTAAAACTTTCAATGCATTTCATATATAACAAGGATTTTTTTTTTTTGGAACCAATCCTCCTTTTTTTCATAAGTTGTTGGTTTTGATTTAAATGATTCATTTTACAGAGTGATTTCCTGAAACCTATCTACTGTGTAAATTGAGGGATGAGTGAAATTATAAAAGATTTTACTTTCATTTTTACTTTTCGGTTTAAAACCGAGTTTTAAACATTGATAGATTTGGAGTAGACACTGTCTGAATGTCTACCCATTTTTTGCCCCTGATAAAATCAGAGTCTGAATTATGTGCAAGAACAGATGCTCTCATTGTTTTACTGAATGTACATATTATTATATACAAAATGCATCTACAGTTTTCAAGAACTCATGCACACAACCAACAAGTGATCCTAAGTCAATAAATTAGAATTTTAGAATTTAGGAATTTATCTTCAGACTATTGCAAGACTGCAGAAAAAGCCATAGTTCTAACAGTCTATTAACAGAATATGCAAATTAATTTCATAATGATCAGTGTTTAATATAGGTTAGTTTTAAAACACAAATGGACCTAATTAAATATATATTTTAGATAGTTTGTCTCTCTGTTTGTTCAAGGACTCCTCCTAAACAATAAGAGCAAGGACTGCCAAATTTGGTATACAGCTTCACCTCATCATAATTTGTGTAACATAAAAGTGTGAACCCCATAAAATAACCAACCTCCCCTCCAAAAAAAAATGAAATTGTAAGCAAACGTAGCAAGTTCTTAACCTTTACTGTGTTGCAGTCTGAAGAATCACTTTCATCTTTCCCATTGTAGTGATTGGAGAGTGAAGTTTTGCTCCTGTCATGCCAGGTTGTGAAAAAAAAAATTTCAAACAGAAATCTGAATTTTTTTTCAAGTCAATTTTTTAAATTAGTAGAAAAAAGGCAGAGTTGGCATTAATTCAATGGTAGAATACTCTGGCAGGTTCCTGGAGAGATGTGGATTCAATTCCCGTATGTCAATGTCCGTTTTCCACAAAATATTTATTGATTTATAGACGTTAAAAAGTCAACAGGAACACTGTGATTGCCATTTATGTTTAAACTGTTCCTAATTAAATATAAAAAATAACATTTAAAACTATGATATATATTTTTACCTGTTAATTCTGCTTGAAAAAATTATAATAAAGTTTAAAAACAAATCTACTTGAGTCCGCAGAGACGTATGAACATGTAAGTTACTGTAAACAACATCAAGTAACACCAATTTAGTTTATGCCTTTATTCTGTCATCCGTATTTAGATTATCAATCAGTTAGTTAAGGATATTGATTTTTTTTTTACTACTGGAAATTGCATCATCCGGGAACTACGCATGTCAGCTTTCAATCAATATTTTAGTGGACTTTCAGTTTTAAAGACTTTTTTCAATTTACTTTAATGCCTCTAAAATTATTTTTTATTGCTTCCCAAATGATACTACGATTATAAACAATAATTAATTAGAAACGATTGAAAGTGAACAAAAGTGAAACTGCTAGCGATCTATAATGGCAGCAATCAGAACAAGCATTAGGATTACTCAGAGTGTGATTTTTAAATGGTAGGACTTTATTTATCAATATTTTTAATTTAATTTAAAGCATATAAACAAATTAAGGTAAGGAAATTGCAATTTTTAACCAAAATTTCTGATGTAATTTTAGAATTAAACTTTTCTGTAGCAGTTATGCAGCTTCATAATAAAGTGACTCGTTCTCAAATTCAGTGCATCATTAAACTTTAAATGCTTTGAAACATTTTTAAAATTTTTTTTCACAGTTCACTATCACTTTTCTGATATATTTTTCATTTCTTATTTAAATTATCCAGTTTTTAAAGCAGAATTTTTTTTATAACACTACTTTATTTAGATTTGGAGTTTAACAATCGTCAAAGTCTAAGAATATGCATTATGCATTATATGCATAAATGACTAAATAATTTAGAAAAAAACGAAATAAATGAAAGATTTAAGCAATAATATAAATATTATGAACTGTTTATATCAAAATAATAAAATAATATAAAAAAACGGGAAAATTATATATATTTTTGAAATTTTACTAAAGATGTGGACAAATAGTGTAAAATACACAGTACAATTTTGCAATGTTTTAAAAAAATTCTCAAAAAATTTACCCTGCCACTTTTTATTTTTTGAATTTTTGCCATTTTATTAAGCACAATTAAATGCTCTTTCTTTTGGTATATAACACGACATATTTCCGTTCATTAGTTACTTCAGGATGAGGTTTTAAAGTTGTTTATGTTATTTTCTAAAAACACTTTAAAATAAATCCAGCCACCACAGTGAGTTCAGTTTCAGAAACCCGACACTGTAAGGGTTAATAATAGCCATTATATTCAAGTGGCTACAACAATGCACATTGACATACAAAATAGGTCCCAAAATTTTGCGCCTTGACACTCTCTATTGTGTATCTACACTCTCTAAAAAAACTTACCTTTGAAAGAAGCTGATTTCAAACTTGATGTCACTTTTTGCTATAAATCTATAAAAATATTAGCCATAATTAATAATGGTTTATGTTGTTTATTGCTAATGCTTGGGCCAAGTGACTTTGCTCTTAGACAGTGTTATTAACTCTTATGGTTTATGAACTAAAACTTGACTATAGTGATATTCAAGGGTCCCATTAATGGGGTTAAAGGAACCCCTTAAACTTCCTCACCCAAAAACATGGGAAAATTATGTAAATTATTAGATAGCCTAATGAATTATAATTGAAATGAAAGCTATTTATGTAAGGAATATTATGGGCTAGCTCAAATTATATTCCAGAAGTTCCACTTTACAAAAGAGGTGGAGGAAAATCTCTTACAAAGTTGAACTTGTTAAATTTTATGTAAAGTGGAAGACTGTTACTTTGTGTGTGCCATTTACAGTATATTAAAACCTGAGCAATGAGAGGTAAATCTACCAGTTATACTACATTTGAAGGTTTTTTTAGATTGTTACTGCAAAAAAATTTCTTATTTACCATTGAAAAAAACATGTTTTTAAAACAATAAAAAGGTCACAAATGATATTGTGAACTGCACAATTGCAAATTATATAGTAGGTGCTAAATTTTCATTCCTTTAGAAACTTCATTTACTCACTATGAAAAATATTCTGAACTAACATTCGTATTTGTTTATGATTTGCAACCTTATAGTTCAACTGACAATATAGTTGAGAGAAATTTATATTCAAATTCAAACAAGCTAGTTTTCTTCTTGCCTACTTGAATAATTAATAATACTAGAACTTTAAGATAAAAGAAGCAGGTAGAAAATGCTTACCAGAATCATCACTATCTGCAATAATCTTTCCAAGTAATTGATCAACTGACTCGTGTCCTTGTGAAAGTGTGGCAAACTCTTTTAAGTATTCAGCTATAAAAATCATAAAAACATTACATATTAGAAAAGTATTAAAAGTTAATCTCATCCTATTCTATTTTTCATCCAACAATATTTTTATATTATATTAGGAGAGAAATTCTATGCATTTATACTTCACACAGTTTATAACCTAATATTCAAAACGAATTTATTTATTTTGTCTACAACAGATCAACAATCCAATAACAATGGACAGATTTAAAAATTACATGTATAAAAATGTCTAAAAATAGATATACAACATGCATTCAAAACACAAAGAGTTCATCATCATATACTAACAACATATGATGGTCTGTTTATTCTTATCATGAGGTTTGATAGCTTTGTTTTGCTAATGTTACAATGCTCTATGATAACAAATATCTATGTGCTTATTAATATTATTTGAAGATGTATTATCTGATAATATTCCATTATTCCACAGCCAAACAAAAATGCTCACACAAAATGACATAACCTACCAAATCCCAAGCTATGTAATATAGATTGCCACTTAAAGACACAGAATTTGAGTTTCATCTATTTAGAAGAATCTATTCTGAGCAATAGCTGTTGCATTTTGGCAAATGCAAGCTAATTCTAACATATTCTATAAAGAATCACAGAATATGTCCTGTAGATATGGAACTCATGAATGTTTATAATGTCACACTAGCTGAGAAAAGGTTAGCCATTGGTGGTGTAGTGGTAGAATAACAGGCATGTTTCCTGGAGACGTGGGTTCGAATCCCACTAATGGCAAACCAATTTTTTTCAGCTTATTATTTCATGAGTTTCATGTCTACAGGACATATCCTGTGATTCTTTACTACTGATTTATTGATTTAACGCCATGAGTGTGAATGACAAATATTGATTCCATCTGTAATAACGCAACAGAGTTGCCTACTTCCTGGATAGATGGTATCACTGTGACAATCAAATAATAAAAAAAAATCTGGAATGTTTATAATGTCACACAAGCTGAGAAAATGTTAGCCATTGGTGGTGTAGTGGTAGCATAACAGGCATGTTTCCTGGAGACGTGGGTTCAAATTCTACTCATGGTAAACCAATTTTTTTCAGCTTATTAATTCTAACATGTTTTTATTGTTCACCTACCTCAATACTCCTTCTTTTCCTGACACTTTTTGGCATATTGTTCATAACATTATTTGCTAATCTGCAGTCCTGCATGCATGCAATAGAGATAAATCAATGTAGTCTCTTTCCTATAAAAGGTCTTATTTACAGGTGGTTGCTGATCTATCAATAGTAATAAAAGAATTACCTGTTGACATAGAAATCAATAAATATTTATCCAGAATAAATTATTTATGCCAATGCATGGGACTCAAACCGACATCTCTCCAGATTCGTGCCAAAGTGTTGCTGATAATTTCATCTAATCTCATCATTATTTCTGTACTTAAACCACCTAATACTAAAGCTAATGCATAAGCATCTAGAATTAAAAACATAATGTTTCCTGCTATCTTATTTTCAAAGAAACCAATTCTCACTACTGTAGAACACCCAGAGAGGACTAAACAATTACATAGTCTAATTTGTCACTTTAGATGACTGTACAGATATATATATATACCTATTTTTTCAGATCTCCAGAAATTTTTAAAAGCTCCAGCAGTGAGCATACTCTTCTATTTACTTGATGATGCACATTGACCATGTCTGTTATAAATTCTTAAGATAATTACACTGAGAAACTTTTTAAAGAGCACAGTCATTCAGAAGAATGAAAACGTCACCCATCTAACCATTTTCATCACTTTAATTCCTTTTCTATTTTTCATCCAACATATCCTATTACTAGTTCCATCAACAGCTCTAATAAAAGAGTTAATCTCATTAATATTATTTTAGAAATGGTCAAAACATCAGCACAGTCACAATGAAGCATTTCCAAACCTCTAGATCATATAAGGTTCCAATTTCTAATTTGCAATACTTTCCTCACAACATAATCAATCACCAAAAGAACAAGATAAGGCGACAGAATGCATCCTTCTCTAACACCAGTTGTAATGCTGAACTAATTATAGAATGCCACCATTACGTTAACTATCTATTAGGTATGCTATATAATCTCATGATTAACCACAAATCACGATGATCTACAGAGACAAAAGCCTTTCTAATATTTACAAATTTGTCAATCACAAGTTTTTAAAACTCTCAACATTTCTCAAGAATCTGTGAGTCAAAAAAAAATTATCTATGTAGTCTGTACTACATCTGAATCCACACTGTTCATCTTGAAGTTGTTCATCAACCAAATGTTTAATTCTATTAAGCAGAATTACATTAAGAACTTACAAGAAACAGAAAGTAGACTGATGGCATCTCTAATATTCACAAGAACTGTGGTAAAAATAATACCTTTGGTAAAATCCTTAGGAATAACTCCTTTATCATAAAAAATATTCAACATTACGTCAACCATAAGATATATAATCATCACTTAATCTCATCATTTAAACAGTAACTTCATCTGTTTCTGACAATTTGTGCACCTAATTTTGAGATTGTGAAAGTAATTTCAGATTGGGATATAGGACCAATATTAATGCCAGTACAGCATCCATCTCTCATTGTAAGCAATGGAACTCCATTCTTCAGAACATCAGCTCAGCCCACTTTATCATAATGCATTTTCATCTTTGATATCCTTGTGGTTTTCATTTCTCAATCCCTGAACACGATCCTATTTTCTCCCATAGAAATAACTTACTATCTTGTCCCAACTATTTATTGCTATTCACTAGCTTTTTCTGCCAGATTAACAAGCCACAGATTCTTCAGGCTTCACAGATGATCCTTTCAACCAGGCCTGTCCAACTTTGCAAAGAGTCATTGAGAAAATCACTGTTCTTGAGTCTGCGTTGAGAGTTTCCTCAGTCTGCAGTTCCCAACAAGTCTACAATATCTTGTTTGATTGATAAATTTCGTGACACTGGGTCTGTACAGGATCAAAAGAGCCTAGGTCAGCCATCACTGTTAACTGCCGAAGTTCTTGATGATGTGTCTCAGCGTTTAACTCACTCACTCAGAAAATCTCTTAGAAAGTTATCTTCACAAGTTGGACTGTCACCAGCTACTGTTTTCAGGGCTACACAGAAGTTAAATTTCATGCTACCACATTGGTGTCGTTCATGAACTGAAAGAACCAGATGATGAAAAACGTTTACAGATACTGTCATTGGTTTCATTCTTTTGTTGATAAAAATGGATTTGAGGTGTTGGACCATGTTTATTTCAGTGACGAGGCTTGGTTTCACTTGGATGGGTATGTGAACAGTCAAAACAGTCGAATATGGAGCAGTGAAAATCCTCACACTTTTCATGAACGACCATTACACGCAAGGAAAGTTGGTGTTTGGTCCCGTCATCGTGTGACAGGGCCTTTATTTTTTTGCTTAACTGTAATTGGTGAAGTTTATCATGATCTCATCCAATAGCTTATTGCACATTGGATGTGAATGAATGATAGTGTTGGTTTAAACAAGATGGCACAACTGCCCATACTGCAAATGATATAATGGTCATATTGCAGGAATTTTTTGATCATTTGATTTAAAATAAATTGTGGCTCCCAAGATCCCCAGATCTTACTCCTTCAGATATTTTCCTTTGGGGATATCTCAAATGTGTAGCGTTTCAAAACAATCCTCATACGTTTGAAGGCTAACATTGATGATTTTAAACATAAGAAAACAAACATTACGAAAGGTGGCTGCAAATGTCATGAAACAGGTACGAACCTGCATTCCAGGTTGCAGGAAATCATTTGCAACAACTGTTGTAAAGGTAGATATATGTCTAATTTTCATCTTTTGAAATTTGTGTCTTTTGTCAAGTTTAAATAGAAAAATACAATAGAGGGTTGCATCCTTTTAGAAACACCCTAGTTCTAGTAGGTCTAGTGTTCTAGTATAGCCTTCAAACATAAACTTCTGTTTCAATATTTCACTCCCAATAAGGTAATATCACCTTTGAAAGGTATTAACAGCTTCCACCATGAGAAAGTATGGTTGGACTTTAGATACTATGCCTGGCTGGTTCCTGAATCATCACCAAGAATTGGTGCATAACTATCCTTCTAGTGTACACCATCTATAGGTATTTTTCTCTTTTATTAAGCTTAATTTAAAATCAAGACATAAATTATTATGTTACTACTTATATTAGTGATATCTAGTTGTAGCCATAGTATGAACAATTAGGGAAGTGCAAAAAGACACCACCAAACTGCTTCTTGGATTGAAACACAAGTTACTTCTGAGATAGGTTCTGACACACTGCTACATTGTATTGTCCTTTCTTTTGCAATTGTTGCTATCTGTGCAATTGAATGTTTTCATTCTTCAATATCAATTGTAAAAGAATAAAAACAAATGAATAGTAATAAAATCATTGTATAGTGCAATACTTGTGTTTAGATTCTTGACTTGCTCAGTTCACACTTTCAGCTGTTGAAACATTGGCTTGCACCTTGGTCAGGCTGCTTGGGGATTGTCTAATAACAATTGAGTTTTTAACACTTTTTATACACTGCCAATAATTCCATGTATACTGTGTTGATGCATTTCAAATCTGGCTTCATTTTCAATTTTCAAGACACTACTCTCAGCCATGTGACTACAGGTTATATACTAGTGGTGAAGGGATCTGATGTCCAAGCTTCTCTTGTTGCGATTGAGAAGTTGTTTTGGTTGGCGAGTTCATTATTGTTGTGGGGACTAGGCTTTCATGTGCTCTTGAATTAGCAGTATACTTCCTAGTTTTTTTTTCTTTTTGTTTCTTCTTTTTTCCTTTGGTTTATGATGAGCTTCCCTGGAAATGATGGTTGATATATTTCTTTATTCTTATATGCAGTGTGTCTATTTTCATATATAATTATATATGAAATAAAATAATTAAAAATAAAAAAAGGAAAATAAATTATATATAAAACTATTGCTTGGATAAATCTCGTTTTTCTTGCATAGGCATAATGGCAAGTATTTTTATTATTTTTTTTAAGTTAGGTACTGCTTGTTTTTTTTCTGTACACTATGGGTCATGGTAGTATTTTATTTATCAAATTTTTTTTTGGTTGCTGAATATCGTTTTGGTATTTGTCTGCTGAATGTTTGGCTTTACCATAGTATGGTTGGGATTCATCATTATTAGGTATAGCAACTGGGACCACTGGTTTTCTTTTTGAATCTCAGTCTTTCTATACCAAGTGAAATACATTGCTTTCTGCTTTTGCCAGAACTTTAAAATTATATGGTCTCATGATATTCTTTAAAGTTTTGGCTAGCCACAGGATTGAGGTATACTAGAAGTATATATATTCAGTACCTTGGTTTTGCACTGGTGTTAATTCTGTGTTCTTCAGAGCAACTTGCATATTGATTCATTTGGCTTCATGTTCAGCTCTGATAATGATAGCTGTTGGATATTCTGCTTTTTCATGCTGCATATGGCACACAACTATAGTGTCATTAATATACCTTCCGTAATATGGCCTTGAAAGAGAGATTGTACTGATAAGAGTATTCTATATTTAATACATACCAATTATGATGTCCAAGTGTTAAATGCTCTTGAGTAGGCCTTATATTACATTACTAGTTGATTGATTTGCACTGCTACTCATGCAATGTCATCAGTTGTTTTGGATTGTTTTACCTCTGAATGGCACTTTTTTGCACACCATGGGCTAAATGGCCAGGTCACATGGACCCCGAAGGCTCAGAGGTTAGGGGAGGGGACCCACTGGAACAGCTGTTGGGAGGAAGACGGTAGCCTCCCGTCAAGGCCATCCAGCATGTTCTTTAACATGCACAGTGTATGACTCTCCCACACACGAGGCCACAGATTAACATCCCATCCGACGGACAGCGGTCTTTCCAAGCCCATCGGTGTCCCCTACTGACCGTGGGCAGGGCAGGGAGTTTTGCAGAGATAAATCTCAATGCTGACCCAGCTGGGACTTGAACCTGAGAACTACAGATTACGAGCTTGGCACACTACCGACTGAGCCACCCCTGCCCCTGCAATGTCATCAGCTCTCTATACATAGCTTGTATTAACTTACAGAGACTTTTAACTTATAAAAGTTCCTAAGTAAAGGATGTAGATTAAAAGATTACATTAGCATACTTGTATCATTTTCTTCCGTATCCCAAGACTGGTTCAAATGGTCGTACTGTTGCTGACTGTCACCAGCTGTCTTCAATGCCTATTTGTGTGATGTTCGTTGCCAGTTGCCATTAATTTTATCACAAATTTTTAGGGCAATTTCCTTATGTAGTTTAATGCAACATTCTATTCCTTTCATTTACTTGAAGATTGGTGTCATTTCTGGTGTAGAAGATGTATGTAATGAAGAAATATATCAACCATCACTTCCATGGAAGCTCATCATAGACTAAAAGAAAACACTAGAAAGCACACTACTAATGCAAGAGCACATGAAAACCCAGTCTCCACAATAATAATGGACTCACCAACCAAAACAACAGCTCAATCACAACAAGCCTAGACACCAGGTCCCTTCACCACTAGTATATAATCTCCATTCAAGTGTCTGAGAGTAGTGTTTTGAAAATGAAGCCATGACTTTGAAATGCATCAACACAGCAGGCATGAAATTATTGTGTCATGTGTGAAAAGTGTTAAAAACAGAGAAAAAAAAAAAAGAGATAAAAAGGTGAAAATGAAGATCAGTATGGAGGCATGAAGAATGCGGAATCTTCAAGCGGTGTCATACACTCTTTCAATGTCAAAGAATATTGACACCAGGTGCTCTCTAAGTAAAATGGAATTCCTGATTGCCAATTCAAGGCAGATCAGGTGGTCAAGAGTTGACTGTTGCCTTCAAAAGCCGCACTGGGTGTTGTAAAGATTGTGGTGTTCTAAATACCAAATGAGTATTACCATTCTTTCCAATACCTTGCACAAGCAGGTCATCAATGCATTTTGGATGATAATTGGAAAGAATTTTGGGATCCTTTCCAGGATTGGGGCAGGCCTAGATGATGGCTTCCCACCAAGAGTCTGAAAACTACTCCTCAAAGAAAATGCATTTGAAAAGTTGGAGAAGCCAATCTTTACTCAATAGTGAGAGATTATGGAGCATGGCATAATGGATATTGTCTGCCTGCACAGAAGATGCACAAGAAGAGAGAAGAGCAAGGCAAACTCCTCCATTGTGAATGGGTTGTTGTAAAGCTCCAGACCTTTTGGGTGGAAAGACAGTGGGGAGCAATAACCATTGCTCTTCAGGGCCAGAAACTCAGGAGAATAAAAGGATAAGGAAGAGATGGAGAATAACAATTCTCCCAGAGTGTTGGCAATTGCCTATCCATTGTGCTCCAGGATTGATAATGAGTTAGATGTGTTGTTTCCACCAACTGGACTTTATCGTTGAGAATTATCTCCACAAAACTCCCCTCCCTGTCCACTGTCAGTAGGGGACACTGATGGACTTGGAAAGGCCGCCGTCCGTTGGATGGGATGTTAAGCCATGGCCCCATGTGCAGGAGAGCCATACCCTGTGCACATTAAAGAACACACTGGATGGCATCAACAGGAGGATACCATCTGTCTCCTAACAGCTGTTCCAGTGGGTCCCCTCCCCCAACCTTCTCTGAGCCTTCGGGGTCCTTGTGATCTGGCCATTTAGCCCATGGTGTGCAAAAAAGTGCCGCTCAGAGGTAAAACAACCCAACCCAAATCTGGACTTTATCCACGTGACCTTAGAACTGGTTGTGCAAGTGACAGAAGACATATATTTGATCCAAGACTCTTTATGGTTCTGGTGCCAGATGAAACAGGCTTTTGCTGTGGTGCACTTGAAAGCTTCAAGGTTGGAGGATGTCAAATATCTCCAAAAAAAACCCCCAACCTTGTTCTGAGCCTTACAACAAGCTGCAGTGCAGTAGAGATTCCACCATGGTTTTGGAAGTTATGGAAACCGAAGATATAAATGATTCTGGAGGATAGGCTGGGAATAGTCAAGGCAGCTGCATGGACAATATAATCTGTTATCTCTGTGCCACTGCAACATTGATTGGCACCTGGATGACTGAGTATTCATCAAACTCACAAATCAGTTTGAAGCCATTCTAGCCAGCCTGATCAAGCCCTCACTGTGCACATGAAGGGTTGGCAAGGCCTCCACGGGAGATACTATAGACCATTGGGAGGTGGATTGCCCTCGACCCTCCATGTAAGGATTGCCCTCGACCCTCCATGTAAAGAGTGGAAGGACAAAGGAGGAACAATGGTGATATCAATGGCAGTGAAAGTGTGGTAAGGAAGAAAGTTAGTGAAAGTGGGTAGGAAAGTGAAAGTATGTACTGATACTGGTGTTCAACAGGGAGAGTGACAGATCCAGGAGTCATTGCTCGAGGACCCCACACACCTCTCATTGGTGTCAGTACTACCCCCACAGAGGACTGTGTCTGTTGAAGTCCCCCATGATGAGGAACAGGAATGGCAGCTGTGAGATGAGGTCACCAAGGTCTTCCTGGAAGATTACACTTCTGGGTGGTAGATAGACAGAGCAGATAGTCAATGAAAATCCCACACAGAAGTGGATGACTACCATACTTGATACTGGTAACGAGAAGAATGATCTGGAATGGAGAATGGTTGTTCACATGGATGGCAATACCACTGTGAGCTGGTCTATCTCCATCCCAGTCCCAGCAAACAAGGGGAAATGTGCCAGATCATGGGATCAGCGACTGCCTGCAAGCATACACAGAAGGCCTCATGTGCCATCAGGAAGGCCTTGATGTTATCAATATTCCTCTGGAATCCATGACAATTCCATTGTAGGAGTGTGGCCATCTCAGGTCTTAGGGGAATGGGTTGATGATGATCAATAATAATAATAACTTTATTTATGCTTCAGTATGGTTATATATATATATACTAAGCCTTATGGCTTATCAACAGGATTCCTTTCAAACTCACAACAGATTAATTAAAGAATAACACATGTATAATGAAAAATAAACACATAATTAAAAACAGAAAATAAAACAATAACAACAGCAAGAAAAAATGAATTAAAACACATACATGAAAAATTAAACACATTTGTAAAAATAAGCCTACACAATTACAGATTATAAACACACATTGCACAAAAATATCACCTATTATGCAAGTCATCATTTCATACTAATATTGTAGTTGCTTAATACAATACTTGATACAGGATATGACTTTTAAACATTATTTTTCAAATACCAATACAATATATTCAACATCTAATAACCATTTCAAAATTTCAGTTTTAATTTTTTGAATAAGTGCTCAGGTATAATAGATCTCTTCATAGAGAATTAAAAACTTTCGGTATTTGATAAGATATCCGCACTTTACCATAATTATTGTGAAAAACTTGTTCGACAAAATAACTTTTACACTTTCTCTTTGTATTGGTCGCATGCAAAATTTTCTTCTTGTGTTCATTTTTAAAGTAATTTCTAATGATAGTTGCATAAATATATAACAAGTCAACTTGTAAAATATTCAGATAATAAAAACTATTGCCAAATTGGTCTTCATTAATTACATGTTTATTGAATTTAACAACATCATCTAGAGTGCTTTTTCAGTATTAGTTTAATTTTAAAGATTTATATGTGCATTCATATACACTGATGACATACCTAATGATTGATTCACAAAGGGCTTTATATGTCATTGTTATGACATCCAATGGAATAAGTGAGGGAGTATCATTTATATATATCTCATATGAGTTTCAAACTCTATGAGATATCATGCAAGTTTATCTAAATGAAGTTTATCCCAAGACCAATGAAGTAAAAATGATACTTTGAAAAACATGTCCAGAATACTAATAAAAATGGAAATTAAAAACATTTCTAATATCAAAATTTGTTTTCTCAATATACCAGCCTGAATATTAACATATTGTTACACCAGATTGGTGCTAACTGATTTGAGTGGATGATAAAAAAAAAGATTACAATTATTTAAATGAACTTTATGAAAAACAAACTAACTTAACTGTGCTTAAATATTCTTGCTTAAAAAATCATATAATTTAAAATTACCCATGGAACACGATGGCCTTTCTGAAGTTCTCATTCTTACAGCCCATTTTGGGGCAAGAAGTGGATTCAAATCCCTAATATAAAATAAAGACCATTATGTGCAATCTAAAAATTTTTAAAACTGTGTATAATTTAATGCATTTACAAAGTTTAAAAAACATTAATAGAACTCTGTGAAAATTTATCACAAGATGTATGTTTGCTCATTACTATAAAAAATAAAATTAATCACCACTTAAACATCTACCTACTACAGATGTCTGACAATAGTTCCTGAGTTTAATACACCATAGAGAAGATCTGTGAGGAAGGCAAGACCTAAGCAGAAAGACAACACAAGAAAAGAAACATCCATGCCTAATCTGGGGCTAGAACTTTGGTGTCTTTGATCAGCAGCCAAACACATCAACCACTGGGCCATAACACCCTATGTAAGAATAAGGTAAAAAAAGGTTATTTATTTGCCTAAGTTTCACTACTTCTGAACACCCTTTATACTTTTTTTACACTAATAATATTGATGAATATTGAAGTAGCCACTTCTAGATATTTTTACTCATTCATAATTAACATTTTTAACACTATTAAATTTATATGCGTATTCAATATAATTTTACTATAATTGTTTATTCATATTTATATTCAAGTAAATAAAAAGCCAATTTATGAGATCTTAATCATTGGACTGTTCAATGAAGTGCAGCATTCAATCAGAAAATAATGAAATGCATAATGGTTTTGCAAACTGTCTGCATAGAACCACAATTCAAGACCTACCATCAATAGTACTTGTAATTCTCATCTAACAGTGAAAAATATGTCAGAAAGTAAATGAAAAATTCGAATAAAAAGTATATTGCCACTGAATTCTAGCAAGCTTGGAAAAATTCCCATGAAATAATTATTTTCTGATAAAACATACAGTATCTGCTTGTAAATGTTAACATAACTGAAAATGATAATGTGCTCATTAAATAGACGTCTAATGAAGCAAACAGTGAGTGTTGTTAATATACCATATACAGTTTCAATCAATAGTAAATATACAGATATTTGGTACAATAATAGAATTTCTCAGATATACCTGGTAGTAGTTTGCAAGAATAATATAGAGTAAAAATTGTGAATTCTATTATTGTAACAAAAATGCTTATGCTCAATTCTCGGTGTGTTGGCTTAAGAAATAAAAATACCATGCCATTTGAACCTTGATATGGGCTGGCCGTGTGCACTAAACTGGAAAGTGCCATCTGAACCTGAGTCTTCATTACAGTCAACTACATTTCCAATGACTATTCTGTGGTATAATGCTTAAAGCCTCTAATAGAGGATGGTTGTTCGGTGGCCTGTAGCTCAGTGATAGAGCACCTAACATGTTATCAGGAGGTTGTGGATTCAGATCTCACACGGATAATGAAAATTTTTCCTCTATATTACAATATACAGATTACCTGTTGAAACAAAATTCAAGAAATATTTTTGTGAAAAAAATGAGTTTTGATGATGAGTGGGACTCAAATCTATGCCACTCAATTACATACCAAGTGTTCTAAGCACTAAACTCTCACCAGCTCTATTATTTACTCATTAATTGTGACTTTTAAATCTTCCTGAGCTTGTCGCTCATTGATGCCATCTATGATTGGGAAAAGCAACTTTCAAATATTGCTAAATATAGATGTAAATAAGGAAGTCACTCATGCTAAAGCATTGTTAATACAAAAATCAATCAATAGTAAATATACAGATTACTTGTTGGAATAAAATTCAAGAAATACTTTCATGGAAAAAATTAGTTTTGTTGATGAGCAACAGGTTGGGAAGATTTAAAAATAACAATTAGTGGATAAATGACAGAGCTGGTGATATTTAGTGGTTAGACCTGACATGTAACTGGAAAGTATGAGTTCGAGTCACACTCATTTGCAAAACTCAAATTTTCCAGAAAATTAACTCTTGAATACAGCTTATGCATTAAAAAAATATAACATAAATGTTCCCATTCAGCAAGTTCGACTGTTTATATTCTGTGTCAACAATGTTGCACTAATCAACACAAATGAAATCTGCCAATCTTGTAACACACAAGATTTTGATTATACTGTGGGGAAAAAATAGTGTTAAATACATTTCAAAACATTTGTTTGAAAAACTATTGAAGAGGTTTTCGCAAAAAAATTCTGTAGCTTCTAGTGAGTGAGCCACTTTTACTCATCCAGTGGATAGGGTGCTTGACTATTGATTACAAGTGAGCTGGGTTCAAGTCTTGGATACGTCCTGAATGTGTTGTTTTTCAGTTGTTGTCCATTCCTCACAGGTCTTCTCAATGATGTTTTATATTGAGTGGTTTTTGGTGGATGTATGTGGCAAGCAGCTGCTTGAAAGATAATCATTATTCAGTGAATTAAAAAAAATAAAGAAAACTTAATATATAAAGTTTTTTAATAAATCAATTTAGTTATTGACTCATTTGAAAACATAAATTTAACTGTTTGTCATTTCCATCTAATGTGCATCATCATAACTTGAAATCTAACTTTTGGAAAACTTTCAAGATTAATTTATAGCATATATTTCAGTCTTTCTAATAATTAATTTGATATTTTTAAAATGAATTATTTGCACAACTTTCTTGTTTATAAAACATTGCTTCTATTCCTTTCAAATAAGGATAAATAAAATTTTGATTAAATACATTATATGGCTTGAAATTAAGTTATTTGAACAAAGATAATTTTTTCCTACTTCCATAAAAAAAATATGAGCAGAAAATTAACACAGAAGGAAAAAAATATTAAAAATTTAAAAAAATACCCATCTTTCTACATGGGCCTTAAAAAGCAGAAAATAAACCTAAAGCCTATCGATGATGTGCACTCAGTCACTGAGTTTGTATTCACTTCAAAGGAAGATAGGGTGCCAGAAATCTAGTTGTATAGGTAAATCAGTGCCTTATCTTTCTTTGAAGTGAATACGAACTCAGTGACTGATTGCACCATTGATATGCTTTAGGTTTATTTTCTACTTTTTAGGGCCCATGTAGGATGATAGGTATTTTTAAAAAAATTTTATTTATATTTTTTTCTTTGACACTAAAAAAACCTACCTTCAAAAACTTTCATTTGATATATGACTCATAAACATTAACTGCATTTTTCCTCCCTTTTGGGTTTGAGTCCCAGCCAGGTCAGCATTGAGATTTTATGTCCGCAAAATGCCCACCCTGCCCGTCAACAGGGGACATCAATAGGCTTGGAAAGGCATTATCTATCAGATGGAACATTAAGCAATGGCCCTGTATGGAAAAGAGAGTGTCAAAGAACATGCTGGATGGCCTAGATGGGAGGCTACCATATGTCTCCAAACAGCTGTTCAGTGGGTCCCCTTCCCTCAACCTTCTCTGAGCCCTTAGGGTCCTTGTGGCCTGGCCATTTAAGCCTTTTGTGTGCAAAAAAAGTGCCACTCAGAGGTAAAACAACCAATCCAAACCTCCCTTTTGGAGTCATGTTTGAGGTAGTCCATGACAATGGAGACGTCACAAGCTTTAATTTGATAAATGACTTGTTAAATGATCCGTCCCTACCTCTTTTTAAGTGGGGGGGGGGGGGAAATAGTGGGGTCAAAATTCGAAATAGTTTACAACATTATTATATGAACTTTCATTTGACACCTAGCTTGTGACTGTAGGCCCACCTGTTAGAAAACTATAGTAGAATGACTTTCACATTTCACATTTTTTAGGAGAAAGAAAGCATGGAAGTCAATATTTAATAGCCTATGATACTCCCCTCATCAGAAACTTCGCATTCCGCAAATATAGTGGAACAATCATTTTCATATTTCTTCTCTTTTAGGGGGAAAGAAAGCATGGGGGTCAATTTTTTGTAACTTATGACACTCCCCTCATCAAAAGCTTTTATTTGATGCATAGCTTGCTACTTTCAGCACTCACATTCCGGAGATATAGCACAACAATCATTTTCATATTTCCTCTTTCTTTAGAGGGGAAATAAATATGGCGGGTCAAATTTTTCTATAGCTTATGACACTCCCTGTGTCAGAAGCTTTTATTGATGCAATAGCTTGTTACTTTCTGCACTCATGGTGAAGAGATATAATGGAACAATTGTTTACATATTTTCCCCCTTTTTAGGGGGGGAAGAAAACATGGGGGTCAATTTTTTTATAGCCTATGACACTCCCCGCACCAGAAGCTTTCATTTGACACATAGCTTGTTACTTTTAGCACTCGGGTTCTGGAGATATAGTGGAACAATAGTTTTCATATTCCCCCTTTTTTAGGGTGGAAGACAGCATGGGCTCATTTTTTTTTTTTATTATAGCCTATGGCATTCCTTGCATCACAAGCTTTCATTTGACACATAAATCATTCAGTTTCTCCATTGTGTTCGAAAGATATGGTTGAACAACTGTTTTTACAGATCCACAAACCGACAAATCAACAACTGTCAAATGAAAAGCAATAGGAAGATAGATAAAAATTATAGGTAATAGTGGAAATTGTATTAGTTTCAACCATGAAACACACTGCATTTACCAAGTGAACAATACCAAGTCACACAGAAATGACTACACCCACAGCTGTCAATGACTTGCTAATGAATGTCCTTTTAACATGGTCAGTATGAATATTGGAAAAGTCTTCTTGGGTACTTGCTCAACAGCAAAACATTCATATGTTTAGTGTAAACTAATGTGAGCATAGAAAACCAATATTATTTGGAATTTATATATTTAAAAAAAAACTCTAATCTTAGGAGAATATTCATCCTATTGATCAAAGGTATTCCATGAGGGAATATCTACTTAAAGAAATAGGCCAGCTCTATTGTATTTTAACTAATATTAAACAACTATATAATGTTTACAAAGAGTAAAGCATTAAAAATCTAAAATATTCATAGATATTTAACTTTAGATGCAATTTGACATTATCTCTGTCATTGAAGTCACTATCATTGAAACAAATCATGATTTATCCACCACCTATTTGCTTCTACAAGTAATGGTCACTGTATAGGTGAAGAGGTCCAATTTGTATTGTGTACAATGTACAAGGACATTCAACTAAAGATAATGAGAGGGAGTAGTTTCAAACTCATGAGCATGTATTTACCATCAGCCTCAATGAGAATAGAAAAGTGATACATCTTAAAAATTCTGAGAAACAACACTAAAAAGATGGTTATGGCAACTTAAGATGTTTGCATTACAGGATAAGCTATTCTTTATGTAGTGAAGAATATACAATGTTTAGTGTGATTATTCTCAAATGTAAACTTCTTCATTAAAATTCCTTATACCACAACTTTATGTCTTTCACATAATTTGCCTACTTCAATTCACAATTCCTAATAAAATATAATCTATCAATATCACTGCATTTTCTATAAATATTACATTATCAAATACTTATTAGAAGTCTAGAATTAGATTCCAAATAAATACTTAGCTTTTATATTTCATACAAATATTTTTATGAAACTGTACAAGTAGGAGGCCACATGAATGTTTTACAGCTTACTTACAAAAACTCAGTAATGGCAGTAACATGTAGATTTTAACAAATAATAACATGAAAAGTGTTAACTCAGACAAGCATTGTACAGTTGCATAAATTTACAGAGCCAAGATTATACTGCTTATCCTACTACTTAGTTTACAAAATTTACAGATTTACATATGCAAGCAATGGACATTATTAACAGATCAATGCTTAACATTCACATATAATTTTAATTGCAACTTACTATTATCATAAACTTCTACAAAGGGTTGACCTTCATTAATAATTCATTTGACTATAGCACAAATTCATTTATTCCCCTATCTCACATGCCAATTCAAGAACAAATCAGAGAGAAAGCTATTCTATCATTGCTATTCTATCAAATACATTACAGTTCATAATTTAAGGAAGTTGAACAAAAATGCAAATATCTCAAGAAATCCTTTTTTAGAATATAACAAAAGTTTCAGAGGATATTTAATATCACATATATTAATATTAACATTTGAAATAAAGAATATATCAGAATACTTGTTCAATTATAAACCTTAATTTCGAATTAAGAAATATATTGGAAAGTCTTTCCAATTATGAAAAATTATAGAACACTGCAGCAATTGAAGTTAACATTATTTAGTAAGAAGTACAATTACCTGTAACAGTAGTACATCTTGCACAATGAGCTCTCATGCTTCTAAAGTTTATCCAACAATATAGAATCTCCCAAGGACCAATCAGCTCATGAAGGGTCCTTGGAGGAGGTTGATGATTTGCAACTCACCTCCCCAAAGAATCCCATGAATGCTCAATGGGATTTTGGTCTGGGAACCTCGCAGGCCAAATTCATTCTCTGAATTCTTCACTTTCAACGTATTCCTCCACTATCTGAGCTCTATGTGAATGAGCAGTATAAAAATAAAATTCTGACCTAATGATACCTCTAAAAAGTTTCAAATAAGGCTGTAAGATCTTGTCTGTATCTAAGGTCAGTTAGAGTCCCTCCTGAGAAGACACACAGGCTGCTTTTATCACCAGCTTAATTTGCATAAGGCAGAGTCTTTCACATTGAGAAATACAAATTTAATAGTCAGTATAAGTGAGCTATTTCATGCCAAATACTCTCCGAATAACTCTGAAATTCTATGAAATGTTTATTAAATTCCAAAGAAGATTTAGCAATTTTTGCAATTTTGTTTGAGAATATTTGCAATTTTGTTCAACATCCTTAAATTATGAGCAGCAGTGTACATAACTTCTTCTAATTTCCAGAATATCCGAATTTCTTGAGTTGCAATTTTTTTTAAACTATGTGCACACTTTTCAAATCACAACCTTGAAAATAAGGCTATCAAATGGTTAGGTTGCAGCAATATAAT
The DNA here is from genome assembly GCA_038380435.1 of Ryuthela nishihirai. NCBI lineage: Eukaryota > Metazoa > Arthropoda > Arachnida > Araneae > Heptathelidae > Ryuthela > Ryuthela nishihirai. Next base: position 58,404,796 of record JAWZYU010000021.1, read on the forward strand.
AAATAGAGTAAAACACTATGAATTAGTAGAAGCCAAAAGTTTCAAAAAATTACTTACGAATGCACATCATTATCAATTATAATGTCTTCAGATAAGCAAGGCCAAGTGGTAGAAAGATGAAATTCTCTAAATTTGGTTTAAAGAAATTGTGAAGTTATACAAGTGAAATATTAATGTTACAAAAATATGAAATAGTAAAATTAAAATTTTTGTATATGATACTGAAGTTTAAAATGTTCAATGAAAAACAACTTGACCACAAAACTCCCCACCCTGCCCACAGTCAGTAGGGGACACCGATGGGCTTGGAAATGCCACTGTCCATCAGATGGAATGCTAAGTGGGGGAGACGCTCCCCATGTGTGGGAGAGCCATACCCTGTACACAATGGATGGCCTTGATGCGAGGCTACCATCTGTCTCTCAATAGCTGTTCAGTGGGGCCCCTCCCCCAATCTCTCTGAGCTATCAGGGTCCTTTCACCTGGCCATTTAGCCCATTGTATGCAAAAAAAGTGCTGTTCAGAGGTCAAACAACCCAACCCTATTATTATGCAGATATTCTGCTGTCAATATTTATGACATCACATCTGGTTTAGCAATGTGCGTGAAAGAAGGGAAAACTAGCACTATTTTCAGAGAATAGAATGTGTTGGGAGACAGATGGTAGCCTTCCATCAAGGCCATCCAATGGGTTCTTTAATGTGCACAGGGTATGGCTCTCCCACACATGCAGCTTAGCATCCCATCCAATGGACAGCAGCCTTTCCAAGCACATCAGTGACTGTGGTCATTTGATCATCTACTGACTGTGGGCAGGGCAAGAAGTTTTGCAGAGATAAAGCTCAATGCTGGCCCAACTGGGACTCAAATCTAGGAACTGCAGATTACAAGCCTGGCATGATACCGACTGAGTCACCCCTGCCCCAAATTATTTTAGTACTAAGTGATTTAAAATGTATGGAATTACAAACAGATCCAAAATATTAACAGCATCAATTAAACTGAAAAATGACCCTCTTCTCCCCAACTAATTAGCTAAGGCACATATATCCTTAAATTTCTGATGACAACCCAATCTTTCATGAAAATTAAACTCCAGCAACTAGGCCATCCTTTCAGACCATTGGTATCCAAGAGGATATCCTGAATGTATAATGTAGAACATGCTCTTTTTCATGTTTTTCGTTACCATTCTTTCCTAATTACAAATACATAGTAAAATCTCCACAAGTAACATATTCAATTCACAAACTTCTGCTGTTAGCAGATACTACTATGCATTCCTTTAATGTATTACTGTCTCTCAATACACCCATTTTTGATGTAGCAGTGCAACTAAAATCAGTTTGATTGGATGTCACCAGGCAACGCTTCTTAGTACTTTAGTCTGCACAAGGCACTTTATCTGGCCATGTCCTCATATTGGTTTCAAGCTACTGGTCACACATGGGTCTAGACTAGTAGTTCTAAAAGAGTGTGCCATGAAATTTTGGATGATATTGCAGATAAAAGAAAATTTATAACCCATTTTGTAGCTACTTTCTGCATTGATTCTTCATTTAACTTTTTCTGTTTAATCAAAAATTTATCCATATTAAATCTTAATGTTAAAACCAAAACTAACACAAAACATGCCCATAATACTTATGGCACATACACTAACTCAATACATGTCAGAACTTGAACAGAATACGTTTTTGTTTACAAACGCCTCCACAGAAAGGGCTATTATTGAAGGCAAACTGTACATTTGGAGTTGAGTGTAGCCAACTAAACTTTTAAGTGTGCACGTGAGTATCCACAGCAAAAAATGGTGTACCTTGAGTGAAAAAAAGTTTGAGAATCACTGGTCTAGACAGTGGGAGTACTGATGGGCTTCCCCCTTTCTGGCTTCATATCTGATACAGCAATGCACCATGTTGAGATCACTTCCATTTCAAAATCTAAATATAAACCTTTCACTACCAATGTTGTTTCATTTTCTAAATTGGTTCATATATTTATGTAAGGAATTTACTACTGACCCTGAAAGATCAAAAGGTTTTGGGTGAGATGTATGGGACATATGCATTCTAGAGTTATTTTTCAATGAAACCTATTTGTTCCAAAGCTACTCTACATAATAAAAAAAATGTGTGTATATATATATACACTAATGTTTTCTAAATTAATCATTTGAATGATTGCAACAAATACAAAACCAGGAAGAATGATGAAACAAAGACAATTCTTATGAATGATACAGTGAAAACAAATCTTTGTAAAGAGCAATTCTACACATAGTACACACAGTTTCTGTTCAGATTTTTTTTGTGTGCTTTGCACATCAGGCATACCATAACTTGTGTTTACTTCGACTGGCAAATGGTCATCTACCTTGAGCATCAGTTTAGAAGCTTTAGAGCAGGGGCATCAAACTCACAGCACAAGCAATTTTATTCATTGTCCATGTCTAAATTTTGGTCCATGTTTTGAAGTATTACAATGAAATATATATAAAAACAAATAGTAGCAGTTTAGTTTTAGATTTTTTTTTATATTATATTATTCAGAAAGGAATTTTCTTTCCATTGATATATAATTTAACTGTTTTTATTCATCAGGTTTTCCAAAACTAAGCCTTAATTGCCTGGTCAGACTATGTTTTTTCTATACAAATGTGGAAAATTCTTATTAAAATTAATATGTTTGTAAATTTATTTAAATATTTTATATTCATAAAATGCAGAATTAAATCTGTTTAATTTAGTATATAACATAACCAATTTCTATTGATTGGTTATTTGTTTAAAAATTGTAAAAGTTTACTTGCTTATTTGACTCAGCACAGTTGGCAAAAAGCCTAGATATTTCTCAAAGTACAGTACCAAGAAAAAAAAATTACAAAAAGAAATTTTCTTGTTTCAAGCAAAAATTTAATTTTTCACTATTCAGAAAGAAAATTTCTTTCTAGTCATATGTATTATAGCTATTTTGGTCTATTAATTTTTTTAAGTTATATTTTATTACCAAGGCCAGATACATTTTTACTACATCACTCTAAAAACATCCCTGTTAAAATTAAGCTTGTCTTTTTTGTAAGATATTTTACTTTCATAAAATCAGGAATTAAATGTTGATTAATTTAGCATATAACATGACATAATTCTTTTCATTAGTTATTTGGCAAAAAAGTTCTAAAGTTAATTCTTTTTTTAGCTAATCACCATCACTCATGGTGAGTTATTTTAGCCACTCTTAGTCAATTGTACGATAGACTCGCATTTCTGACTGTATATTGCTTTATCTTGAGTTTAACCTAACATCAGCATTGTTGTAACCAAATACAATTTTAACTCATTGCACTATAATTGTAAACTTTATATTTTATGAAACATTACTGGGACAAAAGATACTATTTTTCTCAGTCATACCAATGGTCAATGTGTTTGGTTCAGGTGATCTAGCACTCCCTCCCTCCCTCAAAGCCAATCCCCCTCATTAGAAATCTATCCTTTTGCAAACAACAAATAAAAGAGCCAATGAAACAAGAAGTTACTTTCCCTTAGCATAACATAAGAATCATGTATTATGAGACAAGTGAGATATTTGAAAGGAAAGATGGCTCTCTATGCTCAATTTGAAAACAACGAGATTGGTGTTTTTGGTAAGCTAACCAACACTTAATGTTTGATGCGATTGGTGGATGTGAAAACTTCTACAGTGTCTTCGAAGGTGAATTATCAGAAGTAATTCCTGTTATTCATGCCTCTATTGTAGGGTGTCATATAATTGGTTCCTTGTGAATTGGTAATACATAGGTCTTTTGGTGCCAAATACAACAAAAAAACAAGAGCTTCGACAGACTAGAAATTCCCTTCCTGATAATGTAAAAATACAAAAGGTTGAAGAAAGGCATTCTGCTTTGGGTAACTGTATTGCATGTAATGACCATGTTATGACCATGTTATTAATGACCACCAAATCCTTACTCATCCAGATCTTGATAGGGAGACAAGAAATTTTAACAGATGTTTTAAAAGTTGAAGCATTTTGGCTAACTACTGTATAACTGACAATGCTCTAGTTGGGAGTTACTGCGTCTTGAGTAATCAAGGTGGTTTGGTCCATCCTCGTACAACAATTGATGATCAAGATGAACCATCATCCTTGCTTCAAGTTCTTTTAATATCTGGGAAAGTGAATAGTGGGAACAATGTCATTGGGGCTGGAATGGTAGTGAATAATCAGTGTGCTTTTTATGGCATGGATAGAACAGTACAGAAATTTTAGTCATAGAAAATGTATTCTAGTTAAATGAAGTACAACTAGCAGCTACCTCTTCAAGCATGAGAGCATCCCTTATTGAAAGCTTAGCTTGATGAAAAATGGAGTGACATGATTTTTATTCCAAGTATTGTAGAATTCTGCATCAGAAACACTATTGTGAGGTATCATCCATTTATTGATGCCCAAAGTATTACACCATTACATTTCTGATATTTTATTGTACAGTTTTATTGACATTAAATACTTAAAATAGGTTGTGCAAATATGCCTTAACTGGCAGTGGTTAGAGAGCTAGCCTAAGCAAGGCAAGCTCTGTGTGCTGTGTTAGTTCTAACTGAGACAGTGGTCAGCAGTGACTTCTATCTTAGTAGGACATGGCCATTGTATGAGAAGGCCTGTAAAAACTAAGACTAGCTTCTGGGATTCTTCTCTATCCTATACACCTATCCCTTGATTTACACGGTACTCAGTTCACACAATTTTTTTCTTTGCACGGTCAAAAAATGCAACCAGTTTCGATTTTACACGGTACTGACTGAGATTTCCTTTCTATGTACGTCTCAGTCAGTACCGTGTAAATCGAAACTGGTTGCATTTTTTGACTGTGCAAAGCCAAAATTGTGTGAACTGAGTACCATGTAAATCGAGGGATAGGTGTATGTCGCAAATCAAAAAATAAATAAACAAAAACTAAATAACACGTTTCTTTAAACAAAACTTTACTTTGCAAAAGAAACTATGGTAAACATAAGATACTGGAGTTTATCAAAATAATGGGAACACATACTGTGTGTGGAAAACATTTTATTAATAATCTGTAGGCCTACCTCGGGTATTCAGAACAGATCCAATTTGATGTGGAATAAACTTATACAAGTCATGCACATACGGTAATGGAATGTGGGACTATTCTTCTAGTAAAATATTGGCCAACTGTGCCAGTGACGCTGGAGGTGAAAGGTGTAATCTGACCTTGCACTTCAGATATTCCCACAAACATTAAATAATACTGAGGTCTGGAGATTGAGGTGGCCAGGGCAGCTATTGTACCTCATCCTCTGCAAACCACACCAGACATGTTTCATACAATGCACAAGTGCATTATCTACTTGAAACCAGGGATGGTCATTAGGGAACAATGCCCACAACATTGCGTGCAGGTGGTCCCTGAGAATGGATTCGTATGTTGCAGATGTGACATGACCCTGCAGAATAACTAATGATCCTAAGGAATGCCATGATATACACCCCACAGCATCAGGGATCCACCTCCAAGCTTCACAGTCAGGTGGTATGCTTCTGCAGGTTTTTGCCAGGCATATACTCTACCAGTGGTGGGAAACAATGTGTAGCACGATTCATCAGACCAGAGATGACATGTTGCCAGTCTTCAGCATCCGTTTTTTTATTTGCTTTGCACCACCTTACACATTTTGTTGCATTGATGTTCATAATCAGGGGTTTGCGAATTGCAGCATGGCCATAAATGTTGGCACAATGAAGTTCGCAACAAACTGTTATAACAGAAACGGGATCATTCTGACTGGTGTTCAAATCTGCTGCTATTTGCAGTGTGCTTCCATAGTACAATCAGTACTAACATTCACCTATCCCTATCTAACAACTTCATGTGACATCCACAAATTGCATGTTTGGAGGCAATGCCCTGTCCTTTTTGATAGGTAGTCATAATCTTTGATACAGTTTTTCATGTTAAACCTACTATTCCTGCTAATCTGGTTACTGAAACTCCTGCAAGACACACACACCAATGATCATGCTTTTTGGAGGTCACGAAGATCTGACAGTGTCAACAAATATACAACAGATGTTTCACCTGTGCCACTGCTACATGATAGCCGGCATTGTACTTCTTCCCTTTATATACCTCACACTGTGGGTGATGTTCTCCCTGTGATATGCATACGGCACATTGCATATACTCCAGTCACCATCGGTGTTTCCATTATTTTGACAAACCCCTGTAAATCAACAAGAAGCCACTCTTAGCTTGTTCAGATATTTCATATAAAACATGCCTACTGGAATAGAAGCAAGTTCTCTGGCCACTGCATTTGTAGAACATAAAACATCCAAAGGTATGCTAAATAGAACAGCAATTATGCTCTCTATTAGCTATACTAGTAATGAGTGAAGTGAGAATTTAAGTGAAACAATTAAGAATTATGATTACACGAAAGATTAAGAATTAATAGATTCTGAAAAAAAATTCATCGCCGCCACGACAGGAATCGAACCTGCATCTCTCCAGATTCATGCCAGAGTGCGCTAACCATTGCACCACGCGTCGGACAACGAATACTTTCAGAATATGACCTTTTAAATCTTCTTCTTGAGACATGACTGAGACAGCGCCATCTATACTCAAGGAGATGCAACGTTTTCAGTCGTTGCATTTGATTATCAGATGTTAATGAGAAGGTCGCTAATGCTATCGCGTTAAATATATAATTAAAATCAATCCAAAGTGAACGCACAGTATTCCCTGTTAAGAAACATTAATTAATAGATTCTGAAAAAAATTAGAATAGGTGAATGTTAGTACTGATTGTACTATGGAAGCACACTGCAAATAGCAGCATGTGATACTAGTGCATACATCACCACCACGACGGGAATCGAACCCGCATCTCTCCAGATTCATGCCAGAGCGCGCTAACCATTGCACCACGCGTCGGACAACTTAACGACCTTCTCATTAACATCTGATAATCAAATGCAACAACTGAAAACGATGCATCTCCTTGAGTATAAATGACGCTGTGTCAGTCACATCTCAAGAAGAAGATTTAAAAGGTAATATTCTGAAACTATTCGTTGTCCGACACGTGGTGCAATGGTTAGTGTGCTCTGGCATGAATCTGGAGAGATGCGGGTTCGATTCCCGTCGTGGCGGCGATGAATTTTTTTCAGAATCTATTAATTAATGTTTCTTAACAGGGAATACTGTGCATTCACTTTGGATTGATTTTAATTATATATTTAACGCAGTAGCGTTAGCGACCTTCTCATTAACATCTGATAATCAAATGCAACGACTGAAAACGTTGCATCTCCTTGAGTATAGATGGCGCTGTCTCAGTCACGTCTCAAGAAGAAGATTTAAAAGGTCATATTCTGAAAATATTCGTTGTCTGACGCGTGGTGCAATGGTTAGCGAGCTCTGGCATGAATCTGGAGAGATGCGGGTTCGATTCCCGTCATGGCAGCGATGAAATTTTTTCAGAATCTATTAATTAATGTTTCTTAACAGGGAATACTGTGCATTCACTTTGGATTGATTTTAAGATTAAGAATTACTTAGCTCAGTGTGATCCAATTGGTGGTCCATGTAATTGGGAATTCATTTTGTTATTATACCACAGAGGTATACACAGGATCATTATAAATGAATAATAATAAAATAAATAAATATCTCCTCAAGCTGCAGCTTGCCACAGAAGTCTGACAGGAGCCTGTCAGTTTATATGCCATAGTAGAAGGTCTGAGAGGATGGCAGGCCCTCAGCAGAAAAACGACACCAATAGCCATGCCTTACCTGGGGCTCGAATCCAGTCCCTTAGATCAGTGGCCAAGCGAGCTAACCACTCGGCCATGGGATGGCAAGTAAAATCATGGTTCCGCCCGGGAATACCCATATTTTAAAGTGTTATATTTTATTAACTGATTAAATAACAAAAGTATTGTGCATACAAATTGTCATAACACTCTCCAAATTTCATTTTGAGTCAATAGATTTCAACATGGGTGGCACTGGTGTGATATTCAACTTCTGTCCATACTCAGCTCAGTATGTCTGGTGTTAACATTGTAATATTTGCTGTGATTCATTCTTTACTCTAAATGTTGCAAATTATAAACTTTTTTTGAATAAATGATGTTTTTAATATATCCCCAAAAAGAGAAGTCCAATGGCATCAAATCAGGACTTCTCAGGTGTCATAAGATTGGTTCACCTCTACCAACCCAGCGATTTGGAAATTTGGCATTTAAGATATGAGATGTGATACTAGTGCACCATGTGATACCATCTCCATGGCATAACAAGCATAACATGAAAATTTTGAGTGTCTTTTACATTTTGGAGATAAAATTACTTTTGTTACTTAATTATTTAATAAAATATAAAAGTTTAAAATATGGGTAATCTTTTATGATGACCCATATAAAAATATATGATGACTCATATATGATACATATATAATATCTAACATCTGAACATAAGAAAAGAAAAAGGTATTTAGGAAGTGTTTGTGCTCTTTTGCTTGTATATATGCTATGTTAAAAGGCATTATTGTCCAACCACAGAGAGAAAATATTTGCAAGGAATATGGAAGATGCTGATGGCAGATTTAAAAAAAAAAGTCCTTTGATAACTACTTTTATTGCAGATTGCAATTATAATAGAAACATAAAACTTGATTATTAATTTTTGAAAATAGTACCCAAGATGCATTTTTCATAAGGAAAAATATAAGGCTTTTCTGTAATTTGCTGAGATCTAAACCCTCTTGTTAAGCTTGAAAACTGCTCTTGGTCTGCAAAAAGAAAAGAATGGACCCCCCCCCCCCCTTCATTTAGCTGAAAGAAGGATCAATATTTTTTCGTTTTAAAAATTGGAAAAAAAAGCTATGATAAATATGCTGTGAATGAATAAATTTAGGAATACACTAAGAACTGTCACTAAAGCTGGGAGACTGTTTGCTGTGATATGCCTACCTATACATTGCGCGAAGAGGAAATCTAATAATACAAATGAGCCATCAGTTACTTAAAAGTAATAAAATGGCAAGAAGATATCAAAAGTTCTTTGCAAGAAAATATTTTTGACATGCAGCAATCAATTCACCAATATCTTTACAGAGGAAATACAATCAAATACTAAGAACATAATTTTACAGCATTGGTCCTAAAACAGTCAATTTAGGATCTAAAACAGCAGTTCGCAAACTGTGATATATTTCATTGTTAGAAGACAGGGCATTAATGAAGTCAAGAAAGCAAATTCTTTGGGAAATTCATCATTTCAGATAATAATTAATGCACTGGTGTTATATTATATATATCATTTCCTCATTAAATTTTTTTTAAAAATCAACCAAATAAAAAAAACTCGGCATATTTTATTTACATATTCACATATTTAAAGATAGTTCTACAATATGGTAAACAAAATAAATAAATTTTTGAATGTGTTATGTGAACAAAAATTCGATGTGAATTTATATGTTATGAACAGTTCGAGGAACTGCTGATGAAAATTAAAATTTTGAAAACAATATTAAATAATATTTTTTCTTTCAATGCATGATTTATATAGTGTTTATTCAAATATATTACTCTGACTGCAGAAAAAAAACATATTTTTAACACATATTTGATGAAAGAAAATAAGTTAAATACATACAGTATGGGATCTTCCATAGCACCACATGGCAATCTGCCTATGTCAGTTGGAGTTACATCTTCACCTAATTCATCAATATCTGGTACAAAAAAAATCTACTATATACTTTGCTTAATGAACTATTTGAGAATAAAGTGAAACAAAAGAAATATAGTACACCTTATCTATTCACTGGGGTTATATTCTTGGTAAACACACAACTAAGAGTGTGCAGGAAAAACAACAAACTCGGTTCCTGGTTCACAGCAAAAAGCAGAGAAGGGTTGATGGATCACAAGAAAAAACATATTAAAAACAAATACAAAAGTTCTTTTAGATTTAGTGATGATGAACTTGATGTAGATGATAGCTTAAGAAGGGCTCAGAAGCCTAAGGGCCTTTATTCCTTTGAATGCTATATTGTGGATAAAAAGCCTTAATAAAAGGTGTATATGATGTATAAAAATGATGTATGTATGTATGTCCTCAAGGAATCAAAGTGATTGGCAAATATTGGCAAACATCTGGCTTTGATTTGAAACTTTTAGTGCCTATGTTCAGTGTGAAGGATACATCTTCTCTTCACAATGATGTATATCAATACAAATTGTAAAGTGTCGATAAACAAGTTTTCAGATGGCAGGAACATGCCTCTCACATGTTTTTTTTTGGTTTGCAGGTACACAGAACAGAGAAGGATCCTACAAACTACTCCTAGCTAATACACACCTTCTTATATAATGACATGCTGTGCTATGGCCAAAGTCATTGCTGACCACTCTCAGTTAGCTTTAGTTACCACTTTCCTAACATAACATGCAAAATATGCTTGCTGGAATAACAGCCACCTCTCTAACCACTAAACCAGACAAGATTTACCAACTTTTCGAAATAATTACAGAAAACATACTTCCGAATATCAAATACCATTTATATTTAATGCTATCCCAAAAGAAATACTAAATATAGATTCTTTTAGTGGAATGAAAATCGAATTGAAAAAATATTTTGGAATTTCTATTAGCTGAATATTATGTGTTGTGTTTTGTGAATTTATTTGATGTATATCATTTTTGTGGCTGAATAACCTAGGTTTAATTTAATTTATTCATTTTCCTGCAGATAAGTCAGTTAGCTTTGCCGGTCAAATGGTAAATGTACTGTATTCTTTACTTTTATGAATAAAAATCTATATTTAAAAAAACAACAACAGAACTTTAGTTATTTGAAATTATGATTTCACAGAGCTACAAATGTATGACAGTAGCACATGAGAGTGCACTCTCTGCCTTCATATTCTGAACCATGGTTGTTTTCAAAAGGTTAAAGTAATCCAGAACTAAGACTCCACAGAAGCTTGAGAGGTGGTAGTTAAAACTGAAGGTTCTAGCTTGTGAGAAAAATGTTTATAATGAATATCAGTCTGCAGATCTTTGTAGACTTCTATATACTGGTGTAGTTGAGGCAGGGTGTATCAGGGCTTTTCCCAGTACTTTTTTAAAACTTACTTTGCTAAAACTGCAAAAATGTGGTTTACCAATCCTGCATACATAGCAAAAAATGCTAAACAGCATAATTAGCACAACAAAAGAAATTTAAATTAAAAAAAAATTGATCTGTGGTGACACTGTAGGTAAAAATAACAAACCCTTAGAGCAGGGGTTCTCAATGTGGGGTACACAGTAAAATTTTTTGGGATACGCCGTGAGAGCTCAAAAGTCGCTAGATCTAGTAACAAAATCACTAAATTGGCAACACAGCTGTGCAAAAATGTCATTTTTTTGTGTTTATAGATATATATAATTTATGAATATAAAATTTAATGTGTATATATATATATGTGTGTTTTATTTTATTCCCATTGTTATACTATAACTATAGTTTTATCTATCTATACAAGGGGTATGCCAGTTACATACAAATTTCCAGGGGGTACATGAAGCATAAAAGGTTGAGAACCACTGCCTTAGAGTGTCAGGTTACTGAAACTGAACTCACTCAGATGGCCAAATTAATTTTCAAGTGTTTTCAGAAAATAAAATATAAAGCTTTAGGACCTCATCCTGAAGTAGGCCATGTTACATACCAAAGGAAATAATATTTAACTGTGATTAAAAATATGTTCTTACATTCCCACCTGGAAAACAGGCATTTAATTATGAATAGTTTTTGGACTTTCTTTAAGGAGGCAGGTGAAATATTCCACATCTCACTATACTAATCACAAATGTTATTTAGGCAATACCAGGCAGCATCAGAAAGTGACAAAAAGGTTTTAGCGTGATAAAATTCATATCTAAACTTGAATCAAACCTTTGATAGCAAATGTGTCATCACTTATGTATGCATGGATCCTCATAGTTATACCTGTCCATTTACTTTGTGGAATGACACTCCATATACAACTCATGGTTGGTGTGCTGCTTAAAATTCAGAACATGGCATGTTAATATCAATAATATTTTCTTTAAAAAAAAGGACCTTGAAAAATTATTTTCTACTAGTTAAACCCACACCATAAGTTTGCATGAAATGTATTCCACTGATAACTCTTTTCATCAAGAAGTTCATTTATAGCTTTCCACCATTAATACAGTACTCCATGATTATTCCATTCATAAGGTAGGTGATGGCAGCATCCCAGAAGTTTCAGCCACTTTATGAGGAATTACTCCTGATTCACAGTAGCTAGGAATGTAATCTGTTAACCCAACAAGGCTAGAACTAAGTGGGACCACCAAATTTGGAACCGATCACTCAAGTAGTCGCACAACCACAGGGAAACCAACAATTTCTGCCACTGATGATGCCGCACATCTGCTGCCAATGACGTCATGTCTGCCACTGATGATGTCACACATCTGCCACTGATGATGCCACACATGTCTGCCACCAATGGTGTCTCACATGTCTGCCACTGATGACGTCGCACATATCTGCCCACCCATTCACCTGCCTGTTTGTTCACCAGGAATTATGGCTATTACATAATATGATTTTAGGTATGCAGTGAAAATAAAATCATCAGGGGTAGGTTTGGTTGTTTTACCTCTTAGCAGCACTTTTTTACATATAAATGAGCTAAATTGCATGCCAGGTTACAAGGACTAAGGGTTCAGAGAAGGTTGGGGGAAGAGGATCCACTGGACAGCTGTTTGATACAGATGGTAACCTCCCATCAAAGCTATCGAATGTGTTCTTTAATGTGCACAGGGTATGGCTCTCTCACACATGGGGCACCAGCTTAATGTCCCATCCAACGACAGTGGCCTTTCCAAGCCCATTGGTGTCCCCTACTGACTGAGGGCAGAGCGAAGAGTTTCGCAGAGATAAATCTCAATACTGGCCTACGTGGGACTCAAGCCTGGGAAGAACAGATTACGAACTTGGCATGCTACTGGCTCAGCTACCCAGACCCAAACTATGTGGGGGAAATACTACTTTCTTTATACTACTTTTTTAAACCACATGGATCACCCTGGCTGTTATACCTATCCAGTTGCTTTCGAAATGGCAATTCATACACAAATTCATGTTTGACTGGCACACCACTATGCTGCTTAAAATCCAAAACATGGGATATCAACATTAATGATACTTCTAAAACAGAAAAAAAAAGGACCTATGAAAATTATTTTATTTTAAGCATGCAATAAAAACAAAATCATATGGTAAAAATACTTTTTAAACTAAAAGTATATCATGTTTATAAAAAATTTGAGTACCCCAATACTATTTTTCTTAGGACTATAGCAATGTTCCTATATACAAACTGACCACACCTTCCAGATATCCCTTTCAACCTGACTAAAACATACTTCAAATGGGTTTGTTAGCAGCTTTTGTCTGCCAGATAAAAAACCAAAGAACTCGCATTTTGAAGATAAAGAATGTATAAAACACTTGTGAAAGTATTTCAACTTTTGGTATCAACACAATATGTTGTTGAAATTCAAGTGTGGCAAGGAAATGTGAAAAGAAGAACAAAAGATGAAGTACTTAACTAGCTTTTTGCAGGACAAGTAATGTATTCTCTAGGAATTGAAATTGGAGATGGAAGTAGGTGGGTGGGGTGTGGGAAACTTTTTTATGAAAGTAAAATTAAAGATAAACTGACAAAAAACCATAATGTTACATATAATTAATCACCAGGAGGTTGCCAAAAGATTCCAAGTACGATGTATGGAAATCTCTTGTCAGCGAGCATGATATTAATGCCATGGGTTGGCATTAATATATGAGACACAGCTCTTTATTACTCCCCTTACTAATTATTACCATGGTAAAAAAAAGAATTAGCTACAGGTCTTCTCATGAGAGGAAATCTCCTTTCTTTTTGTCTATTCATTTTCCAACAGTGTTTTGTTTATCCATCACCAGATGACTGCACTGTCACATTTATAAATATGACAGACCAAACATACTCAAAAATGAATCATTTATTAGCTTAATTTTATTACATTTAACTATACTCATTCAGTGTGAAATGAATATTACAATATTTGTCTAAAAATAATTTAGCTGTAATTTTGGTATCATACCAGCTGAAGATTCCAAATATCTTCTGCTGTTAAAGATCATTTTTGGCCATTTAAACCAAAATACTAACTTTTTAATTCTAAAATGTTAATTACATTTCCAACAATTAGAAAAAAATTACTTTTCATCATTTTTCCATGTCACTTTATGGAAAAAAATGGAACAAAGGAAATAAATATGGAGATTGCATTCACGAGAAAGAATTTTGTTTACATAATATATCATGTAGTCAATCATTATAATATGTTGTTCTTATAAAGTATTTTTAAAATTTTTATACCATATAATTGCTTTTAAAATTTAAGTTTTTTAATATGAATTATAAGTTTCCTACTTTGATGTGGTGAATTTTACTTTTTTCTACTAAAACCTCTGACACTGCTAACTTTACAGCTATGTTCATTTTTATATCATTTAAAAAAGAGAGTTTGCCCATCCAACATTTCACTGACAGCAAGAATCTGCCCCCTTTTCTCAGAGGGAATTTAAGAAATGAAAAACAAATACTTTTTAAGTTGTATAATTACTAATAAAACACTATTATTTGCATTTTTCCCATCATCCATTAACTCGAATAAAACTTTTAAGGAGTGAAAAAGTAGGTAAAAGAAAAACTTCCTTTTCTTTCGAAAATAAGATTCCCATATGCATCAAAAGCAATACACATTCTTCCAGTTAATATTTCTTCAGACAAGATAAATACTAATGCATGAAATGAAAGCTTGTGGTGGCTCTTTGTGTTTTACCATTAAGAAAAAAAAAATTTCTCTTCTCCCCCCTCCTACCGAGAAAAAATACGACGATCAATCGCAAAAAAAAATTATATGTCAAGTCAAAGCTTGCAATGGAGGCAGAGCTGCCAACTACTCTGATTCTATTGGATTTTCTCCGAT
The DNA here is from genome assembly GCA_038380435.1 of Ryuthela nishihirai. Lineage (NCBI taxonomy): Eukaryota > Metazoa > Arthropoda > Arachnida > Araneae > Heptathelidae > Ryuthela > Ryuthela nishihirai. Next base: position 58,419,905 of record JAWZYU010000021.1, read on the forward strand.
TTTGCTTTCGAAATCCGATTTCTAGGATTTTTTTCAGTTTTACACTTATGAAAATTTGTCCCCAAATTGCCCAGTATTTTTGCCCTTTTCCCAAAAGGAGAAAGGGAAGAATTGTTTCTGACTTAGCTCTTTTACTGTACTAAAGTGCAGCTGTGTCCCCACTTCATAATCTATGTCTGCTTGTGGGCTCACCTGCCACACCAATCAGATGAAATCTATGACTCCAAGTGACCATTTCTGGACAGAACACATGGCAAAGTCCACATCTAAATTCCTTTACATAGTTGGAAATCATAGATTGTTTCTAAATGGGTGCTTATTGAACCTATACCCAACTCTCCCATCTCTGGCCAACTAAATGCTAATTGGATTACTTAAACCTGAAATTTCAAAGTGAAAGAGATATACAGATTAGAGAACTTCCCTTATCTGTGGCCCATGATTGATACTGCAACTTGAATGGGTCTCATGCATGTCTATTGTTATCTGTGTTGGGCTATTTGGTTGGTAAGGGATTAAAACTTTTCTTTCACTAGAGTTGAGGCACTCTTAATTATAATCAATTATGCACTTTGTTCCCTACTGTTATGTTATTTATCTTCCTATTACATTTCGCTTGTCATTTGTTGGCCGATGTCAGTTTTGTTCCACCATAACTTCGTAGCCCAGCAGCTGATCACAAGAGGTATGTATTTGGATTGCTTTACGTCCGGACTGCATAAAAATGCCTCTCAGAGGCTATTAGTAGATTATTTATAAATGATATTTATGTATTGATTGTTAGTTATTAATTATTAGCTATTAGGTTTACTTTCATTAACATCCAAAATATACAGGCCTCTATAAAAGGTAGCTAGGTAGTCACTGGAAGGAGAGCTATGCACCAATCTCCTGTGATGATGGATAGAACCGGCGAGGCCTAGCATCTAAAGTCCGATACCTTCTCGCAGTGTAGACCGTTAGTACCTTTCAAAAGAGATACTCTCTTGTGGAAGTGAATGGAAGGGGAGGGCTGCCAGATCAGTGTGGCCTACTAATCTGGATAACTATGGCTACTTTTCTTTTTTTTTTCTACCCTGCTGAGGAGTGGTCAACCACACAGAGTCCTGGTGCTGACCATATAAACCTACTGGACTGAACTGAAATAAAGCTCTGAGTTTGATTATGGATCCTGAATTTGCTGCACTAGTGGGCTTCTGTGGAGGGAAAATCTTCTGCTGTGTTTTCTGTTTGTAGGTTGACAGCCCCAAGTGAATAAATTCACAGGATATGTTTATTAGCTGGTGGATAATCCTGAGCAGAGGTCATCGCAGGCACCTGAACTCTTTACTTCTAATTGCATCGTCAAATTCTATATTGGAGGAAGTCTTCCAGCTTCAGCCTTTAGTGGTGGGGGAACGAATCTTTGCCCCATGTCTGCGATTAGGGGGCAGTTTGATATTGTCGTCATTCAATCTCTCAATAAACATAGTTTCTTTAAACATCCCACTAATCATTTTCTCTAGATAGGCAATTGGAATGTGAGGACTCTGCACAGAGCTTTTTCTCTTGATGTCCTCATACAAGAATTCCACCGTTATAATTTAGATATTCTCAGCTTGCAAGAAACCAAATAAACTGATAATGGTCAGATTCTTAAAAATAATCTTAAATTTCTCATTTCAAGGAGGAATGATAATAAGCATCATCAAGGCGTGGGTTTGCTTCTCAGCAGACACATTAGTGATGCTTTTCTAGGATATGAGTGCACTAATGAAAGGTTTCTTCCAGAAAATTTCAGACAAGCATTAAAGACTTGAATGTTATCTGCTGTTATGCCCCCACTGAGGATGCCGTTGAGGATGAAAAGGATAGGTTTTACAGACAACTTCAGGATATTTTGAATTCTGTCAAGAAAGGAGATATTACCCTTATTCTAGGTGACTTCAATGCCAAAGTTGGTACTGACTCTGACCTTTGGGGAGGGGTGATAGGCCCTTTTGGTATAGGTAGCTGCAATGGGCAACATCTCCTACAGCTAAGTAAACTTAATGGATTCAGAATAACTAACACTTATTACAAACATCGCGACATACATAAGTATATGTGGGTTCCACCTGATGGGCTGCATAAGAATATGATTGATTATATATTAATTAACAGCAAATGGGCTAGTTCTGTTAGGAATACCAGGTCATATAGCGGAGCTGAAATTGGATCTGACCATTACCTTGTTAAAAGTGTCTTGCAACTTAAAAAGTGTTGTGCTAGGGTTAAAAAATTTACTTTTAATACTGAAGCTCTGAATGACCCAGTTATAGCCAAAGCTTACTATGATAGGTTACTTAGTCATTATGACAGTCGTGGTATGCTTACTACTGAAGTTGAGGAAGAATGGGATTATTTTAAACAGGCTTTTTTGGACACTAACAGTACTCTTTTAGGAAAAAAGGTGCAGAGGAGGCAGAATTATCTGAGTGATAAGGCACTTGAGCTTATTTCGGAAAGAAAGAACTGCAGGAATGTCCTTAATCAATAACCTACTAGTCCTAATAGAAAGCATTACAGAGAACTTAATAAACGTGTAAAGGATCAGTTAGCTGCTGATAAGAATCTTCAGCTTAATGGCTTGGCTGACAAAGCCGAGGAAGCAGTTAGACAGCACAACAGCAGAGAGCTGTACCAGATAGTTAATGTTTTGTGTGGTAGAAAACGGACAGGTATACAGGGATTGAAGGATAAACAAGGTAAGGTTATAGAAGGTGAGGATTCTGTCATGGATAGGTGGGCTGAGCATTTCAGTGATGTTCTAAACATTGCGGTTAGTTCTACTCCTATTGTTTGCAACGATGATACATGTATTACTGGCTTTAATGTTGACCCTATAACACAATCTGAAGTTATTTTGGCAATTTCTAAACTTAAACTACATAAATCCCCAGGGGTAGATGAAATTACTAGGGAAATGCTTAGAGCTGGGAATGTTTCGGTTACCACTTGGATAACTGACATTTTGAATATCTTTTAAGATAAAGGCATGGTTCTTAAGGATTTTACCAGAGCTATTATTATCCCTATTTTCAAAAAAGGTGATCACAGTTCTTGTGATAACTATAGGGGTATCAGCCTTCTCTCTGTTCAAGATAAAATTCTTTGCATTATTGTGCTAAATAGAATTAAGAATCTGGTTGATAGGCAATTGCGTGATGAGCAATGTGGATTCAGAAGTGGTAGGGGATGTGTGGATCAGATATTTTCACTTAGGCAGATTCTTGAGAAATGTTTAAAGTTTCAGAAACCATTGGTTGCTAGCTTTGTTGATTTCAAAAAGGTTTTTGACTCTGTAGATAACCATAATTTGTGGTTGATTGTGAAATCATATGGCATACCAGACAAGTTAGTTAACATAATGAAAGCTCTCTATAATAACACTGAGTCGTGTGTGAGAGTTGGTAAGGCTTATAGCAATTGGTTTAGCATTACTTCTGGTGTTCGACAGGGGTGCATTTTGTCTCTTTTCTCTCTTTAGTTTGGTTATTGATTATGTTATGCGAAATTTACTTCAAGGGACAGATTTTGGCCTTAAATGGACTGGAGATACGAAAATTTCTGATTTAGATTATGCTGATGATTTAGCCCTTTTGACAAATGATGTTGATGAGATGAACTCTTTCATTCGAGCTGTTGATGAGACTGGTAGTAGAGTAGGTTTGGTTATAAACAGAGAGAAAACTAAAGTGATGAAATTTGGTCAGGCAGATTGTAATTCAGTTAATCTGAATGGTTGCAGTCTTTAGCAGGTGTCACAGTTTAATTATCTTGGAAGCTATGTAACAGATACTGGTGATGTGCGGCATGAGATTAACAGACGAATAGGGATTGCTGCCGGGACTTTTAAGAATCTATGGAGAGTGTGGAAAAACAGGCACATACACCTAAAGACTAAAATTAGACTGTATAATAATTTGGTTCTTTCTAGGGTTAGTTATGGTAGTGAAACTTGGACGCTGTGTAAACAAGATAACAGGAAACTAGATGCTTTTGATTCCAGATGCTTACGCAGTATCTTGGACATTAGGTGGTTCAACTTTGTAACTAATGATGAGGTTAGGCAAAGGAGTTTGCAACCTCCTTTAAGCAGCATATTTTGCAGAGAGAGACTCTGTTGGTTTGGTCATGTTGCCTGTATGCATAACTATTAGCAAATAGGGTTATGAACAGTGTGCCTAAAGGACTCAGAAAGAGGGGAAGACCTAGGATGCTGTGGGCAGACAATGTCAAACAGGACATATTAGAATTGGTGTGCAATGGCCAGATGCAGTAGATGTATTTCAGGACAGACTTGCTTGGAGAACTGAATTGCATGGTCTGGTTGGACCTCCGTAGCCCATGGTGCTTGAGGATGATGATGACAGATGCAGTGACTTGTCTGTGGTAAGTTACTGCTTTCTGGGTAGCATGACAAGCTGCCACTGCCGGCAATCCAAGTACTTTCAGAAAAACAAAGTCACAAAACATTTATTGTTATTTCTGATGTAATGCTAACTTTTGAAAGATATTAATTGATCTATTATTGATCAAGGGATGATACCTACATTTTGAATATTAATTAGTAGCGAATTAATTAATTTTCATTAATATCAAAAACTCTTCTTCCACTGGTTCTATGGGATTATACCTATGTAAAACGTACAGATGCACTTTGGTTGGAAGTGAAGAGCACCATTTTGCGAATCACTAATAACTAGTAACCAATAATCAATATGTAGGTACACCTGCAATTTATGGCACTCAGTTCACTAGATGGTGCCATGAGTGGAAAGATTTATTGGATTGTCTGTTGGTATATTTCGTGTGGCCTGTGGTTCATGATTTTTTATTCTTGAGGTCAAACCTTCTAAGGTGAATAAGTTGAGTTTATTTAACTAAAAGTGGCGGCTATTAATATAAATGTATATTTTTAATGCAATTTGAGTTTAATTCCCATATATGTACCATAAAGATATAAATTTTAGCTTAGGAAAGTTACTGAAGGTTGCAGACGATTTATGATATTTAGTTAATGCATATTCCTTATTATTTGTGTTAAGTGGGAAATTGGATGATTTCTTCTTTAGTGATATGCTCTGTTCAAAATCATTGTCTTTTATGAGATAATTATCTTGTTGTTGCTTTTTTTAATAATGTGGATGGTGGTGCATTGTTTACGATAATTTGTGTTTTTTAGGCTTGTTATCTGTAATGAGATTATTTAGTTCTTGAACTTTTTTATACTGCAGATCAGCAGTAAACTGTTTACGACAATATGCATTTTTTAACTTGTTTTCTATGATGGGATTATTTAGTTTCAGGGAAATTTTCATATTGTTAATAGGCAGTACATCATTTATGAAAATTCATGTGTTTCAGGCTTGTTTTCTTTGATGGAAGGGATGGCCATAAACCTCAAGTCTGTATGCAGCCATTTAAAGTTATAAAGGATTTTTGTAGTCCAGAAATGACACTTAATTTTACCAATGTATTATTTAGTAATCAAAATCTTTTTTAAGGATTTGTTGTTTGGCTTTTGTCATCCTGAGGGCATCAAGGGGTTTGCCTTTCTGGAAAAGAAATTGGTCAGCTGTTGGAATGAGAAAAAAAAACACTTGCAAGTCTCTTGGGGGGGGGGAGGCATAGCCTCCATGGCACCCTCTTTATGACCACCATTGTTGATAAGATTATTTAGTTCCAGGGACATTTTCATGCTGTTAATAGGCGGTTTCATTATTTATGATAATTTGTGTTTCAGGCTTGTTGCCTTTGATGGGTGTCACAACAGCCTGCTTCTCGACTGCCTGAAGATCTACCGACCCTCCGGGGTCAAGGTCAGCCCTTGTGGCTGATCGTTTCTCCCCCGTACTGGGGGAAGTACTAACTTATTCTACTGAGTTATACAGATATCCTGAGGCTTAGCGTACTGCTCTGCCAAAGGAAGTTTACTCCTAAAATGTTCAATGAAGTGAAATTTAGTTTTGTAGGCTTTTTTATACTGCAGATCAGCAATAAATGTTTATGATAAATAAAAAAATAAATAATACATCTTCAAGCAGCTGCTTGCCACAGAGGTCTGACAGGAGCCTATCAGTTTAATATGCCATAGTAGAGGAATCTGTGAGGATGATAGGTCCTCAGCAGATTTTTTGCCAACTGCATGCGGTGATTCCCAGGTGGTCATCCTCCCAGGTACTGACTGTGCCCAAAGCTGCTTAACTTCAGTGATCGGACAAGAACTGGTGTTTTCAGCTTGGTACTGCTGTTTGCTCATTCATGATAATTCGCATTTTTCAAACTTGTTTATCTCTGATGGGATTATTTAGTTCCAGGAGCATTTCCAAACAGTTAATAGGTGGTTCATTATTTATGATTGTGTTTCAGGCTTGTTGTTTGTGATGGAATTATTTAATTTCGAGATTTTTTTATACTATGGATCGACGATGAATTGTTTTTGTGTTTTAGGCTTCTTATACAATTGGTTTGTTCTGGAGGGGGGGGGGGGAGGATGGAACAGTTCACTGCTTAGCAGCATGTTCAGGTTAAAATGGTTGCCCCAATAATTTTGTTCTGGGTTTTCTTAAATTGCAGAACTGCAATTTGTTGTTTAGCAGTATGCGCTTGTTAGAATAGCCCTCTCCAATCGGATTGTTGACTTTTGTGAATTTTATGGAATGAACATTTGTGTTAGTGATAATAGGCTGTTGAAAGAATTAGCCACAGATGGTACTGATCTACATTCTTCGTGTAATGATATGAGCAGTTAGAAAAATATGTGTTAGATACTATTACTTCTGATAATTTCCTTTTATTTAAGGAAACAAAATTTTATATTTCGAAAAAGTGTTTATCATTATATTCTCAACTCAGCATATTCTGGGGTGGGGCTGGTGCAGTCGGTAGTGCACCAGGCTCATAAATAAAACAGTACAACCTAATGTATTCTCTTTGTAGAGCCTCTTCACTGATAATATGATTGTTCAGATTCTTATTTGTAGAACTTTCTAAGGTGTAGAACTAATATGATATTGAAAAGCATTTTTCATTAGTTTTAATTGCATATTTAGTAAATATTTTTTTATGGAAGTAATTTTAAAATACTTGGTATAATTCTGGAAAATTTAAATTTCCATTCCACATCGAGTCCGGAAGCAAAGCATTGTGTCAAGACAAAATGCATTAAAAAATTGTGCCTGAGCACCGTAAACTGCCATGCTCTAATTTGCTCTGATTTTCATTCTTCCAAATCATAATTGTCATCATGCAAAGTTAGCAGCTCTGAATGGAAGTAATGCTATTATGTAGAAAATAATTATGTATTTTCTGCATAATAACATTAGTAGTATCCCACATTTTCTATCTTTCTTGCATCCATTCTTGCAGAATAGGTCAGAGCAACAGTTCTTAACCAGGGATGCATGTAAGGAATGCAGGATGAATATTTGCATTATGATTATTAAATTTTTCTTTATTTAATAATTCTGGTTTCAAAATAAGTCATTTACACTTTGTTTGTGCTTTCAGTTAAAAAAAAAAGCTGCATTTAAATGTAAAACAAATTAAAAATAAATTTTTTCAACAAATTAAAGAAATAGCGATCATAAAATTTATATTTTCCAAAACATAAATTATGATTTTAAAAAAAACTGATGATTGCATGAGGCTTTCACACAATGCTGCAAGAGGTGCAGGACACAAAAAATGTTAAGAACCCCTGGTTCAGAATGTAAAAAGTTGTTCCATTACACCTTCTTAATGAGTTATATATCAATAAATTATTTCTGACTGACTATTATAGGGGGCATGCATAATGAGTTATATATCAAATGAAAGCTTTTAACATGGGGAGTGATGACAAATATTAATAAGTCACTTTCCCATTTTTCCTCTGTTCTTTAAAAGGAACAATATCATTCCTTTTTTTATATAATCCGAACAAATGTTGCCATCTTGTATGTCAAATGAAATCTTATGATACACAGACCAGCACAGGGAATATTATTCCCATCCAACATAGCTTTCATTCATTTCTTCAAATTTTCATTGCAGGGAATTCATTAAATGATGTTCTATTGTATTTTCTTCTCTTTTATTTGCATCTACAGATACAACAGTACACTGTGATTTAAAATAGTGTTGATGAAAAAACAAAAAAGAATCTTTCACAGAAAAAAACACATACAATCTAAACTGTGAATGCAAGAATGAACCAATTTCACTTGCAGCCAATGCTTTCTTCTGTAAATAAATGACAGGTGACTGTATAGTGGCAGCACCATCTACAAATCACAGCTTCAAGAAATTAATACACACTTCTTGGGCTCATGAGCAGGCCTGTAGTTAATCTTAATCAGCCATGTGCTAACCACAAAGCTCACATTTTTATCAGTTAAGAACCACAATAACATGATTTAGACTTGTTTAGATTCAACAACAGAGCCATAAGTTGCATTAAGAATATGCAGTATGTCCAATTTTTCATTAACTTTTTATAGAGATATATGATTAAAGAGAAGCAAGTTTATTTTTAATCCTACATAACTTACTTGTAAGGTTATATTTATTCTTTTATTTTTTCCCTTCTGTTCATAAGTGATAATGGTTCTACATAAGTATATAGTTATATACCTAGGTATTGACTAAGACTAAGGCATATGTATATGGGTGTAGTCATAAGTATGTGTTGCAGCTCTCAAAATATTTCAGTTAAAGATATAAAAAATGACTTTTCTTCTTTAAAAGATTTTATACCAGTGCCATAGGCCATTAAATAATCCAAGTTGTAAGTTGCAATGATCAAAAAATACTTCAAATGTAGATGTCCTTTAATGGCATTAAAAGGAGGGAGTTAACCTATGCAGACTACAAATAAAAGTGAATAAGGCCATGAACAATACTATAGAGTTTATTCAAATCAAAAGTGAACAAGTCAGAAATGAAGTGTAAATCATTAATAGACTTGTTTAAATTACAATGGCAATTGAGACATTTGTCCGAATATGAAATTATCAACATGATACCCTCTTTCCCAGAGTGTGTTTGGTGATGCATGAAGGAAGTCTGTTACAATGAACTGCACCTCTTCCTCTGACTTCAACTTCCTTCTTTTCATGGTATTATTTAGAGGTCTAAAAATGTGAAAATCTAATAGGAAAGATGCTAAGACTAGATAGAGGACATTCCAGGCATTCACAACCATACTTATTCAACATTGTTATTATTACTTGATTTGTATAAGAACAGACATCATCATGCAGCAAAACAACAGTTTTATTCAAAAGTCCTTGACATATCAACTTTATTGCCTGCCTTCATATGCCTATTTCTTTTGTAATATCATTGCAGGTTGAGGTGACCCCACAGTCCAGAAACTCAATTAACAGTCAACACTGATAGTAAAACTAAAACATTAGCACACCACACATTCTTCAACTTTGGATGCTTCCATGCAGGGTTTCTCCAGATTTCACACAATATCTAACATGTTCAAGCTGATACTTGCCATTGATTTTGGTATTAATGATGTCCTTATATGTATACCTGTTTCCTTGCATGAGGGCACAAAGATCATTCTGGGGCAGGGTGGCTCAGTCGGTAGTAGACCAGACTCATAATCTATAGTTCCCAGATTCGAGTCCCAGTTGGGCCAGCGTTGAGATTTATTTCTGAAAACCTCCTCACCCTGCCCATGGTCAGTAGGGGACACTGATAGGTTTAGAAAAGCTGCTATCCATCAGATAAGACATTAAGCTGTGGCCCCATGTACATGAGAGCTATACCATGTGCACATTAAACGCTGGATGGTCTTGATGGGAGGCTACCATCTGTCTCTCAACAGCTGTCCAGTGGGTCCCCTCCCCTCCTAACCTTCTCGGAGTCTTCAGGGTCCTTGTGACCGCCATTTAGCCCATTGTGTGCAAAAAAAGTGTCGCTCAGAGGTAAAACTGCTCAACCCAACATAACAAAGATCACTCTGTCCACTACCCAAATATAGAGGTTGCCCATTTTTTCATTTGAATGACCCTTATGCATACATACAACAAACATTTCCTACTAATAGCTAAACTGAAAATGGCAAAGATTTACTGCATAAATAACATTAAGAAAATTAATTCAATTCAAAGGAAGCATCTAAAAATGAACAATCAAATATAAAATAACAATAAAACTGTATTTTTTTTTTAATTTTATATTACTACTATTTTAAAATGTATACTTACTTAAAAAGATATTTTCAGAATAGTCAAAAAGGTTACATGAAATTTTATTTAAATTGCTGTTTTTAAAGTGTTCACTATAAAAATGGATATATTAAGCAACAGAAAACAGTTTTACATTTTTTAAGTGTTTCAAGCCTGGGAGAATAGCTAATTTTGAATGCAAACAAAATATACCCTTTCACCAGAGTCATAATTTTAGTTCAGCCAATAATATATAAATTTATATGAATTGCTAGTATATATAAATAAAAATAAGTGGTGCAAAAATAATTTCCAAAAATTTTAAAATCCAAGTTTATATGAATACTTTTTGCCCACTATTGTTTTTCCGGTTTTTTACAGTATTTCTTTATTATATGGGAAAAAATTACTTGCAAGCAATCTAAAGATTTTAGAATCTCAATAGGAACAAAAAAACTTAAGAGAATTTTTGAAGATTACATTTCATTTTTTAACTTTCTCATGAACTATAGAGTGTTTAAGAATTCGTCACAAAAGTTTATAACATTTATAAATAAACAATACTTGGAGTATTACAAATAACACTTATAGTATATCCTTATGGTATACTGTTCAGTTTATTATTTATCCTCCACTAAAAATGCCATTATGCAAATGGAAAACGACTTGCCATAACATATATTGAGATGCCAGTTTATTAGGTATACTACCAGTTGTCACCTAAAGGGTTCATTCCAACATGTAATACATCACATGATCGTGGTGTACAGTATAAATCAGGCAAGCCAGCTCTTCAAGCATCAGTTAAAGTTGGATTGAGCTCAGTATGGGCAAAACAAGTGACCTGAGTAACTTTGAATGTGGCATGATAGTTGGTGCTAAGCATGCCAGTTCTAGAATCTTCCAATCAGATGTCCTCCTAGGCTTTTCATGCACAAACGTTTCAAGGGGTTTACCAAGAATGGCACAAATAGCAAAAAACTACCGTGATCCGCAATCCTGTGGATGAAAGCAGCTTGTGAATCAGAGGGGTCACAGGAGACTGGCAAGAATCATGCAAATCAACAGACAAACCACTACAAAGCAAATCATAGCAGAATTAAACATTGGTGTGCAGAAGGTCATCTCTGAACTCACCGTGCATTGGACCTTGTCCCAAATGGGCTTCAACACCCATCAAATCATGTTGAGTGCCGATGTTGTCAGCAAACAACATAAAAGCATGTTTCCAGTAAGTGCAGGAGCATCAACATTAGGGGCGGGGGTGGCTCAGTCGGTAGCATGCCAGGCTCGTAATCTGTAGTTCCCAGGTTCGAGTCCCAGCTGGGGCAGCGTTGAGATTTATCTCCGAAAAATTCCCCGCCCTGCCCACGGTCAGTAGGGGACACCGATGGGCTTGGAAAGGCCGCCGTCCGTCGGATGGGACGTTAAGCCATGGTCCTGTGTGCAGGAGAGCCATACTCTGTGCACGTTAAAGAACACGCTGGATGGCCTTGACGGGAGACTACCATCTGTCTCCCAACAGCTGTTCCAGTGGGTCCCCTCCCCCAACCTTCTCTGAGCCTTCGGGGTCCATGTGACCTGGCCATTTAGCCCATGGTGTGCAAAAAAGTGCCGCTCAGAGGTAAAAAACCCAACCCATCAACACTAGACTTTGAACACTGGAAAAAGGTAGCCTGGTTGGACAAATCAAGGTTCCTTTTGCATCATGCTGATAGAAGGCCATGGAGCTATCTTGTCTGTCAACAGTACTGGTAGTGTCAGTGTGAGGATGTGGGTAATGTTTTCCTGGCACACATTAGGTCCCTAATACCCATCAAAAATCATCTGAATGCCACGGCATATCTGAACATTGTTGCAGACCAAGTTAATACTTTCATGGCTACAGTTTATCCTCATTCAGATGGACACATTTAGCATGATAATACACCATGAATGGTTCCAAGAACATGCTGATGAGTTTTCCCTACTTCACTGGCCTGCAGTCTCTAGATTTAAACCCTATCGAGCATCTTCGGGATGAGGTGGTAAGGGCTGTTCACAGTGAGATTGTGTAGTCAGCCAGTTTGCAATAACTGTGAGACATAATCTTTACAGCATGGTATAACATTCCTGCACAATGCATCCAGCATCTTGTAAGTTCCATGCTCCAATGAAGTCAGGCTATTCTGAAAGCCAAAGGAGGTGCAACACACTACTAGGTGGGTGTACTTAAGAAATTGACATCTCAGTGTATATTTAAATGAACTATAAAAATGGGTTGCATTGTATGCTGGATGCAGAAAATGATGTCATTACTACATGTAATATATTAAAAAATAAAGTCAATTTGAATCTAGGAAGTCTATGCAATATCAACATTATTTCACTCACAAAAAAATTGCCCTTTAAATCCACAGAAAATTGTCACTGTAAAAATATCTTTAAAAAATACCTGGAGGAGGTTGTGGCCAGCTGTATGGGGACCAATCCTGAAGGACATAGGTGAATCTTACAGATACAATTACAGCTGGTATGTCTACTGCAGAGCATGCCTAAAATGCAAAAAGAAAAAGAAAAATGTTAAATATACTCCAAATCAGGGCCAGATTTCGGGGGATATCCCCCCCCCCCCCCTGAGAAAGCTAGTATGGGTAATAGAGCCAAAAAAAATGTAAAACTTATGTATATTTCATACATTTCTGAAGAAAATTTTTAGATGTCCAAAACGGAGGGGAAATGTTATACTGCAATGGAAATCATCTCTTTGACCTTTTTCCAGTTTGATTGAATCCCCTCCCCCCATTTTTTCTAGATCCGGGCCTGCTCTAAATGGCGTAATTATTTTGTTTCTTCTCAATTTTGTAAGAGTACTTTATTTCAATGACTGCTAATAGATGGGGTGGGGGTGGCTCAGTTGGTAGTGCGCCAGGCTCGTAATCTGTAGTTCCCAGGTTCGAGTCCCAGCTGGGTCAGCGTTGAGACTTATCTCCGCAAAATTTCCCGCCCTGCCCACGGTCAGTAGGGGACACCGATGGGCTTGGAAAGGCCGCCGTCCGTCGGATGGGATGTTAAGCAGTGGCCCCGTGTGTGGGAGAGCCATACCCTGTGCACGTTAAAGAACACGCTGGATGGCCTTGACAGGAGGCTACCATCTGTCTTCCAACAGCTGTTCCAGTGGGTTCCCTCCCCCAACCTTCTCTGAGCCTTCGGGGTCCATGTGACCTGGCCATTTAGCCCATGGTGTACAAAAAAGTGCCGCTCAGAGGTAAAACAACCCAACTGCTAATAGACTATAGCCAACAAACTTCATTACAGATTCCATTGAAACGTTTTAACAAAAATCATATAAAATATAGTCTCTTTATACATTACCAATTGACAGTTTATTTTCTTCAATCAATTAGAAAAGTTAATACTGAAATCACATAACATGCAACAGTTACTTGTAAAACATGTATATTATATCATGAGGTACTATATGTATTGTAAAGAATACATCATTTTGATCATCAGACACTTGACTTTAAATTGTGATTCAGTGTGTTGAATCCTGATGTGTACATGAATATTGCCTTATGCAGAAGTTATGAAAAACAGTCACTTAGTTATTGGCTGAGTGAGAATAAGTTTATTTAGATTTTAAGGTGAAGCCTAGTTCTACTGGTGTTAGTATTAAGAAGCCAACAGAAAAAGCAAAGAGAGTGTAATCCAGTTATAGATCTGTGTTTTGTGCTAAGAATAATTATTTTGTGTGCTTAGGTGTAGTAAGCTATTAATAAAAAATGCGATGAAATTTTATTTTTGAGTATAGCTTTAACACATTATTTATATTGTAATTTAATAAAATATGCATCAAATTAAGGTGAAGTGAAAGGCGATTCTACACTGATTCTCGCTCAACAGATGGCGCTGAATATAGCCCGTTTCCTAGAGGGTAGTGGGGGTGGGATTGACCACAGGAGGGAGGACATTAAGAGGCTTCCATATTTGTGCTAAGAGGGGCCAGAACGGATTTCTAAAAATAGCCTCAATAGGAAGAGAATGCCCCAATGAGAGGCTAAGTACCCAAGTTTCTTCTTTCTTGAGCTTCTGATTTCATTTGCTTTTCACAGCTAAAACAGTTCTTACAATGATTTTGCACTTGAATGTTTTTAGTTTCATTGAATAATTCTTTTGACCTAATAATAAAGCTGAAACTTCTTTATGTATCCATAGTAAATACACAGATAACCTGCAGATATAGAATTCAACAATAATTGATCTGAAACAAATTCTTGCCCGCCGCATCAGCAATATTTTTTTTTCAGATGAATAATTATTTACATATATTTGTAGTTTATTTTTATATATATTGCAGTTTCAGTTATAAGACATTCTTCCAAAAAATAGAAAGAAATTAGACCATATCAAAATATTCAATATGGTCTATATTTAATATATAAATAAATAAATAGATAAAATATATGTATGAATCATAAATATATATGAGTTTTGTACTGTGATGAAAAGCTTTAATTCTGATGGTCAAGAGATTAGCTTACTTGACTACTAATGAAACGGACCTTGGTTCGAGCCTCAGATAAGGAAATATTTCATTTCTTGTGTTGTCTCTCTGGTGAGGTCTTGCCTTTCACACAATGATATCTATGATGTAGTTATACTCACAGGCTCTTGTCAGACCGAAGTGGCAAGCAGCTGATTGAAAAACTTTTTTTTGTAAAAGCTTGCCAGAATCTAAACCGATTAACTCTAAATTTTATATACTTCGATTTTTAGTCTCCGATTTTCTCAGAACTTCTGCATGTTCAGAAATTTAGAATACATTTGAAAAAATTAGCTAAAAAGAAATTGGTTGCCCTGAGTGGGATTAGAACCTGGTCTCCCAGAATCCATCCAGGGCAACCAAATTTTTTTCAGCTAATTATTTGAAGTGTTTCTTGTCTGTAGAATAATTTCCTGTCATACTTTATTACTGAATTAGAGTATATTTATTTTAAATATTGTACTACCTAAACTACCTTGCTTATGTGCATTTGCAAATGCCTAGTGTAACAGTTGCCACTATATTACACTAATCCTAGTAATTGAAACAATACGTGAAGAATAATGTTTGCTTATTATTTCTGTGGGGTTAAAGTAACTAATTTTTAACAGAAAATTTATTTAATAGTTGCCAATGCTAATTTGGGGTAGCTGCTTATAAAAACAAGTATTTCAGTTTTGTAATATTAAAATAATTTAATTAAATTAAATAGTGAGCAAACTTCTTTAGCTATTGAAAAGCACATTTAGAAATCCATATCGAACACTCACTTTCCCAATTTTTTTCTGATGCAACAAAATGTTATGTACTGCATAAGACATTTGTAGTCAAATCCCACTGGATAAATTTAGTTCTAACTCAGAGACATCTATGTTTTACGAAATAAAATGATTAAAACTATCATTATTAATGATGCCCTCTTACTCAGAATTTCTCAAAAATCAAATTCTTCATGTGTTTATTTTTTTACATTCAGTTATAATAATTGTGAAACTCAAAGGGAAAAAAATAACAAATTTTCCTCTTTTCTTATTACACAGAAAAAATGAATTTGGTCCAGGGCCGGACTGACACATAAGCTAACTAAGCTACAACTTAGATCCTCACAATTATGAGGGGCCTCAAAAATTAAATTTGAAGTTTACTGTGTCACAAGTTTTTTAATTTAAATGAATTTATTATGCAAACATTGTTCATCTTATCTTTACATGGTCATTACTGAATACCAATGCTAGTATAATGTTTTCATCACATCAATTTAGTATTTATTTTTTAATGTTCCCTTCAATCAGAATAATAAATACAATATATTTGGACAAACTTGTGTTTTGCCGATGAGTGGGACTCGAATCCATGCTTCCCAGTTACTTGCCAGGTTGAATTCTATTCCAGCTGGTAATATGTGCATTTACTATTGATTCATAAATTTTGGTTTTCGAATTTTTTGAGGCCCCTTAAACTTGTCATAGCTTAGGGCCTCAGAAGATCAAAGTCCAGCTCTGATTTAATCATACCTTCATAAAACTAGCTCATTGGGTAAATGGCTATTATCACAAATTTTAATTCTAGTTTTTTTACTCTCGATTTACACAGTAGGTTCCTGAAAACCACCATGCTAATCGAGCCCAATAACTTATGGAAAAATGGGAGCTAGATTCCACAAAATATCCCTGTCATTAAAAAATTTACATTGAAAATTTTGTTTGAACATATTTATTTCATTTTAGTTCAGCAGTAATAATAAACATTGCATAAATACATACAAAATCCTTATGCAGCCATGGGCTACCAGAGGTAGACCGGTTAGAGAACAAAATTACAGTCCTACCAGACTGTAATTTTGTTCTCCAGACAATTTATCCTGAGCTGCAGCTGCTGCATTTGGTCACTGTGGGTCTATGACAATTGGATGGACAATAACTGAGAGGAAGGATATTTGGTGGATGACAATTGAGTGAAAGACAATAGGGAAAATATATTTCTGTTCGTTATAAATGAAGCAAATGGAAACCAATGAATGTAGTGCAGAAAACCAATCAGCAAAAGAATATTGGTATTCTCATTAATCCGATACTCAATAAAACGAATTTTTTAAAACATTCTTTGCTTCTGAATGAAACAACGATAATCAAAGCAATGACTAAAGGAAACTGAAACAACTCACATTAACAGCTGCCTTGATAATCCGACTCTGTTTAAAATAGATTTTTATATTTCTATTCATTTATTCATTCTGAATAAATGAATGAATGTTCCTGTACAGGAAACAATTAGAACCAAAGGAATTCATAAAGGCAAATGAACAGCAGACATTTCCACTCGATATTCCTACTCTGGTTAAAGCAGATATTTTTATTCATTCTGTCTCCTTCTGAACGAAACAATTGGAAATTGAAGGAATCCATACAGGTTATTGAAACAGCCCATATTAACATTTGTTCTTAATAATCCAGTTCTGGTTAAAATGGATTTTTGTATTCATCATTTCTCATATCTAAATGCACGCAACATCGATTTTTTTCAAATTCATTTTGAATTATTATTTGTCATGTTACAAAGACAATTACAGCATTTACTTTGCAAATCACGGCTACATCAGCAGCTTTACTATTGTCAATACGAATTTTATTATTATGACCACCATTTGAAATCTTAGCATTATATATTAAAACAATGAGACATATGTGCGTGTGTTGAAAATACAATAGCACTGAACTACAGGAGCGAGGTCAATTTTTTGTAGTGATCCGTGACACCTGATTAGTTGATTACACCAGAGCAACCAATATTTGAAGATTTTGTTACTCAATGAATATCTTTATTTGACTGTGGCAGGCTCAACAAGCCTAAACTCCTGACAATATGTGTTTGAACTGGGTTGCCAGCATTTTATTCTGCCAAGGAAGGATACTTATGTATGAAAAATTTAAGAACAACATTAGATAAGAAAATATAAAATGTGTTGAAAATATGGTTTACAAGAAAATGCCAATATTATATTTAACATCATATCTCATCAGCAATGCGAAGCTCAGTCAACTAAATGCATTGCCAGCTAAAAGTTTTCTGGCAAGGCCATATAGCATGTATTTTAGCATGCAAAGAGTATAGCACTCCTGCACAAGGGGCCATGGCTTTATGTCCCCATCCGAGGGACGGCAACTTTTTCATTGGTCGATGTCTCCTTTCTCACTGAGAGGATTTATCAGAAATAAATCTCAACCTTGTCCAAGCTGGGACTGCAGATTACAAGCCTTTTGGTCTACAGACTGAATTAACTTCTACCCCCTAAACCGAAAATAAAGCATAATACCAATGATGAAATCAGTTACTCGATATAAACTTCAAAAGATAGGTCACGTAAATTTATTTCCCTTACCAGCTGAAAGGATTTTGCTGCCATCCAATCTTTCTTTGTAGTTAGTATGAATTGAATGATTTCATGATTTGTACACTTATCTTTTACATCCTTACCATATGTGCCCTAAAAAGCAGGAAATGAAACTAAAGCATATCGATGGTGCACTCATTCGCTGAGTTTGTATTCACTTTCAAAGAAAATAGGGTGCCACCAATCTTGTTGTGTAGGTAAAATGGTGCCCTATCTTCTGTTGAAGTGAATATGAACTCAATGACTGATTGCATTCCATAAATAGGTATTTTTTTTTAATATTTATTTAATTTTTTTTATTAGTTTACATTTTTGTTTGTCATTAAAAAACACCTATTTTCAGAAACTTTAATTTAATATAACTCATGCACAGACCACATTTTTTCCTTCCCCTGCTTTTAGAGTCGTGTTTAAGGTACCCACAACATTGGGGATGTTACAAGCTTTAATTTGATATATAACTTGAAATAATATTCATCACAGCTAATATTCATCACTATACTTAATATAATTCACGATAATTGCTGTACAATATTCTTTAGTCTAAATTACTCAATCTCAAATATGAGGAGTGCAAGTGCTATTACAAATTGTGAGGCATCTAGCTGCAATTACAACTGCTATATTACAATTATAAATGATCTAAATAAATATTAATTAGTCTAAATATTTCCTTATCAACTTTATAGAGTATAATAGGCTAATTAACAATAGTTATATTTACCAACGAGTAGTAGGCCTACTACCAAATAAAAAACCAATGAAATTTTAACCAATAGTAATTTAATTAAAGCACATTAGAGTATAAATTATACTTCTCTTTTGGGTATCTCTTCTTGATCAACACTTTCTACTATCAGAATTTCTATTTTTAATATAAATGTATCATTTGCATCAAGTTTTACACTTTCTGTACTTAGCACCCTCTAACAATGTAAATTAAAGCCTTTTGTAGGATTTGAAAATTACACTAGACAACAAATTGAAACTTTTTTTTACAACATTGGTCAAATGGGATGTTTTTAACTAATTTTGGGGTGCTGAATTCAAATATGTCTGTGAAAAATCTGCAGCATGTACAGCTTTTTTTATATTACAAATTGGTGTATTTCAAATTTTGAATGAATATCCATATCTGGGAAATGAAAATAAATGTGACTATTTTATTAAATTGCAACTTAAAACTCATTAATTAATTACATGATTACAGTGAAAAAAATTAGAAACATCGTAGTTATAGACCACTGAATAGAAAGTAACAAATGAAATAATATTGAAATGCAAAATAAGAAAACGCGGGTAAGGATCTTTTATACTTATAAGAAGTTAATTTTTGTCTTTTCTGCGCTAAGGTACCTTCCTTTCACAAGAACCAGCAGTAGTCACCCATCATTGCTGGGTCACCCCTGCCTTGGTATCTCTCCTCCATGATTCGAATATTCTGGTGAAATCTTTCCCCTTGCTCATCATTAACAGCTTCTAAGTTCTTGGGAAAGAAGTCAAGATGTGAGTGCAAGAAATGGATATTCAAAGACATTTGCCAGCCAAGATTTTCGTAGTTTTTGAGAAGATCTTGAATGAGCTGATGGTAGTTTTCCTCTTTGTGATTCCTCAGAAAACCCCGGACCTTCATATTTAATTTTTCTTCGAAGACAGTATCATTTCATAATTTCCTGATCTGAGGACCAACAAAGATACCTTCTTTGAGTTTGGCATCACTTAGTTTTGGAAATTTTTCCTTCAAGTGCAAAAACCCTTTACCAGTTTTGTCCATAGCCTTTACAAAGTTTTTCATAAACCCAAGTTTGCTGTGTAGTGGTTGATTTGATGTGTAGTGGTTAGAGAGGTCAACTAGAGGCTTATATCTCACATTACTCTTTCCAGGAATAAAAACATCTCTTTTGGGTATGTCTTTTGTTTTGTAGTATTCTTTTCTGCCCTACTGTCCACAAATACAGAAAACAGCAAAATTTTGTGAAGCCTCCTTGAATCCCAAATAACAGAGATATGACTTTTAGATCACCACATATTGTCCACTTAAACTGGTCATATTTTATAGCATTGAGTATTTTTTACATGCTTTCATAAGTTTCATTCATTCCCACAGAGTGTCACTGGAATGGAACGTTTGTGGTTTCCTTTATGCAAAAGGACAGCTTTTAAGCTGAATTTTAATGAATCTATAAATAGACGTCATTCCTTAGGACTGTGAGTTGTTCCAATTTCTTCCATCAGCCCTGAAATATCTGTGCAGAAACACAAACCATCTTGTAATAAGCAGATAAGAATAAACTAGGTAAGGTTATATAAGGTTATAGAAGGTGAGGATTCTGTCATGGCTAGGTGGGCTGAGCATTTCAGTGATGTTCTAAACAATGTATTTAGTTCTACTCCCATTGTTTTCAATGATGATACATGTATTACTGGCTTTAATGTTGACCCTATAACACAATCTGAAGTTATTTTGGCAATTTCTAAACTTAAACTACATAAATCCCCAGGGGTAGATGAAATTACTATGGAAATGCTTAGAGCTGGGAATGTTTTGGTTACCACTTGGATAACTGACATTTTGAATATCTTTTATGATAAAGGCATGGTTCCTAAGGATTTTACCAGAGCTATTATTATCCCTATTTTCAAAAAAGGTGATCGCAGTTCTTGTGATAACTATAGAGGTATCAGCCTTCTCTCTATTCCAGATAAAGTTCTTTGCATTATTGTGCTAAACAGAATTAAGAATCTGGTTGACAGGCAATTGCGTGATGAGCAATGTGGATTCAGAAGTGGTAGGGGATGTGTGGATCAGATATTTTCACTTAGGCAGATTCTTGAGAAATGTTTAAAGTTTCAGAAACCATTGGTTGCTAGCTTTGTTGATTTCAAAAAGGTTTTTGACTCTGTAGATAACCATAATTTGTGGTTGATTGTGAAATCATATGGCATACCAGACAAGTTAGTTAACATAATGAAAGCTCTCTATAATAACACTGAGTCGTGTGTGAGAGTTGGTAAGGCTTATAGCAATTGGTTTAGCATTACTTCTGGTGTTCGACAGGGGTGCATTTTGTCTCTTTTCTCTCTTTAGTTTGGTTATTGATTATGTTATGCGAAATTTACTTCAAGGGACAGATTTTGGCCTTAAATGGACTGGAGATACGAAAATTTCTGATTTAGATTATGCTGATGATTTAGCCCTTTTGACAAATGATGTTGATGAGATGAACTCTTTCATTCGAGCTGTTGATGAGACTGGTAGTAGAGTAGGTTTGGTTATAAACAGAGAGAAAACTAAAGTGATGAAATTTGGTCAGGCAGATTGTAATTCAGTTAATCTGAATGGTTGCAGTCTTTAGCAGGTGTCACAGTTTAATTATCTTGGAAGCTATGTAACAGATACTGGTGATGTGCGGCATGAGATTAACAGACGAATAGGGATTGCTGCCGGGACTTTTAAGAATCTATGGAGAGTGTGGAGAAACAGGCACATACACCTAAAGACTAAAATTAGACTGTATAATAATTTGGTTCTTTCTAGGGTTAGTTATGGTAGTGAAACTTGGACACTTTGTAAACAAGATAACAGGAAACTAGATGCTTTTGATTCCAGATGCTTACGCAGTATCTTGGGCATTAGGTGGTTCAACTTTGTAACTAATGATGAGGTTAGGCAAAGGAGTTTGCAACCTCCTTTAAGCAGTATATTTTGCAGAGAGAGACTCCGTTGATTTGGCCATGTTGCCCGTATGAATAATTATAGATTGGTGAATAGGGTTATGAACAGTGTCCTAAAGGTCTCAGAAGGAGGGGGAGACCTAGGATGCAGTGGGCAGACAATGTCAAACAGGACCTATTAGAATTGGTGTGCAATGGCCAGATGCAGTAGATGTATCTCAGGACAGACTTGCTTGGAGAACTAAATCGCACTGTCTGGTTGGACCTCTGTAGCCCATGGTGGCAGCGGGGGGGGGGGGGGAGGATTCTGTCACTCTTAGTCAGAAGATTCCACTCTTGAAGTCTTGAACTTAAAACCTCAGCTTGCTGTTTGGAAAGGCCTAGGTCTCGAACTAGATCATTTAGCTAATTTCGCTGAATCAGATGAGGCTCGTCTAATGTTTTAGGGGTGTATGTGCCTCAAAGTCTTCCTCTGATGAATGTGAATCCATCTCCTCCCAGTTGGTTGGAGGTGTTGGTATAGGAAGATCTCCATGAGGAACTGGCCATATGGCTGAAGGCCCATTTGGATATTGTATTTTGCTTTTGTTTTTCTTTGAAAAGCTCAACACTTTAGTTAAACAAAAATAGCAATCATGCAAGTGACTAATTGGCTCATGCCAAACCATTGGAACTGCAAAGGGAATGCATTTTATCTTACCTTTCAACCATTCACTCAGGCTAAAAAAGCACGAAATGCAGCACACATGTGAAGCCCATGTTTTGTCCTGATCTCCAACATGACATCCAAAATACAAGTCATAGGCTTTCTTCACAATCTTTGCCAAAGAACGACCCTGGGATTTTAAAGTATAATTTCCACATACATAACAAATTTTACCTGGCACATTAACACATTCGCGACACTGTCTCTGTGCCATTTAAATGCCAAAATTCACTCTTACAGCACGACCTACAATGAAAACAACAAGAATGGCATTCTGAGATTAGATTACTATTATATGTTTTCTCCCACTTGAGATCAGTGTTTCACTGATTTCCCCCTTGGCAATCAGTGTTGCCAGCTACAAAGAGTAAAATATCTGGTATCCTCCCAGTTGCCTGGAGGTGTTGGTATAGGAAGATCTTAATAAGAGTCAAAATGAATATTAAACATAGAAACATGATGTGCCATTTTTTAAAGCCAGATCTGAAATCAGCACCTGAAAAATAGTTAAAGGCAGCTATAATTGTTCATGTTAGAGAAACCTTGTAAACCAGTGTAATTATTACTGAAATTCTGCAACAACACTATAGCTCATAGAGATCCTTATGATATAACTATTGCAAATTAATCATTCACAACAAATGTATAATTAAACTCAATACAATGCTTCTAAATTTTAAAGTCTTCCAACTACAACACAAATATGCATATTTGATAATTTTGTTAAAAAAACTACATACCAGTTTTGACTTAAAAAGTGACAGAAGGCCAGAAAGATGACTATACTGAGGTAGAGTTCTGTACAAGTGCACCATGTCAAAATTGGTTCTAATACCACCACCTTCACATACACCAAGAAAATACTTTTGCCTCATCTGCTGAAGCTGAACAAAAACTGGTACCTGACTGGAGAAATAACAAAAGTAAACATTGTAAAAATAAAATGTAGTTGAAAGCCAAAATAATTAATAGAAAACAGACAAACATTAAAATATATCTATTACACCTAATCTGATTTTTTTAACACAAAGGACAGAGATAACCTAGAAGCTCTGTCAAACTTATCCTGGTTTCTCATAAAAACACATACACTAACACACATCATGCCATCCTTGAACCCAAAAACCAGCAGCTGCAGTGTCAATGCAATACCACTGCACCACCAAGGCATCATAATACTGATGACATGAAATGAAACATTCTTATACCATAAACTTAACCTGGATACACATCATGACACTACAACATAGAGTTCAAAGTTTTCAGATACAGACGACACAGATTATCTTAAAAATTTCTTAAGGCCACATTACATCAGTTAAATTTTGGATCATTCCTTGAATTTTCACCAAATCTGATTTTTTTCCCTCCCAGTAGCTTTATGGAAATGAATGGCATTTTTTTTATTTTTGAAACCAACCATTCATGTATCAAGGAAGCTATCACTCTGAATTTAACGTCAATCAAGTTTGGCAAAAAAAGTTTTTTGACATTAAATTTAGAGTGATATCTTTCTTGATAGTTCAACAAATACATCAAAAAATCTCTTCAATTCAACCGTTCATGGTCTATGGCAATGGTTTCCAATGGGGATACTATCGTAGTCTAGTTTTTTACTAGTACTATACAGGATAAATTAGTTTCATTTCCACAAAAGTAACATAAGTAAATAATTCTTGATAAATGGGACTGTTATAAAATAATACATGGTAAAAGGGGTTATTGGGCTCAAAAAGGTATGGAACCAGTGGTTTGTAGGCTTCTAAAGAGCCCAGAATGACCAAAAAATTAATTATTAAAGATATATGGTTGCTTAATTATATGTGTAGTTAATTAATTGTTAAGGATATAAGGATATATATGGTTAAGGATTTATGGCAATAAATAGCCATAAATCTTTAACTATAAAAGTCAATGAGGCAAATCTTTTGTTTCCTAAAGAAAAGAAAATACAGAATGCAAGATTTTTGTGTTTTAAATTACAAAACTTTAAAGAAATCAAGAACCATAAATTGATATTATAGAAAGTAAAGTACAGCAAAGTCAAACAAAAGTTTAAAAATTTTCATCTGTACTCAGTTAAAAAAACAGAAGTGAAGTTTAGAACTCTTTTGCCAAAAAACTAATGAACATATCATTGTTTCTATCATAGCCTGCAGTAAGTTTGTAACTTCTCATGTAGGATCACAATATATTTTTTTTTCTTTTTTTTTTAAAGAAAATATAGAATTTTGTATATTTGGAACATGCCAAATTAAACAGCACTTAATTTTGGATTTTAGGAAAATAAAATATTTAACCAAAAAATGATAAGATTAATTTTAATAGTACTCTTTTACAGTGATGTAGTGTAAAAAAGCATCTGGCAATGCAAATAAAATTTTATTTAAAAAAAATTGGGTCAAAGTAATTATAACATAAAGAATAAAAAGGTTATTTACTTCTGAATAACAGAAAAAAAATCTTTTTACTTCAAACAAGGAATTTTTCCTTTTCTATAATATTTTTCTCTGTGATATACTTTGAGAAATATTGACTTTTTATTCTGTCAACTGTGCTTAGTCAAATAACAGAGTGGCCTTAAGAATTTTTTTGTCAAATAACCAAGCAACAGAAATAAGTCAGTTATATACCAAATGAAAAGGTTTTTAAAGTGGTTAAGAAAAATTAAAGAAAAAGAAAAGTAGGTCAAATTTTATAAGCAATGTTTTTTTAATAATTTATATTTTACTGTATTTTTTCCTATTTTAACTTCAGAAAAATTTAAAAACCATCCCAGTGGCCTTCAGGTTATTGCACTTTGCTACTGATAAAAGGGACCTGGGTTTGAGACCCAGTAAAATATGGATGTTTCCTTATTTGTGTTGTGTTTCTGCTGTCTTGCCTCCCTCACAGATCTCCTCTATGGCATATTAAACTCACAGGCTACTGGTCAGACCTCTGTGGCAAACAGCTTCTTGAAGGGTAATTCATTTTATTTTTATTTTAAAATGAAAAATAAAATGTCATCTTTTCTAAAGTATTTCATGATTTTTATATGATTAATTCATAACATTTCCATTACTATTTAAGTCTTTCTTTCATTTAGTTTTTACTAAAATTTTTAGTCATTTATATAAAGAATGCATATACATATGCTAAACTTTTTGGCCAAAAATCAGATGCTTACCACTACATCTCTTTCCCACTGCCCATCATGTCCTCCAAAAAAAATGCAAATTTTTGCCTTCCAATTCGTTTTGTAAAAGATATCAGATAATAGATAAAAAAAAGGAGACATATTAAAAGTTTTAAACCAAAAACGCAGAAAAATATACAGTTGTACTTAATGCAAATCCATGAAATACTGCAATAAAATAATTTCTTGCTATCTGATTCTGACTGAAAACACAGATGAGTGAACTTAATGTAGTAAACAATTCAATTAACTCACTGAACTCTGTCAGCTAATGAAGGAGTGTGCTAAAAATAAACAATATCTGCAGAGAAGCCTTCTCATGGGCTATGCTAATGACAGTTTGAAATTTGCAAAGGGTTATTTTCTCCGACACCAAGTTGAGGAATAAGTTGAAAAGATTAGGATTATTTAAAGTCTCTGAAATTTCAATTTTAAATATATATATAAGTTACCTCAAAATTTTATGATTTAAACAAATGTAAATTTCATTTGTTATACTAATTGCCATGTTTCATATTCATGGAAACATATACAGGCTTCGTGAATCGTATTTTCACACTCATCACAGCAAAGATTTTAACCCCTTTTAGTAAAATTAATGTTTGAAAATGCATTTTCCTCATTTTGTCTAGAATTTTGAAGCTTATTTTTTCTCAATTTACCTTTTTGCAATTTTGGAACAGGTCCAAAACACACATTAACACTGCATGTGTTGCAGTCTGAAGAAACAATAGACCAAGCAATCTTTTTCAAGTTATCGTTTTATTTTAATGAAAGGAAACAAAACATGCTATATTATCAAAATTATAGATTTTATATAAAAATAAAATATTTAGCAAAAATAAAAAAAAAATTTAAGACCTTTTAGGAAAATAAATGATCAGCCAAGGCAAATAAAAATTTAGTTAGAACAAAACTAATGGGCAAAAACAATTACAATGCACATGAATAGAAAATATCTTTCTGAATAGCAGGAATTTTTACTTAATTTTTACTTAAAACAAGAAAATTACTCTTCTATTCATTTTTCTCTCAGTGCCATACTTTGAGAAAGAGCCAAACTTTTTGACAAATATGCTCATTCAAATAAAAATTTAACTTTAGGATTTTTTTTGCCAAATAGCCAAATAACAGAAAGTGGTCAGGTTAATTTAATTAAACAGCATTTAATTCTAAATTTTATAAAAATATTTAAATGAATTTAAAATTAATTTGAATAAACTTTTTGAAGTGATATGGTAAATAATAGGATCTGGCAAGGAAATGAAGGCTTAATTTTAGAAAACCTGGATTGAGTTGTTTCACTTCTGAGTGGCACTTTTTTTTATACAATGGGCTAAATGGCCAGGAGAAGAGCCCTAGGGCTCAGAGAAGATTGGAAAAGAGGATCCCCTGGATAGCTGTTAGAATACAGGTGGAATCCTCCTGTCAAGGCCATCAGCATATTCTTTAACATAAACAGGGTATGGCTCTTCTGCATATGGGTCCACAGGTTAATGTCTCATCCACTAGACATCAGACTTTTTAAACCCATTGATGGCCTCTTTCTCATCAAGAGCAGAATGGTGTAGAGATAAATCTCAATATAGACACAATTGGGACTCAATCCTGGGAATTGTAGATTAAGGGCCTTGCTTACTACCAACCATGATCAGATCTAGAGGGGAGGGCCAGTGGGTTCCCTTTTCGGAATGTGAGTAAGGGATTGGATCGGATTGTTTTACCTCTGAGAGGCACTTTTTTTGCACACCATGGGCTAAATGGCCAGGCCACTTGGATCCAGAAGGCTAAGAGAAGGTTGGGGGAGGGGACCCACTGGAACAGCTGTTGGAAGACAGATGGTAGCCTCCCGTCAAGGCCATCCACCGTGTTCTTTAATGTGCACAGGGTATGGTTCTCCCACACGTGGGGCCACGGCTTAACATCCCATCCGACGGATGATAGCCTTTCCAAGCCCATCGGTGTCCCCTACTGACCATGGGCAGGGGAATTTTGCGGAGATAAATCTCAACGCTGACACAGCTGGGACTCGAACCTGGGAACTGCAGATTACGAGCCTGGGCGCTACCAACTGAGCCACCCCCGCCCCAAAAAAATGCAAGACAAAGAAACCAATCTCAAATGAATTGATATAATAATGTCTGGTATGAGCTTAGAATCATTATATAAAAAAAAAATAATAATAAAAAATACCTCCTAAAGCAATTGCTTGCCACAGAGGTCTGACAGGAGCCTGTCAGTTTATATGCCATAGTAGAAGGTCTATGAGGATGGCAGGACCTCAGCAGAAAACAACACAACAACCATGCCTTACTCGGGGTTCGAACCCAGGTCCCTTAGTTCAGGAGCCAAGCATGCTAACCACTCAGCCATGGAATTAACTTGAAATGCTGCCAATACACTATGTTAATTAAGAAAGAGCTTTATGTTCTGGGTTAGTTAAGCTGTAGATCCAAAATAGAATGAAAGCAAATCATACACAAAAATATACACAAATACAAAATTCTAAAAACAAATCAAAACATAAAATTAAAGAGATATTTAAACTATTCTCAACAGGAAACACAAACTAATGGCTCAGCCTAAGCCTCTTAATTCATAAAGTCTATTAAATATGTGCATTAAATGTAAATGAAATACAATTTGAAATGTTCTAAAAAATAAAAATCTGAAGAGCTCATACTACAAAAGGATCTATTTCTAAAAATGATACATACCAACTGGTATTATTAACTGCAATACAAGTTGAGCTTAGCAGCATTTTTGTCCGATCTTCTGTCATAATTGCATCGCTAATCTTGGAAGGACGAATAATAACAAAATCCCTTATTCCATACCTAAAATGATTCCAAAAGAATATAAAAATGAATTAATATTTTTAATTAGGAATTTTTTTCTATGAACTACTGCAGTATCACTACTAATTACACTGTACAACAATGAAAATATTTCGGATATGAAAGCATCCATTTTTTACTAATTTCGAGGCTCTTAACATGATTATAACATTAACCTGGTTGCTTGCCAAGATGTTGAAAGTTTATTGGCTCTTGTGTGATTGGCTCTTGTTTTGAAAACACAGGAAGCTACGTCCATATACAGTGTATACTGATTTGAGTCTTTCGCACACTGTATGAAGCACTGAGGTGACAATACCAGGGAGCTATTGCATCATTAGAAACAATGTAATATTCTGGAGTTATTGCATCATTCAGGAGTTACCTTTCCTCAGTTATTGCCCACTCATGATTGTATGTGGGTGCTGTATGTGAGCGATATGACTCGATTTTGGTGAAAAATGCAAACCATTTTTGTTATATTTGTGGAGAAGGTACGTTTTCATCACAGAAATATGAAATAACATGTCACCAAAAAGGCCTACCACCTTACCTTGGGAATAAGTAAACCTTACTTTACTTTGGGAATAAGACTAGGGATCAACAGAGGAGCTCGGCTCTGCATGTAACAGTTGTACAACACATCTTCACAGCTCACTAAATGGCAAGAGGTGGTTGATGTCATTTGCCATTCCTATAATATGGTGGGAACTGTCCAACCATGTGAGTGACTGTTATTTTTGTACAACATCTCCGTTGTGAAGTGGTATTACTAAAAGTATCACTTCCCAGCGGACAACAGATTACCCCAACATAACATCTGCCATCCACTCAGCGCCACATGGGGAAAACCTGCCTGTCCCGGAACCACCAGAACATTATGATATGGACGCGGAAAAGGAAGAGAAGGAAGAAACAGGAGCACAGGAAATAGCATCTGTAGAACCCAGCTTCACATCCACAATATCGGATTCACCACAAATATCATGCAGAACAAGTTAAATGATCTGGAGACATCAAAAAGCAAGAGAGAACTCCTAGAATCCAGACTAAAGCAATGTGAAAGTGCATATTGTGGCCACCAAAAAGATCTGGTATTGTTCTTTACCGTGGTAGGTAACCTGGTTGCTTGCAAAAGATGTTGAAGGTTTATTTACATCCCTCCACATGATGTTAAACACATACTCCAGAAGAATGGAGGCTATTTATAGATTACTCAAAATTAAGTATGAAAGCCGTTTTTCTATACAATGGGAATGTGTTGCCTTCTGTTCCAGTAGGCCATGCTGTTAATATAAAGGCAACTTATGACAATATGAAACAATTACTTCAATACATAAATTATGACAAATATAAATGGCATATTTGTGCAGACTTAAAAGTCATTGCTCTTTTTCTTGGACTTCAGCTTGGATATACAAAGCTCTGTTGCTTCTTTTTCGAATGGAATAGCACAGACAAAGCATCTCATTACGTGAAGAGGATTTGACCTTCTTGGCAATCACTGGATCCAGGGAAGAAGAATATATAGCTCCATCTGCTGGTACAATCCATGAAGATTTTGTTGTCACCTTTACACATAAAATTGGGCTTAATGAAGAATTTTTCAAGGCTATTAATCAGATGGGAACTGCCTTTCTGTACCTTTGACAGAAATTTCTTAGACTTCATCATACATTTTCGGTAAAGATATTCGCTCACTGCTACATGATGAGATATTTGATTGCATTATTACAGGTGATGAACAGAGAGCATAGCATTCCTTCTGGCAAGATGTGACAGGCTTCTTATGGAATAAAAATGCAGAAAATTACAAAGACCTAGTGGAAGAACTGATGTCCTCATATCACAAACTGGAATGTAGTATGTCTTTGAAGTCAATTTCTTAAGTTCTCATTTGGCTTTATTTCCAGAAAATTGTGGTGCTGAGTGATGATCAGGGGGAACATTTTCATTAGGAAATTGCTACAGTGAAAAAAAGATATTTGACAAAGATAGAGCCTATCAACATAGCAGATTACAGCTGGAACATGATGCGAGATTCTCAAGAATTGGCATATAAGTAGCAGGCGAAGATGTGGTCAATGGCAGGCAAAAATGTGGCATCCTAAAGCATGGCACCTTGGGTTAGTCTTATAGACTTCTCTGTAAGGAACTATGGCACCTTTCTGCATCATAATAATTGTATCTTTGCAGCTCATCATAGTTCCATAAATAAAAACTGTATTCATCATTGAAAGCTACAGAATGTCATTTTTGCTCCATATCTTACCGATTTCTGCAACAATAGTGCCTTGCTTCCCTATTGAAAAACCAGTGATACTTATGATAATAACATTTCCAACTTCTCAAAATGTTAATTTTTCAGTGGTGCTTCCTAATACTGACTGATTCTTAACAGCTACCACAATAATTCTAACTGCAGAAATATGCATCTCTCATTAACTATGATATGTCTTCTGATACATCAATCAATTCTGCTTGTTGTTTAGTGAATGGATCCTGAAATTAAAAAAAAGGAAATTATTTGTGACACTATTGGATTCAAATTGCACTGAGTGATAAAAATAACTCAGAATTAAAAAAAAACAATAGGATAAGTGTTAGAAGATGACAGAAGTATAGTGGGGATCAAGAATAGAGCTGAAAAAGCTATAGGCTAGATGCAAAAGTAATGGGAAAACATGACTTGCAAGAATAATTATTCCCATGATTAATCAATGTGTACTAATTTTAGGTAATATATTAAAATCGAAAGTTTATAGTGGAATGGTGTTTCAGTTAATTTCTATTTGATTTCCCCCCCTCCCACCTTGTCTTTTCTAAATATGGGCACTTCCATTGAACTATCTAGTCCATATTAAAATCACTATATACAAAAATTAAAAACAATTTTTGAAATGAAATTAGTTCAAAACAAGGTACTAATGTTTAAATTTCCATGTAATACTGCAGTTTTCATTTCACACTATTCATCATCATGATGCTCAAGTGACTATGAGCTAAGGAGGTCAAACCAGATTCCGTAATTTAGTTCTCCAAACACATCTCTCCTGAGCTGCATCTCGCCACTGTAGACCAATTTTAACAAGGTCCTGTTTGATATTGTCTGCCCACTGCATCCTAGGTCTCCCCCTCTTTCTGAGGCCAATAGGAACACTATTCATAACCATATTCGATGATCTATAGTTATGCATATGGGCAACATGGCCAAACCAACAGGTCTTCCTCTGCATAACATGCTGCTCAAAGGAGGCTGATAACTCCTTTGCCTAACCTCATCATTAGTTACAAAGTTGAACCACCTAATGCCCAAGATACTGCGTAAGCATCTGGAATCAAAAGCATCTAGTTTCCTGTTATCTTGTTTACAAAGTGTCCAAGTTTCACTACCATAACTAACCCTAGAAAGAACCAACTATTATACAGTCTAATTTTAGTCTTTAGGTGTATACGCCTATTTCTCCACACTTTCCACAGATTCTTAAAAATCCCGGCAGCAATCCCTATTCATCTGTTAATCTCGTGCTGAACATCACCATTGTCTGTTACATAGCTTCCAAGATAATTAAACTGTGACACCTGCTAAAGACTGCAACCATTCAGATTAACTGAATCACAGCCTGCCTGACCAATTTTCATCATTTTAGTTTTCTCTCTGTTTATAACCAAACCTACTCTACTACCAGTCTCATCAACAGCTCGAATGAAAGAGTTCATCTCATCAACATCATTTGCCAAAAGGGCTAAATCATCAGCATAATCTAAATCAGAAATTTTCGTATCTCCAGTCCATTTAAGGCCAAAATCTTTCTCTTGAAGTGAATTTCGCATAACATAAGCAACAACCAAACTAAAGAGAAAAGGAGACAAAATGCACCCTTGTCGAACACCAGACGTAATGCTAAACCAATCGCTACAAGCCTTACCAACTCTCACACACGACTCAGTGTTATTATAGAGAGCTTTCATTATGTTAACTAACTTGTCTGGTATACCATATGATCTCACAATCAACCACAAATTATGATGATCAACAGAGTCGAAAGCCTTTTTGAAATCAACAAAGCTAACAATTGCATCAACAAAACTAAACCAATTGCTACAAGCCTTACCAACTCTCACACACGACTCAGTGTTATTATAGAGAGCTTTCATTATGTTAACTAACTTGTCTGGTATACCATATGATCTCACAATCAACCACAAATTATGACGATCAACAGAGTCGAAAGCCTTTTTGAAATCAACAAAGCTAACAACCAAAGGTTTCTGAAACTCTAAACATTTCTCAAGAATCTGCCTAAGTGAAAATGTCTGATCCACACATCCCCTACCACTTCTGAATCCACATTGCTCATCACGCAATTGACTATCAACCAGATTCTTAATTCTATTAAGCACAATCATGGAAAGAACTTTACCTGGAACAGAGAGTAGGCTGATACCCCTACAGTTATCACAAAAACTGCGATCACCTTTTTTGAAAATAGGGATAACAATAGCTCTGGTAAAATCCTTAGGAACCATGCCTTTATCAAAAAAGATATTCAGAATTTCAGTCATCCAAGTGGTAACCGAAACATTCCCAGCTCTAAGCATTTCAGTAGTAATTTCATCTACCCCTGGGGATTTATGAAGTTTAAGTTTAGAAACAGCCAAAACCAGTTCAGATTGTGTTATAGGGCCAACATTAAAGCCACCAATGCATCTATCATCATTGCAAACAATGGGAATAGAACTAACCACATTGTTCAGAATATCACTGAAATGCTCAGCCACCTAGCCATGACAAAATCCAATCTTCAATAACCTTACCTTGTCTATCCTTCAATCCCTGTATACCAGTCTGTTTCTTCCCATACAAAACAGAAGTATCCAATACAGCTCTCTGCTGTTACGCTGTCTAGCTGCTGCCTCTGCATTGTCAGCCAAGCCATAATGCCAAAGATTCTTATCAGCTGCTAAATGAACCTTTACATGTTTATTAAGCTTTTTGTAATGCTTTCTGTTAGGACTAGTAGGGTATTGATTAAATACATTTCCACAGTTCTTTCTTTCCAAAATAAACTCCATTGCTTTATCACTCTTTCGTCTGTTCCTTTTTACCCAAAAGAGTATTGTTAACTTCTAGAAAAACCTGTTTAAAATGGTATCATTCTTCTTTAACTTCAGTAGTAAGCAACCTTGACTGTCATAATGACTATGTAACCTATCATGGTAAGCTTTAGCTATAAATAGGTCTTTCAGATCTTCAGTGTCAAAGAAAAATTTTTTAACCTTAGCACAACACTTCTTTAAGTTTAAATTGCAAGACAATTTTAACAAGGTAATGAAGAGATCCATTTTCAGCTCCCCTATATGATCTGGTATTCCTAACAGAACTAGTCCATTTGCTGTTAATTAATTATAATCAATCATATTCTTATGCATTTTTTACCTTAGCACAACACTTCTTTAAGTTTAAATTGCAAGACAATTTTAACAAGGTAATGAAGAGATCCATTTTCAGCTCCCCTATATGATCTGGTATTCCTAACAGAACTAGTCCATTTGCTGTTAATTAATTATAATCAATCATATTCTTATGCAGTCCATCTGGTGAAACCATGTGTATTTATGTATGTTGCAGTGTTTGTAATAAGTGTTAGTTATTCTCAAATTTTGA
This sequence comes from Ryuthela nishihirai, assembly GCA_038380435.1. Taxonomy (NCBI): domain Eukaryota; kingdom Metazoa; phylum Arthropoda; class Arachnida; order Araneae; family Heptathelidae; genus Ryuthela; species Ryuthela nishihirai. The sequence goes on from JAWZYU010000021.1 coordinate 58,454,075, forward strand.
TACCTGATAGCACAGAACATTTGTTGAAGTGCTGAAAAACATTTAAGAGTGTCATAGAGAATTAACAATTTCAATTTAATTTTAAGTTTGCTTACCTGTAGGAGATGTTGCCCATTGCCATTGCAGCTACCAATACCAAAGGGACCTATCACTCCTCCCCAAAGGTCAAAGTCAGTACCTTTAGCATTGAAGTAGCCTAGAACAAGGGTAATATCTCCTTTCTCGACAGAATTCAAAATATTCTGTAGTTGTCTGTAAAACCTATCTTTATCACCCTTATTGGCATCCTCAGTGGGGGCATAACAACAGATAACATTCAAGTCCTTAATACTTGTCTGAAATTTAGCTGTAAGAAACCTTTCATTAATGCACTCATATCCTAGAAGAGCATCACTACCATATCTGCTGAGAAGCAAACCTATGCCTTGGAGATGCTTTCCATCTTCCCCATCTGAAAAGAGAAATTCAAGATTATTTTTCAGTATCTGACTTTTATCTGTCCATCTGGTCTCTTGCAAACCGAGAATATCTAAATTATAACGGTGGTATTCTTGTGTGAGGATATCAAGAGAATAATCTCTGTGCACAGTCCTCACATTCCAAGTACCTATGGCGAGACAATGGTTAGTGGGATGTTTAAAGAACTATGTTTATTGGGAGAGGAAGTGTCAGCAATATCAGACAGCACAGGCTTGGGGCAAAAGATCTGTTCCCCCACTACTAAAGGCTGAAGTCATCTACACTGGAAGACTTCCTCCAATGTAGGTTGATGCCTGTAGAAGCAAGAGTTCAAGTACCTGCAATAGCCTCAGATCAGGATTATCCACCAGCTGATAAAACATATCCTGTGAATCTATTCACTTGGGGCTGTCAACCCACAAATAAACAGAAAACTCAGTGGAAGATTTTCCCTCAACAGAAGCCTACCAGTGCAGTTTTTTGCATTGCGAAATGCATTTTTTTTTACTATGACTCTAAAAACACCCTATTAAAATAAAACTAGTCGTCTTTTTTAGGTAATATTTTATTTTTAGAAAATCCAGAATTAAATGCTGATTAATTTGGCATATAGCATGCCCTAATTCCTTTCATTAGTTATTTGGTAAAAAATTTATAAAGTTAAAAAAATTTTTTGGCTGATTATAAAGAAAAATAGCTGGGCTTCTGGATGTAAACCAGTTTTCCAGCTGGAACCCTGTAAGAGTTAATATAATTAAATAATTAATTCATAAACAACTCATGAATAATAATGTAGGTTCAAATGAATCATAACAGTTTGTGAAAAAATATTAGAGACAGCAATTTTTTAGTAAATGATTTATTGAAACATCAAAGATTTATTCCTGCATAATCTAGAACTACTTGAATTAACAAAACTGAGGGGAAAAATCAATTCATGGGTATCCTAATATGATAGTCTTCCTCTTAATACGAAGTTAGATGTCAAAATTGTGCATGAATGATCTCTTTTAATTACCAGCATTACTTCCACAATATATAGCATAGATGATAATAATCATGGATCCAAGTTGAATGTCAAAATACATAATCAAAAATTCTTATGACCATTGGGTGACATTCAACTTGCATTTTCTGACATGGGCTCTCTCATGATACAAACAGCAAATGTCACAGGATACTATTATTGCCATTCAGCAAAGTGTACCAACCAAACCTCTTCAAATTAGATACTATAGTCTCAGAATCCATCATGCCTGTTATGTCACAGCATTACCTGTTGTCAACAGTCAATGCTGTGACATAACAGGCATGACAAACAATTACAGCATCACCTGTTGTCAACAGGTGATGCTGTGTGCAGGTCAATAGATTTACAAGAATAAAGAAAAATGCATCAATGATGAAATTGTAATACCTCCCCTACCATGGAGATTATTTATAGATAAAGAAGAAAAAAAGAGCAGAAGGATGATGAATAGCAAACACAGATTCAATAATAAGAAACTTGGATCCACTCTGAATACTGAATGGACCAACCCAGCAGCTTCACATGTGGGCAAACTTCAATAAAAGAAAAATTCGCAGAAAAATTAAAAATTTTTAGGCCAGAATTAAAAGAAAATTTCGCAGTACTGCACAATTTTATCTCTCTCCTGAAGATGTTTTTGAGTAAATGAAAATCAAAGAGAAGTATTTTGTTATTTGTGTGTATATTTTTCATTTTTATATTATCTAAAGTGAGTAAAAGTTTTGCTCACTCGGACAAGTCAGTGTTTTGTGTGTTATTAGTCTGCATATAGAAACGGGAATGACCTGCAACTTAAAAAGGACTGTCTGGAATTAGTTTGGTAGCAATGAATGGAAAGAAATTCCTGGCACACTAATGAAGTTGTCTCAGCAAGGAAAACCTTGGCTGAGGTAGATTGGCACCAGGCTGTCTAAGCCAGTATGAAGATGTGGTGTACATAGAATTCTGTAAAGGTATACATTTGCAAATCAAGGTTTCAGGTTACAGAGCTAATAGTGTTTAAATTAATTTAAGATCTGAACATTTTTCTAATTTGATGATACTTGAGTATTAGGAATATTCCACATCAAAACAAATTGCAATATCAAAAATATATGGAAACCCTGTAGAATAAGATCAGACGAAAAATGAAGCAATCACTACTGCGTGAAAATGTTCTCCAGGTAAGGTGCAATCAAAAAAGTAAATATAATGAAAAAATACACTTACATGTCTATTAGCATTGCTGTACAATTATTTCACTATCAACATTAATTTATTAATTGCTAAAACAAACTTAAATAATGCTAACCATCTCACAAGACAGTGTGCTTTAGGAGGAAAATCATTTTCTCTTGACATCATGTCAGATAAGCAATATGGCATTGGCTCACCTGAAAGATTAATATTTGTATGATTCGGAATATCTTATGGTAATGAAAGGTTTAACTCTGTAAATATATAAAAAAGTTAACAAATCCCTTTTTTATGTTATTTTATTGCAAATTTATATATTATAATGAGAAACAAAGGAAAGTACTAAGTTCAGGATATTAAAACATTCAAATGGTTAAAATACATACATATAAATTATGTTTCTATAATCTAGAAATATCTTGACAATACATTAAGAGAATTAATTAATGATTTAAAATCTATTTACCTTGATATAAAATTTTATCTTTGCATGTGAAAAGATCTATCCCTTCTATGCATTTAAATTCAATGTTGTAACAACAAATTGATTATACCTGTACATGTATAGGTGCATTATAGCCAGGGGTGGGGGTGGCTTAGTTGATAGCGCACCAGGCTCATAACCTACAGTTCTCAGGTTTGAGTCCCAACTGGGTCAGCATTGAGATTTCTCTCTGCAAAATTCCCCACCCTACCCATGGTCAGTAGACAACACCAATGGGCTTGGAAAGGTCACCATCTGGCAGATGGGACATTAAGCCTTGACAGAGAATGGTGTTTACCCATGTGCAAGAGAGCCATACCCTATGCACGTTAAAGAACACACTAGATGGAATTGATGGGAGGTATCATCTGTCTCCCAACAGCTGTTCCAGTGGGTTCCCTCCCCCAATCTTCTCTGAGCTTTTGGGGTCCTTGTGGCTTGGTTTTGCTCGTCTGTCCTCCACACCTTCAGTGTTAAAAGTAATTCTCTTAACCTTAGCACAACATTTCTTAAGCTTCAGTTGCAAGACACTTTTGATCAGGTAATGGTCAGACCCAATTTCAGCTCCCCTGTATGATCTGGCATTACTAATCAAACTAGCCCATTTGCTGTTAATTAAAATATAATCTATCATATTCCTGTGCAACCCATCAGGTAAAATCCATATGCATTTATAAATGTCAGAAATTCAAAATTATTTTTAAGTATCTGACCTTTACCTGTCCATCTGGTCTCTTGCAAACCTAGAATATCTAGCTTATAACATTGGAATTTCTGTGTGAGGGCATAAAGAGAATAATCTCTATACAATGACCCTCGCATTCCACATACCTGCAGAGAGAAAATTATTAATAGGATTTTTAAAGAAACTGGGTTTGTTGAGAGAGGTAGGGCCAACAATATCAAACAGTATTCTAATTGCAAACATGGGGCAAAGACCTGTTCCCCTACCACTAAAGGCTGAAGCCACCTGTGCTGGTAGGAACTTCAGGCACCACCTTTTCAAGTGGACCCTTTAAAGAACCAAAATCTAGATAGAAACTGACCTTCCTAAGACACATTACCTCAGGGTAGGATTGGTGATGCTCAACTAGCTAAAGGGTTCAGGTACCTGTGATGGCCTCTGATCAGGATTATTCACCAGCTGATATCAGGTATCCTGTGCCTCTGCTCACCTTGGGCTGGCAATCCATAAGCAAACAGAAAACACAGCAGCAGATTTTCCCTAAAGAGGGAGCTCACCAGTGTAGCAAATCCAATCAAGCTCAAAGCCATAAATCATTCCAGTCCAATGGGAATAAGTGGTCAGCACCTGGATCCTGAGAAGTTGATCACTCCTCAGCAGAGCAGAACAAAAAAATGGCCATAGATGATCAGATCAGTAGGCCACACTAAATGGTAACAGCACACAAAACTGAAAGCTTTTAGTTCTAGAAATAAAAATGAAAAAGTTGTTACAAGAAAACTTAATATTTTCTGTCCACATGGTCTATGATAAACACAAAGTATCTGAGAAAAAATCTTAGTAAAACGAAACAGAAATTAAGAAATATTAACAAAGCTTGCCTCTGAAAACACAGTGCTTTTTCAAACAGTACAGTCAAGATTAAATGCTCTTTAAAAAAATAAATAATCCCTCAAGCAGCTGCTTACCACAGAGGCCAGACAGGGGTCTGTCAGTTTACATGCCATAGTAGGTCTGTGAGGATGGCAGAAGCTCAGTAGAAAAAGAACACAAACTCTTAACAGTATCAAAAAAATACTCCTAGTAATAAACATACGAAAATGTCAATTCTGTATACAATCTTTTATCAGCAGCTTCTATAGAGGATGATTCAAAGCCTAAATGTTCTTCCTTGCAATAATACACAATCAAGACAAAATTTCATTTTGTTTAATTGTTCGTATCATTCTACTTGAGCTATATTTTATTAATTTAACTATATAATTATATATATATTTAACTATGAGGGAAAGTCAAAAATTATCCGCACTTTATTTTTTTCAATTTATTTACACAAATGTAGGAGTTGAACAACCACATCATTTTTCCACATAGTCTCCTTCCTTTTCGATGCACTTGGTCCAGTGGTCCAGAAGCTTGCGTATTCCCTCAAAGAAGAAGGTTTTCAGTTGGTCGCCCAACCATTTATGCACTGCCTTGAATTGCAATGCCTTAATATGCATCAGTCTTGAATTTCTTCTTCATTGGCGAACTTGGGTGTTTCCAATCCATACTTTGCTTTTTGGATTCTGGCTCATAGTGATGAACCCAAATTTCATCTCCTGTGACTATTCTGCTCAAAAATTCTTTGCCTTCATTGTTGTAGTGGTCAGGTAAGCTTTGGCAGATCTCAACAATTTTGCACTTATGATCTGCAGTAAGCTCTCTTGGCACCCATCTCGCACAGACTTTATGGAAGCTGAGCTCATCGTTAATGATTTGATAGGCAGAACCATGACTAATCTGCAGAGAACATGCTATATTGTCGACGGTAACTCGCTGGTTTGCCAGTACCATTTCTCGAGCTTACTGAATCTTCCCGTCAGTGGTGGAAGTTGATGGGCATCCAGCTCCCTCTTCGTGAATCACGCTTGTCCGGCCACTTTTAAACTTCTTGATCCACTCATACACACTTCTACGTGGTAGAGCACTGTCCCCGTATTGTGTTGTAAGCCTCTGATGAATTTCACCCCTGGCACACCTTCCAACCAGAGAAATTGGATCACTGCTCTTTGTTCCTCCTTGGTGCACACTGCTAGTGGAGTGGGCATGGTTACACTGAAACAGAAACAAGAAAAATGACGCTATCAAGGTCAAACTTCGATAACGTGACCACAGTAGTATCAACTCTAAGCATGCATGCATGTGCAGAAGGCAGTGTGACAAACCTAAAGATGTGTTATGGCGAAAGTGCGGATAATTTTTAACTCACCTATGTATATAAATGTATATATATGTATATATAATGTATATATTATTTTTTAACTTTGAAACTTAAAAAATAATATTGAAGTATATTTTGTGTTGAACATTGTACCAGTTTATTTTTCACAATTGTTTATGCATGCCACTAGGCAAATTAATAGTATGCATCATGGTGAGTATATATAAGGTGTAACCACAAGGCTATGTTTTACCAAGGTCATTCGAGTGTCACTGAGAGAGAGTGTTGCATGATGTCACAGTGGGGAGAGCTCAGCTAATGTATATTCTTTCATGTCTTTGTTCTTGAACAAAGTTCATGGTGAATTTCTCTCTCTGTGAATTCTTTCACGTAATTTTTTCTATCTCGCCAAACTGTGTAGAAGCAAATTATATGAGTAATCCTTCAAATAATAAGAAAAACAATGTTTCATATACATTCAGTTTAGAAGCAAAAAATAATGTGAAGTGGATGTTGCAGTTTCGGTTTGAAGATAAATTTGATGCACACATGCTAAGATATGTGGTAAACGTTTTTCAGATGCCTGTTAAGATCGATCACCTGTAAGATTTATGATGTGAACTCCTAGGACTACTTATTATTTAAAAAAAATGTCACATAAAAAATTCAGCCTTGTTACTATGACTGAATCTACTCTGACCAAACACAATCAAGACAAAATTTTCATCAGTGGGTCATTGTCTACAATTGTTATCTCGGGAAATAACAAAATGATTGTTGAAATAAGAAACCAATTGTTCTGAAAACTATGACTGTGTACCCAATAAAAAAGTAGCATTACCTTAGCTAACTGATAATCTCAATACCTTGGCTTATACTATATTATTTCATGGGGATAAAAACTTATATCAGTGGGTCATTGTCTAACCATTGGAAAACCCATTGGAAAATTACAGCAGCAGTTTCAAATTACTATTAAAAACTAAATAAAGCCAAGGGGGAAAGCTCTGCTTTGCAAACAAGATTATGATCAAACCAAAAGCAGTGGAATAAACATAAATAAAAATTTCAGAATTAATCAAAATAAAAAAAAGCAGACTTTTCGTTGGATAACTCAAGAAAAAATTTTCTTAGTAAATTGAAAACTGTATTTATGCCAGGTCACATTAAATGTGTTTTGGAAAGGACAAAATTTAAACCACTACTCATGGCAGCAGAAATTTTTTATTATTTTCATTATGATTATTAACATAGTTGGTAAAAAGATAAGTTGAAATAAAGATTTGGTGTTTTAATTTGATCACATTTAATTTCAGGCATAAAATCAGAATAATTTCTCAGAATCATCTAATAGAATTCTATAATAATTCGATATGAATTGTAAATGATGCAATTATGATATCTGTAATATCAACATATATTCAAAGGGCCATTTTATTAGGTAAAGTTCCACATTATGTTAATAGTATTGCAGATATAAGACTTATTATCTCCTTAAACAATATTTTTGTGAAAATACATTAGCAGAAATTGAAAAACAAGAATAGAGATGGCCGCTCCATGCACACAATGGACTCCTCTTGAAGGTATTGTTCCACTAGTCGAGCTCTGTGTGGATGAGCATTATTGTCTTGTAAGATGAATGTTTCACCTATTGCATTAGCATAAGAACATACATAAGGGTCCAGGATATCATCTCTATACCTCTGAGCATTGAGGTTCCTACTTGTCAATACATAGAGGTCTGTGTATCCACCTAAGGAAATGCCATCCCAAACACACATGCTACCTCCACCATAACTGTCTCTTTGACAGATGTTACTGGGATGATAACAGTTACCTCATTCTCTCCATATCAAACAATGTCAGTAATCAATCTGCAAGCAATATCTGGACTCGTCTGTGAAGAGTAGACCTCCATTGCTCTTCTGTCCAGTTAACATGCGTGCGTGTTCAATTCAACAGCTCTCTCCTACAATAGGTACTCTCTCAACTGCTTCGCAGCTTCAATGTCAGCGTTCCGATAGGCTTCAACCAGCACACAAAGGTGGCTTTTGGTGCCATCCATATGATGTAGTACTGTCCTGTATAGTGGAACATCGGATGGCATCATTCAATCATATTCAAGCTCTCTCCTGTGACGTGACGTGAGGGGTATACAAATTACTGGCCTTCTAGCATACAGACCTTTCTCATGAAATCTTCTACACAGAGTAGAAGCTGATTACAACCCTCCCAGTGGCTGCTGCAAGAGAGGATTGTAGCTGAGAGGAAGTAGACATCCTGCTCCTTCGTGCTGTTAATCACAGATATCGGTCTCATACAGCAATCGTAACTCTAGCTCTTCCTCAGCTAAACCTCCAAGAAGTGGAATCCATGCTAAGAAATTGATTCCACAGTCTATGGACCACAGAAAGACTCACATTCAGCCATCATGCCATGTATGACTGACTTTGACCTGCTTTGAGCCAGCCAATAGCTCTCCACTGCAGTTCATTTGGTAAATTATGTCTCAAGGTCATTCCTATAAAATGGCTATTTCAAATTTCTTTACTCACATTTACAACACAAAATAACGATCCACTCCAAAACACCCTTTTTTATGCCACTATCTGATTACACAAATTGATGCAACCTAGACTAATTTGCATACAATATGATCACTCGACATTACTGGTTACATGAACAAGTTTGGCAAATTATTGCGATTTTTCTCATTTTTCCTTAATTTATGGAAATCAATGTATTTGGTATAAACTTTATCAGGATTCTAAACATAGACCTAACAACAAATGCTAATTGATATGATCAGGAAACCTGAGATTTATATGTAAAACATTACTATCAATTTGTGGAAAACAGCAATCCAAATTTATGGAAGTGCTGAACCATTTCAATTCGAAAAAATATCTTTGCATTCACATCTTTATAATCACATACTACTGACTGGCACTATCACCATGACCCATTCTGTTCCTTAATCTTATGTTAATATATATTCTTTTCATTATGGGCAGAATATTCAATTACCTTCATCTTCCTCAGGAGTGGTTTCCTTTTCGATCTCTTCTGCATCCTTTGCTAGATAATGATGAACAGCCTCAAACTGAAAAGATGTAAACATCAACTGTTCTCTTCTCTCCACCCATCTTTCACTGGTTAATTCTCCCTAAAAAAAATAAATAGCTAAACATCACTAAATGAATAAAATATATATTTTTCCAGTATTAAAACTGATAAACCATTTTCATTGTGATATAAATAATTGTTAAGGTATCTTTCAGCATTAACAAAAGCAAAACTGAAACTTACATATATGCAGAGTAATGATATTCAACTTTTATATTCACTTTATTCAACTACTAAGACATCAAAATATTAACCATAATAAGACATCAAATGCTCAAACTTAGCATTCCTATATTGCTTGCACAAAGCAATCCTGTCTCTGAGTGACCAACACACGTTAAAGAGAATGGATGGCATTATCTTGTGACATCCACTGTTTGAAGGCGATTTTTGTACATGAGATTTTAGTGGCCTGATGGAAAAAAATCCAAGGGAGTCAAATCTAGACTAGAAGTGACCATTTCACCACCCCACATTGGTCTATCCATTTGTGAAGTAATGTTTCATCTAACCAAGTTCAGACAGTTATGGCATACTGGGGTGGTGCCCCATCTTGCTGAAAGAAAACACCATGGTAATGTGCAAGAGTAATGTCCTCTAAGTAGGGTACAAAAATGACATTTAACATTTGCAAATAAGAGTCATTCATGACTGTGTCAGTATAAAAGTAAGGTCTTGTAATGTTGTCATCATGAACTGCACACCAAAGAGATACTTGGATCATTCTGTATGTGTGCATCTTCAACCCAATGTGATTGTGTCATAGCCCAGTAATGACAATTGTGGTGGTTGACTGTTTCATTCAAGTTAAAATTTGTTTCATCACTGATGATTATGTCAGCCAAAAGAGACAGTTGTTCCTGGAGTTTTCTAGTATCCAATTACAGAACTCCTCTCTGCAGTCAATGTCATCCCTATGCAGCTTCTGTACTATTTGCATTTTGTACAGGTAGAATCTGTTTCTTCTGGGGATTCTGGATACAGATTATTTTCCAATTCCCACCCCCTGTGCAATTTTAACAACACAAAGCTTGATAACATGCAATGGATAGAAGCTCAGCCAAAAAGAACATTGTCCTGCTTTCAAATATGAAATTTCATCCTTCGCTTTCATCAGTCAACAAACTATTGACCTCTCTTGGTCACAAAAAATATATATACTGAAATCAGAAGAAAATTTATACGTTCTATTTGGCAAGATAAAATTTTATTTTCATCAAAACTTAGCCCAAGGGAGATGGTCAAACAAGCCTGATCACTGATATATGATTTGCAGATGAAAATAATGCATGCTCTCCACCACATACAGAGCCAAACATGATTGGGAGCCAATTTCCTGCAAAAATCACAACATAGCCGAGATGATTCCAGTCACCTACCCCCCCCCCCCCCCCCCACTCAAACATACTACTACTGCAAGATCTCTAGAATTCACAAAGAGGTTAATCATATCCCAAAATGGAGCCATACAAGAGGAGCCAGCATATCAAATTTGAGGCCAATTGGTCAATGGTCAAGTATCTAGGGATTTATTTGGTGACAAAAATCAGTTGAATTCTTCAATTTTGTGGAAAAAATTATTTTTGCTGAGTGGGATTCGAACCATGCCTCCCAGTTATATGACAGGTGCTCTAACTACTAAGCCAGTGGTTCTCAAAGGGTGTGTCATGAAATTTTAAATGATACTGCAGGTAAAATGAAATTTAAAAATCATTTTATTGTTACTTTCTCCCACTGATTCTTCATTTAACTTTTTCCATTTAATCAAAAACTTATCCATATTAAATCTTAATGTTAAAATCAGAATTAACACAAAATGTGCCCATAACACATATGGCCTATATACTAACCTCAACAGATATCAGAACTTGAACAGAATAGCTCTGCATTTTTAAACGACTCCATAGAAATAGCTATTATTGAAGGCAAACTGCACGTGTGAGTTTTCCAAAGTATGCCAACTTAAATTTTTTATTGTGCTGTGAGTATTTATGGCGAAAAAAAAACTGTCATGAGAAAAAACGTTTGAGAATCACTGCACTAAACTATCACCAGTCCTGTCATTTATCCACTTAGTTGTCCTAACCTTTAAGGTAGCTGAGGTGATGGCAACACCGTTAGAGATTTCATACACTTGCAATGAATTTAATCCCATGCTATGGCAGCTAGGAACCAGGACTCTTAACCCAACACAGGTTTACATAGGGGTAACCAGAACACCAAATCTGGGAACAAACAGTTTTAATTCTGTAGATACAGTTAAGTATCTACAGAATTAAAAAGTGCCAAAAACTGTTGCTATGCAATGATGTCACAAAGGATATTTTTATTTGAACTTATTGGTTTTTTTCAATAATGGAAAATCTATTCATGTGTTCCTTTTTTATTAACATTGTAAAAATCACTTTCATGTTATTCTCATTTCGAACAACAATGCAAAGAACCATAATGTTTATGCAAAATTTGGGAAAAAAACCCTCCTAAGTGGGAAAAAATTATAAAATTACAAAAATAAGCTCAATATGCACATCCTCAGGTCTCCCTAAGTATGCATGCAAAGTTTCAGCATTCTAGGTTTCTTGGTTTGGGAGTTACACCACTGACACACAAACTTATACATTTTGTTTCATTTATGACATATACAGGGTGATAACAAATGTTGGAAATAAAATATTAATTGACAAAAATTAAACAATGAAGTATTTAATTATGCTGATAATTTGCCAGTGTTGGCAAATAATATTCATAAGGAAAACTTTTTCATTTGAACTGTTCATCAGGTTTTAAGTAACAGTGTACACTTTGTACACTTGTTGATAAATACAAGGTGATTCAAAAAGAATTGAACATTTTCAAAAATTTATTACTCAGTAACTAGGCTATATATGAACATGTAGTCAAATGCTTTATTTTAGTTTATAAAGGAACTATCTCAGTTATTTCTATAATCTCACAAATGTTCAATATGTGTCCCTTGTGTCACAACGATCCTGTAGTCTAATTCATCCCACACCCATTGTAGCATATCACCGTCGATGGATGAAATGACAGCCACGATGCATTCCTTCATTTCCTTAAGGCGGCGAAAAAGAGGTGTACAAACATGAGGTTCTTGACATATCTCCACAAGAAGAAATCACATGGTGTGAGTTGCCTAGTTACTGAGTAATTAATTTTTGAAAATGTTCAACTCTCTTTGAATCACCCTATATAGAGAAACTAAAGTGATGGAAACAAGTGAGTGATACTTCAATTCATTTGAATGATTGCACTTTGGAGCCATTTCTCAGTTTAATTACTTTGAGTTTTGACAGACTTCTTGTTGAAATGAACAGGAGAATAGACTCTGGTACTTCAATTCTCAAGTATCCGCAGAAAACAGGCAAATTCATCAACAAAACTATACTCAATAGTGGATTGACGTATTTCTGTGTTCAAGAGAATTATTTAGAATTGCACCCCCAACCCCCCTAACCATTTGAACTTGATTGGTTAGAAGGTTTGCACTGATCTCTTAAGCCTTTTCAATAAAATGTTTTAACCCTTAATTATGTAACAAACTACACCTACCTCGATTTACACGATACTGTTAACACAGTTTCGGTTTTAGGTGGTAAAAAAACATGCAACAGTTTGGATTTACACGGTGACAGACTCAGTTCTGTATGATACAGATTGAAATTTACTTTATATATGTACATATAATACATATTACGAAGTAGCAGTGCTATACTTTCAGCCCAAAGTAAAAATCAACTAAAATGATTTCTATTCATATAATTTATCTTAAAGAATAAATAGATAATAGTAAATTGCTATATTAATAAAACTGTCACATGTAACAGGTTATATTTATATTCTTTCACTAAAATAATATTCTTGTCACTGCAGTGCAATCTGTCTCTCAACATTTTATTGAAATGAAGTCTGTTTTGAATCGGCAGCAAGATGTGACTTTTCAAGATTGAATTTTTCAGATTAGTAAAAATCTGAAAAATGATGTTTTATCTCATTTTTACAAGTTTAACTTTATACACTATTATATAAAGAATGTAGTGATAAATCGATAAATGATTCCACAGCATCATTATTAACTCATAAGAATGGATAATGCTTTTTTTTTTGCCAGTTAGATTTATTTAGACAAATATAAATGAGGCATTGAAATGTGCTAGTTACATGCTTGTAGAAATGTGCTAGTCAATGCTTTCAACTGCAGTCAGCAGTCATCTTCAGGGCAGTACTGTTCCTTGGGGAAGTAGATTGTTGGTGAAAAGTTAAGATAGGCAAAAGTAATATCTTTTTCTTGAAGATATTTTCACTGTAGAATCCTGCAGTGGAAGTAAGTTTCAGCATCTTTGCAGTCTCAAAGCAGCAGGGCACTACATGCACAGACTACATGCATAGTCCTCAAGCAGCCATGGAGTACAGAGGTATACACACACTTCCATGTTTTCCTCACCAAATTGAATCTTCTCCAAGATTATTGGACAACATATTTGCTTTAAGGTGACAGCACTTTAAGGGTGATTTCGTTGCACCACCCAGCATGATATAGTTTTTGTTGCTTTAAGTATAATTATACTTTAAGTATGATTGTTGCTTTAAGTGCACTTCCTTCAAAATTATCATATCATCTCCCCCCTCACATGCAGATTAAGTCTTCAGCTTATTTCTGATAGAAGGAAGAAAACGACAAAGAAATGGAAAGTGTATGCATTCTATTATTGCATACTATTGTTATTAAAATTCCAAACATATAAAATATTAATTGCAAATATTACACTAAATCATATTTATTTTTATATTCCACACTTCTTCAAATATTTGCCTTTTTATTCCAATGGTTGAATATAAAAAATAACAATATACTAGAATCCAAAAATTACCCTTTAGATGTACACAATGTCCCTTTGTGAATTATGAATACAACTTGCCTTTTTAAGTGGATGAACTGGTCTTTGTAAAGGCAATTTCCACTCATGAATAATTTCTTCTATACGTGCTATGAACCTGTTTTGCAAAAAAAAAAACATTGATTGCATGAAATATTTTTCACAACATAAAATTATTTCTACAATGTTTAAATAATTATATTTTCATTCAGTTATCACAAATTATATGCATTAATTTTTGGAAGCATTTATTTTTGTATTCAAATACAAGAACATATGAAGTATCCCATTAATTGCAGGTAGTCTCCCCTTGAATGATCCATTGTCAAAAACCACATCCCAAATAATCTGACGTGATTTTGTGTCTGTGGCTTAGGTAGTGAGAAAAATAGCTGAAATGGTGTAGAGCACCATATCTCAGAGAGGATTTCCATGTATGGCTGGCAGTGCCCAATGCTGATGCATAGTTGTGACATAATGCTTCAAGGCTCAGAGTTTAGGGGAAGGGGAACTACTGGCCAGCTGTTAGGAGACAGATGGTGGCCTCCCATCAAGTTCATCCACTGTCTCTTTAATATGCACAGGGTAGAGTTCTCCTGCACTTGGAACCAAGGTTTAAGTTCCATCTGATGGATGGGAGCCTTTTCAAGCTTATCACTGCTCCCTTTCTGTCTGAGAGTAGGGTGAGGATTTAGTGGAGATAAATTTCAATGTCACAGTTGGGACTCGAACACGGGGAACCAGCATTATAGTTCTTGACATATTGCATAACCATGATGCTATTATATTGACATCTTTTGTAAAATAAAATAAAAATACTAAATGTCCCCTCAAGCAGCTGCTTGCCATAGAGATCTGACAGGAGCATTCCAGTTTAATACACCATAGTAGGTCTGTGAGGATGGCATGACCTCAGCAGATAAACAACATGAACATTCATGCCTTACAAGGGGCTCGAACCTCCTTTCATTAGTTATTTGGAAAAAAAAAGTTCTAAAACTTGTCTAGAAAACAAATACTGAATGTCTCAGTAGTATTTCTTTCACAGCATGCATACATGGTAATTAGTACCCACCACCAGCCACCCCAAAGCTTTTTGGCCTTTTTCTTGTAATGCTTCTAAGCCTCAGATATGAAATCCCTCTCAGAACATTTGTATGTAGTGTTTGATAATGGATCAATCTTCAGGGTGATTATATACCATTAATAAGGCCACCCCATTTATATAATATATAAAAACATTAAAGCAAAACAATTGAAACAAACCAAATATAACTTTTGAAATATAAATATTGCCCACTGTAAACTGATATTTGGAACAGCCTTAGTTTGAAGGCATCATCGATTTATTTGCAAAGTTGAAATTAATGGTCTGTAAATAGTATTTTTAATTCCAATACACAGCAAAGGTTTTAAAATATTTAATAATTCACGATTATACTGTTTCAACATTAAATGCTCTTGAGCAATCACTATGCTACCTTCAGATTACATCTGAGTTCTTAGTTAAATTAAGGGTTCTCTAACATTGCATTGGTTTACTTAAGGGGGCTTTTAGTTCTCAAAAGTTCCAAAGTAAGATGGAAATATATATATATTGCCATAGTTGGTGTCCCCTTGAATTTTATAGGCTGGCTAAACCGGTCAGCTTGTTGATGTTCTTGTAAAAACCCTTCTCCTTGCTGGTCAGTGGCTTTCTAATGTTGATTGCTGGCACTAACTTGGGACACTATCATTAGCACCGAATGCTGAAGCTGATGTTTTCAGCACCATATAGCAGTCCTTCTTTAAAGGTAGACACTGTTCTTAAAGTCACACTTCACTAATCTTTGTTGGTATTGGTTATGCTGATTGTGTCCTTTCTTAATCATATTGCAGACAGCCCTTGCTCAAGCAGTTTTAACTTTCAATTTAATAATCATTTTAAAAAATACTCAACTAACCAAATATCAAAATAAGAACTTAAAATCAAAGAGATGAGCATTCTAACTCAGTGACATGTTTCTTCCCATACATCTGTGGGGCTTCATCTGGCATTGGATTGGATTGGATTGTTTTACCTCTGAGTGGCACTCTTTTGCAAACCATGGGCTAAATGGCCAGGTCACATGGACCCCGAAGGCTCAGAGAAGGTTGGGGGAGGGGACCCACTGGAACAGCTGTTGGGAGACAGATGGTAGTCTCCCGTCAAGGCCATCCAGCGTGTTCTTTAACGTGTATGGGGTATGGCTCTCCCGCACACGGGACCACGGCTTAACGTCCCATCCGACGGACGGCAGCCTTTCCAAGCCCATCGGTGTCCCCTACTAACCGTGGGCAGGGTGGGGAATTTTGCGGAGATAAATCTCAACGTTGACCCAGCTGGGACTCAAACCTGGGAACTAAAGATTACGAGCCTGGCACGCTACCGACTGAGCCACCCTCGCCCCACTTCATCTGGCAGTTAGCATTGCAATGGGAAGCTTTAAATAATAATCTCCCCCTGGTGTTAGTCATGATTTTGAATGTTCCGTTTGTGCAACAGGAGATTCCAAGCTACCAGAAGGGAAGGGATCTCGCTGTTGCATACATAATCTCTATACAACAGGGAGGATCTCACTGTTGCATATATAATCTCTATGCAAATTGATCATGACGTTTTGCACGTACTGTAACTGAAATTTGGTTGGGGGGGATTCCATTGGGATCACCCCTATCTAGACTCATGGATGACATCGCTATGTGACATGTGGAACAGATAGAATTGCAAACGGCAAAATATAAGCCATCATTATACCTGCAATACATTGACAATACCTTAATTTTCTGGGATTACCCCCAAAGAAGAATTGTATAAACTAATAGCTATTTTTAATAGTATAATACCTATTATTAAGTTTACACGTGAACCTGAAGTAAATGGTGAATTACCATACTTAGATATTTATCACCTGTAATAATTAAACTGTATTACTGCAAAGCACTGTAAACCTATTTTTAGTCTTAATATAACACCTTACACATATCTCATCCTATTAATTATAAGAAATCGGCAATGAACACTCAGTTTTATGGCATATTGATATTCTTCCAATAAGTAAACATTAAAAAATATATATAATTCATATATAACTTAACAAATCTAGCAGGATACCCTGACACTTATATAAATAAGATTCAAAAAACAGCAAAATATAAAGTTCAACAAACTTTCCAACCCAAAATTTTCACCAATATTTTTATTTATGCCAAATTCGTAAAATTTCACCCAATCCAGATCAACTAATAAATAAAACACAATACATTCATAGTTTCCCTTATATTCTGGGAATAGCAGAAACTATAAGAAATACATTAATTAAATATGAATTAAATGTACCATATACAATACCTAATACAATTAAAAATTTGGTTATTAATGATAGAGATAAACCAGCCCCAACAAGGGGGAGGGGGTTATAATATAGAAATACCCGACCCAGAAAAGAAACTAAAAGAAAAAAATATAGAACATATCAATAATGGCTAATAGAACATCAGCAAGAGTTAAAAAAATAAAAAACCTAACACAGCTTTAGTGCAAACAATTTTGGAAAATCAATTACAGATAGATAATTTAACATACAAAGCCATAACAGTACCTCAACCATATTTCAGTTACAATACATCGAAGACATCATGATCAATTTGGATAGAGATTACGTATGCAACAGTGAGATCTCGTTCCTTCCAGCAGCATGGAATTTCCTGTTGCATGTATGGACAATCAAAATCTGAATTAATAAAACTAACATCAGTGGAGATTCTTATTTAAAACTTCACATTGCAATGCTAACTGCCAGATGAAGCCCCACACATATATGGTGAGAAACATGTCAGCAAGTTAGAATGTTCATGTGCTTTGATTTTAAAGTTCTTATTTTGAAATTTAGTTAGCTGAATGTTTTTTAAAATGATTGAAAGTTAAAGCTGCTTGAGCAAGGACTATCTACAATATGATTAATCCAAAAGACACAATCAATGCAACCAATAATAACAAAGGTTAGTGAAGTGCAACCTTAAGAACAGTGTCTACCTTTAAAGAGGACTGGTATATGGCACTAAAAACATCAACTTCAGCATTCAGTGCTAAGGTAGTACTGGCAATCAACATTGGAAAGCTGCCAATAGTAAGGAAAAGGATCATTCAAAGAACAACCTCATCGGCAACAAGACCACTTGAGCCAGACTGTCAAATTCAAGGAGACACCAACTATGGTAATATATATTTCCATCTTTTACTTTGGAACTTTTAAGAATTTTAATTTTTTTATTAATTCTTAAGAATAAGAATATTTAGAAATACTTTTTAAGTAAACCAATATCATGTTAGAAAACTCTTAGTTTGACTAGAATTCAGATGTAATTTGAAGGTAGCCTAGTGATTGCTCATGAGTATTTAACATTGAAAGAGCATAATCATGAATTATTAAATACTGTGCAGAGTTTGGTATTCACTGGAAGGGGACCTATGTACCAATCTCCTGTGAAGATGCACAGAATGAGCCAGACATAGCACCTAAAGTCTGACCTCACTTTCTTATGGTGCAAACTGTTAGTACCTTTTAAAATACATAACCTCTTGTGGTAGAGAAAGGAAGAGGTGGGCTTCCAGATCAGTGTGGCCTACTGATCTGGACTACTGTGGCTTTTTTCTTTTCTTTTTTTTTCTACCCTGCTGAGGAGTGGTCAACCACACAGGGTCCTGGTGCTGACCATATATACCAACCTGAATAGAATAATGGCTCTGAACTTGTTTATGGATCCAGAATTTGCTGCACTGGTGTGCTTCTGTTGAGAGAAAAATCTTCCATTGCGTTTTCTGTTTGTTTTTGATTTGACAGCCTGAAGTGAATAGATTCATAGGATATATTTTATCAGGTGGTGGATAATACTGATCTGAGGTCATCGCAAGTACCTGAACTACTGCTTCTAGGGGTATTGTGAAACCTACTTTAGAGGAAGACTTCCAGTGTTGATGGCTTCAGCCTTCTGCATTTAGGGGACTCTGATATTATCAGCATTACCTCTCTAAATAAACATAGTTTCTTTAAACATTCCACTAACCACTTTCTCCCCATAGGTACTTGAAATGTGAGGACTATGCACAGAGATTATTCTCTCGATGTCCTCACACAAGAATTCCACCATTATAATTTAGATATTCACGACTTTCCAGACAGACACATAAAGGTCAGATTCTTAAAAATAATCTTAAATTTCTCTTTTCAGGGAGGGAAGATAAAAAGCATCTCCAAGGCATGGGTTTGCTTCTCAGCAGACACACTAGTGATGCTCTTCAAGGATATGAGTGCATTAATGAAAGGTTTCTTACAGCTAAATTTCAGACAAGTATTAAGGACTTGAATGTTATCTGTTGTTATGCCCCCACTGAGGATGCCAATAAGGGTGATAAAGACAGGTTTTACAGACAACTACAGAATATTTTGAATTCTGTTGAGAAAGGAGATATTACCCTTGTTCTAGGCTACTTCAATGCTAAAGGTACTGACTTTGACCTTTGGGGAGGAGTGATAGGTCCCTTTACTATTAGTAGCTGCAATGGCAATGGACAACATCTCCTACAAGTATGTAAACTTAATGGTTTGAGAATAACTAACACTTATTACAAACACTCCAACATACATGGCTAGATGGGCTGAGCATTTTAGAGATGTTCTAAACAATGTGGTTAGTTCTACTCCCATTGTTTGTAATGATAACAGATGCATTACTGGCTTTAATGTTGACCCTATATCATAGTCTGAAGTTATTTTGGCTATTTCTAAACTTAAACTACATAAATTCCCAGGTGTAGATGAAATTACTACTGAAATGCTTAGAGCTGGGAATGTTTCGGTTAACTGAAATTTTGCATATATTTTATGATAAAGGCTTTGTTCCTAAGGATTTTACAGGATCTATTATTATTCCTATTTTTTAAAAAGGCGATGGCAGTTCTTGTGATAACTATAGGTGTATCAGCCTACTTCTGTTCCAGATAAAGTTTTTTGCATGATTGCACTTAATAGAATTAAGAATCTGGTTGATGGACAATTTTGTGATAAGCTGTGTGGATTCAGAATTGGTAGAGGATATATTGATCAGATTTTTTTCACTTAAGCAGATTCTTAGAAATATTTAGAATTTCAGAAACTGATGGTTACTAGCTCTGTAGAATTCAAAAAGGCTTTTTACTTGGTTAACTGTCATAATTTGTGGTTGATTGTCAGATCTTATGGAATACCACACATGCTAGTTAACATAACAATTGGTTTAGCATTGCTTCTGATGTTTGCCAATGGTACATTTTGTCTCCTTTCCTCTTTAGTTTGGTTACTGATTAAGTTATGTGAATCTCACTGCAAGGGAAAGATTTTGGGTTTAAATGGTCTAGAGATCTGAAAATTTATGACGTAAGTTACACTGGCCCTTTGGCAAATAATGTTGATGAGTTGAACTCTTTCATTTGAGTTGTTGATGAGACTGGTAGTAGAATAGGTTTGGTTAAAAAGAGAGAGAAAACTAAAGTGATGAAAATTGGTCAGGCAGGCTGTGGTTCAATTAATATGAATGGCTACAGTTAATTGACAGTTTAAAGACAAAAAGTTTGCAATTACTCAGTTTCCTTTACTGGCAGTTACACAACTATATACTGAGTGATATGACTTAACCTTGCGTGAATGAGCTTTCCTTTCTCAACTTCAACTCCTGTAGACTATAATATTCAGTTAGGACCCTTTATCCTACCTTTGGGTACTAAGAGCCCTCTAAAAGAGTGGAAAATTGTAGAAGTCACTTTGATTTTGCTTGCACTTCATTAGTCTACAAAAGCTAGCAAGAAAAGCCTTTGTTCAACTCAGAATTTTTTTTGCTGCTTTGATGACAACATCTATATCACAACTGGAAGTCATTTACTGTTTACTTTCATCCAACCGGGAATGATTTAGATTTTTGACTTTTTACACTTGAGCTTCTGCTGAAGAAAAGTTACCTCTGTGTTTTCTGCTATTTTGTGGGTTGCCAGTCCCAACTGAACAGATACACACAATACTTTATATGAGATGACCCCGATCAGAAGCCATTGCAGGTACTGAGTAATGGGTCTCAGCAATGACATACTCAAAGTGGGGGGCATCCCCCCCTGAAAATCTTGTCGTCTTATATTAAATCTCAAACTTGTCTACTTGCTTTGAATCAGAAACTGTTGTCTTTGTATAATTTTATTCTGGCCCCATATTTCATGTCTGACACTACAGATATATTTTTTAAAAAACCACAAAATCTTATTCTATATAGAATCTAATACACTGCTATATCTTCAAAAAACCTTTGTGGGAACTCTGTATAATCTAAACTTAAATGAACATACTAAAAAAAATTTTGAAAGAGCCAAAATTTCACAACTTCCGGATTTATACAAATTAAACATAGCATTATTTATGTTCAGTCATCAACATCATCTTCAAGCAGCCATGGTCTACTGAGGTCCAACCAGACCATGCAATTTAGTTCTCCAAGCATATCTGTCCTGAGCTACATCTGCTGCATCTGGCCACTGCACACCAATTCTAATAAGGTCCTATTTGACGTTGTCTGCCCACTGCATCTTAGGACTCCCCCTGTTTCTGAGGCCTTTAGGCACACTCTTCATAACCCTATTTGCTAATCTATAATTATCCATATAGGCAACACAGCAAAACAAGCAGAGTCTATCTGCAAAATATACTACTCAAAGGAGGTTGCTGACTCCTTTGCCTAACTTCTTCATACTTACAAAGTTGAACCACCTAATGCCCAAGATACTGTACAAGCATCTAGAATCAAAAGCATTAAGTTTCCTATATCTTGTTTACAAAGCATCCAAGTTTCACTACCATAACTAACCCCAGAAAGAACCAAACAATTATACAGTCTAATTTTAGTCTTTAGGTATTTCTCTATATATCTACACCTATTTCTCCACTCTCTCCATAGATTCTTAAAAGTCCCAGCAGCAATCCCTATTCATCTGTTAATCTCATGCTGCACATCACCAGTATCTGTTACATAGTTCCCAATTAAACTTTGACACCTGCTCAAGACTGCAACCATTCAGATTAACTGAATCACAGCCTACATGAACAAATTTCATCACTTTAGTTTTCACTCTGTTTATAACCAAACCTACTCTAGTACCAGTTTCATCAACAGCTCTAATGAAAGAATTCATCTCATCAACTTCATCAACTAAAAGAACTAAATCATCAGCATAATCTAAATAAAATATTTTCAGATCTCCAAATCATTTAAGGCCAATACCTTTCCCTTGCTGTGAATTTCGCATAACATAATCAATAACTGAACTAAAGGGAAAAGGAAACAAAATGCATCCGTATTGAACACCAGAAGCAATGCTAAACCAATTGCTACAAGCCTTAACAACAACTCTCACACATGACTTAGTGTTATTATAGAGAACTTTCATTATGTTAACTAACTTGTCTGGTATGCCATACAATCTCACAATCAACCACAAATTATGATGATTAACAGAGTTGAAAGCGTTTTTGAAATCAATAAAGCTAGCAATCTAAGGTTTCTGAAACTCTAAACATTTCTCAAGAATCTGCCTGAGTAAAAATATCTGATCTACACATCCCCTATCACTTCTGAATTCATTGCTCATCATGCAATTGTCCATCAACCAAATTCTTAATTCTATTAAGCACAATCATGCAAAGAAATTTACCTGGAACAGAAAGTAGGCTAATCCCTATAGTTATCACAAGAACTGCAATCACCTTTTTTAAAAATAGGAATAACAATAGCTCTGGTAAAATCCTTAGGAACTATGCTGTTATCATAAAAGATATTCAAAATTTCAGTCATCCAAGTGGTAACCGGAACATTTCCAGCTCAAAGCATTTCCATAATAATTTCATCTACCCCTGGGGATTTATGAAGTTTAAGTTTAGAAATAGCTAAAATAACTTCAGAATGTGTTATAGGGCTAACATTAAAACCACCAATGCATCTATCATCATTGCAAACAATGGGAGAACTAACCACATTGTTTAGAACATCACTGAAATGCTCAGCCCACCTAGCCATGACAGAATCCTCACCTTTTATAACCTTTACCTTGTTTATCCTTCAATCCCTGTATACCTGTCTGTTTTCTACCACATAAAACATTAACTATCTCGTACAGCTCCCTGCTGTTTTGCTGTCCAACTGCTTTCTCAGCTTTGTCAGCCAAGACATCAAGCCAAAGATTCTTATCAGCAGCTAACTGATCCTTTGCACGTTTATTAATCTCTCTGTAATGCTTTCTATTAGGACTAGTAGGGTATTGATTAAGGACATTCCTGCAGTACTTTCTTTCTGAAATAAGCTCAAGTGCATTATCACTCATATAATTCTGCCTCCTCTGCTCCTTTTTTCCTAAAAGAGTACTGTTAGTTTCAAGAAAAGGCTGTTTAAAATGGTCCCATTCTTCCTTAACTTCAGCAGTAAGAAAACCATGGCTGTCATAATGACTAAGTAACCTATCATGGAAAGCTTTAGCTATAACTTGGTCTTTCAAAGCTTCAGAATTAAAGGTAATTTTATTTAAACTTCTCTTCTTAAGTTTAAGTTGCAAGACACTTTTAACAAGGTAATAGTCAGATCCATTTTCAGCTCCTCTATATGACCTGGTATTCCTAACAGAACTAGCTCACTTGCTGTTAATTAATATATAATCAATCATATTCTTATGCAGCCCATCTGGTGAAACCCATGTGTACTTATGTTGCGGCGTTTGTAATAAGTGTTAATATACACAAAAACTGTATCACAACTGGAGTGGCATAAAGAAATTACTCCAAAGTACTCTCAAATGTAAAACAGCAAATGCATTGTGCAATGAGCTAGAATGTGATAAATAAAAGTGCAATAAATATGCCCTTGCGCAAGCAATTTGCATGATCAGTGCAAAAGCCAAATATGTATATAAAGATATGCAATTGAAACAATGGAAGTGTGTGTTGGTCTTCAAAAGTTGGCAATAAGATTTATAAGAATTAATCAATAATAATTTCACATATTACCTGTTAACATCTAATTCAAGAAATAATTTTTTGGGAAAAATGATTTGCTGATGAAGGAGATTTGATTCCATTCCTCTCAGTTGAATGTCTGTGAATTTATTATTGATCAATTCTTGAATTTATAATGCTTTAGCATGAATGGCTTCCTTATTTAACATCTATATATTGAGCAATATTGGATAAGTTGTCTTTCCTGCATAGATAGCACCATGAGTGACAAGATCAGTGAGATTTAAAAGTCACAACTAAATGAATAAATGACAGAGCTGATGATAGTTTAGTGGTTAGAGCACCTGGTATGTAACTGAGAGGCATAGGTTCAAATTCCACTCATCATCAAATAATTTTTTCCACAAAATTAAGACTTACAAGTTTCTGAACATGTCAAAGAGAAGTCATTTGTCAGAGTAATTCATTGAGGTGGAGAACCATAGGGAGACTGGAAGCAGGGAAATCTCAAGCTGAAGTGGCCAGATGGCTAAATGTGAATTGTTCTGCTGTTAGCTACCTGTGGAGGCAGCTTCAAGTGACTCAAAATATTTCTTGAAGACCTTGACAAGGATGTCATAAGTGACTCCAGCAAGGACAACCATTCTGGTGTTAACTGCAAGGTTCCCAGACAGAGCCAGAGACAGCCACGATATTGAGAACATAGGTGAACTGAGATGTCTGTTCCATGGAATCTCTGGCTCTGTCTGTTCCCAGACAGAGACAGAGATTCCATGACAGTAAACTAGTGGGGAGAGTTGTTTCTTCAATTACATGCATTCATGTGATACACATTTCCCTTCCATTTAGTTGTGTATGTGCTTAATTGTTTATGTATACTTGGATATTCTTTTTTGTCCCAGGATGACATACACATATTACATACATACATTACTTTGACTTTATCCCATTCACTGGTGTGTTTTTATTATTGTGAACAATAAAATATAAAAACATCAAACAAAAATAAATTGTAGTATGCAAGAAAAAGATGTTAAAGACCCATATTTAGGGGTTTCTGAAAAGTAGAAAATCACTTATTGGCACTTTAACACCCATACCAGCCAAAATTTGAAATGGACTAGTCCAAATAGTGGTTCCTTTGTCTTTACTACACTCTACCCTTTTCAAAGATTCTTTGCTGTTAAAAGGTTAAAGTCAACAAGAATAAGGGAACACCTGAAAGACTGAATTTGAAAGTAAAGCTCGTGTAATTTTTCATTCCCCCCCACTCCAGTTTTTAAAGAAGATGAATTGATATGTACTAAAGTGGCAAAAATAAAAATCATAAATGATTAATAGTAAATATAAAGGATTTCTCCTTTAATAGTCTCTCACTATAATTAAGACTCGTAGATTATTATTATAAGTATATATAAATTATTCAGTAATATAGTCATACTCAAAATTAAATTCTTCATCTCTTCAATGACTTAATCTACAATTATCTCAAGATTAATGCTTAATTCCTACATAAAATGTTAAATCAGTATATGAATCAATAGAAATTATATCACAAACATCTTATACCATTCATAATTATTACCCATTTGTAGACTGAAATTTAAATTCTATAGTAACTACCAGCATTAAAATTTTTTCACATAAAATATTTGCACGCATTTTTATCAAATTATATTTCTAAACTTACCTTTCCCAGTCAGAAGCTGTGGTAAAATCAGTAATTTCAAACACTTCTTGATCCTAGAAATTCAAAAATATAAAGTAATATGCCGTAAAAAACACATTTAATACATAAAATTACTCTCTTACAGTAAATATAAATATAACATGAACAGAAACAGTTTTTATTAATCTAATGAATCTAAGCAAAATGACATAACATCAAAAATAAAAGATCTGAAAATCAGAATTGCTGCTGAAACAGACAAGATATCTCTTTCAGCATAATTTCTGCAGAGTGTTAAATATTTTATTTACTTTACTCCAGATGATTATAATTTTCATATACAAAAAAATACATCAAATATTACTTTCTTAAATAGGTGGTGAAGGCAAAGTCTTACTTATTACGATAGTACACTTTGATAGAGTATTTCCAGGCCATAAAACCTATCATCGTACTTTGTATAAGCTTGCCAGAATAAAGTTTACTGAAAACAATTAGAATCACTGCCATTTGGCCTTATTCCATTGTAGAGGAGACAAGTCTTCATTAAAATTCAAGAAGAATTTCCTGTGATGATGGATAGAACCGGCCTGGCCTACATTCTAATGTATGAAATGCAATCTTGTGGAAGGGAATGGAAGGTGAGGGCTGCCAAATTAGTGTGGTCTATTGATCTGGACTGCTATGGATAGTTCTTTTTTTTTTCACCCTGCTGAAGAATGGTCAACCACACAGGGTCTTAGTGCTGACCGTATTTATTTATATATATTATTAGTACTGACCTAATGGAATAATGACTTTGATTAATGGGGCGGGGGTGGCTCAGTCGGTAGTGCACCAGGCTCGTAATCTGTAGTTCCCAGGTTCAAGTCCCAGCTGGGTCAGCGTTGAGATTTATCTCCGCAAAATTCCCCGCCCTGCCCACAGTCAGTAGGGGACACCGATGGGCTTGGAAAGGCTACCGTCTGTCGGATGGGACGTTAAGCCGTGGCCCCGTGTGCAGGAGAGCCATATCCTGTGCATGTTAAAGAACACGCTGGATGGCCTTGATGGGAGGCTACCATCTGTCTCCCAACAGCTGCTCCAGTGGGTCCCCTCCCCCAAACCTTCTCTGAGCCTTCGGGGTCCATGTGATCTGGCCATTTAGCCCATGGTGTGCAAAAAAGTGCCGCTCAGAGGTAAAACAACCCAACCTAACTTTGATTAATGCAATGTACCACGGTAATAGTGATTTATGGAAAAGTGGCCCCTCACATTTCACCCCCACATTTCGTCCCCTGTAGATAATGAGTAGGTTACAAAAATGTAAATACAGTCAACTCTCGATAACTCGAATTTTTATTGAAGTCCCAGCCCCTTTACTGGAGATTTAATGTTAAACTCTCTCAATTACTCGAACTGAACTTCCAATAACTCTAACTTTTCCGAACAAATTTTCAAAATTAGTTGAAGCTGATGACTTCCCCATTGAAGCTATGGTGATTGCAAACTACTTTGAAGATACATATATTGGAAGAAGACAACGGAGAGGCAGGCAATTACCCATTATTGCCATCGAATTGTGGAATGTTTACACATGAGCACTGAATGATCAGCAATGTACCAACAATGGCATGAAGGGGATTTCAGGAAACTTGGGCTACTTTATTCCCAAATATTTACTAATTCATTGATTCTTTAAAGGAACAACAAGGGCTGCACAATTTCAAAATTACACAACTAATTGCTGGTAATTCAGGTAATCAAAGAAACAAGAAGTATGCTGCAATTTTTGCTAGAATTAAAAGAATAGTCCAAGATTTTCAAAATTGTAATGTGATTGATTACCTTAGAGGCATTGCATATAACTTCGAGTTTTAAACAATAATAATGTGCATTTATTCTATTAAAACAAAATAAATTAGAATATTAAAAAATTAGGTGTATTATTTACATTTCTGTAGCCTACTCATTATCTACAGGGGGCGAAATGTGGTAGGCGAAATGCGAGGGGTCATTTTTCCAGATCCCAATAATAGTACACTGTACTTGATGTACACCCAAATTATCATTAAAAACAATCTTTTTTGTAGAAACTGCTGTTTTGGTAAGGATCAGGAGGTTGTGGGAATGATTGCAAAATA
This sequence comes from Ryuthela nishihirai, assembly GCA_038380435.1. Lineage (NCBI taxonomy): Eukaryota > Metazoa > Arthropoda > Arachnida > Araneae > Heptathelidae > Ryuthela > Ryuthela nishihirai. The sequence goes on from JAWZYU010000021.1 coordinate 58,481,968, forward strand.
CTGTTTTGTTATGTTGTGTAAAGAAAAAGGCACCTGAGGACTGTAAAGTGCACTTTGGCCGGTCAAAATTTTGAAATTCATAGTTCATAAAAATCAGCATATTTTGGATAAAAGTTTTTGACAGTTTCCAACTTTTTGGTAAAGCTTGTTAGCTTTTTCCTCGGTGTTTATTTTTGTTTCATGTAGTTGAAAACTTTTCATTTTACTTAGTCATTTATGAGTTTAATTATTACTTAAATAATTTCCCCTCAAGTTGTTATATTCCAAATTGAGTTTGGTTTGTTTTACCTCTGAGCAGCACTTGTTTGGCTAAATGGGCAAATTACAAGGGCCCTGAAGACTCAGAGAAGGATGGGGGAGGGGGCCCACTGGGACCCCTGTCAAGGTCATCCAGTGTGCTCTTTAACGTACACAGGGTATGACTCCCGCACACAGGGTATGACACAGCTTAATGTTCCATTCAATGGATGGCAGCCTTTCCAAGCCCATCAGTGTCCCCTACTGACCATGGGCAGGGTGGGAATCCAAACTGAGTGACAGCAGATTATAAAAAAAAATAAAAAATACTCCCTCAAGCAGCTGCTTGCCACAGAGGTCTGACAGGAGCCTGTCAGTTTATATGCCATAGTAGAAGGTCTGAGAGGATGGCAGGACCTCACCAGAAAAACGACACATGCATCCATGCCTTACCCGGGGCTTGAACCCAGGTCCCTTAGATCAGTAGCCAAGCGCGCTAACCACTCGACCATGGGACAGCAGATTACTACAGGATAAAATGCTACATAACATTATGACACAAAGGAAAAACAAGTAATGCAATTCATGCAGAACTTGCCACAGAAATTGTTGGTTGGTTGCTTTACCTCTGAGCAGCACTTTTTTGCACACAATGGGATAAATGGCCAGGTCATAAGGGCCCCAAAGGCTCAAAGAAGATTGGATGAGGGGACCCACTGGAACAGATGTTGGGAGACAGATGGTAGTCTCTTGTCAAGGCCATCTAGCATGTTCTTTAAAATGCACAGGGTATGGCTCTCCCACACATGGGGCCACGGCTTTACATCCCATCCAACGGACAGCAGCCTTTCCAAGCCCATTGGTTCCCTTACTGACCATGAGTAGGATGAGGAGTTTTGGGAGATAAATTTCAACGCTGACCCAGCTGGGACTCGAACCTAGGAATTGCAGATGAGCCTGGTGCGCTACCAACTGAGCCACCCCCACCACTCACAGAAATCGACTTAGTGGTGCAGTAATATTGCATTCACCCTAGATAACACTGAACTAGAAGCCTGTATAATATTCAGACTCTGTTGGGTTCCTGCTGGAAATACCAGGTTACTATGGTCATTTGTTTGTTATAACCTGAGATGGGTTGTTTTACCTCTGAGTGACTTTTTTTGTACACAATGGGCTAAATGATCAGGTCACAAAGACTCCAAGGGCTCAGAGAAGGTTGGGGGAAAAGACACACTGGACAGCTGTTAAAGATAGATCACCTCATTTCAAAGCCATGTAGCATATTCTTTAATGAACAGAGGGTATAGCTCTCCCACACATGGGGCCATGGCCAATCCGACAGATGCCAGCCTTTTCAAGCTGATCAGTGTTTCCTACCGAACATGGGCAGGGAATTTGTACACATAAATCTGAATGCTGGCCCAGCTGGTACTTGAGAACTGCAGATATGAGCCTGGCACATCACTGACTAAACCACCCTCACCCCTTGTTATAACCTGAAGTTAAGCTTTCTTTATAGGTCATATCACAAAGTGGGGGGAAAAAAATAAAGATTTCATATGAACTGTCAGTATAAATTATTATAGAAAAGTCTTGAAGAGTCAAGCTCTAAGGAGAAAACAACACACACCACCTCAATCAACAAATGGTGTTGCTCAGGAAACAGTCAAAGCATAAAGTGTGATATAGAAACGTAACATTAGAGTAACTGCACTTTGTTGGTGGCCTATCGTCCTGTGATTTGTTTCTTTTGGGGAGGTAACATGAAGTCACATATTGTGTGTGATGTAAATATAATGTTATTGTTGGATATTTTGTCATTTTTGCTTGGATTACTTGCCTGATATGGTCACAGGTAAGTGGATATGTATAATATTTAATGAGAGATTTTTAATGATAGGCAGAAAAAGAGTAATTAATCCGTCCCCCTTGTTTTTTCAAAATTTGGTTTAAATATGGTATAGCCGAGTGCGTTAGCATGCAGCTACTGACCCCAATGGTAGCCAGTTCAAATCACCGTGTTGGAAGAGATTTTTTAGCCGTCCCGTGGCCGAGTGATAGCACACTGGGCACTGATCTAAGGGACCCGGGTTTGAGCCCCGAGTAAGGCATGGATGTAGTAATGTTTTTCTGCTGAGGTCCTGCCATCCTCTCAGATCATCTACTGTGGCATATAAACTGGCAGGCTCCTGTCAGACCTCTGTGGCAAGTAGCTGCTTGAGGGGGTATTCATTTTTTTATTTATATAATAAGTTATTTCAGATATTTAGGAATTGAAATTATTTAATATTAAGAGGGTTGTTGTTGAAAGTATTAGTCAACAGTTTTATAATGTTGTGGTGAAGTCAGTTAAAAGTGGGAGTTTGATAGCTTTTTGTGGCTATGTGGGAGGAATGTTTTACATAAGTTCTTTGGAGTGAGAGTTTGTTTGGGGGGTGGAGGGTTAGAGCTATTTTTAATTGTATATTTCTATTTAATAGGATTGTAGTAGGTGCTTTGTTGCAGGTATGGAAAAAAATGACATAAGTTTCGAATGTGGGGATATGAAAGGGTAAAAATTAAAAGAAGTTTTTCTGGGTTGTTCAGGTTTTAGGAAAATAGTTTTGGAGGAAACATGTACAGTGTGTTTTCAGAGAATTTTAATGTAGTAAGGGGTGGGGCTGAAGTATGTTTGGCAAAAGAATGCTTGAAGCTTTTGAGTGTAGGACTGAACATGGCAGTCGTAACAAGTACGTGTATATCATTATAGCAGTTTGAGATGAATTGAGTGATTATTAGCAGTTAAGTATAGTATAATAATTATTAGTGTATTATAGTGGTATATTTTGGTAGATGTTACTTTTGTAATGTTATTAAATATGATTGTATTAATTGGGAATATTTGGAAGCATGTGGCAATTTTTTTATATAGAAATTTTGGATGTTGTAGAATTATCGGATGGAAAATTCATGGTTCCCAAAAGGTGGCAGGAAGTTTATGAGTAATTTAGGAGGTTTTTTTTTTTGAGCCATATGAAGTGTTTTTAATGAATGGAAGGTGGCCTGTATTTTCAATAGCCTAACTGATTGTGCTTATTCCTTGTTGTGGTTAGCACGCTTGGCTATTGATCTACAGGACCTGGGTTCGAGCCCCGGGTAAGGCATGGATGTATGTGTCGTTTTTCTGCTGAGGTCCTGCCATCCTCTCAGACCTACTATGGCATATAAACTGGCAGGCTCCTGTCAGACCTCTGTGGCAAGCAGCTGCTTGAGGGGGTATTTATTTTTATTTTTATTTATATTAATAGTGATAGTTGTTGATGTAATTATGGAATTGAATACTTGTTTTTTATTTGTTTTTTATTTTGTTATTTATTAGTATTTGTGGTTATGAAGTTTAATACAGATATTTAATTGCTGAAAATGGTGGATAACATATTAAATGATGTAGAAATCTAAATAGGGTTGTGATATACATTGCAGGTTGGAATGATGCTGGGTATATGGGGTTTTTTTTGTTGTCTTTGATGGTATTATTTTGTTTTGGGGGCTTTTCTCTAATTTGGTTTGGCAGTGCACAGTTTCTAATTTTCTTGTTTTTTTTATGTGTTTTCTCCAATGAGATCATCGAGTTTCCAGGGTTTTTTACAATTCGGATCAGCAGTGCACCATTTCCAATATTCTTGTTTTTTGATATGTGTTGTCTCCAATGAGATTATTTAGTTTTGAGGGCTCTTTATAATTTGGATCGGCAGTGCACCATTTCTGATTCTGGTGATTTCTTTTGGTTAATTTTTGCATGTGTAACTGATTTAAGGAATTTAATTTTTGGAAATGTATTAATGGAGTGTTTTAAATATTCGGTAAAGAGGAGGGAATGGAGAAATTTATAGTATCTGAGAAGGCAATTGTTGTGTTGTCTTACCTTGGTTGTGTGCGTGTTTTTTTTTTGTGCTTTTTTTAACATTTCATTTTTTAGTAATTTGTGGTTGTGAGAGATGTTTTTTTCAAATAAATAGAATAATTAGTGCAAGATATTAATATTATGGTATCATATGACTTGCAATATTCTATATATAGTAATATTTAACAATCAGATTATTCATTTGAAATTTAAACATTTTTATTCCTCGTTGTCTGTTCTGAAAATGAACAAACGGCAGTAAATTTTTTTAAGGGGGAATCATTTTCTTTGTTACATTGCATTCATTTAGAATGCTAATTACTGTTACCAAACAATAACAGTACATTGCATTTGACATAAACTGGAATTATGAAACTGGAATTATGAAAAAAACAATCTTTTTCTAAAAACCCCTGTTTGAGTTAGAGTCTGGGGAGTTGTGAGAATCAGTGAAAAGTGCCGTTTTGTTACGTTGCGTAAAATGGTGGGCAATAACTGTAAAATGCAGTCCTGCAGTACAGTCATTTAGAGTTTATCATGGACTTGAACCCAGATGATAATGCAGAAAATACGATGTCAAAAAATTTTTAAATGACAGTAGATTGTCAGATAAATTTATAGTTATAAAGGAAGAAATTAGAACGCCATTCTTTAGGTAGCAAATAACTGAAATCTTAATATTTTTGGAAATCAACTGACTAATGTCTATGAAAGCCTAATAATTCAGGATGTAACCGTGCTTATCATAAATTTTATTAGTCAATGAAAATTAAACGTATTTCTTTTTCTATATACAAATAACAAGTTTGAGTTAGACTTATAAAAGAACATGGGAAAGCAACAAAAATTTGGTTACAAATTTTATTGTAGAATATAATAAGAAAATATTCAGCAAAATAACGAGTACTTATTTACCTCTTCTGATGACATTCGCCGCATTTATAAAGAAATAAAAAACTTTGTAAACAAACAACTGTATGTCTAACGTTGTCAGCTGTTACGTTACAGCGCTCTCTGCATTGAATGTTGTTTTGCTACTTCATTTCAGAGGTTATAAACGTCATATTTTAGATTCCTTGCTTTCCGTATTTTTTTATATATCCTCACCTATATCAAAGATCTCCTCAAACAGGTGCTTGCTACAGAGGTCTGTTGGAGTAAAAACTACTTAATACGTTTTTCACCTTATTAAATAGCTCTTGACATTCCTGATAATATCCGCCAATTATCGATGCTATATTTGGGTTGGCGAAGCCATTAGGCAAAGTATGTATCAGTTAACCATAGAATACTAACTAATCTTTATCTGTCGGAGACATATAAAAGTGGGCATTAAATGCGTCTACTTTGCTTCTATTTAGGGCTCTGTAACACAGCGATGATCCAATGAGTAAAGTAAAAATAACCATTGTTATACTCTAACTACAGTCAGTGGCGGACTGGCCAGGGTGTCAGCTTGCCCGATGGCAAGTGGGCCCCCTTTAACATTAGACAATGTGTTAAAAATGATAGCCTTATAGTTGTGGGTGTGCCCTCTCTGTCTCCTGGCAATCAATATTTTTAGACCCAATCCGCCACTGAATATAGTTTAATCTATCTATACAAGGGATACACCAGTTACATACACATTTTCAGGGGGCACGTGTAGCATAAAAGGTTGAGATCACTGGCTTAGAGGGTCAACAAGAACGCTCCTGATGCCTAGCGAACTTGTAATAACGGTGAATGTTGCTATGACTTGCAATATGCTATATATAGTAATATTTAACAATCGTATTATTCATTTGAAATTTCAACATTTTTATTCCTCGTTGTTTGCTCTGAGAAAGAACAAATTGCACTAAATTACCAAAAGTACTGAGACATTTTCATGCTGTTTAAATGTAAAATTGTATTGAAAGCTTCCTAACTTTTAGTTAAGCGTTTTGTAACAAAATGTCGCAAGAAATGGAATATCTCAAAAAAATACCCCAAAATCTAGATTTTGAGCAATATGTTTTACTATTTAAAAGTTCTAGAAACTGAAGTATTTAACACCAGTGCTGCTGCTCGTCACAATTTGCTTTAAATTTTAACAATTCGTTTACCAAAATAAATACAATTTTGAAAGTTTCGACTGCTGTCAAATCTTTCAGCTTCAAAATAACTAGTAATAGTTAAAAAATAAAATAAGATTTTCTCAAATACAAATTTCAATAAATTTGATTTACAATTTATCTCTGCAACATATTTCTGTAAACAATCATATTTTCAAAGTTTGGGAGATTTGCATGTGGTTTCTCTTTCAGATATCATGAGAGTATCCGAATACGTTTAAAACGGTGGTGTTTGGCTACTGATCTAAAGAACCTGGGTTCGAGCCCCACATAAGGCATGGATGTTGTAGCGATTTTCTGCTGAGATCCCGCCATCATCACAGACCTTCTACTGTGGCGTATAAACTAACAGGCTCTTGTCAGACTTCTGTGGCAAGCAGCTGCTTGAGGGGGTATTTATTTTATTTATTTTGTAAAACCTTAACCTTAGACGATAAATAGAGTAGACTAGGGGTTCTCAATGTGAGGTACGTGGTAAAATTTTTTGGGGTACGCCATGAGAGTTCAAAAGTCGCTAGATATATGTTATATACATATATATGTTTTATTTTATTTCTGTTGTTATACTACAACTATAGTTTTATCTATCTATACAAAGGATACGCCAGTTACACACACATTTCCATGGGGTAGTAAAGCATAAAAGGTTGAAAACCACTGCAGTAGACCATAGGCTCAACGGCACTATCAATTAATTCCTGCTATTGGCCGTCGCGTGGCGGAGTGGTTAGCACGCTTGGCTACTGATCTAAGGGACCTGGGTTCGAGCCCCGGATTAGACATGGATGTGTGTGTCATTTTTCTGCTGAGGTCCTGCCATCCTCTCAGACCTTCTACTCTGGCATATAAACTGACAGGCTCCTGTCAGACCTCTGTGGCAAGCAGCTGCTTGAGGGGGTATTTATTTTATTTATTTTGTAAAACCTTAACCTTAGACGATAAATAGAGTAGACTAGGGGTTCTCAATGTGAGGTACGTGGTAAAATTTTTTGGGGTACGCCATGAGAGTTCAAAAGTCGCTAGATATATGTTATATACATATATATGTTTTATTTTATTCCTGTTGTTATACTACAACTATAGTTTTATCTATCTATACAAAGGATACGCCTGTTACACACACATTTCCATGGGGTAGTAAAGCATAAAAGGTTGAAAACCACTGCAGTAGACCATAGGCTCAACGGCACTATCAATTAATTCCTGCTATTGGCCGTCGCTTGGCGGAGTGGTTAGCACGCTTGGCTACTGATCTAAGGGACCTGGGTTCGAGCCCCGGATTAGGCATGGATGTGTGTGTCATTTTTCTGCTGAGGTCCTGCCATCCTCTCAGACCTTCTACTCTGGCATATAAACTGACAGGCTCCTGTCAGACCTCTGTGGCAAGCAGCTGCTTGAGGGGGTATTTATTTTTATTTATTTATTTATTGGCTGAAGGAAACTAAGTCATCTGGAGTAATCTCGATAGTTCACAACCGCGAGCCCTTTTGTGATTTAGTCTTATTTCTTCTTTATAATTTGTTTGTTAATTTTTCATTTGTTAATATTGTTAATTTATTCAATATATCTAAGATTTTCCAATCTCTTTGAAATTAAAAGCAAGCTACTTTTACATTTCATTAATATATTTAAACTGTAAATATACTTAAGAGGATATTAGATTTAAAAAGTGGTTATCATACTTATGAAAAAAAAATGTTTAAATGGAAAATAATCTAATGATTTGCGTTTGTCATCGGGCTTCTTGCACCTCAATCTTCATTTTAAACTTAGCAGAATTTTTTTTTTCGTAACGATTGTAAATCAGTTTTGCTCTCGAAAATAAACATGAAAAATGCAATTGTTTCTTCCCCTTTACATATTAGCGAGAAATGAAACGATGTACTGGCATAAATCAATTTGATTCTCAAAAGTTGAAGGGTTTAGCCAGTTAGGCTTATTATATCATTTGTTGTTATGCTGCAAATGAGTCACACAAACAGTTCTTAAATCAATGAAAAATATGACATATTTTGACATTTATAGATAGGCGGGATGTCTTAATAGCTCCCTCCCCTGGAAAAATTGAATGAAATATTGAATAATGAAGAATAACTTAGATGTGCCAAAAAATAATCTCACCTTTTCCTTAACGAAAAGGTAATCTTAAATTTTTTATTCTTTCTTTTGTTTTCCTTTGATATATGTTGAAATATCTAGAAATATCTTTTTGATACATCTAGAAGGTGAGAAAAAACATTACCATTCATAGTCAAATCTAGGGGGTTATCAAAGGGACCATGTCCCACCCCCTTGACAATACCGGGTGATCCAAAAGTAACAGAAAAAGTAAAAATGCAATAATTTGAAAAGTATAGAAGTAGCATGATGCGGTTTCACAGAAAGACATGGAATTTTTTTTAATAACGAAAAATTTTATTGCTTGAATAGTTACATTTGTCACCGACAGGTGGCGCTGTAAAGGTCCCGTAGCTGCTGCCTGTCGCTATTTAAACACATTTGGCGATGATCGTGTCCTCAGTCGCTCTTTCCCGCACGAATGGACGCCAAGGTCTCCAAACTTTACACCTTGTGACTTTTGGTTATAGGGGCTACTTGAAGTCACAGGTGTACAGAGGTCAGCCGACATCATTGGTCATGTTGAAAGAAGCTATTCGCCATCATGTGACAGGAATTACAGCTGAAAACCTCTTCGATGCTGTGCAGAGTGTCGTGCCACATCTGACGGCCATTCTCATGAATGACGGCCGTCACATTGAACATTTGTAATCCTAGCTGCGTTGCGAAATGTGCTGCGCCACTGTACAAACTACTGACAAACTGAAGCGCCACCTGTCGGTGGCAAATGTAACTATTCTGGCAATTAAATTTTTCGTTATTAAAAAAAATTCCATGCCTTTCTGTGCATTTCTGCGAAAACCGCATCATGCTACTGTATATACTTTTCGAATTATTGCATTTTTACTTTTTCTGTTACTTTTGGATCATCCGGTACTTGTAAGAGTAAAAGAGTTATAAAACATATATTCTATGCATATTTCAAGAAATTTCTTAAAGATCTTTAAAGTTTTATCATTTTGTTTTTGGGCAACCTTAGTTTTATTATTGAATGATATATGTGTGATTTACTAATAAATTACCACTTTGAAGTTGATTTAACTTTTAGAGGAAAAATTGTCTTGAGCCCGGTGGGATACGAACCCACACCTCTTGATAACATATCAGGTGCTCTGGACCACTGGGCTACCGGCCGCCGATCAAGATCTACTCTAGTTAACGCTATGAACATTCCATTATGTCACATATAAGCACTATTCAGGCGATCTAGCCAGAAGCGGCTTTCTGTTTGTCTTGTAGATTTCAGATTGCCTGAATAGCGCTTATATGTGACATAATGGAATGTTCACAACATTAATTAGAGTAGATCTTGATCAGCAGTAGGTAGCTCAGTGGTCCAGAGCACCTGACATGTTATCAGAAGATCGCGGGTTCGTATCCCACCCGGCTCAAGACAATTTTTCCTCTAAAAGTTAAATCGACTTCAAAGTGGTAATTTATTAGTAAATACTAAATAAGTCGAGTTTCTTTCATTATTTATATGTGTGATTGCTGTATTCAACTGCGCTCATTAATAAACGGCTTAACCTAAATATTTCTACCCTGAAACACTTGTTCTGTATTTACCCATTCCCTGACCTTTGCTCCACTGTGATGGCAATTTTACCCCACCCTGAAAATATCCTGCCGAGAACTATACAATTATATTGAACAAATGTTCATTATTATGCATTTAATGGGAAATTGTGACTGAAAGTAAATTAAAGATCACAATGAAATCTATTTAAATCTGAGTTTTTAACAATATTCTTTAAGTATTTAAAGAGTTATGGAAGGTAGAGTATTTGAGAACAGTAATAAGTTATAAATAACCCTTAAGGTTTGCCTTTTGTAAAACAACAAATTAATAACAACTATACTGTCATTCTTCCATACACATATTAGCAATTATTATTTTAAAATCCCCTAAAGTTCATTCACATTTGTATAAAATGTCACCTCCTCACGTGCATAATTTTTAATGTAGTATTTGTTCCAAAAACAGACCCTTTGAACAAGAAACATTGTATCAAAGGCCCGCCAAAGGTGTCGATCAAGAGAAGCGGCACCAGATAAAAGTGGCTTTTCTATTGGAACTGAGATTCCAATGCCATTTGGTTGGTACGTAGAAGAAACAGTCTACCACAAGCATCTGTTCTCTACAGGTTGCTAGAAATTTGTACTTTTTATATACTGCTTAGGGTGTGCCAATTTTGTAACTGAAGCAGCTAAATGAGAGTATATAATTTAATTTTAATTTAGGTTTTAATTATAGAGAAAAATTTGTCTTCACCAAGTTTCATAGTTTCGTTTATTTCGATGCAGCAATGCAGGCCTTTATATTTACTTTTACTCTCAATTTTTATTATATTAACATATTTAAGTTTTTAATCTGGGAAAATTTTCCTGGTATTTAAATAAACGTCGAGTTAAATAACATTATTATAGCTATTACTGTATTGTCTGTGGCTTATATGACGCACAATGTTTAAAATTGCAATTTTTATATACGTAGCTAGGCATCCTATGGTTGAGTGGTTTGCGTGTTTAATTTTTGGTAGAAAGGAACCTGATGCAAATTCCGGTAGGAAATCATGGATGTATTTGTTGATTATTCTGCTGAGGCCAGCATTTCTAATAGATTTTCTATTGCTTAGTGAACTGAGAGGAGCTTGTGCTTATCTCCATGGTGCTTAAGATGAGATTTTTTAAAACAAATTTGAGCATATGACTATGTGTAAAAATCAGAAAAAAATTTTATTCATTGGACAAGGAAGATATCACAGAGTGAAATGAAGTTCATTTAAATTATTCAACTCTATTATCACTGTTAAGGTTTCAAAGGGCTTCAATTAGTTCACATTGCGGTGGCATGCTCATATATCTGCAAGCAAAAAAAATATATCTTACATTAATAAATGTAATAAAGTTTTTTTTCCCCTCAAAATTTAGTTTTGTTCAATTTTGATAAAATCATGGCTCCAAATTTCTCAAAACAAAGGACGAATTTGGTCCATTCAACTCAGTAATCTTGCTGACAACACTAAAAGGTCTTAGTATATTTTCATTTTGCTTTTTAAAGCTAACATTTGGAAAAATTCCATTTCCCAAAGGTGGATCCGCTTCAAATAAGTAAATATTCTACACTATAGAGTTTAATGCTGTGCAAAGTGATAGAATGATTTGTTAGCGGTGCCGAAAGAGGTATAAAGAAAGATTATTATTCTTAAGGACAGTAAGTTCGCAGGTGCGTTGAGCGTAATCACGACGTGCATAGGGCAGTGGTACGTAAATAAAAAAATATTAAAATCTCTACTCTGTCAGTTATAGTATTTTCATTAATGGATGCGCTACTGGCACAAATAATATGAAACAGTACGGTACTATCTATGCTATCGGCGCTCTGGATCAAGAACTTAGTAGGCATCCTTTTCCAACAATAAATATATTGTCAAATTTCAAATTGCTAAAATACGGATAATATATAAATAAAAAGGCATTATAAATGCACGTAACAAATAAGTAGAGACAAAATGTAAATACGTTTTGCAATTTTCGGTTTCATCGAAAATTATATATAAATTACATAACTTTAAAACATTTAAAAATCAATTTTATAAGCTTGTTATGCATCATTTGTTTTCATAGACTTATCAAAACTTAATCGAAGGGATTCTTAATATAAAGTACATGGCCATAGAGCAGCAAAGTCAGACCACAGAATACTGTACTCTAACATTATTTGCCCACAAATAAAGGCCATGTGTAGGGGTACTTGCTATTTTTATTTTCGAGGACATTTAAAATTTTCTCCAGAAAAAATATTAAAATTTTCTCCAAGAAATAAAAATCGAAAGATTGTTATCAGCTCATCTGTGACAATTTAAAACACAAATATTACATGGACTGAATTTTTGCGTAGTGAAAACCACTTTAGTGGATTCTTGTCATATCTGCCTTTTATTCGTTATCCGCGTTAACATTAAATTTTTATCCACGAATCGCTTTTAATGATGATATCCGCATCCACACATGGCTCTGGTTGTTTGGTTCTTTTATCGTTAATAGAAAATTAGCGACAAAAATCGAATTTTTTTTTATTTCTTGCTCCCGTTACAGTTGAAATTCTGGCAACATCTGAAAAAAAATTATATTCTTTGTTCTTTAACACAGTCATCTCTCCACACAAAAAGTTGCGATTTAATACATTGGTTAGTAATAATATTTAATATAAGTACTGACAAGCTCCTCTTCCCCCCCCCCCCCCTCATCCGCAGGAAAAGCGTAGTACCCCTACACATGGTTATCACATTATGGTATACTTTCTTCTCAATCCTACTATATGTTTAAGAAGGCAGGTGAAAAAAAATTGAGGCATACTTAACGTTGACTTTGTGAAAAGAAAAAGCGAATACAACAAGTATAAATGACAAGTGAACTTTCTGCTTTTATTTTTTATTTTCACACAGTAACACAATCAAAACAAAAAAAACTTAAAGGGAGAAAAACATTTATTAATAACCCCGTCCTCAAGTAAAAATAAAGAAATTACAAACTCAACCCACAGAAGAAGTATTATCACAATTTGTAAACTAAGCTGTACAGACTATGAACATCTCTTGACTAAGAAACCACACTCTGAACAGGCTTTGTACAATTGATTTCTGTGTAGTCATACACTTTCAAAAAAATAAAAATTAAATTGAGCCATACGTTATGTGAATCATCTGCTATTTACATTAAACAATAGTTATCTGTCGAAACAAACGCCTCATTTATCAAAGAAAGCAAAAATTATCATAAAGTCTTTACCAGATGGAAAACTGATTTCAAGAACAATCAGAAGTATATAACTAATTTTTGATTTTAAAATATTTAACTAACAAAGCATATGATCTAGGTTGCCCTACATTACAGTAGGATGCAATTTTCTAAATGTTTCTTAATCATAACAAAATAACTCTTCTCTATGCTTATTCTTAATTCTAAAACTAAAATGGGGGCTCTTGCACAAAATCTTACGTAACACTTAAAAATCTCGTTTTCTTTGTGAAAACTTTTTTATGAATGCAAACAATTGAAAAGAAATTTTAACATTTTGAAGCTAAGCGCTCGGTTTTAATATTAAAAAGTCATAATTCTGTCATACTGCTGGCAAAGAATAATGTATACAATACATTATCAATGTATAGAAAAAATAAACAAGCATATGTTTTAGAAGTAGTAATTATTTACTCATACCAAAGTCGTGGATTTAAGAAAGCTCTTAGGGATAGGATTTGTTCTTTTGGTGTATTGATTGCATTCTGTACTCAAATGTAAAATGGTGGCAGGTTTAGTCTTAAAAGGCTGAAAATAATGAAGGAATGAAATTATCCATTGTGCGGTTATCACCAAGTAGTATCTCACTGCAACTGATAAAAATTAAAACTAACAATTCTTGGTTCTTTTGAGGAGGCGCCTCGGATTGTTTCCAAGCTCCTGTGTCTCAGCAATACAAAATACTTGTGACTAAAAAAGGTGTATTCTTCATTTTTCTCTTTTACAGGAAGAACATTACAGATTATTGTCATATTCGGTTCAGGTGGTGGTGTTTAGAGGATATTTGGTTTTGTTCAAGGAATTACTGTCTATATTATTATCTTGCGAATGAAGAAGTAAAAGAAATATTTTGTTTTGAGTACTACTGATTGAAGGTTTTGTATGAATAAATATCAAAATGAATAAATATCCAAAAGACTATTTTAGGAGAAGTGTTCTTTTTCTTTTGGGTGTGTCACACCGGAAAAAGTGACATTTAAAAGATTCTCCAAGCTGATGCAATGTTTCTCTTATGGAGGATGTCCAATGTGACAGAAGTACCACATACAAGTGTTACCCTTGGATCAGTAGCCAGTTCTATAACCACTATCCTAATAACTTAAAATTTTTCGGTAGCAATAAAATTGTTGCTTTATTTATCCTTAATCCTACACACTTTGACGCCCCAATAAGTAAGAAATAATTAGGATCTGCTTTCAATGCCGATTCCTGAGATTTTAAGCCTTTTGACTCCTTCCAAAACGAAAGGTTTTTCTTGCCATCTGATAATGACTCATACAAGTTTTGAAAAATTCACATAAACTGATTATTTTCTCTCTACATATATACTTATGTACAACAGAAGATAACATCTTTCTTTTCCCATTCCTATCGAAAAACAAAATACATATTTATATATATATTTATTACAATGAGCTATATTTCGCGATAAACTCTGCAACTAGTTTGTACATGATACAGAACAAGTGATCCAATCAGAGATGATGTAGGATTGCAAAGAATACTGTACACCTTTCACAGTAGTCGAGGTTTCGGGTTTCGCATACAAAGGCTTATTGGAGGCAAAAACACACTCTATATGCGCCCAGATGTCATTTTGCAAACACATGTGATTAGAAGAACATCCATTTGAAAACATTTAAAGCCAAGTACAAAAAAAAACTGGAATTGTTGTTGTCAAGAGTCACTTAGAACATTACACAATTACTCGAGACATACTTGAAAGTTATTAAGAAATTCTCGTGATGCCGTCCTGTAAATGAAACATAGTGAAGAGACAATATTAACAATACTTCACACCATAGATTAAATCTTCCTAAATAGTACTCAAGATAAAGCTCGATTTGTGACGAAAATTGATTGACGGCAGTTTCTCTTCACCATAAAGCACACAGTTTACGGCTCTTAAGCATTCATTAGAAAGTAAAAACGTGTCAGAAGTATTTGAACATTAGCGTGTCAAGAAATTATATTTTCATGCAAATAAGAAGCTAGTTTCTCTTATCTGAAAAGCAATGGCAACCAAAATTAAAGTATATATATTTTCTCCACTTCTACAGTGAGATTTTCAAAATATATTTCTTTTTAACATTTAAATCTCTACTTGGGAAGCCTATTTCAGCAGTTTGACTCCTCGACTGTGGTTATACACACACATATATATATCCTAAAAATGACCTTCTAGGTATTTTTCAAGGGTTAGCAAAATACAATACGAACATTATTTAGAAAATATAATTTTTTAAACCTTTGATCTCTTCTGGTAGGTTTTCATCTACAATGTTCACTTATGTCTTGCAAACAAGTGCTTTGAAGTTGCAAGCCGCTTCTTAAGTGCATAGCAGCATTTCTAAATTCATACATGTGACAAGCACTTATTTTAAGAGACATTGAGTTCTACACATTTTCGAGATGTCGCAAAAGATGGCTAAATGTGATTGAACACTGATTTATTGTGATATCGATTTCTCTTTCTCCAAAACTGCTACTAAACGTCAAGAAACGTGAAAAATTAAATTTTCAGCACATGTAACAAATTACTTTGATCTATGTAGAAATCAAGTACATAAGAAAACCATACCGTTGCAGATAAATAAATCGTTCTTCTAAGATCGCGCAAGATATGGTATTTCCATACACCACTTTAAAATCACACCACAGAAAACATCTAATTTAAAAAGCACTACTTGAAAAAGTTTGAGATCCATTCTCTTTCGATCAGTGCTGTTCTCTTAATAGACTCATCTAAGTACATGACTATCACAAAGGCTTTTCAACCCTGTATGAAGTGAGTGCTCTATTTCTCTGTGCTTTTGAAAAACATTTCAAGACTATGTGTGATTCAAACACTGCGAAAGGTGAACCTACACTAATAATATGAACAACTCTCTTTTCGCTCTCTTCACTCAAATCTAAACGGTTTATCGTCTAACATAGCTTTGGGATGTCTAAACCATTCGGCCTATCCATGGTCTCATAGTTACATTCAAGACCACCGTTTTTAGTGTGCTCAAATCAAAAATTTAAACAAAATTTTAATATTAGTTTTACCTATATCTAAGGAACTGACCAGCATCATTAATTATTACATTACTATATGAGCTATGTCGATTAGCAACGAGCTCGATATCTCTTATTTTCTGCTATATTTCTATGGTTACTCGAGGTTAAAAAAACTGATATTTTTACCGTGATTGAGCTTCGATAAACAGAAAACGTCAAAAGCTTATGAAGAGTTAAACAGTTATTTGAAAATTATGCACGTTCTATTTGGAAAAGGATTAGATATATGCTACAATATGCATTTAGAACGAGTCCATTTTTTATTTGATATTTTGCTATTTTAATATTCATTCACATTTCTTTCGGTTTCCATAGTAACCCACGGCCAGGCAACAATCGACATTTCTTTTTAATCAAACCTTCGTAATGCCAGGATTAAATTGTATTCAAAATTTATAATCTATTTGAATCAAAGCTGTTAAAATGCGAAAAACGAAACGTTACCGTAAAGCTTTCCACTTCTGTCACTTCACTTGTTTATACATCTCATTTTTTTTCTCATATGGCAGCAGTGTTAGGGAAGTTCGTCAAAGTATATGAGGTTCGAGTATGGCAGCATAGCTGCTCTACTTTGGCACTGTTAGACTCCAAAAGAAACGCCTTCATCTCCAATTTAAAAGGATTCAATGGTGACAATTTACTATTCACGACAAGCTATATTAATATATATTATAAAAAATTAACTACACCAGCTATACTTTTGATATAACAGCTATTATCGAGGTGATTTTTGTCGTCATTCAGCTATAAATCACTTTGTACATTTACAGAGATCTTCATGCAAATATCATGATGAAAATACCAGTGGAAAACACGGTAAATAATTCTATTTGTGTAACAATACATCACATCAAGACATTAAGCTATTGAGTAATTACACTGTTTTGTGATATTATTTTAATTACATTCCTGTTTTAAGCTCAATAAACCACTATTCCCCGATGTTTCGTTACTCAAATCTCAATGAAAGAACACTACCCTGTCAGCAAAGTCGATGGAATATATGACATCCACGTATCAGACCGTACAGAAGTGGAAGAACCAGCAGTTACTTCCAAGAAATTTAATTCTTTATTAAGAAGACTGTGTTACACACAACCATTAGCAACTGCATATTTTAAAACATTTAATTTGGGTTACTTAAGAGGCACATTCTTTAAACAGTACTGATTCGCATTTTTGCTAAAACGCTACTTATTTTCAAGTTTTACAGTTTAATATATATTTGACATATTACTGAGCATTTGGGTACTTTATTCATTTAAATAAACAGGCTATTCAAGATGATGACAGCCTCATTGTACAAAGCCACAAATCATGTACTAAATTTAAACATTAATTATAATCTACTATAACGATTAAATCTATCTCTCAGAGAATAAATATCACTGACGCACATTTTTCATCTAGTAATACATAATAAATCTGAACAGAATCAAATCCCTGAGAATTACAGATACAAAGAGTCCAGCAAATGGAATCTTCGGAAATACATAACATTTACACAGTTTATAGTAACATAACCAGATAATTTTTTTTTATATAATTCTTATATATATTACACCTTACAGGAAACGTATTGGAGTATTGGTGTCTCACTTCCTGTGGACACTTTGAATTTCGACTTTGCTTTTACGAATAATATATAATTATTGAGCTAAAGGCAAATCTGCGATCAAATTTAAAAGAAAACTATAACAAAAATGTAAAAAACAATTTAAATATTAGTATCATTCGCTATTTCCTAAAACTAGAGAGAGCACACAATTTGATTCGGAAAACAGATACATTCAAGCTAAAGGTGAATTAGCAACGTTCCAAATCCTTGAAACAATAAAATGATTGTTTAAAAAATTTAAAGGGACGTTTGCGTAATTCTGAAAACAAATTTTATATTATGGAATTCCAAATAAATAAATACGTGGCTGAATGCTGCTAATTCTTGGGTGAAAATTCCAAAAAAATATGATGGATTGACTTTATATCTTTTATTCAGGTGGCATTCCAATGCCTCATAAAGAGGTCCACCTGACTTCACACGTACACTTCGAAAGAAACATTCCAACCAGAGTAAAGGGATAAAGGTACTAGCCAATAATCACTGGTAGTGCAATGCAAGAAAAAAAGATCAAGATTTAGTTTCTCTATTGTAATTTTTTTTAAAGCTGCATTTATAAGGCGAGAATTTGAGCAAGAAAATGATTGTCTATTTATTTTTAATCTCAGAGTGTGAAGTGGTTTTTAACGATCAGTTAATCGTTTAATGGAAAAGAGAATGTTGAAACGGAATTGCGAGATTTTCTCTTTTAAATAAAGTCATTGGAAACCTTTTATATCGTTATCGAATCAGGATTTAATGAATATTAATAAAATTAAATGGTAGCTCGAGATAAATATTTGTGAAATGTATTAAAGCACGAAAGAATAGAATGGAGAATAATATAGGATTAAAGTTTGGATCAAACGCAATTCATAAACTCCCTGTAATGAATAGCGGACCCCAAGTGATATTGTGCTCATGGTCTTCAAGAGTTTCTTGCAAGTTTTCTCTAACTCTTTGAGGAAACAGTATTTGTTCATCTCTACCTTAGACGCTGGCAGAAGCACTCAGAGGAAAAAGGAATTTGGAAATGTATTTTTGCGATATCCAAGAGAGTGTGTATGTGTGAAGGGGGGGGGGAGGCGCTAAATATGTTGTTTTACCAGCTTCTAATCCCAGTAAAATTGAATGCTAATAGAAGAATGCTTAATATTATTGTGAGTTTTCGAAATTGGGGAATGCTTCCGCAGACAAGGTTTATGATTTATAAATTTGCTAAATGTTTTTCTCAGAAATAAATTTCTATTTTGATGGATGTAAATCCATTACAATATATTAACGATTATTCTGTAGGATTACTTAGAGATATTCGGAAAAACATTCAAAATATTACTTTTCGAGGGCAACTGTTGTTCTTTTTAGCTCTCTCCAATATTTTGAGGAGAGAATTAGCCGAAGACGAAAAGCGCTTCACACTCTAAAATGCGATTTATTATATTCATGTTGCTCTTTAGACTTTAATGTCGCTTTCAATTTATCAAGTCTGAGAACGTTTAAACACATGAATAACAAATATATATTAGTTGTTATGTTTTAAAGATAATTTTCCATACACACAATACATTGCACACTAAATTTACTTGTGGATTTTTTTTTTGTCCATCAAATGTATTTTCATTAAATTTTTAAAATAAATGACATATTGAGAAATATAATTAATAGAATAATTTTTAACTATGCTTCCATTTGCAAAAACTTGAAAAAGAGTTTTCTCTTTTAACTTCTAGATTGAAAGCATAAAAACTCAAGCTATTCCTTCATTTAATTTACTACATATATTAGTTGCAAAGGATCGTCATTGAATACGGCATTATCATTTTATGGTGATATCAAAAGTGACCATCAATGCGTAGCAAGCATAAGAATGCCTCCAAGAAATAAGGCAATGCAGATTGCTTCTAATTTATTATTTTCCGTCGTCTGTTTTTAAATGTGATTTCCGATTAACGATTACAGACACCATTATTTCGAGATTAACTTTATCTCATTAGGAGAGAAAGCTTAGCAAATGCAGTGATTTCAGAAAAATCGTCAATTTCTTTTTCTCTTACACTGGTTAAAAAGTTTAGAAATACAGCATACCTTCCAAATTTTCATCAATCCATCCGTTTTGTTCACAAAGCAAACGTTCCAGAATTCTTATTAGCATTACTTTCGACTTGCCAATTTCGAGGAGGTGAAAAGGAGTCAAACCTCCAGTTTATTCTCTTGAGCGAATCGAAATCTCCTTTTACTCATGTATCGCTCAGAGTAAAAGTGGAAAGCTCACATGCTACAGATGTAATTGGCACGTGAACTGTCATTATTTTTATTTCTAGACCATGATTATCGTTATATGGTTGTTTTCGAACTCGACTATGATACAGAAAGTTATACTAAGTTCAAAAAATATATAACTTTATGTACAATACGATATTAAAGACAAAAGAGGTTTTTCAACATCTTTTTCTGACATGCTAGCATCAGCTAGAAATTTTCCTTGCGGCCTTGAATTACTAGCGTCATAAGGACATGTCGTACTCGAGAAGACTTACGCCTCTTTTTTACATGTTAATAAGAAATGGAACAGGAGGTTTCTATCAAATCACGTCTTACCCATAAGGTATTAGGACTTATTAAAAGGGGGTTGTTTGCAAAGCAGAGGTGATCCGTTGTTTCTAAGTTATAACAAGGCAAGATCGATTCTTGACGCCTTTTCAAAACTCAAAAGCAAGTTGAAACAAACAGCTTATTAGCTGATCTTATTTACAAATCTCTCAACAATCACAGTGGTGAAAGGAAAATTAAAATAATAAAGTTTTTTTCCTCATAAATTGGAGAAATATTTATTAATTTTTTGTAAAAATGCATAGACATCTTCATTTCAATAAATGATTCCATCTGTGCTTCATAACAAACATCAATTCAAATTAACTAGAGATGGGATTTGCCTTCGTTCACATGGTTTTGAAGAATCGGCCTAGTTTGACTAAGAACGAAATTCCAGCAGACTACATAAACTGAGTCTGTTTCTTACATCTCTTTAGTCAATAAGAAATGGGCACTTGTTTGTATTTCATGCGCTACATTGACTGAACTCTGAAAGGGAAATCGGTTTTGTCTGATAACGAAGAAAACTCACCAGATATCCTTAGTTTGTTTCTAAAACCTGGGCAGAATTCTTAACAAAGCCCAATTATGATTGTGTTTGGCACATAAATGACGAAATATCTCCAATACTACTTAATTGGATTTAATTATAGACACATCCGGGACAAAAGGTTAATAAAAATATTCTTGCTACTCAAATATTTAATTCTTACTTTTTTAAAATTTAATACAAATTTAAAAGCCGCATGGAGATAAAAATTATCCATGAATCGATTCAGGATTTAACTCTAATATCTTACTTTTAGTGCAGTATTTGATAAATTGAAATTTGTCATTTCAAACGTAAATTATGTTAAACATTAAATAGGAATATGATGAAAAATAAATAAGCATCAAATCCTCTTAGTTTTCGCTCTGCAGGGAACTGAGCGCTATTTGTGAAGTAACCGAAACAGATTTTGCGAACACAGATGGAAGTCTAAAATCTGATCCCCCCCCCCTCGTCCCCCAACAAAAAATATAGCAGACAGATCACCTCTTATTCTGTCCTCTTTCTCGTACAGGATACTAGAACTTCTTTCTTTAAATCGTGCTTTAAGAAAGCATTAAAATGTTGAAAAATTTGGACTAATTAGGGGCATGAGGGATTGGCACGAATAAGCGAACCTTTTCTTTTGCCCATTTCATATTCTACGCAAATGTTGAAATGGCAAACGGAACATCACAAAGTAGCAAGCTGAACTGTATTGCACCGACTATAATACTACTATTAATCCGTTGGCAAAACGTTCTTAATTAAATAATCTGTAATTTATATGTAAATCAACAAAGAATCATTCGTAATTTGAGTGTCCGATAGAACAGTAAAACAAAAATAACTAAAAAGTATTTTGAAAGAAAGGTCAGCGATAATACTGATATACTGAAACGCCACAATTGTTAAGCAAAGATATATTTTTTAATTATCGTAAAACCAAGGTTTTTTATTTTTGGTAAATTTGAAATATTCCGAAATCTCCCATTGCAGATCACGAATGCAAAGGGACATTTTTTGAGAAATTTTTTTCTTGTATACAATTTTTTTTTTGTAATCCATGTTGCATAAAAATTATAATCTTTCAATTAACACAAGAAATCTGTTTTTCACTGTGTTATGAATGATCTTGGCATTTTCATATAAACGCAGGTGACAACACAGTCTATTTCTGCAAATGCTGAAATGCCACAAGTGCTAAGCAAAGGCAAGAAGCGAATAATCTGCTTCGTTTTCTATCTTATTAAAGCAGTAATTAATCGCCTTCTCATAGAGTGACCAACCGTTAGCACAGTTTCAGTTTTCTAAATATTTGTAGCCTTTATTTAAACCTCTCTTTAGGAAATAATTGCCAAGCCTGAAAGATGTTTCTCAGTGTAAATCCCTATGGGATCTTGCAGGAGGAAGAGGCTTCAGCAAAAAGACAACCTGAACACTTCTTATTTGGAATTTCGCCTCCAGGTCCTTTGAATAGAGAATCTAACAAATTAAAGCACGGATAAGTAGAATTGAATCAAATTGTTCCATAAAAGTGTTTCAACAACATCGTTGAACAGTTTCAACCTGCTTCTCTTGCTAATTCGCGTATTGTGCTTTGGTTGTCTCAACTTATTCATTATGACGTCATGTCGAAACAGTCAAAGCTTGAAATTAAAAGATCTTGTCCCAATGTTTTCAACGTATATTTCCCGTTAAAAAGAAGCTTCTGCATGTCATCATTACGAAAAACATACGCATGTTCCATATTTGGCAAACATTTAATCACTTTTAAGCTGTTACGTAACAGGATGAAGATGGGTGTAGAGCAAAAATTAAGATGGTGGGATCTGAACCCATGATATCCTGGTGTCATTCAGGTGCTCTGACCACTGAGCTGATCAATCGCTCCTCTGTTGTTGATGTTATACTCTACACCATCAGGTCAATCACTGTCTTTTGAGGGAATTTGGAGAGACTATTCTTCAGAGCCTGTTGTTTAAACAGCTTAATAGTGATTAAATACTTAGTAAATTAATGATGAGCTGCCTACATACGTTTTAGTTTTGAAAAATTTAAAACAGATTTTTTTTTCACCTTATCTTTATTGTGATACCATTGGTGTCACAGAAATTGATTTATGGGTCCAGGGAAAGAAACAAGATATTAGAAAATAACGAGAATAAAACAAACAAGTTTATTTACTTTGCATAAAATACTGGTTTCTGAAATTGACTATGCAACTATAGATCAAAAAGTTCCAGCCCCGGATGTTTCTTTTCTTATGTTATCTTTCTACCGAGGTCTCGCTTTTCCTCACAGACTATGCTCTTTTGGTGTGTTAAATTGACACGTTCCTATTAGAACACTGTAGCAGGGCAAGTGCTTGAGCGGGCAACTTAATCCCCCCCCTCCCATGGATTTTCTAGTATGTTCTCTAATATGTCTCTGTTTCTAAACTAAAGGATCTGGAAAACCATGGTTTACAGAGAATGAATATATTTCAAGAATGTAAATGCGAATGATTTCTCTCCCTACACAAGCATCCTTGTTTTCGCAGAAAAACTGATGCAGGATTTTATTATTTTACGTAATGTTAAAATTTGTTCCATTAAATGTTAGCTATTGTCTTAGCTTTCTGGATGCAGCTTGGTGCAGCTTTGGTGGATGAATTCAATATGTAATATTAATAGGAGTTTTGCATGACATAAAAACATTCTCTACCAATTCTCATCATTTCCTTCAGTTAAGCACTAATTTCAATAAACTGCGATAAAGAAGAAATCATTTAATAAATGATTATTGCAACAATTTATATCTTTTGAAAAATATTCCTTCCTTCTTCGAAGAATATTCTGAGAAAAGATCATCGTTTCTTAATACTTTCTCCCTTTTTTTAAGGAGATAATTTTATTCTTAAGGAGATTCAGATGGGACATCAAGATCATTCATTTTAACAGTGAGGTTGGCCACCCTACTGGAAAAATAATGTTACAGTCGCATTTTAAATTCATCTATTAATTCGCTATATACTGTATATATATATGTGTATGTGTGTTTGTGCATTTCCATCTGTATGAAACACTTTAGAGACTAATAAAACGGAAAAATTCTTTGGTAAGCATTTAAAGAGCACTACTGAGCACAGAACTATGCTTCTTTTCCCTTGTGTATAACTACATATTAAAGTTCGCTTATGCTTGCTACACACAATACATGAGGAAGAACAAAATGAAGCTAGGTAAAAAAAAAAGATCATTCACTTTGGAAACCATTAATCCGACGCACCTCGCCTCAACTTCAAACGATGAAAATTACAATTATCACAGTGTTGAGGTGCATTGCTGACTCTCAGTGCATGCTGTCACAACAATGACGGAAAGAAATCCCCTTAGCCATATGACGTCATCATCACCTACACGAAGCAGAATGGATGAACTAAAAGTGGGTTGGGACTCGTTAGCAGTCGGTCACTAAACAGGTGAAAGACGCCTCACTAAACTCTGCCTCTACTGAGTACTTTGATTCACAGGCTGATTGGTCCCATTGGCAATATGTGTAGGAACTACGATGGCTACAGAAATAAACGTCACTTGCTGTACGTCATCGGAGATAACACTGCTACGTCGAGAACTGAGAATCTTCGTCACAAAATGATGTACGATGCATTCCTCATCCATTCGTGAGCAATTATCTAAAGCGATTGTCTTAGTGTTCACCTGCCAAATAACGTTTACAGGAAAACTCAAAACTTCAAATGACGTATTTTAAAAATGCCTAAAAAATGTATCTAGGTTAATTTAAGATGTTTCATTATTTAGATATCTTTCTAGCTTTATTATTTTCATTGAATTCATTCTATGCTGATAAATTCGATGTGTTTCATCAAGTTTTGCTGCAGTGTATATAACATCTGCTACAGTATTATAATGATTTATCGCATACTTTCTATGAACAGTTGACTTCGGCTTTCTAGGAGAATCTAAATGTTTCGTGGAGTATTTCTATTCTTGCATATGGTTTAGTAACAATTTTTGTTTATATCATAACAAAACATTTTTGAAACATAAACCATTGTCGTGGCGCCTACATTGTGAATTTTGCACACCATTATTATTATTATAATGACGATATCACAGTGTGATGTAGCATGTTTGAGGATAAAAAATTCCATTGAAATAATTTTTTTTCGCCATTTTAAGTGGTTAAGAATCGAGACAACAAAATGGATAACTCAAAGGCAGGAAACTTTTTGGGCGCCATTTCTGCGATGAATACTACATTTTGCCTTGACAACATGTTCCAAGTTGGTTAATTAAGGTGACGAATGGGCCCGAGAAACGGATTGACTTTGCGGAAAGTAAACGATGCTCACGACTGAAAGGAGTGGCCTATCTTGAAATAAATATATATATTATGAATGGCTCTGAGAGGTGAACAACACTTTTAAAGCATCCTCTGAGGTTTTAGATGGCAACATTAACATGGCCAGAAGAAAGATCATGACGGCACGCACTGAGGCACAGAAGATGTGGAAGAGGAGCACCAGGGCAAGGCTTCATCCTGAAGGAAATTCTAAAGGCTTTCAAAATATTGGTGAAATGTAGGTAAAATCCTAGGGTGGTGTTGAATGATTGGCATAATAATTGCTTTTGGTGGAACTCGAGAACTAGGATTTAAATAATTCATCTAATTAGGGAAATCGAATCAAAGAGGGGCGACTTACGCGGGGAAATGTTAATAACACTTATTTGCAAATCGAAAGCCTTTAAATTTTCAGAAATTTTGATTTGGAATGACAAAACGAAATCCTTTAAGGTTGGAGCCCCGCTGGACCTGATGTGCAGTGCAAAACGAAAGTGACAACTCCTGACGGACAACTCAATTTGGGCTCCTTATTATTTTTTTAAATCAGTTTTGTCTTCAATTATAAATTTCTTTCTGAAATGACTAAAAACCAAAGAGAATATTGTCATTAGCAAATACGATTAAGCATCTTTAATAATATTGAGTCATTGTCTTTTACTTTAAATCGAAATCACCATCCAATGATTTGAAAGAGCATTAAGTTTTTTCGCAATGGAGCCCCTGCCTAGTCGTCCGCCAGGGAGATTCCCCCTCGTCAGGAATTACCCTCCTTTTCCGAGCGTTCATTCCCTTTTCGATTTGGAACCCAGTAGGGTGAGGAAGGACACGCGGGTGGTGCGTCGAGGCTCGCTGGTGGCCCTCCGGGGACCGATCCCTAATTGTCAGATGTTCGGATCCGATGCGCTTTGGCCTCCCTTCGGTGGCATGCCTCCGGATCCATCTCCGTAGTCTTCTCCATCTCCTCGATACGGAGACATGAGGCGGGAGCGGTCGGCAGCTGAGCCGAAGTCCAGATTGTACTGGAAAGGAAGAATAAAAAATCGCCATTGTCATCACGAAAAAAAACTGTTAACTGTACAATATATGCAAAAATAACTTCGCTAATTACCATAATTATTATTGATATGTAAGACTGCAATCGTTTCGTTTACTCTACTGATAATTCTGAATAATCATCATCAATAAATAATATCCCTGACGTTTATGTTCCATATCATCAATCTTCAACAACATAATATGTTATGTCCCAAATATCCGTTCCACAAGAAGAGCTACGAAAATCTTTATGTAGCCATCGTCATCCTCACCATCAGCATTACTAACAACCATCGACAGTGTTCGTCAATTGACATATGAGTCATCAAAACGGCTGAAATATCTTCATTGACATCAGCTCATCCATTGCTTCTAATGCTGTTACATATGCAAATAAGATCATTATTTTGCCAAACGTTGTTACATCAGTGTTTTACGTAAATGTAATTCTTCCTTACTTTCTTCCTCAAAGCAAATCAATTCTGAATAATCATCAATTACTTTTCAATCGCATATTTTCTTGCTTTACAATTACTCTTTCTGTTTAAACATTTGCAAAAATTATCGTTTGTTTATTTTCAGCGCAGAGCCATGAAAAATTGAAAATTGCCTTTAAACCAAAAATCAGAAATCTAAGTAAACAAATCCAGAAAAAAATAAAATTGTCCCTTGTACGGTTTCAAGAGTTAAAGTTTCAAATGTTTCAGAAATAAAAGAATGAAAGAACCTAGATTTAATACGTTTTTATTTTCATTTATTGCATACACCACTGATCTTTAACTTTTTTCAATTCACCAACCATTTTTACTTTATTTTGCCGTTTGAAATGGGTTCACCTCCCACTTTCCGTATCAACTTTAACATTGGAATAGCATTTGGTGAGTTCTTGAAAGCTCACGCTGAAGACTGCTGACGTTAACTGCATGGGCTCTGACTCCGCGAGGGCGACGGCGCAAAAGTATCTTTTCGCCGCGTGTCATTTTATAATTTAAAAACACTAATTTTTTTTTGCATCTTATATGGTGCAAAACAAAATTCAGATCGATATGCATGCAACAGTGAACTGTGAAAGATGATATTTTTTTACGTCAAGGTACGATTTTTGTTTTAGTTGAGGTACATCACGGAGGTAGATAGTTTTTCCTTGACGGACGTTTTCGGGGAGGGAGGGATGGCCCTGGGTATAACTATTCTGCCCCCGTGGTAAAAGGGAAAAGTCGGCGCCAATGGTTAACTGTTATTTCTCTGATTCTCTAGAAAAGTATCATTTTTTACTGGCTTTCAAAAAATATTTACTCCCTGCTAAATAGTTTGTTTTTAAAACTTCAGGGCGCGAGCAACTGTTTCTATCCTTCTCACGACTCGCGATGATAAAAGACTAGTGCTGCCATTCTGAGGAGTTGCAATGGTTTGATAATCTGCCAAATAATCAATGCCTGCCACTCTGTAGGTATTACACTGCCGTGAAATGGAAACCCGATTCGCATCTGCATTTACCGCACTAAATAACGAATGCGTGGCGTCCGCGAAAAGTATTATGGCAGACATAACGGAAAATTATATCTTTAAATTAGTGGTTCTCAACCTTTTATGCTTCACGTACAGTCGCTCAAAAAATATCCGAACAGTATGGTTAATTACAGAATTCAGAAAAAATATCTGGAAATGATTTTTTTTAGAAATTAGTGATCTGCCAACCTTCGTGTCACGTGACACGAAGGTTGCCAGATCACTAATTTCTAAAAAAAGCGTTGCCAGATATTTTTTCTGAATTCTGTAATAAACCATACTGTTCGGATACTTCTTTGAGCGACTGTGTCTCCTGGAAATGTGTATATAACTGGCGTACCCATTGAATAGATAATAAAACTGTAGTTATAGCATAACAATCGGAATAAAACAAAACATATATCTAGCGACTTTTGAGCTCTCACGGCGTACCCCAAAAAATTTTACCGCCTACCCCAAAGAGTACGTATACACCACATTGAGAACCCCTACTCTAAATTGCCAGTGTCTATCAAGGGTTGGGGAATATCAGCGATATATATAACGAACGCCTCGAATTCTAATCCAATAGTGGTTTTGGTAAAGAGCTCATTTATGAAATATAGTATATCAAATATTCCAACGAAATACGAAGCTTAGTGGAGCCCTTAATATTCATTTTATTTCTTTTCAAGTGATTTCATCATAATAGAAATTTTGTGCTGCTACCAGTATTGCGTATTAGTTCAATCAGCATTTAAGTTATAAATGATATCAGGGAAAAAAAATATTTGCGCAAAGTCAGCCCTAACTAAAAGAGAAAACGTGGGCGTTGTGTTATGTTCACTGTTGGTCGACAATTTTTATAAACTTATCAGTAAGCAAGATCGTAGATTTGTATCCCAGTGTCAGCTTTGATTGCCATTAGACGCTTCGATGTGGGTAAGAACAATAAGACTCAATAGTTATCTAATTAAACAAAATATTTCAATTGGATTGGGTTGCTTTTCCTCTGATCAAAGCTTTTACACATTCAGTGGACTGAAGGTCCAGGTTACAAGGATCCCAAGGTCTCAGAGTTAGACAGGGAAGGAGATCCACTCGATAGCTGCTAGGAGTCAAAAGTTTCCCTTCAAGGCCATCCAGCGTGCTCTTTAATGTGCGCGATATGACCCTCCTGCGTACGAAGCCATGTCTTCAAGTCGGTAGCGCGCTCAGTCGGTAGCGCGCCAGGCTCATAATCTGCAGTTCCCAGGTTCGAGTCCCAGCTGGGTCAGCGTTGAGATTTATCTCCGCAAAACTCCCCACCCTGCCCACGGTCAGTAGGGGACACCGATGGGCTTGGAAAGGCCGCCGTCCGTCGGACGGGACGTTAAGCCGTGGCCCCATGTATGGGAGAGCCATACCCTGTGCATGTTAAAGAACACACTGGATGGCCTTGACGGGAGGCTACCATCTGTCTCCCAACAGCTGTTCCAGTGGGTCCCCTCCCCCAACCTTCTCTGAGTCTTCGAGGTCTTTGTGACCTGGCCATTTAGCCCATTGTGTGCAAAAAAGTGCCGCTCAGAGGTAAAACAACCCAACCCAACTTCAAGTCTACCAGACGAATAATGTCATCTTCAAGACCTTCCATGTCACTTTCCCAATGAGAGCAGACTAAGGAGGACTAGCTGAAAATTTTCTGCACAATAACAAAGGGGACTCAAATTTGGGGAACAACACGGCTATGGGTGCTACCAACTGAGGTAAATCACGACTCTCCCCTCCTCCCAACATTTTGTTTTGGCGTTTTACGAAGTTATGTGACAGAAGTAAGAGAAAAAAAACTATTGGTTGAAAAGTTCCCAAAGTCACTTTATGAGACCGCCAAAGATAAAGGTTTGTTTTTACTCCCTTACCAAATATTTTGCTGAAACTAAACATTCAAATGAGCTTAAAAGCGATGACCACTCTTGCCTATTACCGAAGGGATTTGAGATCCTTGGATATTCATTCAAGAGCGAAAGAAACATCCTTAAAGAGTATAAAGCTTCCTTTATCTGCTCCAATAAAGGAATTACTCTCTTTTAGAAAATTGTAAAATCTCAAAAAGAGAACAAAATAAAAAAAAATCAATTGTTTTGTTGCAAAAAAATATGTATAAATGCCATACTGCACGTGATTATTTTAATTTTATTAAAATAATTCTCGAAATATTTCCTGTTTGCATTCTGAAAAGTATCTGATATCAGAGATCCCCAACCTTTTCGATACCAGGGACACCCCCCCCCCCCCCGCCTATGAAGTCTCATTCTTTCTGCTCACCCTTCTCCCATCATTTGCTATATTTTGTTTAACTAAAATCTTGACGATGACTGCCTAAAAGCTTCAACAATGGGTTATAGTTTAAGTTCTTTATTTTCTGTTTGTTTGTTTGTTGACTGTTTTGTAATTTGAGTGGAGAAATCCGATGCTCCAGAGAAAGCTATTGTCACACGCAGTGTATTAAGAATATGGGTTGCAGTGTCTGCATCTGTAAGAGCAATGTTTGGTATGCCAGAAGATTTTTCACTGGTCGGTTTGGTTGGTTGGTTTTTTATTGAAATTAAAAATGTTTCTTCCTTGCTGAATATCGCTTATAATTAAAGGATATGTGTTTTGGGTGTTTGTAAAATCATACTTGCATCTACAATGTGCCGATATTCTGCTTCTACCGTTTGCATTTCACGTGAAGATCACGAGACTCTAGAATAAAACAGAGCATGACAAGTAATTTTTATTTGTTTAATTACCTTTGTTGCACAGATGAGACACGTGGTGACGACTTTAGAAATGGCGTTCATCAGATTTTTGGTCTCTTTGATCACATTGTCAACCTAAGTCAAAAGAAAGGTCATTAAATTTCATTTCCGTTCAAAATAAAGTATGATTGATTACATAATTCGAATGATTCTTTTCCTTAATAACGCAGAAACAACAGAAAACGCATAAATCTTAAAACATGGTGACGATCTTTTAGTGTCTTTAGACTCATTAAGATTATATGTAAAAAAAGCAATTTATTTGGGTTCCAAACTTTAGAAATTATAGATCATTCTACTTCAGTTTCGAGTTTTTAAAAGTTTCATTGATAGGAGCATTACAAAATTAAAAAAAATCTAATTCACGCAACTGGAGAAAACATACAAAAGTCTAAAAGTTTTTGCAACACTTGATAAACAAACGTACAGACAAATAAATAAATAATTGAAGTTTCTCCTTACTTTGGTGAATGTGGCAGCTTTTCCCACCGTTGGATTTTTCACAGTAAACTGTAACTGCTGAACGAACGTAGGGACTCGATCTAGATACTCGAGTAACTCCTTCTTGTGTTGGCCTCCTGGAACCTTAAGAAATAAAAATGTCAAATCATTTAGATTGAAGAGATTTTTTCGACGTATTTATTCATATATTAAAGAAGATATCACTCTGAAGTTAACGTCGATCAATTTTAGAGGAAAACTTGCCTTGAGCCGGCTGAGATACGAACCCACGACCTGCTGATAACATGTCGGGTGCTCTGGATCGCTGAGCTACCGGTCGCCGATCAAGATCTCCTCTAATTGATGCTATGAACTTTCTACCAGCAATACACAATTCTCTGTGTCTCATGCAAGTATTTGTCACAGCTGCTCTCAGCATCAAGAAACAATGACAATGATGTCATCAAGATGATAAGTACATTCTGAGTGTACAATTGTTTAAATTGAACAGGTAGTTTTTTTCGAAGTATTTAATGAATGTTAAGGAAGATATCACTCTGAATTTAACGTAAGATCAATTTTAGAAGAAAAATTACCTTGAGCGGGGTGGGATACGAACCCACGACATCCTGATAACATGTCACATGCTCTCAGCATGTGACATGTTATCAGGATTATCTTTCCTAGCAGCAATACACACTGAACTACCTGCCGATGATCACGATCTCCTCTAATTGAAGCTATGAACTTTCTAGCAGCAATACACAATCTTCCGTGTCTCATGCAAGTATTTGTCCCAGCTACTCTCAGCCTCAAGGAACAATGGCAAGCATGTCATAAAGATGGCAAGTATATTCTGAGTGTATGAATTGTGTACTGAATGTTCGGAAAATTGTATACTGTTGGTAGAAAGTTCATAGTATCAATTAGAGGAGATCTTGATCGGCGGCCAATATCTCAGTGGTCCAGAGCACCTGACATGTTATTAGGAGGTCGTGGGTCCGTATCCCACCCGACTCAAGACAAATGTTTCCTCTAAAATGGATCACGTTAAATTCAGAATGATATCTTCCTTAATATATCAAATCATGTTTTATAACTCTTATTAAAACATTTTGCCAACTGCTACACAACTGAGGTGTTAAAAAATAAACGGAATGTTCATTTCACACATACAATCAAAACATTTTATTAATACATAAATAAGACAATCAGATATCCTAAGTATTTTATGAAATCTTTAATTTAATCTCAGATTTTTTTATCGATGCTCCCAAGATCACATTATTCACAGTGAAATACAGGATTATTTTCAGACTAAAACACTTTCACTGAGTGCGAGTTGGATTGCTTTACATCTTACCGGAACGTTTTTGCACACCATAGGTGAAATGACCAGGTCACAAGGACCCCGAGGGCTCAGAGAAGGTTGGGGAAGGGCTATTGGGAGACAGTTGGAATAGCGATTGGGAGACAGATGTTTGCCACTCAAGCAGACTGAGTAGCCTTGCGAATATATAGAAACGAGTTACGACAAAAATGACAGCACGAACAATACCTGATATGAAAAATGTCGAACTACTTTGTAGAATCTGTTGGCTTCCTCTGCAAAAAACTCTGCTTGTGTGAAGAGATCCTGCAACGAAAAAAATCATTATAAAATTGCTCTTCATTGATATCTTATTTCTATTACTTTACAAGAGTATTACACTAGAAACAAAAACACGTCCATTTCTTAGCTTTTACAATGGCTCCTTGCCCTGAGCCACATTTTTGGTTGCACAAGCAAATGGCTAAATCACATACATAGTCTCAAGAATGGGGAACTGAATAGCTGTAGGAATAGATGAGGGTCACCCATCAAAGCCATTCAATGCACTTTTTAAAAATGTGCATAATATGATTCTCTTACACACTGGCATACATTTCAGACTTTTAAAGAGCGGCACTTTTTTGCACACAATGTGCTAAATGCCCAAGTGACGAGTAACCTGATGGCTTAGAGAAGGTTGGGGGATGGGAACTCACTGACAGTTAGGAGACAGATGGTAGCCTCACATCTAGCATGTTCTTTAACGTGCACAAGGTATGGCTCTCCCCTCACACAATGCCACGGTTTAACATCCCAATCCGATGGACGGCAGCCTTTCCAATACCCGAAATATAGTTTTGCTGCACAAGGGGCAAGGTTTAACGCTCCATCTGATGGACGGCAGACTTTTCAAGCTCATCGATGTTCCCTTTCTCACCGAGAGCAGTGCGGGGATTATGCAGATAAAATTTAATTCAAGCACAGTGGGGACTCTAACCTGGGAGCATCAGGAGCCTGCGATGTTGCTGACGGAGTCAATCGCTGCCCCAACAGTAAGAGTACTTACTAACAACTCTATGAGTCGCAACTAATCATACGAATCTTTCATAAGTCTCTCTCGTAAAATTAGTTACGAGACTTCCGTAGGTTAGGCTCTTAATTAACCTTACGAGTTATTAAAAATAAGTGGTACCTTGAAGGTTGATAAAGAGTAACATTATTTCAAAGGAAATTTTATAAGAACATTTAAAACTTCTTATCAGTTACACGATTAGTTCCAAAGGTGCAAAATTTAACGTAAGACATAAGTTAAGAAAAAACTAAGTATACGTAAAAACAAAGGTGTAACCCATTTTTTTTATTACTTTATGTCAGAAAGAAATGCTCTACATAGTTTTCCACATATCAACATTTATTCTACAACATTTACAGTATATAATTAGATCAAGGAACATCATCTTATTTTTCTTTATGATCACCTGCACAACTGTCTGGCATCATCTCAGAACATGAGCATCTATCCTTCACGGCGGAGCATTTCTTAACGGTTGGCAGGTCCATTTTTTGCAGATGTCTGCTTGGCTCACTGACCAACAGTGCTGAAGTCAACAGCATTAACCGTATACACACTGTGAAGTCGTCTCTGGATGTTTCGAACAGTCACCTTCGTACACACTACGAACTCATTAACAGCACCTGGCTTCGACCAATGTCCACGATGTTTATGTTAAAAACAGTCTGAAGGATGTATCTTTACACTGGACAAGGAATAATGCTGTAGAATAAATACAGATCTGTAGAAAGTTGTGGGGCATCACTTTCTGAGTGACTCTCGCATTTTTATGTTTTTAAAGCATTTCTTTGTTAGTAACAGATTTCTGAAATACAAAAGCAGCTCATTCGTAAAGAAAATGCTACACATTTACAAGCAGCTGAAAACGATGATCTAGCACAAACGTGTTTCTTAACAATTTGCTGTTTTCTTTCAAATAGCAAACATTTTTATACTTAGAGTTGGCAAAATCAGAGAAAAACTGCTCACTTGGGTCGTTTTTAAGTCTCCCTCCCCTCTCGTGAATTGGTACATTGAAAATGCCATCTGCGACATCGTCCTCGCCCTTCGCACGATGTCGTTGTCTGCCGTCGGCCACTTCTCCGTCTCAGCGTCCATCTCAGAGGTCAATTGCTTCATCTCCAGGCCGAGCTTGGCGATGTTAGACTGCTCCTGAAAGAAATACCTTTGTTCATCATCATCATCATAGCAGCGTTCCATATTATGATTATTGTTGTTGAATGATGATACCTGAAGGGGAGGTAGATGTCATAAAATTGAAGTCAAGGAAGCAGTATAAAACAGGGGATTCCATTACATCAAACTCGACATAAACCCACACTTACTCGAATCGCAATCTCTCATCACACTAATCATATTAGCTGATTCTTGGCATTTCACTATTCTCAGGATTTAGGAATTTTCCAACAGGGTGAAAAAATAATAAATATGTCAGTTGTTTCAACAAACGACTATTACATTCATACTTATCTTTATGAGATAGGAGTTGAATTGATTAATGATCAATTATACTATCATTTAACTACTAAAATCAATCAGCTGCAATAATCCATTGAATCTCGATGTTTGGTCTTTAAGTTTTTGAATTCCTGTAAAGCTTATTCCCAGGGATTCACGTTTCTCAGTATGGATTTTTGAACCATCCAGGCTCCATTCGATTATTTCACCTCTGAGTGACATTTTATTCTACACTATGAGATAAATGGCCAAGTCACAAAGACCCACATTGTCAGAGCTGATTAAAGTAAAAGTACCCTCTGGATAGCTTTAGGAAACAAATGGAAGCTCACGTTAATGACATCAAGAGGGTAGCCCAAAAAATGCTGAAACTGGAGAAGTCGTTCATGTAAAGATATACGATCGAAAATAAAGGCTCTCCACTTTTCTTCTAATCTCACTTCATTTCTGTCAAATGAATCGGCAGACGCTATGACTCAAATGAAACAGAAAAATTAAGTATCTTAAAAACCCTATGCAATGATTTAGAAGAGAGATTTCAAGAGTCAGACGATTTCTGACGAGTGTGTTATTTATATCTTTGCCTTTTAAAGGTGTCAATCTCTACAAATTGAAAACAATAATAATATGATGAAAAGTTTAAGTGAATGCTTCAGCAATTTCCACTCAAGTTTTGCTGGCTACAATGAAGATCCTTTCAAAAAGTGAGTAGAAACACAAAAATGCGGTGGCAATGTACGAAATATAAAAGCGAACTCGGTATTTCCACTAAGCAACAACATGTCAAAGGATCAACCAGTACAAAAGCGAACTCGGTATTTCCACTAAGCAAAAACATGTCAAAGGATCAACCAGTACAAATGATCCACCAACAGAATTTGATAAATTAAAATGGCTGATGCAACAAAGTGACTGAGGTAAAGAAGCAATCAGTGAAATTAAAACTTTTGCAGAATTTGCCTCAGAGAAATTAGATGAGGTGATAAAAAATATTACTGAACTTACTAAAGATATATGGGGATTAAAGAAAACAACTTCTGAACTGAAAGAAAACAATCTCTCTCTAAGGAAAGAAATATGTCAAATCAGAGATGAACTAATTGATCTACAGCAATATTCAAGGAGCCAGAATATTACAACAGTAAATAAAAATAGGATCAAGTCTATAATTGTAAAATTTAACAATAAGAATAATATGCGTGATCAATGATTCATTGCAAATAGAAACACCAATTATAGTATTAATAGTACAGATATTGATGAAAGATTTAAGAGTGCCAAAGTATATTTAAATGATCATTTGAATCCTGTATTGAAGCAGTTGTTATATGAAGCAAAAGCTGAGGGTAAAACATCTGGCTGTGAATTCATATGGGTTAAAGAAAGTAAGATCATTATGCGTTTAAACGAAACAGCCAAAATATGTAGAATTAGAAATGACGATGATTTAAGATATGTATTTAAAGGAAAAGGGCTCGACTGGTAAGAGATGTTGAATGTGGCGTTAATAATGATTCTAATATAATAGATTTGGATAAATTAAAATCGTTTTTTACGTTTGATAATTATCCATATATGTATATATATGCATATTAAATCTTAATACACGCAGTATTAGGAATACGTTTTAACAAAATGAAGCAATTATGGATGATAACAACTTAATATATATATTAATATTAACAGAAATATGGGTTAAAGAGGATAAAATTTGTTTATATAAACTGAGTGGTTATAAAAAATTCTATAAATGTAGACAGTCCAACAAATCAGGAGGTATCTCAATACATGACAAGAACTGTATGAATATGGTTATAAATCATGGCATAGAGATGGAAGCAGCAGAATCATTGTGCTTGACACTAAACAATTGTAATCTTTGTACATTAACAGTATACCACTCTCACTTTTACACACAATGCCAATTCATTGAAGAACTGGATAAAGTATTGAGAATAGTTGATACGAAAAGTGTATTATTTACAGGAGACATAAATATTGATTGGTTTATTGACAAAGAGTTGGGTTGTTTTACCTTTGAGCGGCACTTTTTTGCACACAATGGGCTAAATGGTACGGTCCAAGAACTCCAAAGGTTCAGAGAACGTTGGGAGAGGGACCCCACTGGACAGCTGTTGGGAGACAGACAGTAGCCTCCCGTTAAGGTCATCCCGAGTGTTCTTTAACACGCACCAGGGGGTATGTCACTTCTACACACAGCTTAACTTCTCATCCGACGGACGGCGGCCTTTCCAAGCCATTGGTGTACCCTGCTGACCGAGGGCAGGGTGGGGAGTTTTGCGGAGATAAATCTCAACGCTGACCCAGGCAGGACTGGAATCTGGGAACTGCAAATTACGAGTCTGAGAGCTATCAACTGAGCCACTCTCGCCCCGGACATTAGGAGCAAAAATCAATGTGTTCTAAAGAACCATAAGAGGAAGAACTACTAGAAATAGAGTTGCGGAGTTTCAAAGCTCGTCCAAACCCTTTACTGAGAGATTTACAATGCAAAAAAAAATTGCAATGGGCAAGAAGAATGGGCTGTTGAAAACCGATAAAAGGAAGTTTTATTAATGGAAGCGAGTTTTGCCTTACTGGAAATCAGAATGATACCTGCTTAAGAAGACAGGCTCATGAAGAATTCAGCTCTCAGTGTCTTGCAATTATTCTGAAATATCCAACCAGAGTCGTGTTATTGGGTTGTATGTCCTTTTGGGTGTTTGATGGCTGGCTACACATTGTAAGAAAACTGTGAAAAATTAAAGATCGCATAGAAATACTAAAAACGAAATCGTTACCAAAAGGTAGTTTTTAAAAATATAAACCTCGGATTTTTCAGAACGATGGCTTTCCTTGTCACCATTAGCACCATTAAAGGATGGAATGGTCTGGATAGTTTCCGGACCATAATACTATCAGGAATTTATAGCACAAATTAATTATATTAACTGAGGTTTTGCCATTTTCTTCTAACTGTGGTGTTAAAGAAGAATTGCTTCTGAAATGAGTGCATTACATGCCAAAAAGATGTAAAACGGTCATTAAGGCAAAGGGATGGCCTATAAAACATTTATTTTAGAACATTTATCAGGGCTTTTTGCCACTACTGTAAATGCAGCAATGTGTCCATCATAAGTTGGTTTGTGGCCCCGACAAAACATTCTCTGGGAAACACCGTTATAGAATGTGATCCAACATCCTCAAATAAAATGATCTTACCTCAGCATCTAGCTTGGTCGGCTGCCCCGGTATTGGATTCTGAGTGACAGGGAGAGCAGATTTGGAGTTCGCCGGATGATTGGTCGGGTTCCCAGGCGCGTGATGTTGCTGTAATTGTTGTTGCTGTTGCTGCTGATGTTGTCTCTACAGCAAACAAGGAATAATGTCATAGGTAAGAATTTGTCTGCTTAATGTAAATATTATATGGATGGGTCACGAACACAAAAATGAGTTTACATTTTAATTAGCACCCTAATTATATATTTTATTTATTTAATTACTGTTCATATAAAAGTAGAAGAATCTAAAGGAAAATTATAAGCTGTTTATTTAAGTCTACATCATCAGAGAGATTCGAAACCTGCAACAGAGAGTTGGTTCAACTGCATCCCATGAATGAGAATTTGCAACTGACACTTTCTTCTGATCAGAGAGATCATAATATCATCTCTACAGACTCTCGATATAACCGTTTCACTGATGAATACAAATAATAATAAAAGAGTGATTCGCATTAAGTAAATGAGCATTCTCTACTAAAAGAGCTGAATAACAGATTTCAAAATGAAAACTTAACTGTCATTTTACTAGGTAAGGCTTCAGCACATTTCGTCCGTTTCCTCTTGTGACGTCATTTTTTGCTACTCTTTAGCAACCAAACGCTACCAAATTCTGTGCAACTATTCAGAGCTTCCACCTCTGATATATTTATGACTGCAAGAAAGGCGTGAATGCAAATCGATGGAAATAAAAAAAAAGTTACTGTTTGTAATTTCTTTTCCGCATGTACTGGTGCAAGGTTTCTTTGTCATCTTGCAACGCACTGCTTTTGTCGAAATAATGACGCCCGCAATTTCCGTGAGCAAAAACTTAAAGCAAGATCACCGAAATTCAGGGGAAAAACTTTAAAAAATGAAGATCCAAACAGAAACCAAAAAAACGAATAATCATTAATTTTGTATTTTCATGTCTATCGAATAGCAGTCACTTTCACAGTCTGAACAGATTTTCCATTATTCCAAAAAACTTTTTCATGGATCATTTTCTTTTCTCTCTTCGGTTGCAATTTTGGATTTAACAAGTTCAAAGAGAATATTTCCGTTAAATGACTCAATGGATAGCGCATCGAAATGTCAACCAGAATTCCGCAACGTGTGCACTTAGTCGGCTAAGAAAGTAATTCTAACTTCATTTCTCTCATTTCGTTATTAGATTTCGCTCATCTTGCATTCGAGGAATGTTATTATTTCGTTTGGAAACGGCAGATATTAACTTCTTACTTCGTCGAAAGAATGGTGGCCAAAGATGGTGTCGGCAAACGCCAACTTCCGTCTGAAATGAAGGTTTAGCCGTGATCAAATGAGAATCGAGGTCCCCTCTCGCACTGTGGCTGATATTGGCATTCGATCCCACAGTAACTCTTGAATCGAGTTCTCATCCTTTGTTGTCTTTGTGACCTCTTACGTCTGACATCATCTTGAGGTAAAACTATCGTAAACATCTTTCCCCGGCTCTATCATGGGCTACTATTTTTATAATTTATTTCTTCTCATTTTTTTTAAACTATTGACTTCGCTTGATTAAATTTTTGGGTACGAGGACGAAAATTAAAGCAGAATCAAGGAGAAAAGAAAAAAAAAGTAAATTTATCTTCAAACATTCCTTTTTCTTTTTCATGAAATTTTAACACAATTCTGTCTGTATGTTTGGCCCAAAAGAGTATCTACGGAGTTAGGGCCTCGTAGAAAAGTAAGTAGAAAAGTAAGCAGAAAAGTAACAAAAGTAACAAAAATATCTATGACTAATCGAGGATTCGAACCAGGTTTGTTGAAATTTTCTCGAAAACCCAACAGCTAATAACTCAGTAGTGACTGGAATAGCGAATTACATTTCCTTTTAACAAATATTTATTAAATTACTGAAATATTTAATTTTTCTTTATAAATATAGTTTATAATACTTAAAAAATTTTACTCCGATGAAATATTATGAAATATTAGTAGGTGCTTGAGAAATATCATTCAGAAACTCGCGTTATCTGTTTAAATTATTAATTGAGTGGGGATAAATTGCCATTTAATTTTCAAAAAATTAGAAGAGGTAAACAAGCGCTCTCTTTCTTTCTAAAAAAGGGAAATTTTCTTTTGGAGTTTATTGTGGGAATTTTAGAAATTAACTTAATTCTTTTGTTTCGTTTTGTGTTGAAAAGCTATTCGAGATCAATAAGTGAATGTTTTATTATGCTTCAAATGAAAGCATTTGGAAAACCAAACAATTATCTTTCAACGTCGGGCAAAGGGCGAAAACTGCCATTATCTATCAGAAATTGTGGATGAGTCTTGTAAAAGGGAAAAAAAACGCAAATCACCACAAAACAAGAAAAAGCAGCTAAATATTTATTAGAGAGAATTGATTGAAAACTCCATCTTAGTTTTGAGCCAATCATGAGCTAGTTGTATTCCATCTTCTGTACTTATGATCTAATTTGCTTTAAGATTATCGAACCACAATCTTTCTTTGTTTTATAAAAAGAAACCGAATATTCTGAGTAATTCCTTAAATACTAATTAATAGTTTTGGATAAAATGCTTTGATAATAATTTGAATAAATCTATTAAAGCACAACTCACATTTCGGGCAAGAAAAAGATAAGACAATGGAATATAAATTTCCCTTTTCACATAAACAAAATCTTTAGTCAACGAATCAAAAAATAGAGCGAACAATATACAAATAAAGAGAAACAGATCGAACTTACAGGAGAGTCAGCAGGCATCGGCATATAGATCGTCTTATCCGATATGTTATGAGCCCCTCCTCGATACGATTCTGTTACATCTTGTGCCAGCACTAAAACATCGTTATCGAACAACTTCCAAGTATCCATAAACACCTCTACGTTTTCCCTGGCCACTTTGCTGCCAGGGTGAAGGAATAACGTGTGGCAGGCACTCACCACCTGAAAGATAAGACACGAGATAAAGATGAACCAGCTTCAGCACTTAACTGGAGCTCTGGGTAAATGGTACAGTGGTTTTATTTGAAAAATGGCAGAAGACTTCAGTAATGCACACATGTTGAAAGTAAGGTTCCTGCGCTTGGTTTCTCGCAGAAGTAGAAATGTTTTTGTCTTGAAACAACGTTTAGAAGAAAGTTATTTTTCCTAATTTTTTTTTTGACAAATAGCATTTTATAAATTTGCTGCTAACTCTGACGTATATGGAACAGGTTTAAAATTTTTTACTTTTACAGATACTTATATCAGTTCTCTTAGTCATTTATCGGACTAAGAATATATACTCCAACAAGTTTTAAAATATTTTCTTCTTATATGTGCCCTGAAAGGTAAAAAAAAATAGAACAAACCAAGGATGAAATTGCTTACTGAATTCGTGTTAATTGCAAAGTTTTGTTCAATTGGTAAGAGAAACCGGTTTTGGCGAATCTGCCTTTGAAGTTAATATTAATTCTTTATTAGTATGTTTAACTTTTACTTTGTCTTTTCAGGGGCATATAAAAAGTTATGTATTTTCAAATTTTTTAATTTATACATTTTATTGCTTTCAGTGGCAACTTTGCAAGGGACTCTGTCACTAAGACACTTATCTTTTGTACTTCAGTTGCATTTTTCCTATGTTACCTTCCTTATTTATCTCTTACACTTTCAACCTAAACAAAGACGCGTTACGAATGGTCCCCTTTAAGTTTTTCTCCCAGTTTTTTGAAAGGGAGAAAGAACTCGTATAATTAGATGTAGTCTATAACATTATCGATGTCACAAACATTAATTTCCGATCGATCCCCATAACATGTACCTCCCTTTTGGGGGTTAAGGAGCGATGGATGACGGTAAATTGAGTCATCCCATATCATAATATTTCATTTGGAACATCTTTAAGCTCGCTCTCGAAAGAAAAAGCTAACTCCATGCACAGGGTCGGATCTAAGGAGGAGGAGTAAAGGGAGTTATGCCACTTCCCCCAACCCCTCCCCTTTGGAAAATGTTAGGTAACTGGGGAAGAGGTGTAAAAAATTTTAAATCTAAATATATTACGCATATATTGCCACAGACTACCTGAAAATATCTCTTTCATTTCATCTCCCAAAAAAAGGAGAGGGAAATTTAAGAGAAGTCTAACGGATTATATGTCAAAGGAAAGATGGTGACTTGGAGAGTGTTGGGTTGTATTACCTTTGAGCGATACTTTTGTGCATACAATGGACTAAATGAGCAAGTCGACTAATGGCCCAACAGAATGGAGAGGGAAGGTAATCCACTAGACAGCTGTTAGGAGACTGATGGAAGACTCCAGTCAAGGTCATCCACCGCGCTGTTTAACGAGCACGGGTATGGCATTTCTGCATCTTAACATCCCATTCTACAGACGGTGGCTTTTTCAAGCCTAACGCTGTCCCCTATCCGCACCCTGCCCATGGTGAGAATACTCTTAAAGCAGGAATAGTTGGGACTTGAGTCTGAGAACAAATTTAAAATGATCTTCGAGTGTTACCACCTGAACCAACCTCCCATTCTGGAGAGTTGCTTAGGCCACCACATACCATGTGACCTTAGTTTAGGCGACCTATCTTCTCTGGAGGTTAATATGAATTGAGCAAATGGTTTCAACATTGGAATGTGTTATTTTGTTTTTGCTTTTTTACGGAGGTATAGGAAGATATGTTTCATTTGTCTCAATTTGGGTATTTTATTGCTTCATGGACTAATCTGTGAATTGTTGGGCTAGAGGTAGAAGCCTCAGGAGCAGCATATGATTGTTGAAGGATCGATTTGGATGAATTGCTTCCCCTTTTTAATTCATAGAATTAGCAGATATTTCTCTGCAAATAATTATTTTGAAAAATGTCATCGAGAAAGCCAGAACGAAAGTTAATTCAGAATAACCTCTGATTAATTTTTTTAATAAAAATATTTGTTTCATGCAATGCTTTTATGATCTTCAGAAATAGAAATTACGATATTTTTCACAAACAGAATGCTTAAGTGTTGTGAATGGCTAACACTGAACATAGATGGCCTGCAAGTCTCCGTAAATAAATGTGTTATTATTGCAACATCTCATAATATCAAAAATCATTTGCAACTTTTTTTCAGATAGATATCTTGGTCGTTTGAGTTTGCACTAACGAGAACAGAGATAATCCATATACACTTGATAAATTAAAGACAGCAAACTACAGCTAGGAATGTTATTCAAGAAATGCTTTCCCCAATGTCATTGTAATTCTGCATCTGATTCTAAATGCTTTGGAGAGGTCTTTCTGAATTTATGATTATAGTCAGGGAAGACTATACAACTTTGTATGCTTAGTGATATCTTTCACATTTTTGTGTACTACTGTACCTCAGAAAGAATGCAAAATAAAAACTAGGTCATTTCCGTATTCTTTCTTGTATTTCCTAAATAAAAAATACATCACACTATTAAATTTATTTGTCTCTACGTTTTAGAAAAGATTTCCACACATTTTAAAACCATTGGGTTTAAAGTTCTAAGACAAACACCAGATGTTAAGCAAACGATGAGCAGTTGGGCATTAATGCAAGACTCAGGGCCGGACTTATGAATAAGCTAACTAAGCTGCAGTTTAGAACCTCATGATTATGAGGGGCCTAAAAAACTGTATCGAGATTTTTTGTTTTTATTAAAAACAATATATTTTACAAGCACTATTCATCTCAGCTGTATAGAGTCATCATTGTATACCAATCCTAGTATAATGTTTTCACCACATCAACTCCTTGTTTATTTTGTAAGGTTCCCTTCAGTCAGAAATAATGAATATACGCTCCGA
Source organism: Ryuthela nishihirai (assembly GCA_038380435.1). Taxonomy (NCBI): domain Eukaryota; kingdom Metazoa; phylum Arthropoda; class Arachnida; order Araneae; family Heptathelidae; genus Ryuthela; species Ryuthela nishihirai. The sequence continues at coordinate 58,525,858 of JAWZYU010000021.1, forward strand.
CCTGGCAGGATCTAGAAAACAATAAGAGAGGTTGGGTCACGTAACACAACTGAGCCGGAAAAAGGAAAAATGAGGGCCAAAGATTGGATTTTCTCTTCAGTGTAACATTTTTTCCTTCTTTTCAAGGATAATTAAAAATTCTTTGAAAAACATGCGAAATATGCACAAGTTTAATAATTTTTTGTCTCCCATCATAGTTTATTGTATAATATAGTCTTATTATCATTCTAAAAGCATGGAGAGCTCTGATTTCTACTTCAGATTTCCTGGGGCCTCCTAACCGCACTATAGCTTAGGTCCTGAGCATGTGGAAGTTCCATCCTGCCAAGATTAAAGGAAGGGTAGATCGTCCCTTGTGATTGGCATTTTCCCTCATCATTACACGAAAAATAAAATGTAATTAAGTGTCCCATTGTTTGATTCAAGTGATATTATAATTTTTAATTTTGAAATGATTTTGATGAATACAAATATTACCTGAGGCCCGTAGACTTGTAAACAGGACTCCGTACTCTTCGACACAACTTGTGCTGTTTCTGTACTGGCTACATGATGTAAAAGTTTGCAAACCTGAAAAATCAATTAGATAACGAATAAGAATTCGTATAATGAATGCTAATTTTATTAAATGATAAAAAATGCTAAAGTTATCTTAAGGTATAATAAATCTCAATGCAATAAAAATATCTCGAAAATTTTAAAATTCCTTAACGTTTATTATGAATTGTTCTATTTTTCAAAAATATTTAATTTTGGCTTTAACGAAAAATATTACTTCCTGTGTATGCATAAAAGCTGTTACGGTAAGGAAAATAATTATTTTTTATTGTCAACAGTAAAAGTCCCTCTGTCAAGTCCTTCGTAAGGTGAATACTAATATATGCACATACTAAGTATGTTTAAGATTCCTTCTTTCTCAACAGATTTCCTCTGGGCAATCTGAACTTATCAAACTGTTGCCGCATCGCTTGGAAAACGGCTGACTCGTTAGGCGGACGGTGAATAACAGGTTTTTACAGTTTTCATTGCTAGCCTATCGCCGGCACTGCGTTTGCCCCTCACACCTACCCACGTGCAAGCACGTCTTCAGTGCTGTTACCTCAGACAGAACTGGAACGAACAAGAATAGAGTACCGTGGTGTTTAGTGACGAATCTAGTTTTTGTCTTGGTCAGCATGACGGTAAACAATGTGTTCGCCGTCATCCTGGGGAAAAGAACGCCACCCAGTGGTGCGACATCGTCACACAGTTCCAGCATCTGGTGTCTTGGTGTGGGGTGCCACTAGTCCCATCATATATAATACTACATCAAATATAATATCTCGGTCAGAACTGGTCATCATGAAGGTATCTCTAACTGCCCAACGATAAGTTACATTTTGCAGTCAGTGACTGTCCCATTTGTTCAGCAGCACGGAACCTTTTACCAGCAAGATAACGCCCATCCCCACACAGCCTGCATTAGTCTGCAGTATCTACACGAACAAAACGTTCAGGTACTAGCATGGTCAGCACGCTCGCTGGACTTTTGAGCTATTGAACACTTCTGGGGCATGATGGGCCGACCGCTCCAACAATACCCAAGAGGTGTGCCAAACACTATCGCTGAAATGGAACAGCGACTTCGCGCTATTTGGCGTTCTATCCCTCGGGAGGACATCATAGAGTGTACGATAACCTTCTCCACCGTGTTCTGAATGCATTGTTGCTAATTATACCACTTTACCGGGTAGGTAAAGTGGTAATTTTCCATATTTTTTTTGATAATGCAATCAATTGTAATCTCAGCGTTTGCTAACAGCTGCCGACGTTTCAATAAAATGGCATTAATCCTTCCAGGTGTTGCTATTTTTTTCCTGTAGTGCATATTCTAATTCGATGAATTGTTTATGCGAAAGATCCGTACATTTTCACATTCTCTCTTAATAATAACGTTAACGAACTAATAAGTTAAAAACATCCCAAGTAGTAGCATAAATGAGAGTTCTGGCACAGTAAAAGAGGCTCGAGAATTCTATGAAAATCTATGGGAAAAGTTATGGGGGGTGAGGTACAAAATTTGTTTCTTGTGGTTTTTTTGTGAAAATATGTATGAAAATGAGAAAAAACGGTGTTTTTTTTAGCATGTGAAAAACTAATTTAAATTTTTTTGGGGGAGATGAGGTTTAAACTAATTTGTGAATTAGTTTAAATGAATTAGGTTGAAATGAGGTGTGTGTATGAGATAAAAAAAATGAGGTGTGTGTATTTCCCCTCCGGTATAGAGTCCCAATCTAAGGTAAGTACGATTTAAATAGATTTAATTATAAAGCTGGAACGGGAATTATTACGTAGACTTTAGTTAGACAAAAGTTTTAATATTCTTATAGCAAAATTATTACTTGAACTTTGATTAGATGAAAATTTTAATATCTTTCAATGATAAGAAATTTATTCAGTTTTGGTTTTAAATTTCGGTTGAGTATTTAAGAAAGATCTCAAGCGATTCGAAGTCAGTTTGAGTTCCCCCTTCGGTATAGAGTCCCAATCTAAGGTAAGTACAATTTAAATACATTTAATTGTAAAGCTGTAACGGGAATTATTACGTGGACTTTCGTTAGTAAAGTTTTAATATTCTTGTAGCAAAATTATTACTTGAACTTTGATTAGATTAAGATTTCAATATTCTTCTATGTTAAATTATCATACGCTTCACAAAGTTTCGGTTTGATAACAGAATTATTACTTTGGACTTTTATTAGATAAAAGTTTCAATATTATTGTTTAATAGCAAAATTATTACTTGAACGTTGCTTAGATAAAAGTTTTAATATTCTTGTAGCAAAATAATTACTTTGGACTTTGATTAAAAGTTTTAATATTTTTCTATGATAAGAAATTTATTCACTTTTGGATAAAACTTTAATATTATTCTTTGATAACAGAATTAATACTCTGGACTTTGCTTAGAAAGTTTTGATTCTGCTGTATCCAGTGAGGTGTATGATAACTTAACAAAACACATCATTTTTTATCTCATACACACACACCTCATTTCAACCTAATTCATTTTATCTCATACACACACACACACCTCATTTCAACCTAATTCATTTAAACTAATTCACAAATTAGTTTAAACCTCATCTCCCCCAAAAAAACTTAAATTAGGTTTTCACATGCTAAAAAGCACCCCCGTTTTTTCTAATTTTCACACATATTTTCGCAAAAAACCACAAGAAACATACTTTTTACCTCACCCCCCATAACTTTTCCCATAGATTTTCATAGAATTCTCGAGCCCCTATTACTGTGCTAGAACTTTCATTTATGCTACTACTATCCCACATTGCCCTCCAATGTGTAAGTGATGAAGTATAAATTATGACGCATTTATTGTGCAAAGTGCTGTCATCAATTTAAAATGAAATGTACCTTTGAAATTTTAATGTGTTGCCACGTTTCTTAATTTAGCCAAAGTTCAAGTAATTGTATCATTTTAAAATAACTTTTACAGTTCAGGCATTTGCATTTTTCATGTGTAGATAAAACAATTTCACTTCTGTGTGTAGGAAGGGTGATGCACAACACAAATTCGTCTTCTGCGCTTAGTGAAAAGTGCTGCAGGCAGTGCACTAACCTTTTCAGTGACATACTCTTTTCTGAACATATTCAAACTTTCAGTTAGTACACTTATCCACTGCTTCTCATCTAAAGAATGTAGACGGTAAATTTAATGTATCAAGACACCTTTGTATGCGATTAAAAGCAGGCATTATATTCACTTTCTACATGTGATTAAAATGAAGATAAGAAGCACACCTAACCTTTGTGTTTGATCGGAATGAAAGTAAGCAACACACCCTGCTTCTGAATACGATCGAAAAAAAATCTGTGCCTGATTGATACGAAAGCAGGTGAAACACCCACTTGGGCACGACCAAAATATTTCCTCAGGGCCATTCACCTTCTTTGTGTCTCAGTTTAGCCAACGTTGAAGTGAGGAAGGCAGCGCTTCCCTCTGATCATGTACTCACTTCTGTCTGTTGTTACCAACCATCGTACCTGTACATGGTTTACCATCTGTACGTCATAAGAGTAATGACATGCAGTATACTCCCTTTCTGTATGTGATCAGTATGAAGTGATCGCAGTAATGAAAGCATCAACTCCTTTCTGTACAAGATTAGATTGATCAGACAGTTCACTCACCTACTACATGATTAGAGTGGTGCTATCATCACGTTCATCTCCTTTATGTGATCACAGTGAAGAAAGACAACACCATCACTCACCCCCTATATGTGATCATAGTGAAAAAAGTCAATGCATTCACTCACCTCCTGTATGTGATCATAGTGAAGAAAGGCAATGCACTCACTCACCTCCTGTATGTGATCATAGTGAAGAAAGGTAATGCACTCACTCACCTCCTGTATGTGATCATAGTGAAAAAAGTCAATGCATTCACTCCACCTCCTGTATGTGATCATAGTGAAGAAAGGCAATGCACTCACTCACCTCCTGTATGTGATCATAGTGAAGAAAGGCAATGCAGTCACTCACCTCCTGTATGTGATCATAGTGAACAAAGGCAATGCGCTCACTCACCTCTTGTATGTGATCATAGTGAAGAAAGGCAATGCACTCACTCACCTCCTGTATGCGATCATAGTGAACAAAGGCAATGCACTCACTCATCTCCGCTATGTGATCTGAGTGAAGAAAGGCACTCACCTCCTTATGTGATCAGAGTGAAGAAAAGCACTCACCTCCTGTACGTGATCGGAGTGCTCACTGAATCGCTCACTCAACTCCTCCAGTCGACTGCGATCTCCTGTAATGGAGGCGTGCTTCAGACGATTCAGCAAAGTGCTCTGGTCTATGTACCTCAAGAGATCTTCTGCTTGTTCTATGGCTGTCTTCTGAAGCTAAACGAGGAAAAGATACAAAGTTTCGTTATCCCTCTGCAGACTGTTAATTAACATCTCAAAGAAATTATGTTTTTACACGCACCTAATTAACCGTAGAATATTTTTTCATTTCACCACAAAACAATATATTTCCTTCATGGGATAATTTCATTACTAACGGTGTGTTAACATTATTATATAGAAGCAGAATTACCAGTTGTAATGAACAAATTCAACTAATATCATTTGCGTTGGTGGCCCTATGCGCAGGAGAGCCATATACTTGTGCACTTTAGAGAATAAGTTTGATGGTTTTGACGAGAGGCTTCCATCTGTCTCCTAAAAGCTGTGGGGCGGGGGGTGGCTCAGTAGGTAGCACCCCAGGCTCGAAATCTTCAGTTCCCAGGTTCGAGTCGCAGCTGGGTCAGCGCTGAGATTTATCGCAGCAAAACTCCCCGCCTTGCCCACGGCCAGTAGGGGGCACCGATGGGCTTGGAAAGACCGACGTCCGTGGCTACGCGTGCGGGAGAGCCATACCCTATGCACGTTTAAGAACATGCTGGGTGGATTTGACGGGAGGCTACCATCTGTCTCCCAACAGCTGTTCCAGTGGGTCCCCTCCACTAACCTTCTCTGAGCTTTCGGGGTCCTTGTGACCTGGCCATTTAGCCCATTGTGTGCAAAAAAGTACAGCTCAGAGTTACAACAACCCAACTCATTTAAATTATATTTGGGTGCAAAACGTGCAGTATACGTACTCCCCTTTCTCAGCATGTTTCCATTAAAATCAGAAAAGGCGAAATATCATAATGACGGTTTCAGGCCCGAGTTCCATTTCTGAATTTTTGTGATGTGTTTTATGAGATAATTAAATTGCTCATAAAAAAGTGACAGAAACATTTACCTGTAATTTGAGGTCTTGCAAAGCGCGAAGCGTTTCGTGTATCGATGCTTCCATCTCTTCATTTGGCGATAAGCGACCAATCTGCTCCTGAAAACGTAAACAAGTTGCTTTTCTTACGGATCGAAATAATTCAGCTATTTATGTACACATATACATTAAACATATACAGTTAGTTTAATATACAGGGTATCCGAAAAATAATGGTGGGATTTTGAAAACTAACATATAGGAAAATAATGCACATAATCAAAAAAGTAATGTTTTAATGGCAACTTGCTTCAAATAGCTTTTAACATAATGTGAACTTTGTAACCCTATATAAGTTTTATCGGTATTCCACTTCTTTCCAAACACACTGCAGCTTAACTTTGTTGCTTGCTCATTTGCTTCTTTTATTCTGGCTTTCAAATGATCCAAATCTCTAAATTTGCCCACGTAAACACAATTCTTTACAAAGATTTATGTAGATCGCGCTTTTTCTTTTTGAGTAAACATGACTAGACGACCACACACATTGAACTATCGCACACAATACTACACGGCGATTGCGGGAATGTAACGATAGCACGTCCTGTCCTCTGGTGGCCGCCCGTGTAACTGTTTCTGTGGGGGAATGCACAGGTACAACATTTAATGGGATGCCTTTTTGTGCAGTACTTTCGAAAACCTCAACATCATTTGTCGGATACCTTGTATACAAACTACCATAAATGAGTAAATTTAGGACTAATTAAGTGGTCATATTTTGGGTGCCCTTTGAGTGTGGTAATCTCCTCTGACTATTCTGAGTCTTGCGTTTGAAAGAATTCAAACAAACCAATCAATTAATGGATTATACAGGAAACCAATAAATTTATCCCATCAGATACTCATCAAATGTAATTATTATTTGATAATCAAACCAATCAAGCTATGGTCAAATAACAGACAATCAAAGGTTAATAATTCCTATCAAATAAAGAGAATAAGTTGGGGGAAAAGGCCTAATAATAAATGAGCCAAAATCGAGAGGCAGATATTGAAACTGTTATATAGGGAAATAGCAAACATTGAAATATAAACTAATAAAAAGAAATAAAAATAAAAACAAACAGGATATTTACATGATGGACATCAAGTTACCAATAAACAAGTATAACCCTATCAATCATGCATTAAACAACTAATAAAATAGCTATTTTTGCAATGAAAACATTAATATTGCTACAAATTTTAAATAGAAATCTGAGAGTGAGTTAAAATAAATGATTACCAACCAAATGATAAATGAACTAATTTAATTACAAAGGTAACTAGATCACATATAAATAACAATTTAAACTAAGCACAGATTTGTCTACCATCATCAGTACGAAGTTAAACATCAAGAGAATGTTTCGCAATTCTTAACTATATTTCGAATAGTTGTATTACAATTCTAACAAACTCTACTCAAAGCATAAAGGGAATCTTATTACAACATTCAATAAGCGAAACAATTATTTTTGTGAATATACCTATAAGTTACCAAGGTTTACCTTTCCAATTCTATATTTCGTCTTAAATATCTCGCAGGCACCAAATCTCCTTTACTTTTCCACTAGTAGACATCTTTGACACATTACTGCTATTAAATTAGTTTTCATAATGCTAATTTCGTACTTATAATACTTAATAGAAAACACTATAAAAAGACAAGTCAACTCTTTAGGGTAAACTTTCAATGTTTTCTCAACTCGTTAGAGTTTAAAGTCTATCGCTGTCCAACAGATTAGTGACGAAATTTTCACGCTGAGGCATAACGGGAGCGTCAGATAGCACCTGATCCGGTTTTTGTGTTGCACGTTTTCCTCTCGTAACAATAAAATGTTTAATTTAGCTTTATTGTTTTCGCAATAATTACCCAATCCATTCTTAAAGAAACATCTGTTTCAGAATGTTACTGGAGTACATTCGTCTTTTTCTCCCTCATGCAATGCGAACCAATCTTTCCCTTTGGACAGAAGTCCTCCTTATTCCTTTTATTTATGGATCAACATTTCAGAGGATGAGTCATCATATAACTTCGTAGCACTCGTCACTCCATTTTCATTTGATCTCACTATTTTAGAATTGATCTTTCTCAAATCTTTAACCGTTGGTTGAGATTCAGAACCAATTTCGGTTCCTAACTTCATTTTTGCACAAAAAGCCCACCTAACTTTCACTGTTTTCTATTATTTAACGCAGAACTATTTCCTCACAATTTTATTGGCCTTTTCTTACGGCTGTTGTATTCAAAATGAAGCAGAGTTACAATTCACATCTTGCCACATATTGCATAAACGATATTATCTCAAAGAGAACAATTCTTACAAAGTGAATTAATAAAAGATTTTAATTTTAGGCACTGAACTATACTTTTCGAAAAAAAGGAAAAATTCAATCATTGCAGCTACAAATCTTAGAAGCGAAACCTTTATGTTCCTAAGACATCGTGATTTGGAAACTTTCTAGTTTAACTGTGAGCACGATCCCACACGTCATACATTCAAAACATGCAGATTCCTCGATGTTACAGAATCAAAATTAAATTAAATCTGTCTCTTTAAAAATTTCCCAAACATCAAGGATTTATTACCAAATGTACCTCAACTCTGAAAATAACGAAATTTTTATTTGCCTCCGTTTTAACCCTCATCGTCTGCAGCATACTCACCAAGCTCACTCCGACTCTGAGCAGCTGGTTCAGCTCCATCTTCACCCTGTCGCAGAGTAAGAGGATCCTCTCCCTGTGCTCGTGGGACGTGTAGGCAGAGTCTGTAAAGTCCTGAGTTCGCTCCACTACAGTTTCTAAGGCACTGATCAGTTGTCCGCTGTAGGCAGGGCTCACTGTGGTCACTCGAGTCATGTCCACGTGGTCCTTAAAAGAGACAGAACGATTCATCTTTTAAAGCGTCTTTCGAGCAGAAAACGTTTTTGCCCAGAAACTTACCTTTATAAAAAAAAGTAAATAGTTAGGTTACCTTATAAAAGTAACAGTACAGTGAAGGATAAGTTGTTTTCCTTTTCGGAAGAAGTGAATGGGAGAAATCAGTATGCCTTAGAAACAATATAAATGCTTACAGAAGGATACCTAGTCTGCCAGAGTGAGTTTTTCCCCCTCTCCTGAAACTAGTTTTGAGAGAAACACGGTTAAAATTTTCTTCTCCCTCATAGATTTAATTTCGAAAAATGCAGCCCTGTTAGCCTTATCTCGCCTCAACTAACTGATGTTGGATAAGTTGGGTGAGAGGAAATTGAAAGCTGGATGCTTTTCTGCTTTCCCAATCCTGAAAAACGGAGAGAGGGAAATTAATAGTAATAATTCATTCCGTTCTCTTTTTACCTATCTTCCTATTCCTTTTCATTAGTTGGTTTGTGTGAATGTCAAAACAATTGTTCCACTTTATCTTTCGAAAGTAGAGAGCACTACAGTTTCGAATTAGTTGTCAAATGAAAACTCTTATGAGGACGTCGTAGGCTACTTCGAATTATGTCCCTCCACCATTCTTCCCCCTCCCAAAAAGAAATGGAAATTTCGAGCAATCCACCTTATCGAGTTATACTTTAAAATAAAGCTCGTCATGTCTCCAATGCCATGGACTACCTCAACCCCCCCTCCCCCCTCCTCCACAAAAGAGAGGAGAAATATGGTTTGCGTCTATTCGTCATATATCAAAGATATATATGTTTTGTGACAAAGAGAGAAATATAAATTAAAAAGTATAAAAAAACTATCTTCCTATATGAACTCTAAAAAACAGAAAAAATACTAAGTCATACCGATGGTGCAATCAATCACCGAATTTGTATTCACTTCAAAGAAAGAGAGGGCGCTGATTTACCTACGAAACAAAATTGCAGGCGCCCTATCTTCCTTTGAAGAGAATATGAATTCAGTGACTGGTTGCACCATCGATATGCTTTATTTTTATTTCGTTTTTGGATTGCCTACAGGAAGATATCTATTTTTTTAATCATTTAAATTTATACTTTTCTCTATGAAAAAGGAAAAAAGCATGAACGGTGAAGAAAATAAGAGGATATGGAAACACGTAAAACGGGACAAAATAATGAAAACAAATATGGGTTAAAAGGCACAACTGAAACCATCACAAAATCTTTCTGCAAATAAGAAATTAAAGCGTAGATTCCGCGTTATTCTTCTGGCCTACAAATGTGGGGGAAAATCCCAAATCATTGTGAAATGATCTTGAATGTCCGAAAAGATAAAAATACGGCTTTCATAATTGCAGCAAAAATTCAAAATTTTGTGCATTGTTAACCCTTTCACGACTAAGGGAAACATTTTTCCCATCTTAAAATTGGTGATTGTCGTATTTAATTATAACCTTATCTGCATTTTTTATACAGAATGTCAAAATAGAACGTATGCCGAACGCAATTACGTAAACGGGAACGTTTAGTCCATGTCCATCTTTGCAATAATGTTGCATCTGTACAATGTCCATCTTTGCCTCACTACCAAAAGAAATTGTTTCGCAGAATATCATAATTAGCACATCATTTTGTATAGTAATTTTATTTCATAATTTTGTATTATTTTAGTTAACATTTTGTTCTAATAAACCAATAAATAAAAGACATTGCATAATAAGCCTAACTATAATTTGTGTTACCTTTATAGTCCACTGGGAAAAATATTTCCCATAAAATTCCAAAAAAACTACACATTGTTATGTATTTTTCTTATGATTTTTATTTATTTTACGTCTAAACAAACTAAAATAAACAGTTACATACTAATATTTACTCTTAGAAACCTTATGGTCCTGAAAGGGTTAAAAACAATTTCACCTGTTAAAACGTTGGTGTTTATTTCCTGAGATTATTATTTAGAGATTTCTATGGAAGTCAGAGAGACAACAAATGCCCCATCTTCTCTATTTGCTTCGTGGGAAACAAAGAGGGAGAGATTTTTTTACCTTTTGCATTTCTAAGTTAAAAGGGAAGAAGCATCATACTATCAATGCATCATACTATCTTTCTGTACAAATCAATTATACTGTAATTAAATTATTATTTTAAGTAATATTTCCACACCATTGCACGTAGAGCTCTCTGATTAAAGAAATCAAATCAGGTATTTAGCCGGATTTAGGTATAAGCTAACTAAGCTACTGCTTAGGGCCTCACAATTTCGAGGGGCCTCAGAAAATAAAGTTTTTTTTGAATTTTTAAATTAATCTATTGTGCAAACACTGTTCATCTCAGTTGTACAGAGTCATCATTGTGTGCACCAATGCTAGTATAATGTTTTCCCCACATCTATTGCGTATTTAGTTTTTGGAAAAATCTGGGCAAGTAGGGGAGGGGGAGGCAAGAGACGCAATTGAGCCGGAAAGAAGTATAAAAGAAGACAAAGACACTGAATTTCCTTTGCAGCATATCATTTTCCCTTTAGTTTTAAAATCTTGAAAAGATTTGTTGAAACTAGTGAAATGTGCGCAAGTTTAATAGCGTTACGTCTCCATTACCCTTATTTACAAGTTTAATAGCGTTACGTCTCCATTACCCTTATTTACAAGTTTAATAGCGTTACGTCTCCATTACCCTTATTTACAAGTTTAATAGCGTTATGTCTCCATTACCCTTATTTACAAGTTTAATAGCGTTATGTCTCCATTACCCTTATTTAAAAGTTTAATAGCGTTATGTCTCCATTACCCTTATTTACAAGTTTAATAGCGTTATGTCTCCATTACCCTTATTTACAAGTTTAATAGCGTTACGTCTCCATTACCCTTATTTACAAGTTTAATAGCGTTACGTCTCCATTACCCTTATTTACAAGTTTAATAGCGTTACGTCTCCATTACCCTTATTTACAAGTTTAATAGCGTTACGTCTCCATTACCCTTACTAGCATTCTCAGAGAAGTGGTGTTGGGAGGGGGGAGGAATGCTCCCCTTCTAGATCCGGCTCTGATTTGACTTTAGTATTTTTGGGGCCTCTTAAACTTGTCACAGCTTAGGGCTTCAGAAGATTTAAGTCCGGTTACAGCTTTCAACTCTGTTACTTTCTTTGCATGGTGGCGCTGTGTTTGCAGCTTAACTTTCTTTGCATGGTGGCGCTGTGTTTGCAGCTTAACTTTCTTTGCATGGTGGCGCTGTGTTTGCAGCTTAACTTCTGCGCAGATGATGGATCTGAAAATTCAGCCTTTTACATTTCAAGGATATTGCACTAAGAATTTCCTAATGATTATCTACCTTTCCAGAGGGAGGGATTCATTCTATAGGTGTTACTCGCGTCTACAGTCTATCACGAATTAATGTTTCATTCACTATCCTAACCTCATGCCTTCCTATCGTCATTGCCTTTCGTTTTTCGGTTAACCTACATCACCGAAGAGGAAATTTCAGTTGTTATGCAACTGATAAACATCTGTGTCGTACATCCAGTGAATCTAACAAATGAAAGTGATGTACAAATAGTCTTAACTAACTGCAAACACTTTCTGAGCCTTTTAGCGTTCGTAAATGAAGTCAAGATCAAGGTTCAGAAAGAACAAAATCTGACGGAAAATATCTGCTGGCAGCTCCCTTATTCAGTCGGCAGAGACGAAGAGTGTGGCGTGCAAACCTGGCACAGATCCAGAGAAATCGAGACAGCTCTTTGAGCCGGAGGGAGCGAGTGGGGGGGGGGGGGGGTAACAGGGCGGGGCGTGGAAAGCACGGCTCGTGGGTGGTAGTAGAAGGGCATTCTAGATTTTGTAATTTTTTTTGTTCATTCGCCATCTCATCTACTAAAGCCCCAGAGCAATATGATGAACAACCGAATTTTGCATACTTTATCCGCTGCCAAATATAGCGAGTGTTGTGCATGGGTAGTGCAGCAGAGAGACTCAATTTCAAGGCTCGGCGTACGCTTCATTGGCAGGCAACTTGATACTCGGAAGAGCTAGGGTTTCCAAGGGAGATAGGGAGTAAGGAAGAGCCGTCATAAAGAAGGATTAGAAATTGCAAATTCTGAAACCCTCAAAACTTTCTTCTTCTTTCGAAGTTTGTTTTTCATCACCTTCTGAAGCAGCATGATAGGAATAAGTTTCGGAGAGAAGGGGGGGGGGGGGGGGGGGGCACAGCGCCGCTTTCGGGTCTGCCTTCCAAGGTAATTTAATTGTGATGGAATTGGGACGATATTTGAATCCGGAATAAAGAGTGGACGGGGAGTACTTGTCTCCGCTTCGATGCATTTGTTGGATTACTACAAACAAGTAAACGATCGATAGACTGGTAAGGGACTTTTAGAGAGATGGATTGAAGAAGCGGTTCAGTGATGTAGAATTCTATTTATAGTAAGAGTGCAACGAGTGCTGTAAATAAATAATGACGTGGATAAATTATGGCGGAAGTGACATTTTGGGAAGGAAAAGGAAACCATGATACGTGAGCTATTTAAAACAATCAAAGTGAAACCTTTTCTTTTGTTGAAGACAGAAAAAGCGGTCAATTCGGAGGGTGCCTTCTAACCTTGCTGATTATTTCTCAAACTGTTGAAATCGAAATGGTACCATTTCTGTTGCCCTTAAGGTACACAGATATTTGACTTTTACAATATATTGACCACACTCTAATGACAGAGAAATATTTAAATTCCGATTTCTTGTTATAAATTTTATAAATAAAGCTCGATTAATGTCACTAGAATTGGCTATTACTAAATACGCGCAAATTGCTAGTCATTTCCAAAGAGGGTCTGAAGATAAAAATAAAAAATAAACTGTTAATTTCACCAATGAAACCATGCGTCAGTTTTCTATTTTTTTAGTAAAATATTGTACAAACTCGGCGAAAAAGATGAGCAATATTAGCTGAAATTTTCTTTTTCAATTTCTTTCTTATAAGTACCGTTCCGATGGCTGAGTGGTTAGCGCGCTTGACTTCCGATCAAAGGAAATTGGGTTCGAGCTCCGGGTAAGGTATGGATGCTTGTGTTGTCTTTCTGCTGAAGCCCCGCCATCCTTTCAGACTATGGCGTTTAAACTGGCTCATGTCAGACCTCTGTGGCAAGCAGCTGCTTTAGGGGGTGTTTATTTGTTTATTTTTTATTCTTATGAATTGCTCAATGGTTTTTTGCCGTGCTGTTCCTGCTGAGGTCTCGTCTTCCTCAAAGACCTTCTCTGTAGCGTATTTTACTAACAGGCTCCTTTCACACCCCTGTGGCAAGCGGCTGTTTGTGGGATAGTTTGCTTTTATCTATTTAATTTACAACATTTAGCCGAATTTCAAACATTTCGTAATAGACCACAAAAAATAAAAAAAACATTTGCTCTGACGGAAGTTGAATGTCAAGTTAATAAAAAATCACCTCAAAACATACGTTCTTAGAGATTCTTCAAATATTACGTTTATCGAACGTAAATTTGTTCTTAAAATTGAGCCATTGTATTTCATCTAAAAAAATGTCCCACTAATTGATAGAAAAATTGATACTGTTTCAGGTGGAATTAAAATCTAATTTTTCCCCACGGAAGTAATGTAGGTACAAGAGACCAGAAACTCATCATCAAACTTATAAGCAGTAAAATGTCAGCGAAAAATATACGTAAATCTGCAGAAGTGTCGTCGCATCGATATCGCTTTGGTTACTCTAACGCTGAGGCAGCTGGCTCGGTTCCTTGCCAAATTCCAAGGGATACCATGAACACTCTTTGAGTAGTGGTTTCGTATGAGGGATTTTACCCAAGGTACAAAATGCTTTTTGGTTACACCTCTCGTAAAGGAAAAATTAAAAAAAATTAAATATAAATAAAAAATTAAAAACATATCTTCCTATATGCGCTCTAAAAAGTTAAAAATTAACGTAAAACATATCGATGGTGCAATCAGTCGCTGAATTTGCATTCACTTCAAAGGAAGATAGGGCGTCGATTTCACTACTCAACAAGATGGCCGGCGCTCTATCTTCTTTTGATGGGAATACGAATTCAGTGACTGATTGCACCATCGATATGCTTTAGTTTTATTTTCTGTTTTTTCAATTTATTTTTCTGCTTTTTTTATTGTACAAAAATAGAAACAGAAAAGGAAATTTTAAAAAATATCAATGCCACTAAAAATATCTAACTTCAAAAGCTTTCATTTGATATATGACTCTTACACGTTGACCATGTTTCTTCTCCAACGTTTTAGGAGAGACGAGTCATGTTTCAGATAACCCGTGACATTCAAGACGTCACAAGTTTCAATTTAAGATATAACCCGGTCCCCAAAGGTTCGATTCCCAAAACATTTCGTCCCCCTCTTTTGGTAAAGGGAGAATGGTGGTGAAATAATTCAAAGTATTTTCAACAGTTCTCACATGAGCTTTTATTTGACACTAAACTCAAAACTGCAGGCCCTCGCGTTTGATACGGATATAGAAGAACTACTTTGATGTTTCTTCTTTTTTAGGGGAGAAGAAAGCAAGGAAAGTTCGTTTCCATTCTCCACAACACTCCTCGCGTCAAAAGCTTTCATTTGACATATCTCTTGTTACGTTCAGCTCTCATATTTCCACTTTTTAGGGGGGAAGAAAACATGAAGGATAAATGTTTTATGGCCTATGACACTCTCCCTACCTCCAAGTTGTATTTGAACATAAATTATTAAGTTTGTCCCTCGAGTTCGAAAGATATGGTGGAACAACTGTTTGAACAAACACACAAACTGACCAATGACGAGCGGAAAATAATAGGCAAAAAATAGAAATAAAAATGAATTGTTCAGCGCCTGTACATTTAGCTTTCCTGCGCATATTTGGTAAATGACAGAAAGTCATCCATACAGGCGTAGTAGTAGTAGTAGTATTTCTCTATTGTTTTTTGACAAAGCATTTACATTTGCTTATTTATTATTCATTGAGAGGCGTTATTATGCCTTAATAAATGCAGAAATTAAAAAAGCCGGAAATTAAAAATGCAGAATTATTAAAGCGGCCAAATATTTGGCGCTTTAATAATGAGCAGCAGAGGTGTGAGAGGCAGGGGGCCTATAGATGAAAAATGATGAACTCAATCAGTTGATATGATATGCAAGTATGCCACTCTTTTCTCCTTCAGCACTTGCAAAGAAGTTAAGAAGTTATTTATTTATTTATTCAACGTTACAGATATTTGAGAGGTCCTTATACAGGCTTTCTCATTATACATTTTTTAAAAATAATTAACTATAATATTTTATTAGTTAATTTTCATTTTACTCTTTTGGTTTTTGTTTATTTACTTACTTATTTATTTATTTTTTAGATTCTTTCCATAAATCTGTAGAGATTAGAAATTCAAATAAAATTTTATAAATTTTAATTTTAGAATCAAAATCTTTCTGGTTCAAAATTAAATCAGTTCTAATCTCCTGAAACCCATGTTCCTCTAGTGATTTAAAGAATTTTTTACTTTGAGTTGTGTTGTTTATACAGTTAAGTAAAATAGGATGAATTGTTTCGGGTACGTTACAATTTTTGCAGTTTGGAGAGTTTGAAAGTTTAAGATAAAATTTTGTTTGATTTAGCATTGCTGTATTTGTTCTAAGTTTATAGAGGATACTTAATTGTCTTCTTGTAAACGATAGATTTTGAATATAATTAATATTTTTTGAAAGAACGTATCTAAAGTTGTTATTTTTTAATGATGCTTCAATTTGAAAGAATTGTTCGGTCAATTTAAATTCTATTTTTAATATCTCTTTTATAGTGTTATAAAAATTGAGCAGTTGCTAATTTTGTTACGTTTATGAGCATGTTTTGCTAATCCATTAACAAATTCATTTTCAATGATCCCTATATGACTAGGGATCCATTGAATTGTAATTTGATTATTTTTGAATTGTTTGTTAAATGTATTACGTGTTAATAGTTTGTAAATGTATATATTATAGTCTGATTGGTATAATTCTTGTTGTAATGTTTGCATGGCTCCTTTGGAGTCCACAAAAACTGCAATTTTACAATTATTTAAGTTATTTAAAATCCAATTAAATGTTTCTATTATTGCTATTAATTCTGCATGTATTACTGAAGTATTTTGAGGTAATTTAAAAACTGTAGAAAATTTATCTTGAGGAACAAAAAATGCAGCTGTAGAGGATACACTATCCATAGTAGTACAGATCCATCTGTAAAAATGTTGAGGTGATTTTATATTTTTCTGATTGAAAATTTTAAAAAATTCTTAATGCTGCTTCAGGTGGAATATTCTTTTTAGCTGTTATTAGAGGAATTTCACTAAACATTTCGGGTTTTTCATAACACCAATCAGGTATTAGATCTGTCAAGTCTCCTTTTAATAATTTTCTTAAATTTACATTAAAAAATTCATGTATAATTATATCATTTTGAAGATTTTTAATTAAGGGATTATTATTAAAGTTTTTGTAAAAGGGATGGTTAGAAAGTTTATAATGCAATCTAAGAATATATTTTAGAAGTAGAATTTTTTGTCGAATTTCAAAGAGTGGAATTGCCGTTTCTGCTATAATAGAAATTGTTGGACTAAATTTCGGTACTCCAAGTGCAATTTTAATGCACTGGTTCTGAATTGAGTTTATTTTTTTAAATTTTGTGTTTAAAGCACCTTGAATAAATTCAAATCCATATTCGATTTTAGAACGTATTAAATTTTTATAAAGTGTAATTAGATAGAATTGATTTGTTCCTCCATTTTTAAGGGTAAAGAATTTTAAAAAATTTATTAATTTAAGACTAGAATTATAATTTTTTTCCAAATGAGAGTTCCAGTTCAATCTGGAATCAAGGTTGATTCCTAAAAATTTTCCCTGATAGAGTAAAGGAAGTTTTTCTTTATTAATTTGTAAAGTAAAAGTAGGAATAAATTGCGCCTTTTAAAGAAGGGGATACAAAATGATTTTTTAACATTAATTTCCAAGTGCCATTTTTGGCAATATTCTTGTAGTAAATTTATTTATGTTTGTTCTGATGATATTACAGGTAGTCAGCAGATTCATTGATTCATTTCAATTGTTTCTAAGACCCTTTCTTGGTTCAATCGAAAACAAAAGTCAGATTACTACTGCATGGTTAACTCTCCTTTTCTCAGGGAGGTAAATAAGCAGATAAAAGTGCATTTTGATTTTAAAATGGACAATGCAATGTTGTTCCATGATAGTTCATTTCGAAACGCACATGAATCTAGGATATTAACTGACATTTACATTTTGCAGTAAATAAAATGGAGTGATCAACGGGCAAGATGTTTCTCTCTTCGGTCTCTTTCTTCCATCCACAACAAAATTAATATAAGCATTTTTTCCAATGAAAGATAAATTATTTTATAAAAATCTCCACTATTTCATAAATTTTGTGGCTTTTATTTTTGTTTTCTGCTGGTCCACTTGTTCATTATACTTTTCATTATTTTTCAGACGCCACCACTAATTTCACATCACGCGAGTCTCGTAAACTGCAGTTCCCGGGTTTGAGTCCAACATGAGACAGCTTTGAGATTTATCTCCGCAAAACTCCCCCCGTCTGCCCACGGTCAGTAGGGGCCACCGATGGGCTTGGAAAGGCCGTCAGATGGGGACGTTAATCTATGTTTCCGTGTGCAGAGATCCATACCCTGTGCACAAAAACATGCTAGATAGCCTTGACAGGAGACTTCTATATGTCTCCTAACAGCTGTTCCAGTGGGTCCCCCTCCCCCAATCTTCTCTGAGCCTTCGGGGTCCTTGTGGCCTGGGCATTTAGCCCATGGTGTGTAAAAAAGTGCCGCTCAGAGGTAAAACAACCCAACCCGAACCCAACCCTGGCCCTTTAGTCCATTGTGTGCAAAAAAAAAGTGCCGTTCAGAGGAAAAAACAACCTACCCATTAATTTTAACAGCAACACCAGATATCTGAGCTAATTCATTGACATTTATGTTACAGACCCAAAGTGATATTAGCAAAATATCTCAAAAGAGATAATAAAATATATACTATATATAAACAAAAAAAATGCATTAAATGTATTTCATTTCCTAAATGCAGGTTCTCTGTTTTTACCTCGCAGGCATGGACCTTTCTATCCATTTTCTTATAAACAGTTATAAGCTAAAGTTTTCAATTCCTTTAACGTACAACTGTTTCGATTTTCCAAATTAAAGTCACTGAGTGTGGTTAAACCACTGAATTAACCATTTGTGGATTGAGGGGCACTTAAGGTTCTTTTGGAACCGTCGTTGGCCACAGACAATGCAAATAATTAATGACACCTAAAATTAAGTCTTATTCTTGTACATGAAGTAAATGCAGTAGAAATGGATAGCAATTATATTTGGTATAATAATTAGGTAAATTGAATCATTGACCAGAAATTTATTCAATGTATACATTGAAATTTCATCATTCATTTTTCCAAGTCACTGCCACTGACTCAGTGTGAATAAAAATGATCTCAGATTTCCAGAACAATAAGATTTACCTCGAATTTCTTGATGGCGTTGTACACGTTGAGACATTGCTCCAATTCTTCCATCCTCCCTGTGTGGCTGTAGCCCGATCTTCCCCTCCTGCAGCCGTGACTTCCGTTCCTTCGGGGCTCCCCATTGGTGGATCCAGCCAGGTCAGGGATGACTCCTTCCTTCACTACGTAGTGAATGACATCCATTGATCTTCGCATCTGCAGGAAGACCGTGTCTCGATTCTCCCTTGCAGTCTCGCAGTTGGGGTGCCTCAGGCACGCCTAAAAAGGAAAAGATATTCACTCCATCACACTGATAGATAAAAGGAGGACGAGAAAGGAAGAGATTGGCAATTCATGGCTATCTACATAGATCTTTGTATCTCTCTACAAACTTTTTGTGACACATGGAGTTGTTCCTAGTTTGTCAATAGAGCAAAACTAAGCACATTTGAAGGGAAATGATGACACAGACCCCCTTGTGTAAATCGCTTTCGCAAAAAATTCATCCTCACCATTAAACAAAAAATGTACGCTGTTAAAAAAAGAGAGAGAGGGATTTCTTTTAGGATTAGACAGTGACCTAATGGTTAGCGAACTTGGTAGAGGATCAAAGGGAACCGAGTTTGAATCCCGGATAAGGCATGAATGTATCTTTTCTTGTGTTGTATATCTTCTTCAAAGGCGTATTATGATGGTAGTTTCCTCTCACACCTCTCTGCAAGCGACTGGCTGAAAGCTAAGTTATATCGTGGCAGATCTGTGCGGCGTTGCTCGGGTCCTTAACTTAATTGAACTCTCCAATATTTAGTACATGACACTTCCATTAATATACAACTCTTTAAATTAGAAACTGGTGAAATTTTCATTCACCATCATTTTATTTTTCAGGTGAGGGGTGTGGAGAAGAAAGAAGAGAGCATAATTTGAGCATAATTCCTCAAGGGATTTCATTTGAGGCATAATTCATCACGCTTAGCAGTCGTTTACGCATTTCCACTTTTTAATGTGGGGGGAGGAGTGTGGAGGGATACTCATATTGCTTTATGATAAGAGGAAGTTGCATATGGAATTCAATGATCCTAGTTCTTACCGTTTAAGAAAAACTCTCGTTTTTTTTTGGGGTGGGGGGGGGTGAGGTGGGCATAATATTTGGAAGACCAAAATCCCTTACATCAGACAGATGCAAAGATCCTTGATTTCAGAAACCATCATGCAAAATTTAGTTACAATCTCTAAAGAGGTCTCCAAATTCAAAATTCCATTACTATCACTTAAAGAGGTCTCCCAGATTAATAAGAAACAGCTTCTCATGAGCATTCCATGCAGCGCTACCTGCCGAGAGGTTACTTCACTATGGTTCGGCAGCAACCAATAGAAAAAGGTCCATTTTAAAATAATTCGGCTCCTAGCTTACTGATTTTAATGGCAGTTTCTCGACTCATCTTGGAACTGACTCTCATGGATGAAACTTTGTACAACCTTAATTATCATTCTAGACAGTACCTCATAAGTCCCCTTCAAAAGTATTTGGTTTTACTCTACTGACAAACAACGTCACGTGTCACAAAAAGGCCTTTTGTCTATAGATAGATGGTGCCTGTCAAAGTGCCAAAAAAACTGCCTATGTTAACATATGTTGCATTCCGTGGTCGTGTATCCCCATTTTAATATTTTTCATAAGATATTGAAATTGAGAGTCGCGGTTTCGCTGATCGTGGCTTTTTCAAGCAACTTAACCTTCGGATCAACAAGGCCTTCTTGTACATAGCAATGCATGTTTTGATGTAATACTCTGGCTTAAGTTTTAGGGAAAATATATCTTGCCAAACACATTAAGTCAACCCCTGACAAATGACGACATTTCTGTAAACTATTCAGTAAAATAAATATTCTGTCCTCTGTCTATAACTTTAGATGAGTTTAAAACAGAATTTAATAAATGGTAGCTAGCTGTAGAGAAAAATAAATCTAATTACGTCGTTTCTCAGGAGCGTCCATAAAATATTTTTAATCAATGATTTCATTCTAGAATGTGGATTGAAAGGAACATAGAAGCATAGAGCAAGGAAACACTAATGGATAAAAAAAATGAGCAATATTTGTTATTTGTATCAGAGTTTAAACACATTTTTTAATCATTTATTTGTTTAAACAATTGCAAATGAATCATTTATGTTTACAGATGTCCAGCAAAGTTGGCAACGTATCTGCAGGAGAGAATAACACATTGACATAATGTCTTACACCTTCTTTCTCTCTTCATCCGCTAATCTTAATGCAGTTACATCTTGTTGCATTTATTATATACTGTTTTGTATACTTCTTTTTAATCACATCCCACGTGAATACGTGTTTAAAAGGTGATGCACAAGAAACATTGTTTACTTTAATATAACGTCATATGCATCGTATCCGAGGCGTACCAAGTTGGGGAGGAGATATGGGAGATATAACCTCCACTTCACCGTTGACGAAATGAATAACACATATTTTCTATTATGGCAGCCCTCGAAAATCGGATACTCCAACCTGCGATCATCCACCCTTCCGCCACCGTCGGTAGAAGTAACTTGGGACGCCACTAAGTCGCATTTTATCATCTACCAAGGGAATCAGAAATTATCTAGATACTGTATTATATTGACATTAAAGTGTTAATTTTTTTTTATCTCACCTTGGAGGCCGTTAAAAGCATCATCGTCGATCTTTCTAGAATCACCTTGGCAGCTGACATCTGAGCTCGTCTCCTTTCGCTGTTCAAGTCCTGGAATCATTAACATCACTGTGATGTGCGAAGCATTATCGGCAACAATTTATCTTTCATCATAAATTAAATTGATGTGTTTTTATCATTTGATTTATGATAAATCATAATTAACTGAAAAATATTATTCAAGAGTGTTTTCAGCTGAGGCATTCGAGAATAACAATTTATGGTGTTATTACAGTCATCTTTATTTTGCGAGTACTTCTTTTTTTTTTCCTCTTCCTTCTCGCGCCGCAACGGATTCTGCTCTCTTCGCCTGAAAATTAACTCTCTGCGTCAGTGATGACGGATGAGGGAAGATTTCGTCTGATGGGAGGATGTGCAATTCAGTCACCAGACAGGAAGATGAAGAAAAATAATCTTCTTTAAAAGCAAAGGAAGAGGCTAATGAGAAGAGAGGGAAAAGCTCTCTTCTCCTTCATTCTTTCAATGTCGTGACGAGATAGCTTTAATTAAAGAATGTGATTTCACTAACAACGCAGATGTAGAAGAGGGGGAGCCACTTGCGCTCCCCAATTGGCCCTTCTATTTATCTGTGTTCTTTTACAAAGAATGAAAAAGCTGAACCAAATGAACTGAATGTTGTCTACGCAAATTAAAGGAGAAACAAATATTCGTAATTTTAATGTTTTTCTCAATAACTGGAACAGAATAATTAATTTTATATTAATGCATAGGTTCAACGCTGAATTGTGAACTGGACAATTCCGTTCTTTTTAAATGCCTTTGCAAATCAATTGTAATTCAAAATCCTATTTGTCACGGGTTTCCGGTTTAGAGTTAATGCTAGACGAAAGAGAACATCTTTAGAAATGCACGTGCCTATACAATTGGACAGTTTAAACAACCAGAACTAAGGCAAAATTATGGTAAATATATATATATGTATTGCAATACATAATCATTTTGCAACATAGTTTCCTTAAAAAGGCAGACAGAAAGGTAAAAATTAACATAAATTGCATTATTTAAGAAAACCTATTTGTTAAACAAAATAACGGATTGGCGTTTCGGCCATTCCTGTTCAATTCAGTAATCATTTTTCAAGACAAAAAGAAGAAAAAGCACCATATTTTTTTCAGTAGATTCAGTTCTTATTAGATATTTCCGTCTTTTTCTAATGTACCGTTACGCTACATTATTAGCTGTGCAGTATATTTTGAGTCCAAGAGAGAGTCTAAAATGTTTCTGGAATTTTCTCTCAGCAATAATATGCCGATGAAGTTGAGATGAGAACAATCTGCTGCATTAATTTAAATGTGTTATCAGCATTTCACAACAGAAAGGGGCGGGGTGGCTCAGTCGGTAGCGCGCCTAATCTGTAGTTCCCAGGTTCGAGTCCCAGCTGGGTCAGCGTTGAGATTTATCTCCGCAAAATTCCCCGCCCTGCCCACGGTCAGTAGGGGACACCGATGGACTTGGAAAGCCGCCGTCCGTCGGATGGACCGTTAAGCTATGACTGTGTGCAGGAGAACCATACTTTGTGCACGTAAAAGATCATGCTGGACGGTCTTAACGGGAAGATTCAATCTTTGTTTCATAACAAGTGTCCAATGCATTCCAGTTCCCAGGTTCGAGTCCCAGCTGGGTCAGCGTTGAGATTTATCTCCGCAAAATTCCCCGCCCTGCCACGGTCAGTAGGGGACACCGATGGGCTTGGAAAGGCCGCCGTCCGTCGGATGGGACGTTAAGCCGTGGCCCCGTGTGCGGGAGAGCCATACCCTGTGCACGTTAAAGAACACGCTGGATGGCCTTGACGGGAGGCTACCATCTGTCTCCCAACAGTTGTTCCAGTGGGTCCCCTCCCCCAACCTTCTCTGAGCCTTCGGGGTCCATGTGACCTGGCCATTTAGCCCATGGTGTGCAAAAAAGTGCCGCTCAGAGGTAAAACAACCCAACAACACAACAGAAAATTTTATCTTTACAAAAAAAAAGTAAGTAAATCGTAGAATCTGATTGTTGGCTCTTTGGAAAGAGTAGAATTCGAGTCAAGTGGTTCAAATCAAAAACAAAAATTACTGACAACACTGCAAATCGGCATCGTTTAATTATTACCCTCTACAAACGCAAAACAGGTATTTATTCCTCCCCTAAAATTCACGACTCCTTGGCAGTGTTTCACTTGTGAAATAATATCGTCGTTGCAATATTCAATAAAATGTTTCATCTTTTTTTCCAATACACTGGCTGAAGTTATTGAAGAGGAAAGAATCGAGCACTGATTAATAGGAGTCGCGACTGTTGTTAGGTGCTGGGAGAAGCAGTCGAGACAGCATCAGACATACACACACACACACCCTCCCTCCCACAACCGCGCACACGTGGCAGCAGTGTCGTCTCCTCGACATCGCGAGGAATCTTGTCCTTTAATCTGAACATTTTAATTAAAAGGCCGTTCAGTGGGAAGAAAATCCGAGTCCCTGTCTCCCTTGGATACAGGGCAGAGAGAGCGAGGAGACAGATGCTCTGAGGATCTGATGTGGTTTTGTGGGGGACAATTCCACCAACATCCTTGGCCTCACGAGACAGCGCTAATTAAGCCAAAAGAGCATGGGGGAGGAGACACGCTCGCGATTCGTCAAACACAGCTTCTATTATAAACTACAAAGGAGACATAATGTTAAAATGTCTGTATATGGTACGGGGATGTTTAATTAAAGAAGAAGCGCACAACAGCACGTGAACTCGCGTGGCTTTCTTCTTCATCACCTGAGAATCCGGAGCCGAGGAAATGCCCTGTTAAGTAGGATGAATGACAAAGAAGAGAAAAAAAAAACATTTTTTCGTGGGTGTCAGGAAATGCATTCATTGGTCATAGAATACTCGTGAAGCCAGCTGTTCATAAATTGCTACCGCAATGCAATCGTCTGCAATTCGTTGCAACCTTCGCTGACAGAGAGACAGAATGAATAATCGTATTAATCGCAAAGAATAGAAAGTCACTGCTTAGTGTAATATGCTGAACAAGGAAATTTTAACATATAAATTGCAAAACTGAAATATTTGATTTGCATTTGTGCACCCGAGAATGAAATGGAATCAAAAAACAAGGAAGGAATTTCGACTTACGTTTTGTCCCCTGCTGATGAGCTGAGCCAAATCAACCATCTCGGAGCCGAACTGGCTGAATGCTTTCACGAATTCGGTGAAGTTAGCGACATTCTCCAACCGATTCAGGCTGATGGAAACCTAAAAAGAGAACGGTCATTCATTCTCTGTTAATGCAATCAGCCGTCTCGGCACATAGAGCTTATCATGTTGCACACAGACGGCGCTCGCGAGCAATATTAATGTCACAGAAATCCAATACAGTCTTATAATTACGTAATGTGCCAATCGAATTAAGCACTTACCCGAATAGAAAAGACTCTTGTATCTTTTGGAAAACGAAACAGGCTAATGAGAATACGACATTGTTATGAAACATCACAGCAGAAATAATCCTTGTCGTTAATTTTGCATTCGTAAAATTGTGGTTGGATCTTGCTCCACAGTTTTTATGCAGTCAGACGATTGGGGGAAAATAATTACCACCTTTCTGCTAATTCGTAACATTTCTCCCAACTGTGTCTTACTGATTATCATTATACATTTCTCCGTTTTCAAAACAATGGACTCTTGTATAAATGAAATACCTTCGAAGGAACATGAAGTCAGGCTCACACTTCAAAGTTGAATTGGTAAGCATTATTAGTAGCTTTTAGTAACTCTGTTTTACTCACAGCATTACATAGGCTTACTAAGTTTCTTCATCACTACATATTACGCTGTATTAATCCCGTTGGCTTGGATATAAAGGAAAAGCTGTCTTGAATTTGCACCCATGGTCTTCTTTATAGGCAAAATGACACTCGCTCAAAAGAATGCCAAGACTGGTTTCACGTGTCTGCACCTGAGACGAGCTGCATTAACAGAGCCTTCACGTGCAATTAGAGACAGCCACTATCGGCTGATCCTAAGATTACGAAGATTAGCATCAGTAATAAAAGAAAGTGATAAGCTGACTGTAACTCAGCGGTCAGAGCACCTAACCTGTCATCAGGAGGTCGTGGGTCCAATCCTGCTCAAGACAATTTTCCCTCTATGCAGCATAGTGGTTGGCAACACTTAAAGGGAATTAACTTTAGAGGAAAACATTGCCATGCGCTGGGATTCGAGACCATGACCTCCTGAGGACACGTGAGGTGTTCTTATGATGAGGAGATTCAAAACTCAGTTCAAAACGATTCATGACCTTTCAATTAAATCAAAAAAATGAGAAATCGCTGTGAGAGACATCTTACCTGTTTCCGTCTCTCTTATTGTTAGCAAAAAATTAAATTATTCTCTATTGAAATGTCTTTAAATATTTTCAGATTAATGATTTAAAACAAAAGAGTATTTCATTATTTATAAGTTACATTAAGTCTTCAAATGCACAGAGAGAAATGTAAAACATTTTGACCACTATCAAATAATCTCGATATCGCGTCCGTTGTAGTTTCCCGGAAGAAACAAGACGAAAGATAGATTGCTGTCCATGGCGTTCATGTTCCTCCTGTTCATGTTACTCTGCAGACTGCTGCAGCAGTCTGAAGAGTAACGAGACGTGTTCACCGCCGCCATTTGTTTGCATTCCTCTTCCTCATCCATCCCGCTCCCGCTCTTCCCCCAGCATCCAGAGCAGTCTCTGTCGAGCAAACAGAGCCGAGTCTCCTCAGAAGCAGCAGTTCGTCGAAAAGAGGCTATCTCTTAGCGGAGCTGGAAAGTTACATTGTTAAGTGGCCCACGCGCAACCGCGCAGATGTCATCTCTAAACAATCTGACAGTCAGCGAAGTTAAATAAAACAGTTTCAAAGTATGGCTCGAGCACCTCACTTCGCCTACGTTGCGGGCTCTTCAAATTTATTCAAACGTTTCTCAATTTTTCATTGGGTTAGGAAACGGAAGAAAAATTTTCAAATAAAAGAGGATGAAAAAGTTTTAGTTTTGAATCCAAAGCACATTAATCGACGAAATCGTCAACCTCTTTGCTATGGTTGGTAAAGACTACGCTACTAACATGTTATAAAAATGAACAGGCTCTGCAGAATCACTGATGCTCTTCAATCGCTTCGCAGCCCTGTAGACAACTGATTAGAGCGATAGACCGTAACAATCAGCGGTACCAGTAGGCGAAACATGGGGAGAGGTTCATCCAGATCGTCATCACCTGTGTGTAGAGAGAGGCCTTCTTCACTAAACTGAACACAACTTATCCCATCTCCTTTTGCAGTTAGTATTATGACAGACAAATTATATACAGATTATTCTCAATATTAAGGAAATGGAGGCATGAGGGTCTGTATCACATGATGAGAGTATGCGAAAGAAATGATATACACCGAAGAGCCAAAACATTATGACCAACGCTCCTTTATGCAAATCGAAGCAACTGCAGGTAAACGACGGCGCGTGTGAAGGTCATGAA
Source organism: Ryuthela nishihirai (assembly GCA_038380435.1). NCBI lineage: Eukaryota > Metazoa > Arthropoda > Arachnida > Araneae > Heptathelidae > Ryuthela > Ryuthela nishihirai. Next base: position 58,553,268 of record JAWZYU010000021.1, read on the forward strand.
ACGGTATAAATAACACCTGATACTGAGCTCTGTTAATCAGTGTTATTCTTGTTCTTCAGATGGAAAAGGCAGCGGACTTAAGTAAATTTGACAAAGGCCAAATTGTAGTGGCCAGACGACTGGGTCAGAGCATTTCCGAGACGTCAAGGCCTGTGGGGTGCTCATGATCAGTCGTGGTTAGTACCTTCAAAAAGTAGTCCGAGGTGGAAAAAACTACGGACCTCCGGCAAGATGCGAGTCTACCACGGCTAATCGATGCTAGAGGTGAGCGAAGGCTATCCCGTGTGATGCGAGCCAACAGAAGGGATACTGTGGCGCAACTCGCCTGTGATTTGAATGCTAGAGACGGGAGTAATAAGTGCAATGCTTTGGGCATGTTCTGCTGAGAAACCCTGTGTCCAGTCATTCACGTGCAGGAAACTATGACGTCTACCACCTACCTAAACATCATTGCAGCCCAGATGCATTCTTTCATGGCAACGGCATATCCCTCTAGTAGTACCTTCTATCAGCAGGTTAATGTGCCATGCCACACTGACCGGATTGTTCGAGAATGATTCGCGGAACTTAAGGAAGACTTCCAGGCATTGCTCTGGCCTCCAAATTCCCCAGACATCAATACAATCGAGCATCTGTGGTTTGTGTTGGAACATATATCCGATATATGGCGGCTCAACCATGTAGCTTACAAGAGTTAAAGGATCTGATGGTAACATGTTGGTACCAGATACCACAGGACACGTTTAAAAATCTTGTAGCGTCCATGCCTTGCTGGGTAAGAGCTGTTTTGGCGACACGTGGAGGACCAACATCATATTAGGCAGGTAGTCACAACGTTTTGGCTCTTCGGTGTATCTCACGGTAAGATTATTTCTATCGACGAATATCTCTTTATATCACTTCCAATCTGATCTACAGATTTATCTGATGCCATAATGGCCGATTCTTCTATCATCAGTGAGACAAAAAGCGGTTTAATTTTAGTTGGTTGGTTGGTGGTTGTTTGGGGTTTTACAGCGTCTGAACCATTCAACTCAAAAAGGGCAATAAGTCCATGCTGCGCTAAACAATGCAGGTTGAATTTTAAAGGCAGTTTTTATGTGTATGAAAAAGTAGAAAACGACATGCTTAAGAGACTATATTGGGCCAAAGGAAGTTGGATTGTGAGAGAGCGATTCCAATTCTCTTGCAAACACAACAAATATTATTTTAGAAGTTTAAGAGTTGATATGCCAACGTTTGTAGGGTCGGGGGTGGCTCAGTTGGTACCTCGCCAAGCTCGTAACTTGCAGTTCCTAGGTTCGAGTCCCACCTGGGCCAGAGTTGAGATTTATCGTCGTAACACTCCCCACCCTGCACACGATCAGTAGAGACACTGATGGGTCTTGGAAAGGCCGCCGTCCGTCAGATGGGACGTTAAGTCGTGGCTCCGTGTGCGGGAGAGCCATACCCCGTACAAATTAAAGAACATGCCGATGGCTTTGACGGGAGGCTGCCTCTGTCTCCCAACAGCTGTTTCAGTGGGTCCTCTCTCCTCAATCTTCTCTGAGCCTTCGAGGTACTTGTGATCTGGTCATTCAGCCCATTGTGTGAAAGCATGTGCCGCTCAGAGGTGAAACAATTCAAACCAACCACATACGTTCCGACTGATGATATGAAACATGCGAATTTTGAAAAACGGCGATCTACGAGCGTTAGAAATGGTGATTGCAATCTCTGTTAGGTAGGGGGATATGTGATCTACGTGTAATCATTAGGAGTGGGGATCTATAATATAAAAAGAAGAGGTGATCTACTATTAACAAAAGATATAAGTGATTATCTTCGATTTACAAGCATTAGGAGTGATTATGTTTCATCTTCAAACATTGAAATGGTGAGTGTAGTCTACTAATGTTAACAGCTGAAACATAGACCTTCAAATCTAAACCTTTCGAATGTGGTTCCTGTTCCAATATGTTATCTTCCATAAGTTTTGTACGCCGATTTCAAAACTGGCATTCACATTTTGGTATCAAATAAGGATTTTTTTACGAGTTGCGGAAAAGAGGTGATGTGAAAAGTGGTTCCTCAAAATATGATCATTTATGCTTTTCGTTTTCTTATTTGGTAAAATGTAATATATCCCAATTTGTGCGCTTTGCCCGAAATGGGCAAAATTCAATTAAAGAACGAAAATAAATGACTTAATACAACAATCTTGTAAATACGAAAATGGAGATATGATTTTTGCTCATATGAATCGAAAACATAAAAAGGAGTGTGCCATTTTGAAAAAAATCTTTAAGTGATTGCAAAAAACTGGATATAATTTTTGACGCAAGTTACTACAGAACACATATAATTAAGGAGATCCACAACTAATTGTAGGGCTTTGTAACGTGCGATCTATATTGGGAAAAGCTATTTAGGAATGTTGGGGGTTGTAATAAATGGCGATATACGTATTTTGACACTATTGATCTTCAATGCGGAGATTTTTAAGAGGTTTCATCTTGTACGATCTCTGAATGTTAAGAGTGGTGATGACCTATCTGCAAATGTGAAGGGCACTGATCTGCGATTTGATGAGCTGATCATCTACTCACCCTGTCCTTGGCGCTCAGCAGTTGTTTCACTACGACCGTGTCTGCGAGGAGGAGGACCCTCGTGATGGAAGAGAGAAGAGCCCGAGCTGCTCGTGCCAGGTGGTGTTTGTCCGCATAAGGACGGAGCTGACCTCCGTCGTCGTGCTGAACCTCACACAGATGTTCGATCATTGACCCTGAAGGAAAATACCAAAAAGCATATTTTGAATGTTGATTAAAGGAATTTTCTCTACGATTGAAAAATATAGATTACATTCAGTAATAAGGTATCACAGGAAAATATCCCGTGGATAAGAAACACTTGAAATAATTAGCTGAAAAAAAATTTGTTTTGCCTTGAGTGGGATTCGAACCCACGTCTCCCAGAAATATGCTAGGTATGATAAAAGTCATCACACCATCAGAGATTAATCATTTTCTTCAGCAATATGACAAATACGCATTCCCGCATATTTTGTTGATTCGCCATTGGCGCCATCTGTGTCGGCAATCGGGCAACCAAACTGCCTCATACGATCGAAGTAATATTTGTCACTCAGAGCGTTGCAAAATTATATATAGCGTTCACAATAACATAAAACAAACAATATATAAATCACATGTTTACGTTAACAAAAACGAAACTCTTTTCGGTACTTTGAACAAAATTAAAGCAGGAAATGTGATGCCTATAATTCATTTTGCACTTTCAGGTTCAAATATTTTTCAAATGAAACATTTCGGTTTAGATTAAAGTATTATTAAATTTCAGACGATCTCAGAAAACATCATCAATTGTTAATAGCAGAGTGGTTGCAGTGCAAGAGAATAAAAATGCCCACAAAAACCACGCGACTCAGAACCTAATTGGCAAATCGATGGGCAGTAGAAAAGCAGGGGAATGTTTTCTATTAATGTCATTTAGCATACTACCAAACATGTACAAGTAATGGCTCTCCTACACAAGGAGACGTGGCTTAACGTCTGATTGGACGGACGGGTCCCTCGGTCGTCTTTGTGCTAAAGAAAGATCGGAGCTCCTCATTCAGTGAGAAAGGGGATGCCTTTGTGAATGAAGAGCTCTGACCATCCTTAACAACACAAAGGAATTCTCTTTCTCAATGAGGGGGAAAACCGGGTAATGTCGGAAGAAAATTGAAGGCTGGCATAACTGGGATCCGAACCTCTTCACCTCAGAAGACATTCCTGATGCATTATCTACTGAACCACCTAGTCATTCTTTTTGAAAGAGATTCGGGTTAGAATCATGGAAAAGGCGATGATTCTGAGAAACCTCTCTTCTAAGATCATAGAATTGTCTTTTTCTTCTTTGGCTAATCACAATGAGAACAGGATTCTGTTCCTTCTCACGTAAAGTGAATGACTGACGACAAGTTTCATTTTTCAGAATTACGATTAGTTCAGTTATATTTATATTCTTTACATTCAATAATAATAATAACTTTATTCAATTAGAATAAAATACAAAGGAAACAAACAAAATCACCAAAATCGAGCATCAAAACATAGAATGCAAATGTTTTCACTCCAATTGTTGCAACCAAGGTGTCACCAGACGCGTCCAGGTTGCATGCACTTAGCAGAAGTGTTTCTTTTCCTTTCTTCTCCTCCTCTAGGTAAATTTAATGACTAGGAAACGCTTACTCAATAGAATCTTTTTTTAGTATCGGCCATCTTGTAACATAAATACGAAAAAAAAATTCTAATATAAAGGTTATCACTAAAATTAATAATTTGTCTTTACCAGATGAAAGTAAAAGTGACATGTTATTATCATTAAACACCATTAAAATAAAGAATCAAATCTACTTTCTTCATTTTCTTTGTAAAACTTTTATCTGTGTTTTTTTATCTTCACTCAACATGCCCGGATGAAACAGAAATGTAGTGAAGAAGAAATTCGAGGCTCAAATTAACTTTGCAATTGACGAACACGCCGACTTCGTGCTGACGAAATGACGTGACGGGGACATCGCCAACGACGTATGAGATACGGCCACATAGGGAGCGCCTCGAGCGGTTTAGCGTTATTAACATCCGCAACTGTTTTGGCGTTTCATAAGAAAAATATTAGCTGCAAAGGAGATGGCATCACAGCAGAGTATAGCACGCATCATGATTCGCATCTCTGTTATTGGTGATGGTTTCATATCAAGACAAGAAAATTTCGAAACTTCCTCAACGCTAAGCGGCAGAAATTGCTTCCCGTGTGTGTCCGCACCCAATAGCCTGGTGGAGTGATTATGTGTCTGTGTTTCTGTTTGTTGCCAATCTGCTCGGAAGGGATGTGTCAACAGAAGAGGCAGATTGAGTCATTTCACCCGTGGACCAACGGACTTCGATCGCTTCGATGGCAACGTCTCCAACAGATGTCATCCAAATTTCTTTCCATTGAAGTCATTATTAATATTTACGTTTGCTGACGACGAAGTACGGTAATGGAGAAATCTGTAACTGAAGTTGCTCTATGGTTTTGGTCGTTCAACAGCAGACGATAAGTCAGAGAATTAGGTCGCGTAGAGGTCCGATTCGAAACTGATCGTCTGAGATGTGAAATGTTGCAAACACGACATGGAAAAGTCTTTTAAAGCTTCTTTTATTAAACTCATTTATAACTATTAAATCATTCCTGACTTAAGTATATTAATATTTTATAATTTCGGTTATTTCCTTTGCATATTTAAAAATTCTTTAAAAAAAATTAACATTGGTCAATATGCCCATATGCAAGCCGAATGCTTTAACTGAATACAGTTCTATGAAAAAACATCATTTTTGAGCCACTTCTATAAAGATTGATCACGAATTGATAAATTAGCTTTCTGCATTTACGTATACTTCATATTATAATTTCTTAACCAAAGGATGCTCAGAATGAAAACTACTGATGGAGAGAAACTGATCTGCTTTCACGATGAAATTGTTCACAAAGCAACATCGTATTTCTCGAAAAGCTTCCAATCAGACACGTGAAATTCCTGCCATTTTCAGATCGCAAAATTACCCTCGTGCCAAATAAAAAAAACGGAGAACAAATGGGACTAATAGAAGTTTCGTTCATAACTCTTCAAATACGGAGACGAGATGCATTTTCTCTTTTCAATCATATGAAATGGTTTTGATTGAATTCGTGTCAAAGAACAATTGTTAAAGGTTTCAAATTGAGTTCTTTTACCATTGATATATCACTTTATGCTACACGATGTGCAAAATTTCCTGGTCACGAAGACTCCATGAAGTAAGGCTAGTTCGGTGAATGGGGCAGAGGGAATCGACAGCCATTAGGACAGAGATGCGATTCTCTTATTGTGGGATTCTCTTAACAAATATGTCTCTTTCTCAAAAATAGAGTCAGCGTTCAAAGCATCAGGACCGAGCAACATTGGTGTTTCCCTTCTCGATGAAGAGAATGCAATATCAGCTTCTTAAACATACTACGAACCATAGAATTTTCTTTCTTGAAATTATCTTAATGATTTTCAGCAGTCGCTGAATTTATAAAAGTAGTTATCCAGGCATTGTTCAGGGATAAGCCCCTGTGGTCGCTGAAGAGGGCGCCATCTGTTGCTGGGATCAAGCGATCTTCACGTATTTTTCTTTTTCATTTTGTTCTCTTTCTATTAATTTAATAGCAATATATGGAAGGCAAATATTGTTTATACAGACTCCATTTCGGAAGAATTAAGAAACAGAATCGAATTACAAATATAAAATCAGAATGTTTCTAGTCTGCTTTATGTTTTGCTAATATTAGGTGTTTAGCTAATTCAGTTTTATTTTGCTAGTTTTTATTGTTGCTTTGTGTTTTTTAATTCCGTTTTGTAAAGGTCTTCCTGTTTCTCTAATATATGGTAATTTGATTTCACGGGTGTTCTTATAGATTACACAAAAAAGACCCGTAACGATAATAAAAACCAATAACTAGAAACCAGACTTCCTAAATAGCGCTTCTCTAGCAAATGTAGTTACCAGAGGATGGCAGCAGCGACTGCTTTAGGATAATTTTAAGTGAGAAAATTTGTGTCTTTCTTAAATTTAAGAAACTGATATTAATAAACAGCAAAGACAGCCGCGGACGCAATTTTTAAAAGAAGTTTTCGATAAAAGAAGAAAATATTAATGCTGAAGGCGTTTCGTAACGACAAGGACCGGCAGACTGTTTCTTGTAGAAAGATTCCTGTGGTATTGTACTATGCAGTATAATGTGGTGTGAACATTTTTAGTGTAGTTAGAAAATGTTCTTGAAAGTAAGAAAAATGCGGCCTAATAAACAGTCACGGATTTATGTAACACGCTTTGCATGCAAATGAAGCAGATTTGAGTGTCTTCATAATCGCACGAAATTAAGACTCTAATGCTTCTCACCTGCTGCTCGAGTATCTCTGCACGCTTCGTACATGTCGACTTTAATTTCTGGATTGTCATCAGCAATGGCCTCCCCCACGGACACGAACCTCTCCACCGCCATGTGGACGGCCTGGCCGCTGCGAACGATCTCGTTCAGGGTCTTGTCCCCACGAAGAGGTCGGTCACGGGAGTTGTACGTAGAAATCTGCAAAGGGAAGAAATAAATTGAAATTTTGATAAACATCATTTCCAAAACCTTTTCTGCAAAGGAAGTGATTTATGAAACAAATGGGTTTCAAAATTATCTGAATGAGCTATTTAAGCTAAACAGATGGTTTTAAAAGTCCGTTATTAATTTCAGATAGAAAGGTAAATGTATAGACTGACTACATAAGAAATTAATTTGGATACAATGTCAGCTCCATATAATGACCTCCTACAAAGGATGTTGATAGTTTCAGATACTTAGGTATGATTAATGACAGAAACTTATTTAGAAATTGCACGTCAAACATTTTATCAAAACTGAAATATATGATGAAGTCAAAGAGTTATTTATAAAAATTCTTTAAAATATTAATCTTTATTTGATATATGGGGTTAATTCATGGGATAGTCAATGCGAATTATACGTAAAGTCAATCATTTCGTTTATTCGGGGAGAAAGTTCCTTCATTTAGGTATTTTATAAAACTATCTGGTTTGAAAACCGTGATATATATATATATGCGATATATTGTCGAAAGAACGAAAAAACATGGAATTAAACTGAATATGTATTTAGGTGAATGAGAAATTTTCAGAAATTAATTTTGGGTCATTTAATTCGTGGAAGCCAATTGCTTGCTGCACACAAGCCAGATGAACCGAAAAAGGGCTCTGGGAATATTTGGAAAAAAGACACTCGGTGAGTATCTTTTGTATATATCTTCTCAGTAGGGAATGAGACTCACTGGAAGCAGACTCAGTAGGTAACTTTTGTGAGACCCAGTAGGAATCTCAGTAGGGAATGAAACTCACTGGAAGGAGACCCAGTAGGTATCCTTTGCGAGACTCAGTAGGAATCTCACTTGGGAATGAAACTCACTGGAAGGAGACTCGGTAGGTATCTTTTGTGAGACTCAGTAAGAATCTCATTAGGGAATGAAATTCACTGGAAGGAGACTCAGTAGGAATCTTACTAGGGAATGAGACTCAGTAGGTAACTTTTGTGAGACAGTAGCAATCTCAGTAGGAATGAGACTCACTGGAAGGTGACTCAGTAGGAATCTTTTGTAATGCCATCCAAAGTGTGTTTTTAACATACGAAAAGCTCGGCTCTTCCACTCTCTTCCAGAGGGGGGTAATGCAGAAGAAGAAAAAAATTTGCAGTCTAACCAGAGAATACGAAGCCTTTCCAATTGCTCAGCCTTTCGTTTACGATTGGCTGAGAGAACGGAACTATTTTGTCAAGAGGAGAAAGGAGAAAATCCGATACCGAAAGCTTCCGCTTTCTTGCACATTTTTAACGACAATTTCTTTAAAGAGAAAGAGACACCCGTGTAACTAACTGAAGGCAAAAATCCGGAAATAAAACGGATTCTGTTGGGACAATAGCGATGAAAAAGTTTTCTTTTTCTCAAAGATGTAGAAATATAATTAGAATGTTTTTATTTTCGTTTGCAGGATATTGGTAATTATCACACTAAGAAGTCAAAACCAGATATGATAAAGAAATTTCATATTTCCCCGGTAGCTCTTTCATTTCCAAATATAGAATCACAATATTCTTGGATTTTCGCCTCCTGAAGCATAAAATTTTCTCCTCCCCCCCCCCCCCCTCCATATTCCAACTGGAATATTTTGGAGAAAGATTTTCTTAAACGGAAGCAGAAATATCAAAGGAAAACGCCAATCTCCCTTGGCAAATTGTTGGCTGCAAAAATTGAGGTTTGTTTTGAGTGAGACCCGAACTCGCATCTAGTAACACGTGTCAGGTGTTCATCACTACACTATCAGGGGGACAACTATTTCCACCCTAATTATGACCCTAAACCTAACGGATTTTTTTTACTTACCTCCACGAGCGAAACAAAACAAAAGGAAAGTTTGTAGTCATAATTAGCTGAGAAAGAATTAGTCGCTGATAGGTTATTAATTTCCTGGTGGCTGTGATCAGGAGATGTGGGTTAGAGTACGGTAAACGGCAAAACTAAATTTTTTCAGCAAAATCTTATTTATATTATGTATTATATAATATATATATAATACATAATATTATATATATTATATATTTAATACTCGACACTAATATTTTTATCTAATATAATATCTAATTATTATTTAATTAGCTAATATTTTTTCCCCTATACTCAACACTAATATTTTTTTTAAATACTCCTTTCTGACAGTTGCGTAACCGAATTTTCTAATCCCACATTCCTCGAAAGCATTTTTATGGTTTATTGACTCAAATGACAAAAGTTTATTTTTTATTCTGATTTCATCTTCAAAAACTAAGAACTATCAATAAATTAATTTGATCAAGTCCAAAAATTCCTGATCAGAATGAACCGAATAATAGATTTGGAGAAACTTCTAAATAACTCTTATCAGTGAGCCAATCATTTTAAGCATTTTTTGATGGCAACGCACCGTAATGGGATCCATTAATCGGGACCATAAATTATGAACAGCTGGAACCATGGGAATATGTTAGGCCGAGAATTTCACTTTGTTTACAGTGCGCAGTTTCAGATGTGGAGACTGACTTCGAAACAGATCAATAACAGTTACGGAAAGCCGTTTCTGCAAAGGTCAAAGGTGAAAGAGTGACTTAGTCTTTGAATGATCTCAAAATTACAATACTGGAGCTAACGCCGGACGATGCATGGCGGGAAACAATTCATTACCATAAACTGTGGGATTCTTGATAATTATTGTCTGCTCTTTGACTAGTTGATCCACAAAGAGATCGAAACCAGAACGGCGCTGGAAATTTCAACCGGCTGTTCTGGCTTCATGAAAGAAAAAGGATGAGATTGTCAGAATCTAAACCGATCCATTCCACAAAACACTTTCCTAAAAAGCTTTGCAAGCAACTTCTGAATGAATTTTCCACTGAGGGTGTTTTTACTTTAACAATTAACTTTGGCAGTACAATCTTTTTAAACAAAATAAAGTCTAAATTGCGAAATTATACGGATTGTGAGACAATCTGAGAAGTAAGAACCGAAATCAACAAAATCCGGAATTAATTTGATTTAATTTTTCACGAAACCAAAAAAATAGTTCGTTAGCAAACTAATCTAGCAACCTGGATTCCAGAAACAAAACCACTTCCTGCCGAAACAAATTCAGGAATTGAATTTAAAGCAAACTTCTTTTCTAAATAGGAGAGGCAGATATCGCGTCTCCAATGAGAGAGGGTATCAGCTACTGAGAGCGATTTCAAAGCTCTCAGTGGCTGTTCTCTGATTGAGCTTTTAAGAGTATATTTCAAGTGCGAGATCCCTTTTTTTAGAACGGTTGAGTTACACTGAAGTACTAGCAAAATCCCGTTGAATTTCAATGGGACCCTCAGACATCTCCGAAACAAGTTTCCTAAAAGCACAGGGACGGAACAAGTAGGTCACGGGCCCTGAGAAAGGGCACTTTTTCCAGCCTCAAATTATTTCAATAATTTTGCATACCGCTAAGTTGTCGATTGCATTAAACTCCTTATTTCTAATTACAGTTTTCAAATTTCATTTAGGCAAAGCCAGTGTTGTTTTAACTACAGGTATATATTTATTTTGTGATAATATCTCTTCGGTCAAGATGTAATTGTTGAAGACTGAATGTTAACTAAAAGATTTTGCTGAGAGTGTGACATGAGTCAGAATTTAAGTACCATAAAAGTACGATTTTTAAAGGAGTTATTGGAGGAAAATATGTTTCTTTTTATAAGGTTATAACTGGATGTCAAAGTCCTCAATAACACTATCGGGTTGTTTTTCTACCAACTTCCTTTGTATAATCCTAAAAATCGAAAGCGCCGTCATACAATCGAAAACATGCATGTGAACAACGCGAAAAGAAAAATGAATTAGCAATGACGTTGTCCACAATTTAAATGCATAAATGAAAGAATGCAATAGAAGGAAAAATATGGGGAATACAGGTGAGTGCTCTAGAAAGCATAACAATTTTTAAGAGAGCTTTTAATTTTGTTTTGTTAATTACAAAGGAATTCCGTAGAGAAAATATTAGGAATATGCCATTCTTTAACTGCTTCCTGTCCGGTTTGACTTTTTCCATTGAGAAAAATGTTTCTCGAAATCTAATGGATCGAATTCTAATGGACCTAGATCCAGAGGGATCTAGGGTCCTGGGGCACTGCCTCGGTCTAGTTCCGCCACTGCTAAAGCAATAAAACATCCTTTGAAAGTAAACATAAGTAAGTTACAGGAATGTGGAATTCGAGATGCTTTTATTAAATAAAATGAAACCTCGAGAGATAACAGATGGCGCTGAGGTTTCGATCAGGAATGGCCAACTTTCATTTGCTTTAGGACCAGGCACGAGGGCTATGAATCGTAATAATCTGGGCTCGAGTGTTTTATCACTGAGTGGCATTTTGCACACAATAGGCTCTATGGTCAGCTCACAAGGGATCAGAGAAGATTAAGAAGGGAACCCCCTGGACAGCTGTTAGGAGACAGATGGAAGCGTCCGATCAACGCCATCCAGAAGGTTCTTTAACCCTTACAGTGACGGATTTCGGAAACGGAATTCACTGTAGAGGCAGAATTAATTTTAAAATGTTTTCAGAAAATAAACAACTCTTAATTATTTTCGTAACTCTTACATCTTAACGAATATATCCGATTGGAAAAATGGAGATAGAAAGAAATTTAATTGCAATCTTCAAATTATTAATGTTTATTATGATATTCAAATTTACAGATTTCGAATATGGTTTTCCTTGGGCATGGCAGAAAAAGTTACTGAACGTTGAGCCACGTGTTATCTAATTTGAGGATCGGTTTTCCTGGCTTGAGGCAACAAGAATGGCTTTCGCACGTGAGCGTACGGGCATCCTTCCTCTTCCCCTCCCCCCCTCTCTCCCGCAGAAGCTTCGAGACAAAGTTTATTGGGCAACTTTCTCGCCTCGATTGGCCCCAACCGCTTCCGGAGATTATAGCGATTAGGCACGCGCCTCGAAGATGACGGACCACTTCGCGTCTGCCCGGTGAACGGCCGGCATAAAGTCTCACGCGCAGAAACATTAAATGACCGCAACTGGAAGAGCTGGTATCATTTCACGGAAAGAATGCGCTCCACGATGGTGAAAGAGACAAGGGATGATGATGATGATCCCGTGTCCAAGAGAAAGATCCTCCTCTCGGCATTCGATTCCTCTCAGATGCTGTGAGCAGTCTCTTATGTAACAAGCTCACAGGAAGGCCATCTAGTGCATTCTTTAACGAATACAGGCAAATAATGATTTACCTGACCCGAATACGCGGAAAAAAAACAGTGCCATTCAAAAAATTCGCAGTTTATTATAATTTCTGATTTACATATCATTATAATAATCTTTCTTCCATTGTCTATACATATAACAACAGAATCGTTAGAAGTCACAGAGGATTTCGAAACAAATATGAGATTAGAGTTTTTAAAACCTAACATCTGACAGCCCTGCACACGGAGTATTAAATTAACACAGGAACAAGGCTAAATCTTCAACTGAACAAACGACGACTTTTCCAAGTCGGTTGGTCCCCCCTCCCCCCGCCAGAGCTGGGATTATCAGAGAAAATCTCCACCCGGCACAATAGTTTTTCGTTGTTTTACCTCTGAGCACGTTTACCTCTTTTATGCACAGAATGAGCTAAATGCCCAAGTCATAAGGACCCCGAGGGTTCAGAGAAGATTGGGGGAGGGGACCCACTGGAACAGCTGTTGGGAGACAGATGGTAGCCTCCCGTCAGGGCCATCCAGCGTGTTCTTTCTCGTGCACAGGGTATGGCTCTGCCTCACACGGGGCCACGGCTTAACGTCCCATCCGATGGACGGCGGCATTTCCAAGCCCATCGGTATCCCCTACTGACCGTGGGCAGGGCGGAGAAATTTGCGGAGATAAAGCTCAACGCTGACCCAGCTGGGACTCGAACCTGGGAACTACAGATTACGAGCCTGGCGCACTACCGATGTTAGGAGACAGATGGTAGCCTCTAAGGCCGGATAAAGGGGGGGGGGGCATCCTCACCTTGAGAATACCACTTGTGCATATTTCATGCTTTTCTTCAAGACAGTCTTAAAAATCTCTAAAATTAAGGGGAAAGTATTACATTGCAATGCAAATCCAATCGTTTGGCCTCTTCATTTACCTTTTTTTGGCTCGATTGCATCGCTTTCAACCATCCCCCATTTTTTTCTAGATCCGGGCCTGGTAGCTTCCCATCAAGTCCATCCAGCATGTTCTTTAACGCGCACAAAGTATGGTTCTGTTGAACGGTGTTGTTGGGCTGTTTTATCATCGAGCGGCACTTTGTTGCACACAGTGGGTTAAATGGCCAGGTCAAAAAGGACCTCGAGGGCTCAGAGAATATTGGGGGTAGGGGAACTACTAGATAGCTGGGGCGGGGTTGGTTCATTCGGTAGCGCGCCCGGCTCTCGGTCATTAGGGGGTACCGTTGGGCTTGAAAAGTCCGCCGTCCGTTGGATGAGATGTAAATCCGTGGCCCCGTGTGCGGGAGAGCTATATCCTGTGCACGTTAAAGAACACTCTGGATGGCCTTGACGGGAGTTATCATCTGTCTCCCAACAGCTGTTCCTGTTGATCCCTCCCCCAACTTTCTATGATCCTCGGGGTCCTTGTGGCCTGGCCATTTAGACCATTGTGTGCAAAAACGTTCCGCTGAGAGGTAAAACAACCCAACTGCACAACTGTTAAGAGACAGATGGTAGCCTCACGTTAAGCCTGTTGCTTAACCTGCACAGGGTATGGCTCTCCCGCACACAGGGCCACGGCTTTACGTCCCATCCTACGGAAGGAGGCCTTTCCAAGCCCAACAGGTTCTCCTTTCTGAGCGAAGGGCAGGGTGTGGGGTTTAGCGTAGATAAATTTAAATGCTGACCCAGCTGGGACTCGAACCTGGGAACTTCAGATTACGAGCCTGGCACGCTACAAACTAACATACAATAGGGACTCGAACTTGGAAACATCCAATTATGATCCTGGCTCAACCAACCCTCGCCTCTTGTAGCTCTGGCAAATCTAAATTGGTTCGTTTTCGTATTTGGGTGAACCTGTATGCAATTTGGAAAGCCAATGATAATCCTTTCGCAAATTTCTTAAGAAGTATTCAAGAATATTTTCAAATGTAAACTTTTATGTTCCGATTCTATCCAATGACTGAGGCCCAATTGCTTACGAGAAGTTCTCGGAGCGCACAAACTCTCGTCGAAAAAATGGTTCACTTAAAAGGAAGAATATTTAGTTCGAAATCTTCCACACAAAAGTTAACTCAATCCATGACAACAAGGAAACCAAAATCACTGAAAGGTAAGAAGAATGTAAGAGTTTCAAAAGAGATGTCAGCAGCAGAGTTTGAGCCGAGAATTTCTAAAGGTTAACTTTCGCCTTACGGATGGGATCCATTATGGATCCCGCTAATACTTTCTGTAGCATTTCATCCAACATCTTCCTTCCCTTGGTTAGGTTATTTCTATTATGCCTTAATTATCTTAAGATGCAATTGTTTTTTTTAATTGTTTTTCTTTTTGTTCTCGTGATCAGTTTAAAAAAAACCTTGACCAAAATTGACTCTAATTTTGTGCCGTAATGCGGAGGTTAAGCTGTTGTCGTTGTTTTTAATAACAATAATTGTCGCAATTAAGGTTCTGGATATTCTATCTCAACGTACGGATACAAATTGTAGCATGAAATCTCTTCGATGTCTTTTCTGTATTAAAAGCAAAAAGGACAAACTTTCTTTTAAAACTTAAAAATAATTCTCCGTTCCCTTTGAAATTATTCATTCATTAAAGGGAAAGTGTTTCCGTCTTCATATAAGGCTTTTTACTTTTGCTTTTCCGACTGGAAATAATAAGTTTCTTCCGCTAATCTTTAATGGTTTATGTTGTCATTTTTCGTTCTTTCCCCCTCCCCCCACTCATTAAGAAGGTTGTCGTTTACCTAACGGGCATTATTAATTTGCTGCGCAGTTGCCGTCTTCCCGTTTCCTCGAGACTAATCATTGCCCTTTTTTTCCGTTTGCTTTCGGCGCTGATGGCTTTCACTCACAAACAAAAGTTCCAGAATTAGCAATGACGAATTTAATTAGATCGCTTGATTCGTTCTCAAGATTTTTTAACTTGTTTCCACTGCCCTTAATTTAAAAATTCTGATCATTGTCGTTCCAATGCCACTTCGTAAATAACATACGGCCAAATCGCAATTGCTTATTATTATTCTTGGAAAGAATTTAATTCTGTTACTTTGGGTTGTTATTATTGTGAAGGTGATCTCATTTCAGATAGTGACTGGTGGTGGGGAGAGAGACAGACACTGGCATACCCAACATATACTGGGGGCAGTGCAATGCTACCACACACTCGCATAAACATATTGCATAGGAAAAACATCGGATTAAATGGTTTATTATCTATGATAAGATATTGGGGGGGACATTCTTCCTCCTCTTTCAATACTTCAAATAACTATTGATGTATCAGTTGGCAATCTAGCATAAACCGAAGTTCGTCTTCTCATTAAAATCATCTAGTGTGGCTTTTTCAAATATGTGTTTCTCGGATGTGTACCACGGATAATCAACTCTTCCGATGGGCGACGGACTCTCGAAGCATGACCAAGGGCAAAGCTTCAGCGAGGGTAATAACTCTCTGGCCTTGATGCTGTCTTGAAAATCTCAGGTACGGATTCTGGCGCGTTACCAACAAGAACTGTTTGCCTCTCTTATCGCAGCCCTTCCACTCCTGGGAAAGAATGGAGGAATTCACCTTGGAAAAGTAGTTCGGCTCTCTTTAGATAATTGTGCCATCAGAAACAAAGATAATTCAAGTAAATGGTAACCTCAGTGGAAAAGATTCCTTGAGGTCAGATGTCACGAGGCTTGGCCTCTGTTCATTGGAAAAATACTCCAAAAATACTAAAAGAAGCGGTTAAATTTGCCAATTTTGCGAAAAACCGCATCACAGGTACAAAAGTTTCAGCTGTAAATTGATTTCATCAGGGAATTTTTTCCCACAAACTGAGTGCATTAGCAATATATTCGAAAACAGTGTTCCTCCCGCAATAATCGTTCAGCATCCAGGATAGCCTTTGTCACCATCTCCATCAAAATGAGATCTTTTCATCATCATTTAACACAAAACAGAAAAGTAATGAGTGCGCGTGCTGCAAATGGCAGTCCTCATATTTCAATGTCACCCATTACTTACGAATATATTGCATTAAATCGCAGAGGCATCCGATATTCCAGACGCTGATCTAATTTGCATACAAGTTTTAGCTCCACCCTTTAGCATTAGGCACACTGAATCCGTTTTCCCTTTCAACAGCACCAAATGCGCCTAATTGTGACGGTGAATATAAAAAAACTGTGACGGATGCATTCATCTTCTCGTAGAGTTCCAAAATCAGGCCCAGAAAGGGACTCAAATTGTTCTTCACTGAAGATGTTATTACCTCAAAACATTTCTTTGCATTATGAACCACCAGATGAATGATTTGCGAAGAGTTTTCAAAAATAAATTTTTCCATTATATGTACATTGGTATGCAGTGAAATGTAAATTTGCAAATGGGAATCTAAAATGAAAACTCTGTGACTTCTAAAATATGCCTTTTAATGGCAAAAATATGACTGAATAAAAATAAGGATCTCCATAAAATTCATCGAAATCTAGATTTTCGATAACATTGATACGGTATTTAAAGAATTGTGGAAGTTGAAACATTATTCCAGCTTCCATAACACTTGAAATGCCAATGAACTAGTTCTGAAAAACTCTAGATTTAAATAAATTTAATTGAGATCTTTCATTTTTCATCAATTACATTTTTTCTCATAAATGCTTCATTTTAGAAGTTATAGAGCTTCGATCATTCTTTTCGTCTACCAAAGAGGCAGTTGACATCGTCTCATTTTGAACTAAAGACATCGAACTCTTCACCACAAATTGCGATAGAAATTATTCACCTGACATTTTAAGCGAAACGATATCTGTCTCAGCTTTTCTCACCAAGAGCCTAAACATTCAGCATCAAAGACATTCAAAGTTCGGTGCACTGCTCTGTATTCAAGTCAGCAACCTTTACGCCAGCACAATTTCTGATGCAGACACATAGTCTCGCAAACTAAATGCTTTTGCGAGTGCACGTGGCGAAAACTTGCATCTACCTGGCCGAAACTGCAGAAATACTTCTTCAGTCTAAATTAGTTTCTTCCTTTGAAAAGACAACTCCTTCTTTTCGAATCGATGGGGATACAACACGTCACTTGTGGGGTGACATTTCGATGACATGACCTTGACAGTTTTAGAATTTACGAAAAAATGTAGAAGCATATAAAATTCATTATAAAAAAAAATGCACTTAGTGTTTGTGCATACATCTTACAAACAATCGTTAAACTGTTGCCGATCACCCGCAAAGCTTATCTGCAGGATACAGACTAATTTGGGATGCAAATTATTTTCAGCTATTTGCATCTTCTTATCAATACATACATTGCAAGATACTGTATTTATATATATGTACACACACACACACTCTGTTTAAATGCTAGCAATTACATTAATATGACATAAGTGTTAGTTCTAGTTAATTTTCTTAATAAGTTGAATATTAACATGCAGTATCTAATTTAAAAAAACTCAAGTTCAAATTTCAAAAGAGAGCAACTTTTTACAGAGATACAATATTTCTTGGCAAGAGATTAAATTTATGTGGAATTTTGTAACTAATAAAGCGTTTTCCACAATTATCAATAAAACATGACAATTTATAGTAATTATTTTGTTTCAGTCTTGTATTCCTTTCATGTTGGATATTTATTTTATGTGTGTTGTCAAAGAGATTTTGGAGTACCAAGTTGTATCCGTATAACTTAGTGAAGGAGAGAATGCTTAGGTTATTCATTCTCTCTTTAGGTATTCTGAAGTGTAAGCGTTTGCTATAAAATAAAACGTGTTTAGCTATTGTAGATTGGATTCCTTCTATTTTTTTTATGTTTGTTACATTAGCTTTGACACATATTGTTATACCATAAGTTATAATTGACTCGCAGACCGCTTTGTTCGAGTCTACTATGCATGTGTTCGAGTCTACTATGCATCGTAGTTTGCATAATTTTGTTTCACAGTGTCTTAGTTTCTTATATACTTTTTATGTATGTGTATTCCAGCGAAACGTTTTGTCGAAGTATAAAGGTAAATATTTTATTTTGTCTACACTAGGGGT
This sequence comes from Ryuthela nishihirai, assembly GCA_038380435.1. Classification (NCBI taxonomy): domain Eukaryota; kingdom Metazoa; phylum Arthropoda; class Arachnida; order Araneae; family Heptathelidae; genus Ryuthela; species Ryuthela nishihirai. The sequence continues at coordinate 58,571,657 of JAWZYU010000021.1, forward strand.
TCTCAACGTGGGGTACGGGGTAAAATTTTTTGGGGTACGCCGTGAGAGCTCAAAAGTCGATTACCCAGTAAAATATTTATAATTTTATAAGATTTGTTAAATTGTTTATGTCATTTTTTGTGTTTATCGATATATGTAATTTATGAATACAAAATTTAATATGTATATGCATATACGTTTTATTTTATTCCCAATGTTATACTATAACTATAGTTTTATCCATCTATACATGGGATACGCCAGTTACATTACATACACATTTCCAGGGATATCTGAAGCATAAAAGGTTGAGAACCACTGATCTGCACGATCAATTTTGTCTCAGTTACATTTAATTTCGTTCTGGATATTTTCTTTATTAATACAGTTTAATTTATGTGAATTTATACTTAAATTAGTATTGATTTTGTGTCCTGGTGAGTGGGAAAGCATCCGTTCCTTTTTTCACTGTTTAAATAGATTTTATTATGGTTGAGCCAGCGTGTTATAGTCTTCCTGTATTGTTTGCATTGCGATCTTGGTTTTGATCGGAGTAAGTCAAAACGATATCATCAGCATATAGATAATTTTTCATTTTAAATTTAAGTTTGTAATATCATTTAATGTATATTAAAAATAGCAGAGGTCCTAGAATTGATCCTTGAGGAACTCCACAATTTACTGGGCATTCGGAACTGTAAGCTTTACCAATTTTTGCAATATGAGTCTGTTGGAAATGAAACAATTAGACTATTATATAGATTAAGGTAGCGATATTTTTTGAAATACTTAACTCTCTGAACAGGAGAAAAAATTTCTTTTCAAGGATAGAACAACAGACCCTTAAAAAACAGTGGCTCCATTCTTGATAGCACGCGCAGTCCTACTTCAACCTCCGACTCCTTCGAAATGCCTTTGGTATCTGGAGCTACAGAATGAAGGCCACCTTTTGAATGGCAATCAACCACCTTCATTAATTATTTTTACCTGGGAGTTTCCTTACAAGTGCCAATCGATACAACGCCAATCATTTCGAATTTTATTTTTTGGTTTTAGACAGAATGCTGCTCGATGAGATGAGAGCAAACGATCTCAACCCACCTCGTCACGAATGTTGGCCGACAGATGAAAATCAGAACTGCGGAAAGGTAAAATGAAAAACATTTCTGTGGAAGAATGACAGATGACGTCGCTACTGAACAGGCGGATAATTATCACATAAATAACATCCGGTTCCGTTGAGTACTTTTTCTGGTGTCAGTGTTTTACTCCCCCCCCTCCAACTTCGCTTCCCCTCTTCTCAGCCTTTCGAGCTAGATGATTGCGCTTAGAAAAGAGCGGCCTGATGGTCGTCCTTTCATTGACCTTCTTCGTTCCTCCTTTCGCAATGATAGAAGAGACATGGCAGAAGAGCAGACGACCTGATGGGAAGTGACAATATTGCTTCGGTGACAAACATTCGTGTCAGTTACGTCACCGACTGCGACACGTTCTATTTGGTCAGCGCGGCCTCTTCTCTCGCGGATTCGAAAATAAGCGGAAAGAAATTCCTTTGCTGACAGATGAAGACTTCGCCTTTCATTCGCTCTAGAGAGGAAACAAGGAGCGGGGGGGGGGGGAAGGAGCTCATATCTTTATCTTATGATTCCTCTTTCTTTTAAAGCTACGGATTGTGCAGACGTGCAAACGACAATCTCGGGTCATCGCTCAGGACGAACAAGAAAACTAAAAAGAACTTCTGTTCCACAACTAGGGCAATACAAATGGCGAAATTCGATTATTTAAATATCAGGTGATTAAGGGAAAATATAACTGCAAAAAGAAAAGCAATTAATGATCGATGCATTTTAAATATTGAATAAAGATAATATTCTTTCGGTGCTTGAACAATTTCCTAAGTATGGAGACAAAAAGGTTCCTGGAGCCATGCGAGATGCGAACCGACCACCTCCTGATTGCACGAAAGGTGCTATTGCACTGAGTTATAGCAGAAGATCAAGATTCCCACTGAGTTAATAGCTGCAATGCCAGCAGAGAAAGATTTACATTGCAAAACATCAGTGCCACGAAGTGGAATATAATAACTCCACTGGTCAGAACAATTAGAGAAATTTGCATTAAGGAAAAATAGGTTACGGCGATTGAAAATCCTATTCGAAACTCCTTAATTTGGAAAAAAAAAACTTTTGATGAAAAAATGTGACTGAAGGTAGAGATTTTGATCTTTAATTTTCTACCATATTCGTTCTCTATTTAAAGATTTATTGAAGATGGAATGCTAAGAAATGGGTCATACCCCAGAAGAATTTTCGCCAAAACTTGAGAGAAAAGGAATCATTACGTAATCTTCGAAAAGTGTATTTCGTTAAATGAGCAGCTGATTTTATTTATTATAATTCTGAGAACAATTCTTATGCTGACGATGTCACTTGCTTTGTGTTCCAGCTTTTGTAACATTTTGAATACTCCATAAACTCGTTGAAAATTACAATCTCAAAATATTCAATCCACATATTTTACCTTAGGCAAATTTCTTCCATTAAAATGTTTTTTTCCAAGTTATGAATCTCCGAATGTGGTATTCTATTGACATAACACACACATTATTCCCTAATGATTTTGATCTATGTACATATAGATATATATATAGTTTATTAGTTGTAGTCGCTTTTAAAGTTCAGATATTTTGGATCTACTCACTATGAATTCATCTGAACGATTTCCCCAAAATTTAAAGGAAGACGATTTCCCATTCTTCTGTTAAACAAGACTTTATCAATTTTTGGGTCTTGTCGATGTCGTGCAAGACCCAAAATGCGATCGACGTCACGACAGAGGCTTTGTTGCTCGTCGGCTGATTGAAGCATGACCTTGTCGTGTAAGGAGTATCGCGAGCACCAACTGCAGTCTGTCGGAATTAGTAGCTCATGTCAAGTGGGCGGTGAGTAGGAAAATCCTCGTGCCACGCACGAGACGAACGAGTGGAATACGAATATACGCATGTCGTAATAACAGGGTCAAGTTATGAGATTAGGTAGTTTAGATTTCGCTGTGTCTGATTGGCTCCAGCAATCCTGTAGCAGTTATACAGGTAGCGGCGTTAACGTTTTATGTGAGGATTTGATGCTTCTTATTCAGAGCAGAAGCTAGGGTGAGGGGGGGGGGGTAGAACGTGGCCATCCCTTTGAGAACCAGAACAGGGGTTAAGGAAAAAGATCATTAATACAGTGGTCTATATTTTATGTCGAAATAGCTTTCAGTATCAATCTTGATCCTCCTTTCCCGAGGATTATTTCCACCCCATCCCAACCTTCATGTTTTTCTAGATCTGGGCTTTCTTCCTCTTACCAATAGGAACGAACTCGGGACCTTGGAGTTTCTGGATTTTTAACTTTCTAAAAGATATATATGTATGCGCATACACATATTATACAACTACTTGCAAAAGTCTTATGACATCTTAACAAATGAGCTATATTTGCTTTCGAGCTGTGTGATAAGAAAACATTCCAATAGAGAAAGCTATAAATATTGAAATAAGAAATTTAATGCTGAATTGAAATCTTTCTTTACGGATTCATGATATCATCATTATATCGTCCGTTGTGTATCTATAAAGCGATATTTGAAATTATGCATAATAATGAACAGGCACGGATCTAGAAAAAATTCGAGGAGGGGGAGACGACGACGAAGAAGCACAATCAAACCAGAAAAAAATGTAGGTGGGAAGGAGAAGGTTGGACTTCCAATGCAGCATAACATTTCCTCTTCCAGTTTACAGGTCTTTAAAATATTTCCTGAAAAATGCATAAGTGTAATAATTTAAATAATTTTTGCACTATCATACTTCCTAGCGTTCTGAACAATCTCCCCGCCCCCCCCCCCCCCCGACCATTTAGATCCTTCTCTGGTAATGAATACTATTAATTCAAAAATGCTTCCAAGAAGAGAAAATTACTTTTCAAAAGGCGTCCAAACTCTTAGAAGAGCAAACTGTAATTTTGCAATAGTTATTAAACACAATCGATATTTTGTAATTTGATGATAAGAAAAATACCGTTTGAAAAGGTGTTTTGTAAGGAATTCGAAACTTTTTCTCACTCGGTTAATTTCAAAGGGAAAAACGTGAATATAAGTCTGAAACATCTGAAAGTCAAAAGTATCTCAAGAGATGACTCATTTTATTTCATTCATTATCATTGCGCCCATAACTCGAGATCTACTCATGATGCTTGAAATCTGTAAAAAGTTTGAACCCGGCATTAAATTTCCATTCCCCAAATACAGTTTTTTTTATTAGAATTAATTTCTTTATTTTATAATTCACCAAGCTTTGAAATGACCATTTATGAAGAAGTTTCCAGACTTTTGCAAATAGCTGTACATATAAACTAGATATTACTGATTCACTGGAAAAAGTTAACACATAGCCATAAAATATTATTTGAAAATGCGAGTACAAAAGTAGTGAACTCGTCTGAACTTGGTTGCTCACAAGCAACTCTAATGCATCTGTAAGGTAACCAAGAGTTGCCGAAATGTTCCACATGAAGCGACTACTGAACAAGCAAACCTTCGTATTAAAGTCTGCAGGAAACTCTACGACATCCCCGTTTCATCAGATGAACAGTTACGTGCAATGAAAACAGATCTTTTTCAAGAATCCGAACACCCAAAAGCAGTGGCTTGAACCCAACACAGCCCGCCCTTCCTGTCCCAAAGAGGGGACGATTCCACACGAAGGTCATGTTGTCTGTTGGATGGAATTTTGAGAGTGTAGTGCTCTTCGAACGAGCTCCTGATGGACTTGCCATCTGCCGAACTCTACTCAGCACCACTGTGCGCTCTGTGATGCTTCAATGCTACCTAGGATCAGTCAACAGACATCAGGTGCTCCTCTGACAAGACAGAGCAAAACCGCACTTCGAATAAAAGAAAAGTTTTGGGAACTGGCATTTAAGCTTCATCCAGGCGTATAATCCGGAATTTACTCCTTCCGATTTCCACCTCTTTCGCTGCAAGGCTCATTTTCTTCGAGGAAGGCGGTCTTAAACATTTCAGAAAGTCGAAAACGAGAGTGCCGAAACCTCCAAGTTGAAAGCATGGTTTCGAATACGAATCGAACAACTTGCCAACAGATGACTACGAGCTATTAAAAATGATAGTTTATATTTCATTATTTTACATTTTAATAAAAATTTCTTAAGCAGACGATAAAATGCACAGCTTATGAATCATTCTAATAAAAAAACTTTAACTCAAAAGTTATAAAAGTCTAATATTAACTGTTCGAATAAATTCGTTTATTTCGTTTATTAAAATAAAAGTATTTCAGAAGGTCGTATGATAATTATTTCAGTTTTCGTTCAGTTTGTCAAAAAACATTCCAGAAAAGAATTGCTTCAGAGTTCCTGAGATTAAATCTCTGGCTGTTCTGCCTAGTGCGTAAGATTAAAAGAAAAATCCTGTTTTAAGTCACTTCGTTCATCCATTGTGTGTGTGTTTCTATGGAAATTGGTTTACGGCTCCGAATTTCACCTTATGTGTTCGAAACTGAACCTCGCTCGCCTCTTGGTTTCGATTTTATCTTCAAGTGAACGAAAGAAATAGGAAAGGAGATGAATTTCGATTTCATATCGATGATCCGGGACACCCCTTCGACGCTCTCTACGTCATCTGCCATCATCCGACACCGCATCCGCGCAGCAAGTTCTGCAGAACAACTCCCTCGGCGATAAACCCACACAGCAATCGCCATGAAACTCGAACATGCAAACAAACAAACAAACAAACAGCAGCGCAGTGCATCGGCAGCGCATACAACTCAGACAAGCAACAATATTACGCAACAACTTTAACGTGACACGTCTCTGTCAAGGACTCGCACTCCTAAAGAGCCGGATCGATCAGTGCTGACGTCACCAGTTCTCGCTGCGTGGCCAACGTTCGCGCTGTCACCATGACACTAGCAGCAAGCGCAGCTCCGACCTGGGGGGGATGACAATTCAGGGGCTCGATGGAACCGGCGGCTGCTCTACACTCGAACTCGATGTCAGATTACAGAAGCCAAGCATCACTGCTCGGCGTCGCCTCCTCGAAGCGTCAGGGATCTGGCTTCTCTAATCTGCCCTCGAAACGAGGCAGTTCTTCGTGCTCTCTTTCTCTTGTCTGCTCACATGCTAGAATGAATGGAGGCAGATTCAAGGGGTCATTTTCATTTCAAACGATGCTCACCTTTTCAGATCGATTAATTGCAAAAGAAGACTCAAAAAGGGCGGTCCTGTTCTGGTAGATTTTCATCATCATCATCCTCAAGCAGTCATGGGGTACGGAGGTCCAACCAGACCGTGCAATTTAGTTCTCCAAGCAAGTCTGTCCTGAGCTACATCTACTGCATCTGCCCACTGCACACCAATTCTAACTAGGTCCTGTTTGACATTGTCTGCCCACCTCATATATTTATAATATTTGTAAAATGTAAATCAAATCTGCATAAATTTAAAAACATGCCAATATGATTTTTTTTAATTTATGCAGATTTGATTTACTTATACCTAGATTCCTTTCCAACAATATGTGACGTACATTATGATGATTGTGCTCAGATCAGGAAAGAAATTCATGCCAATATAATTTCTTTCCTGATCTGAGCACAATCATCATAATGTACGTCATATATTGTTGGAAAAGAATTTAGGTTCTAATTTGCCGCTATTTTTATTTGCATAAAATCAAATCATTCGAAATTTACCTCGTAATAATCCCACCAACCAACTTAAGGTCGTGATGCGGCAGTTACACAATTTTGCATTTGAGGAATTTATACATATAAGGTACTTTTCTATGCCGAAATCAGAATTTAATCCCATTATGGATTTTGAATTTCAATTCCAGAAATACTTATTTAAAATTATATGTTGAGAAAGTTCATATTCGAAGAAATTTTATTCTTCCTTTTTTCAAGCTCCTCTACCTGCACAATATGCAACCAAATTGAAACCACCAACTTGCCATCATCTAAATTTTCTTCATTCAGAGAGAACTGAAGTGGCAATTAGCTGAAACAATCTCTATTATATTCCTTAGTGCCTGCAATTTTCTTTCAAGAACTTTTAGCTCCGGTCATCCTCAGGAGCTACAGGATCTTAAGTTTGTTAACTAAATCATACGTTCTTCGCTTATTTATTTCGTTTTGGTCGTAAAATGAACTCCTTTAACGATTCATTTTCTGCTCTATCGTTTTTAATATTTTTCGATAATTTTTTCGTTGACTTCCTCAACATCGAATTTTTTTTTCTGATCTATATATTGCAGTCACTTCGTTTATTTTCCCTCCTCCCCTTTTAGTCTCCCAGGTCCCACTCCTACGGATTTTTTCAAATATTATCTTGAATTTGTTTCATGCTACCCTCTTTTCTGCCACCAGGGGGACTGTTCTGCATAGATTTCCGTACATACGCAGAACGATATCAAAGGTGCTTCATGACTTTTTGTTCAGCATTGTCGGCACAGGGACAAAACACTCGCAAGCCATTTCCGTCAACTTCTGAATGGCTGGCGCCAGTCGCTATCAAGCCAACATTAAAAGTGGTGGAGTGAGGGCCCCCACCTGTAACCTGCTACAAGGACAGGCAAGCGCTGATGACATGTCCAGAGGCTGTAACTTCCCCTCTGCCTCGACATGTGCACGGCGCTCCGATCACCTGATGCATCCCCAGGGAGCATCAGGTGGTCGGAGCGCTTTGCACATGTTCCGACCACCTGATCTAATCGGAATCATGGCATCACAGCGTCCCTGGGGAAAAAAGCGAACCACGTGGTAGAGGGCACATCATCAAAGAAATATCAAGCCCCGTCTAATATTTGCTCCTTCTGATTGGTGAATGCTGACCAATGGAAGGGACAGATGACACCTTTTGTTAAGAGCAGAAACCCGGATCGGACTCAGAAAGTTGGAGAGAGGGAACTACGCAGAGGGTTTTAGAGGACGAACAGAGTAAGTCTTGAGACGCAGAAAAAGGAGGTCACGAGGAAAAGTTTGCGCATGGCTGCAAGAAAGTCCTTTTCTGTTATCCACTCTCAGAGAGCCGATGCTGTGTGCTGTGATGAGTGATGTTTTCAGCCATACCAACTGACTGATCTGAGCGTCCATGTTAATTGTAAAATCATAATGTGAAAGATGTCTGTTAGTCTAAGATTGCAATAAATGTTAAATATATTAAGATCTGTGGAACATCACTGGGGCTCTAGTGCCCACGATTTTATGTTTAATTAAATCGAAACTGGTAAAGATCAGGGCATACTTAAGACGGGGTGGGCGCCAGCACACTTCAGCAATGATGTGTGGGATTATCTGACCGCCACTTTTGGGGGCCGATGGATAGACCGAGGTGGACCCGTCGCCTGGCCACCAAGATTGCCCGATTTAACAAGTATCGATTTCTTCCTCTGGGGACACGAAGAACCTCGTGTACGAGACTCCCGTTGACCTCGTCGCAAGAATCGCTGCAACTGTTCGCGAAATTCCGGGAATCTTCCAACATGTACTGCAATCAATGCTTCGACGTTGTCATGAATGCAATGCTGTTGCCGGTCGCAACTCTGAGCACCTTCTTTAAATAAACATGTTCACACTTGTTTCAATTCATTTATGTACCAGATCCACAGATATTTCTGTCAGCGCCTTCTAGCACCGATGGGTTACGTCAGCGACATCCATTCATAGACGAAAAGGGTTTGTCTTGGTGTTCCCTATCTCCCACAGAAATTTGTGCAGAGAGTTTTGAAGCACCCTGTACATAGCTTTTTTAAAAAAACGTATTGAAAATATTTTAAAGGTATTAAAAGCATATTATTGGGATAATTAAAATTGATTTCTGCAGCATGGTCTGCAATATCATTATCAAAAATGTGATAGTGGTCAAGGCCCTAATGAAAAGTTATACTGCATCTTTATTTATTGCAAGTGAACGGGTTTGTGTCCCAAACTAAAATGAGATTAAAATTGCTGTCACCAATGCACAACATTGGAGCCAAAATGGTGGAAACGGCGAAAATGGATGAAAGACCAGGAGGGTGTTGAAAGATTAAACTGTTCTGAAAACTGGAACAATTTAACAAATCAAAATAATCGCATGATCTCCTAAGATCGATTTTTTTTTATTCTCCGATTTCTCATTCATTTCTCTCGATTTTTCCTTCTTTGTCCCTTTTTGAAACTTTCTCTGTTTGATGGGAAGAAATGAAGCGCACTATTTATTTGCAGTGATTAGGCAAGAGTGAAAAAATCCATCTATCTGTCTCCTGGACTAGAGTTCTAGCACCAGAAACCTGGGATCAAGTCCAGGAGGCGGATGGGGTTTTTTTTTTTTTGATACTTGATTAATTATCTCTCTGTTTCTCTCCCAGTTCCTTCTGCAGTGATTTATTTCTCCTGATTAAGGCTCGTGGAGTTCACTTTTAATTATTTCACCCAATCTTTGTGGATTCCTCCTATTTCGATCTTACTTTGCTCAACAGAATATAGAAATATTGCGTTGTTGGGTTGGGTTGTTTTACCTCTGAGCGGCACTTTTTGCACACTATGGGCTAAATGGCCAGGTCACAAGGATGTGCAAATTTAGCCCATGGTGTGCACTTTTTGCACACCATGGGCTAAATGGCCAGGTCACACAATGGCCAGGTCCAAAGGCTCAGAGAAGGTTGTGGGAGGGGACCCACTGGAACAGCTGTTGGGAGACAGATGGTAGCCTCCCGTCAAGGCCATCCAGCGTGTTCTTTAACGTGCACAGGGTATGGCTCTCCCGCACACGGGGCCACGGCTTAACGTCCCATCCAACGGACGGCGGCCTTTCCAAGCCCATCAGTGTCTCCTACTGACCGTGGGCAGGGCGGGGAATTTTGCGGAGATAAATCTCAACGCTGACCCAGCTGGGACTCGAACCTGGGAACTACAGATTACGAGCCTGGCGCGCTACCGACTGAGCCACCCCCGCCCCTGAAATATTGCGTATGCGATTGGAGAAGCGAGGACAAAATGAAGAAAAATAATCCCCTAAATTTTCTGACTATTTAGTTTCAGTGTTTAAAAGCCCGGGGTTGATTAGTGCTGCACTTGAGCAGTTTCCAAAAGACTTTTCTCTCCTTTTCTCCTATTGGCTATAGCTGTTGCAAAATGGCGGCCTACCGCCACTGCAATTCATCTACGGAGCTCCGATAGAAACGGAAGAATTAGTTTGAATGCCATCGCAAACAACACATTTAAACGCAAAAAAGGGTTCTGGAATACTCGGAAAAGCATCTTTGATTTTAAGTTCCGAGTATGGTGCTAATTATTCTGTTTGCGCAGGTGCACTTTTCCTGTCCAGCCTAGCTTTAGTGCTCCTCGAAAACTGGAAGAGGAGGGCGGAGGAGGGGGTGACAGAACATCCCACCTCTCCTTATACGAAAAGGTTCAGATCTGAAGTGAAGAAGTGTAGTAAATAAAAACTCAGACTGAAGAAGATCTAATCTTGAACATCATTCTCTGCTCACCTAGCCAGCTAACGAGTGATCCCATTTCGAAACCTCGCTTTATTTATTCACGAAAGAGGAAATCAGAATTTCATCGTACGAAAAGAAATCCAACAATATCAAAAAGAAAAGTCAAAACGGAAAAAATAAGTTTAAAAGCATTCGTTTTTAGTTCCTCTTCTTCTTCGTCGATATTTCTTTCTGATCAAATCTTTATATCCGACGATCTTGGAAAAGATCTTTGCACCCTGGAAGATAAATGGCTTACCTCGTACATGTTCAGAGAACGATGTCAGCCCTCGTCTACCCTGAATTTGAATGATGAATTTGAAGCCTTTTTTTGCTCTGTTTAGTCTATTTTTCTCCCTCTTTTACGATAGCAAAAAAGCAATCCGTTTTTGTTTTACAGGGTGTGCATTTTGTAACTGTTACGAAATACATTATTATCGTAAACATTCTTGCATTTTAATCGAAACTAGAAGAATAAGAAACTAAAAAGGCAGCGTCAGTCTGAAACCGCCTTTTCTTTTTCCTCCTTCGCGTGCAGCTGCTTCTGTCAGTTGATCGATCAGATGCCGAAGCACACCGAACACTCGCTGCGAAAAGGAAATAAAAATGTTCGCATTGTCTTGCTCTGCTCCAGTTCATTAGGAAACCAAATCTGAGCTGTTTTATTTTCTTGTCCAATCGTCGTTTTCGGAGAGCGAATCAGAAGTTCAATGAATAGAGAGAAGGAGAAAAAACGAGGTACGAAAAAAAAAAAGCTTTTTAAAAGTATTTCAGAGGGTTGAAATTGAGCTGACGAAAATCTTTAAAGGCGACGCAGGAAGATTAGAAGGGCACAAAGGAAAAAAGGTGATCGAGTTTTGTACATGAAACAAAGAAAAAGAAATAATTCGTAATGAAAATTCCAAAAGGTGAACTGCTTCTCTTATTGTCCTCTAAGCGTTGGTGTCCTCTTCATCTGATCAAGCAAGTTCACTCAACAGCATCAAAATGATGCTCAGAAGCAAAAGAGTCTCACTTCCGTTTCAAGAATTTCATTTCTGCGAAGAAATTTTGTTTCAAGCGATTAAAAAGTTCTCATTGAAAATGTTATCGAGTTCGATCCGAAGTGAAAATGGACCAAAGAGGGCCAAGACTTCTGTCAACTGTCGATTCCTTTGAGAAAAGGAGTAAATGCCAGTTAAAACCGATCTCTAGTGGATTAAACGGATTTCGTCCATATGAGTAAGAAACAGAATGACCAAATTTGTCCTTGATTGCTCAGTTGAGATAAGAAACAATTAAGAGAAATATGAAATTTATTTTCGTCCATTAGTAGCATCTTCATCATCCTCATCAGTTTATAGAAGTCCTTTGCAGATAAAATGAATTTGAAAATGGAGAGGGAATTGAAGGGAAGTATAATTTAGGAAAGTAGACAAAGACGTCATCACTTGGATGTTTTTTTTTCCATTCTTGCCTATTGTTGACTCCACAATTTTCTGGAATTTCATTACTGCAAGTTTTTGATATTGTTGGATTTCTTTTAAAGCTTCTTATTAAGTGATCGCAGCATTCGGCTGATAATAATCCGTTGGTCGCGGTTGTTTAACACTCAGTCCACTTTTCGTTCAAATAGCACAAGATCCACAAGACCCGAACCATCGAAATGTATTGTCCTATCTTCATAACTTTAACCAGCCAATTATTGAATGCCACCGCCTTAGCTTAACTAGCAGAGCAACCAGAGGCGGGCAAAAAGGAGATCCGTGTTCGAATCAGAGAAACGGATTTTTTTCGTTTGTCTATTATGGAATCTGCAGTTGACTAGGGCATTCCGCATCTGCAAGATCCAAGTGCCTCCTATTTGAGAGTTGAAGAGGATTCGAACTGAATTTGCACTGGAGCTGTACAATGAAAAAAACGGGCAGGACTACAAAACTTTCAACCTTTAAGATAGAAGCCACTCTGGCTATGTTTTAAGAAGCAGATGAGAGCCTACATCCAGAATTGATCCCTACAAGTATCAAATCATGATCCTTAAAACACAACTGTGCCTCATGATCATTGTGTGGACTTTCTTTTATGCCCCATTATGAAGGAGTATTCTTTTATGCCCCATTATGAAGGAGTATCCATTATGAAGGAGTATTCTTTTATGCCCCATTATGAAGGAGTATTACGCAACCGAACTTTCCGCCAGGCGTGCATTGCATCCAGTGAATGCGAATCTTTTCGTCGAAAAAGATACTTCTGTCGTAAATGGTTTGGCAGAGACAAATTGTGAAAATGATTCTGAGGAAGAGATTTCACTAGAATCGAAAAACAGACGTCAACGAAATGATTGCGACAAATGATGAAATCACAAGATCCCAAAGATGGGGAAAAATAGGGGACAGGGGATTTTTATCTCGGGCAATTATTCGGCTGCGGAGAAACGTCACTTGCATTTTGCGAGCATTGAAGTCACTCCCATCGCCTGCTCATCGTTGTTGTTCTTCGTCTCAGTGACACTTGGAGACACCCTTTATCCCTCCCACCTTTTTTTGCGACATATAGGACAGAGAAGAATCCTAGAAGCTACTCCTAGCTTAATACAGGCCTTCTCATACAAGGACATGCCCTACTAAGACCGAAGTCACTGCTGACCACTGCCTTAGTTAGAGCTAACACAACACACAAAGTTTGCCTTCTGGAACAGTCGCTAGCTGCCTAACCACTATGCCAGTTAACCTCACATAGAAAAAAAAATCTCGTGTCTGGTGAAAAGAATTTCAAGACACTAAATAATGCAAGAAAGAATTTAGAATTCAACTAATAGGTTTGGGTAACGAAGTCTTACCAAGAGTTCCCTTCTTGAGTTACGGTGCGAAAAAGAGGAACATTTTCGACACTGAATGCAGAGAGACTGAAGTCTTCGCAGCTCCCTCTTTTGTTCCTTTTAGTAACTGTCGAAAATTGTGACAAGAATCATTTCTCCGACCTCCATTTTTCGAGTCTAGTGAAGCAGCAATCTCAAATGAATTCAGTATTTTTTATGCCAGACTATTTACCAAGGGGGAAAAAAACCATCTTTTCCAAAAGTATTTCAGCTGACCTAGGATGGACCTCGTCTAAGGAATGTCCTCCTAGACATGTCGATTACCCGCGTCTCGTGCTCCTTGAATCCATGCTTAATTGATGAAAAAAACGAAATCCAAACTTTTGATTGAAAGAGTTGATAAAATTGAAAACAAAAATCTGAATTTGTCGGTAGGGATGGTTGTGAAGATGAACATCAGATGTGAGTGTTCAGACATGCATTAGAACACTTGCATCCTTATGCGAATGGAAAGACACATTAAAAAATTTCCAGCTATGAAAAACAGATTTTTGTCAGACAAATAACGGGAGAAAAATAGAAGATACAGATTTTTATAAATCTAGATATTCAACAATTTTTGTTCTATATTTCTGGAAATATTAAAGTTAGGATATTTAAAAGCAGACAATGCTTTTTACCTCTTCCTGAATATATGGGTCGGGTGTTCTTCTCTATATATTCAGGAAGAAAAAAACAAAGCACGCCAGGCTTGTAATATGCAATTCCCAGGTTCGAGTCCGCAACTGGGACCAGAGCATTAAGATTTAAAGTTCGTCGTCTATCAGATAGCCCATTAGCCGTGGCCCCTTGCATAGGAGAGCCATCCGCTCTGCTATTTAAAGAATATGCTGAATGGATTTGACGGGGCCTTTTAATAGCTGTCCAGTGAGTCCCATCTCCTTACCCATCACCGACTGACTCTTGAGGCCTTTGAGATTTGGCCACGTGTTCAAACAAAATGCTGCTCAGAGTTAAAACAACCACACAACTCTGTCGGAACCCTGGTGAAGCATTACTCGTTGTTTTCCTACGAAGAGGAATAAAGAGCTCTAGTCAATATACACAGTAAACTCAATTTCTAAATGTGCTGAAATGTTTCTCTCAAACTGCAAAAGAGAAACTGATTAAGTCCTCTTTGTATCGATTCTATGAAAATCTTTGCCTAATCCGTCGCGCAATTAACTTTATTCATTTTTGTTTGCAACATGAAAGAATTTAACTCTTTCCGAATGCTCATCTCAAAAGATAAGTTAAAAACAATTCAGTATTCAAGAGCTTATATTTGGAAATGAATCAGTCCATTTATACGTTCAAAGGAAGAAAAATAAAGTAACTCTGTCAATCAACTTTCTCATGAAGCAATGGAAAGAGAATTCTGTTCAGCGAAGACTGGATTAATTAATTCCGGAGCAGTATTGGATTAGCTGCACAATGAAACAGATCGAGCACTAAGCTTAATTTAGGACTGGATAAGAGAACACACCGGAAGATTATACGGAAGAGATGATTATCTTTCATTATGAACAACCAAATGTTTCTTATTTTCTTAAAGTTCAGAGTGTCTGGCTTTATTAATCCCATAACCGCATCCATCCTCGAATCTTTATCGAGGGAGATACACACTCGTAGCCTGATGTTCCCAGTTCGAGTCTGCACTGAGAAGAGATTTTTTTCCGCTAACTCTCGATCTACTCTTAGAGAGAAAGTGGGAATGATCGACTCGGCAAGGACACACAAAGTCCCATAAAATGGAACTCCTCCAGCATGTATTGTGTAACACTTGCATCCATTGAAGGGGACTTAAGCCCTGGCCCCGTGGGAAGTGGAGACACATCTTGTGAATTTTCAAGATCACGCTGGATGACCTTGACCTGAGACTCCCGTCTGTCATCTAAGAGCTATCCAGTGAATGTCGTTCCCTTATCCAGCTCTGAGCCATTGAGATCCTTGTGACTAGGCTATTTCGCCGAAATGTGTGCAAAAAAAGTGCCGCTCAGAAGCAATGGTTTTATTCCAATTTATCAACCATCAGTTCTCTCCAAGAATAATTTTCCTCTCCCTCTTATTTTTACAACCAACGATACGAAATGGCTTTTGGGGAAAATATCTTTTTAAATGTGTCACCAAATCAAGAAGTAATCGCAACAATTCTTTTCATGTATACATTTATGTTTCATTATTCATAAGAGTTGCTTTATAGTGCTGTTTCATTTCTATTTCTTTTTTTATACAACCTGTGGTTCGAAGATCACTAATATTTTAGCAACCCTTTCGACCGGAAAGATTTTAACTAAACCTTATTAGAGTTAAATAACTATATCAAGTTATCTTCTAGTTATTTTAAAATGCCATTTCATCTTCAAAAGGTTCTCTTTCCTTTATCGTTTGGCAAATCTAAAACCCAACCAACCAATCTCAAACTGAACTCTGCGAATCCATCTGAAATCAGAAGAAGAATTTCTGTTTTTCTTCATACGCTTCTAAACGATTTCAGAGGACATCCGCTTCAGACCTAAAGAGCGGAAGAATAAAAGAACTCGAACTTAATTCCGTTTGTTTACCACTGTACCTAAAACCCCCGTAGAATGAGGCGGGCGACCCAACCCTCTGCTACAGAACGAATTAATTATGCAACAGATGCAACGGACGGTTTCGGGGCCGAGTATGCCTCGCACGGAATCGATCAGCATCGCTCAAGAGATTCCAACACAAAATGTGGGCACTCTGCCTTTGCGCATGCGCCATGCCATGTACACGTCACCCTCTTCTCTGTCTGTCTGAATATTCGGTGGGATATTGGGAAGCAGAGTCAATGCACTTCGGAGTGATAAATTGCAGATATTTAGAAGGGGGAAGTTATCGTTACTAGGAGAAAGGGTCGAGAAAAGGGGTAGGGGGGGGGGAGGATATCGGAAGTCGTCAAAATGTCGCTTCTCCTAACGCGAGTCAACAGATATCCGGAAAAGATTTCTTCTTAGCAATTGAATAAATGACGAATAAATTAATTCCATTTTCCTCCCCGAGGTGTCACTCGCCCTTCTTAATTCATGTTTAATGTTTAATTATTGCAGTCGTAAATTGTGGCCAAGTTGTCATTGAGGGACATTCAATATTCAGTTAGGACTGGCACAATGAGAACTGTTTTTATATCCAGAATATCGATTTTTATCAGTAGAGAATTTTTTTAGTGTTGTAATTGAATTGGTAATGCAATTTATAGGTTTGAATTTTATTGATTTCTTATTTTTATTTATTAGAGGAGATTTAAACCATTTATTTGAGGATGTAGGTTTGTTGATTATTTATCCAATACTTGTGGGTGCAGCTGTAACTTGAACGCTACTTAATAAGGAAGGCCCTTGGGCAGAATGTTGATCAATCAACGAAAATAAATAAACTCAATCGCTCCTGATTATTAATCATACTCTGATATTTTTTTACTTAAAGCTAAATATTTTATTTCAATCTGAAAAGGCATTGTTACACATTGATGTTTCTGGCTCATCAATTATTACTAACTCGTGATTCGAATACGTAACTAACATGGAGACAACAAACAACATCGCGGACTCAGCTATCGTACACGTGGGTCGTAGTTCATCTGACTCAGCAATTGTATACCTGGGTCGTAGTTCATCTGACTCAGCAATTGTATACCTGGGTCGTATTTCATCTGACTCAGCTATTGTGTACGTGGGTCGTATTTCATCTGACTCAGCTATTGTATACTTGGGACCATTGTATTATACCTGGATCGTAGTTCATCTGACTCACTTATTGTATACTTGGGTAGTATTCCATCTGACTCACCTATTTTATACTTGGGTCCTATTTCATCTGACTCAGCTATTGTATACTTGGGTCGTATTTCATCTGACTCCTCTATTGTACACTTGAGTCGTATTTCATCTGACTCAGCTACTGTATACCTGGGTCGTATTCCATCTGATCCCACACAGAGATCATAATTCTTATCTTTTTCACAGACCAGTTCATTGATTTTAATTAAGAATTCAGAGTAGAGCTTACTTTACCTCCATACACTCTGATCACAACCGCAGATCCTTTAAAGTGATCAACTCTTGATCACAAACACCGATGAGAACAGAATGAGGTCTTCTCTCTCTGTGAGAAAAGCTGTATTATTTCTTAGGGAGTCATGAGGATCTCCACTTTTCGTATCTGTTCCTCTCCTAATTGCATGATCTGCGCACCCTCATCTCACCGCAAGAGCCATCTGGGCGGTTGGCTATGTCTGCATCCCACAGCTCTTCACAAGTAATGACATCCACTTTGCTATTTCCTATGTCGCATCGCATCATCCCCAACAAACATCTTTTGCATTTTATTATTCACACATTTTTACTCATAAAAGAGCAATCGTTCTCTGGTAAGAGTTGAAAGCAATTAACCAGTTCTGACATTTTCCCAGTTAGTTGTCACTTTTAAATCTACTGACCTTATCGCTGATGGCGCCATCTATGATAAGGAATATTGAGGTATATCTCCGTTTGCTTTCTAATTCCAACAACTTTTCAGTTATCCATTTCATTTGCAATTCCTCCTCCAAGGCTCAATTTCGTCTGCAAAGTGAATAAGAGATATCCGAATTCCGTCTCCATTTATTCGAGATATTCCTGTTCCGAAATAGTAGATTCAATCGATTCAAGTTTGGGCAATTCAGGGACACTGACAAAATTCTCCTAGGTCACCAAGCTCCGATTATTCCAATTTTGAAGAGAAACTTCCGAACTGCTTTCAATTAGATGTTCGTCCATTTTGACAATCGATGTTCATTTCATTGACGCATCTCTTAATAGAATCGGTTGCATCTAGATCGAGCAGACGATGCATGAAAGACTTCTGCTGCAGTCATGCATTCGATGCACGAATGACCGCGCTCTCATGACATATCCAACCTGCATGTTGTGCCCAATAACTGCAATCTAATAACCCCACCGAAAGTCCTCTTCAACAACATCCGTCTGCTGACCAAACGAGAAGATCGTCTTCATCTTCTCCTGGAGCTTAGGTATCCATTCACGTGACCCTCACGTTCACTTTCCATCCGAAAGCACTTAAGGTTCCGCCGACAATCCCGTCTCCTCCACTAATCCCCCCCCCCCCCACCTCCATAAGCATCACCCACTTGAGATTCCGCAATATAAATCGGATAATTAATTTGGAATTTTCGATTTAGTTTACTCTTGGTGGGGCCTGAAAAGGTTCGAATCGATCGGAAGAAGATGGAGATTTGGAAATGGAGTGCAGAGAATTTGAGACGCAGTTGGCTGCTGAGAATGGAAGAAACACGGAAGCGACGCTTCAGCTACACTTCGCTAGAACAGCGTCAGAGCTCGGAAAATGAATTTCATACACTTATTAAAAAAGTTATGGCAACAAAAATTAAAGGTAAAACGAAATATTTTTCTGATTTTCGATTTTAAGATCCACTGTTAAAACGAAAGGAAACTTTTCGCTTCAATAAGTATTTTAATCTTTCATTTTAATTTTCTGTATCTAATTCTTTTTGCATTCTACGATTACTTTTTTAAATATTTTTTTATGCCACACATAAGAGAGAAGAATCCTAGTTTTTCCATCCCTTCTGATAGAAGGACATGCCCTATTAAGAGCGAAGTCACTGCCTCCCCTCAGTGAAAGGCAACACATCACACAAAGTCTGCCTTAGCTGGAACAATCGCTATCTGCCTTGATATTCATGATGCATTATTACATATGATATTTAAATTAAGCAACAGATAAAAATTAAATGCTCTGTTTTGTCGATTATTAGGAACTAACAGGAAGAGTTGACATCCTTAACTCTGTCATCGAAAAGCCCACTGCTCAGAAATTATTGTTTGAATTAACACTTTTCACATTTTTAATTGCATTATTAATCAAATAAAAATTCGTTTACATTAGTGGTGTCCGAACGTTTTAATTAATAAATCTACTGAATTCTAAAACAAAATATTCGGTGAATTTTGAGTAATGTCTCCGTGGAGTGTAACGATCTGTCTACGTTGTCCAGACAATAATTCTAGTAATTTTTCTAAATGCGTTAATCATTGCATTTCTCTCATTTCTATATCATTTATTTAACCAAATCGTTATAATACTTGAGACGAGGAAAAGTCTCAAAATATTAACCACCTTTGATCTAAGAAAATGTATTTTCATTTGGCAGGTGGAAGGAAATCGGAAATGAAACCGATTCAGGCAATGTTGCTTCCTGGCGCGAATCTTAAGAGCGAGAAAGAACTCCAATGCCATCCATTGGGTATGACGTCACTCCTTGGACATGCACGAGGATCAAGCGATCGCTTTAACGAAAGGTTATTATCGGCTTCGCCGTCCCATGGCCGAGTGGTTAGCGCGCTTGGCTACTGATCTAAGAAACATGGGTTCATTCCCCGGGTAAGGCATGGATGTGTGTGTCGTTTTTCTGCTGAGGTCCTGCCATCCTCACAGACCTTCTACTATGGCATATAAACTGACAGGCTCCTGTCAGACCTCTGTGGCAAGCAGCTGCTTGAGGGGGTATTTATTTTTATTTT
Source organism: Ryuthela nishihirai (assembly GCA_038380435.1). NCBI lineage: Eukaryota > Metazoa > Arthropoda > Arachnida > Araneae > Heptathelidae > Ryuthela > Ryuthela nishihirai. The sequence continues at coordinate 58,591,562 of JAWZYU010000021.1, forward strand.
ATTATCGGCTTCTACGAGCTTTCCGATGATATTCCTTGTCCAACCTCTTTCGAGGCTAGGGATCCTTGTGACCTAGTTAGTTAGCATATTGAACAAGGAGCAAACAACAATAAAAAGAAAGCTCACAGGAGTAAAAGAGCCCAACCACCTCATCCAATGTTGAATTTACTTCATCGTCAAAGAAAAACGGTTCCTCCCCGCCTTTGAAGAAGGCAGATTTCCTGTCTCAGTGCCCCTGTTCCCCCTTTGAAGAAGGCAGATTTCCTGTCTCAGTGCCCCTGTTCCCCCTTTGAAGAAGGCAGATTTCCTCTCAGTGCCCCTGTTCCCCCTTTGAAGAAGGCAGATTTCCTCTCAGTGCCCCTGTTTCCCCTTTGAAGAAGGCAGATTTCCTGTCTCAGTGCCCCTGTTCCCCCTTTGAAGAAGACAGATTTCCTGTCTCAGTGCCCCTGTTCCCCCTTTGAAGAAGGCAGATTTCCTGTCTCAGTGCCCCTGTTCCCCCTTTGAAGAAGGCAGATTTCCTCTCAGTGCCCCTGTTCCCCCTTTGAAGAAGACAGATTTCCTGTCTCAGTGCCCCTGTTCCCCTTTTGAAGAAGGCAGATTTCCTGTCTCAGTGCCCCTGTTCCCCCTTTGAAGAAGGCAGATTTCCTCTCAGTGCCCCTGTTTCCCCTTTGAAGAAGACAGATTTCCTGTCTCAGTGCCCCTGTTCCCCCTTTGAAGAAGGCAGATTTCCTGTCTCAGTGCCCCTGTTCCCCCTTCCCTTTTCCGAATCCTCTCCTTAACGGCGAAAGAGCACTTTATTTATTGCGTGCCCCAGTGAACGGAAAATACGAAGTCCTGCAGGGCAACCAGTGGGCCGTCAATTTTATGACACCGCACTCCTGCGTTTAATGAAATATGACCGATTGGCTCCTGGCCCTCCCACTCCAAACAGAGTAACGTGGATAGGAGGGGGGCAGTCTTTAGCGATGAAAAATGGCAAACCGTGATGAGGGTTTTTTTTCTCTTTCAAAATAAAAATGGTTCGACGATTTTATCCAGTTCTGAATGGTGATGCATAAGCACAAGGATTGTTTAACATCTGAACGGCGCATTTTTCTCCCACCCACAGTTGGTTAAATCATAGGCTGTAAGGAACTCAATGGCTCGGAGCTGGATAGGGGTAGAGAATCCCGTCGACTGCTGTTTCGAGACGGTGGATACTTTCCTTCAGGTCATCCTGAGGATTTTTAATTGTGGCTGTCTTAAATACGGGTTCAACCGCTCGAGGTCCCGCCAAACGGATAGCTGCTTTTTCAAACCTATCAGTGTTCCCTTTCTCATCGTGAGTGAATGACGATTTTTATCTCAATGCATGGATAATGGGAACTCGAACCTGGTGCACAATCGACTGAGACAATATCCATTTCTGAGCTCTTCTGGAGTGATGAAGAAAACAAAATCACAAGAACTATCAAGAAATAGACTTTGAAATTATGTTTGTTCGAGATAAGCGTTTTTTTTTTTTAATTATTATTTCTTTTCTTATATCCATAGCCGGGGCTTGATTCAGGTCCATTTGATCAGTAGCCAAATGGTATAACCACTCGGCCATCTGGACTAACTGAAGAAAAAAAAATTGATCAGCAACTTTTAGAAAATGATGATCACATTTATCTACATTGATTTCAAGTTAGATCACTGGCAGAACCAGGCACGGATCTAGAAAAAAATAAAAGTGGGAGGGGCAAGAAACTCAGTCGAGCCGGAAAAAAAGTAAAGTGAGGTTGTTTGGATTGTTTTACCACTGAGCAGCAATTCTTTCACACAATGGGCGAAATGGCCATGCCACAAGATCTCGAGGTCTCAGAGAATGTTGGGGGGAGGGGACCCACTGGACAGCTGTTAGGAGACAGAGGAAAGTCTTTCGTCAAGGCCATCTGTCATGTCCCTCGAATATTATATTTATTTATTTAATGTATATTTTTGTTGTATTTTATTGTTGTATGTATTTTTATGTGTTCTAAGAAATATTTGTGCTGGGATGACTCATTGTTGTTGTTTTCGGGTCTGAAGCTTGCTGCTTGTTGAAGGAATCAATGCCAGAAGTTGTTTATGGCCGTAAATGACTAGCCTAGGGGCGCTAGTGCAGCAACGAGGCTAGGCGGGAAATTTGAAACATTACTCTGTGCGTAGCTGTCCAACGAAGAAGGTCTTTGCGACATGCGTTTCTCAAAGTAACCCTTGAAATGAGGGTGTGATTCCAAGAGAGAATCGAGATTCTTGGAAATCTGTCTTTTTATTTTTGTGGATTCAGAGGAACCACAGTGTAGGCAAAAGTTGGTGATCCTTTCGTCTAGTTTGAGGTTTGTAAAGTGAGAACTTGCAGGGTGTGCGATTCTCCACCTCACTGTTGATATTTGCAGCAGCAAAACCGTAGCTGTCCAACGAAGAAGGTCTTTGCGACATGCGTTTCTCAAAGTAACCCTTGAAATGAGGGTGTGATTCCAAGAGAGAATCGAGATTCTTGCAAATCTGTCTTTTTATTTTTGTGGATTCAGAGGAACCACAGTGTAGGCAAAGGTTGGTGATCCTTTCGTCTAGTTTGAGGTTTGTAAAGTGAGAACTTGCAGAGTGTGCGATTCTCCACCTCACTGTTGATATTTGCAGCAGCAAAACCGTAGCTGTCCAACGAAGAAGGTCTTTGCGACACGCGTTTCTCAAAGTAACCCTTGAAGTGAGGGCGTGATTCCAAGAGAGAATCGAGATTCTCGGAAATCTGTCTTTTTATTTTTGTGGATTCAGAGGAACCACAGTGTAGGCAAAGGTTGGTGATCCTTTCGTCTAGTTTGAGGTTTGTAAAGTGAGAACTTGCAGAGTGTGCGATTCTCCACCTCACTGTTGATATTTGCAGCAGCAAAACCGTAGCTGTCCAACGAAGAAGGTCTTTGCGACACGCGTTTCTCAAAGTAACCCTTGAAGTGAGGGCGTGATTCCAAGAGAGAATCGAGATTCTCGGAAATCTGTCTTTTTATTTTTGTGGATTCAGAGGAACCACAGTGTAGGCAAAGGTTGGTGATCCTTTCGTATAGTTTGAGGTTTGTAAAGTGAGAACTTGCAGAGTGTGCGATTCTCCACCTCACTGTTGATATTTGCAGCAGCAAAACTGTAGCTGTCCAACGAAGAAGGTCTTTGCGACACGCATTTCTCAAAGTAACCCTTGAAATGAGGGTGTGATTCCAAGAGAGAATCGAGATTCTTGGAAATCTGTCTTTTTATTTTTGTGGATTCAGAGGAACCACAATGTAGGCAAAGGTTAGTGATCCTTTCGTCGAGTTTGAGGTTTGTAAAGTGAGAACTTGCAGAGTGTGAGATTCTCCACCTCACTGTTGATATTTGCAGCAGCAAAACCGTAGCTGTCCAACGAAGAAGGTCTTTGCGACACGCGTCAAAAGGGATGCCGCCTTTCTCAAAGTAACCCTTGAAATGAGGGTGTGATTCCAAGAGAGAATCGAGATTCTTGGAAATCTGTCTTTTTATTTTTGTGGATTCAGAGGAACCAGAGTGTAGGCAAAGGTTGGTGATCCTTTCGTCTAGTTTGAGGTTTGTAAAGTGAGAACTTGCAGAGTGTGCGATTCTCCACCTCACTGTTGATATTTGCAGCAGCAAAGCCCCACGGAGTGGAGCTCATTCCCAGCACCTAGCTGTATATATTGGGAATAAAACTGCGTCGTCCCTATATAACTCTCGTGCAGTTAATTGATGGACAGTTCCTATTCTTCATTCAACCCAATAAAGTTGAGGCATACAGTGGCACGGGCTTAAAACACGAGGACCTGAGATTTCATCGAAGTGAGGGGGAAGTAATTATTATTAAGCAACAATCGCATTGTCCTCCGGTGGCCACGACGTTTGGCTCAGTCTCCGTAGATCTGAGAAGGGAGGACATCACATCTGGCCCAGTCGGAAAGGATCCGAACCCAGGTCAACACATCTGACATAGTCCGACAGAACCTTTTTCTCATTGGGTCATCACACCATCCAGCGTGTTCTTTAACGTGCACAGTGTATCGCTCTCCTGCACACGGAGCTATGACTTAACGTCCCGTCCGACGGACGGCAGCCTTTCCAGGCACATCGGTGCCCCCTACTGGCCGAGGGCAAGGTTGGAGTTTAGGGGAGAAAACTTTCAACGCTGGAACAGGTGGAAATCGAATCTGAGAACTGCTGATTATGGGTGTGGGGCACTGCCGACTGATTCACCCCAGCCGCAGAAAAAGGGTGCGGGAAGTAATTCGTTGGAAACAAATGTAGCTAGACTGAAAAACGATATAATGGATTTACAGCAAGTGTCGAGAAATATGAATATAGAGATTGTAGGACTAAAAGAAACACCAAACGAAAATCTACCAGAATTAATTAAAACAATTGGGGAAAAGTTAAAGATAACTATTGGTGACAACAAAATTCAAGACGCACACAGAGTGCCATCTGCAGATAAAAATAAACCGAGACCGATCATTGCGCAATTGGATTCGCGACGGAATAGAAACAAATGGGTCGAAGCATTTAAACGAAACAAAAATTTAAACGGAAAAGAGTTGATTGGAGACGATGGTGAAGGACTGGTTTTCGTCAATGAACATTTAATCCCTGAACTAAAGCATGTGTTATATGAAACTAAAAAGTTTCAGCGAGCTAATGGATTCATATACGTGTGGACTAGGGATTGCAAAATATTTTTGCGACGTAGTGATACTAGCCCTGTAATACGTGATAGATTCTTAGAAGACCTAAATGCTATTCAGGTTTGATAGTTACCGATTTGTATTTTTGTATTTATTTCTTTTTCTCTGTGATGTTTGTTGGTAATTTTTCTCTTATTCAGTTAAATATATGCAGTGCTAGAGCACATTTTGATGAATTTTTGACGTACTTGGGGACTTTTCAGGAAAGACCCAGATTAATTATATTGACAGAAATTTGGATCTACTCCTGGGAAGTCTCACTGTACAAAATAGACGGTTACAAGTGCTTCTCATTTTGTAGGAATGATTATAGATCAGGTGGAGTATTAATTTATGTTAGCTGCGACATCGATGCTATACAGCAACCAATCACAATGAATTGCGCAGACATTGCGGTTTTAAAACTTGAAATTGAAAACAAAGAGTGGACATTAATGGCTGTATACAGATCTCCTTCTGAAAATGTATTTAATTTCATTTCCGAATTAAACGGAATCCTAGAATCACTTGATACCCTTAATATTCTCTATCTTGGAGATATTAATATTAACTTATTAAATGACAACACAAACACTGATGAATATATTGGACTATTAGCAGAAAATGGTTTACTTAATATGATAGAAGAGCCAACCAGAATTACGGAGAACTCGTCTACATGTATTGATCATGCATTTCTTAGAACCAAAGATTTATATAATTGTAATATATTTCTGGATGACATTGGAATTACAGACCACTGCTTAGTTAAGGTTAATTTAGATATTAAAATTGAACAAAAATTAAAAAATGATGAAATAAAAATGGTGGATTTAAAACGATTAACGAACTTAATTGCAAATATAAAATGGGATGATATATATATTGACGGCTCTGTTAATGCTTCTTTTAAAAATTTAATTGATACACTAAGCCATTTAGCCGTCCCGTGGCCGAGTGGTTAGCGCGCTTGGCTACTGATCTACGGGACCTGGGTTCGAGCCCCGGGTAAGGCATGGATGTTCGTGTTGTTTTTCTGCTGAGGTCCTGCCATCCTCTCAGACCTTCTACTCTGGCATATAAACTGACAGGCTCCTGTCAGACCTCTGTGGCAAGCAGCTGCTTGAGGGGGTATTTATTTTTATTTTTTTTATAAGCCATTTAATTGATGATTCAACGAAAGTAAAGAAAAAACGTTTTAAGAAAATTAAAGCGTGAATGACAAATAAATTAGCAATTTTAATAAATTATCGTAACACTCTGTATAAGGAAATGAAGAAAAATCCTTCAGATATGTCGCTTAAACTGTCATTTTCCCGATACAGAAATTTTGTCACTAGTGCCATAAGGGAAACAAAAACACAATACTTTACTAATAAATTTTCCAAAGCAGGTAAAAACCAGAAAAAGCAGTGGAATGTAATAAATGAAATATGTGGTAACTTTAAAGAGAAAGAAAACTATCCCCGTGCAATTAAAAGTAAAAACGAGTTAATTAAATATGATGAAGACCCTTGTAAATTTGCAAATTTCTTCAACGATTATTTTGCCGGAATTGCACGAAATTTGAACAAAGATTTAGTTCAAACAAATGCTGATTGGGAAGGAGACGGAAAACCATCAACTGCGGTAAGTTCTTTCTTCTTAACGCCAATAATAGCTAAAGATATTAGGACTCAAATTATACTCCTACCAAAAAATAAATCTCCAGGTTTTGATGGCATAACCGCAGAAATAATTCATCTGTTGGGAGAAACATTTATCGAAATACTTGTAAATCTATTTAACCTATCCATTGAGCAAGGAATTTTCCCTGATGTTTTGAAAAAAGCTACTATTGTTCCTATTTTTAAAGACGGCGACCCAAAGGAATTAAGGAATTATAGACCTATTGCATTACTCTCAGTAATATCTAAAATTTTTGAAAAAATAGTGAAAAATAAATTATATGAATATCTAGAAAAAAAAATGTTTTCTCAGTAGCAATCAGTTTGGGTTTAGAGAAAAAATGGGTACGGATGATGCATTATTGCAGGTAACAAATACGATTTACACAGCTATGAATAACAGTGATCATGCATTAACAATCTTTCTGGACATTAAAAAATCATTCGATACGGTAAATCATCAAAAATTAATACAAAAATTACAAGCTGCAGGAGTTAGAGGAGTGGCATTGAATTGGTTTCGCAGTTATTTAGCTAACAGAAGGCAAAGAGTAAAAATAAAAGATACATTCAGTGCTTGGACTAAAGTTGAATACGGAGTGCCCCAGGGATCTGTTCTGGGTCCCTTATTATTTATTATTTACATTAATGATCTAGATTCCATTACAGGAAAATTAACTATTTTTGCTGACGACACTTGCCTGACATATACTGGTTCTGATTCTTCGATTATTTTTAAACAAGCAAATAGTGATCTAGAATTAATTAGAAACTGGACCACGAGTAATTTTTTAACAATTAATCTGACAAAGACAAATGCAGTTTATTTCTACTTAAAGAAAAATAGTTCTGTTACAGATATTTTGCACCGCAATCAATTGAAATATCATGATACGAATTGTTCATCGAAAAGTCACTGTAATTGTCCTCAAATTCGTTTTGTGCCGTCAGTGAAATATTTAGGTATTTGGATTGATGCAGGCCTAACTTGGAAAGTGCATGCAACATAGGTTAAAAGAAAGGTCATCCGTAACCTGACCCGCTTATATCTTGTAAGACATTTAGTTTCATTTAAATTTATGTGTACACTATATTATGCATTAATCCATTCTCAACTAACATATGGTATAAAATCTTGGGGAGCCATGTATTTCAATAATTTTAAACAACTTTTAGTGCTGCAAAAGAGATGTATTCGCTTATTAACTAAAAGCCCAAAAACGCAACCTTCATTACCTTTGTTTCGAGAAGCAGGAATTTTGCCTTTACGCTACGATTATTTTTTCGAAATAATTCAATACTTTTACTTTAGAAATGATAGCATTAAAACTGACACGAATAATTACCAATTACGACGAGATAAAAACATAAATTATGAAATTCCTGCATTACATAAGGAAATTTTTAGGCACTCTTATTTGTATTTAGCACCGAAATTTCTTTCCTCTCTCCCAGTCAGCATGAAAAATATCACGAATTATCATTTGTTTTCTAAAGTTCTCAAGAAATACATTTTGAAACTGGATGACGTGGAAACTTTTTTGCATTAATCTACTATAACTGTTATATGTAACATGGATATAGTAATCCAGAAGTGTGAAAGTCATTTCACACTTCTGGATTACTAGAAATTTTTTGTTTTGAGTTATTTTCGTTTTTTTTTGTGTGTATTATTCAATGTGACGACTGATGCTTTCAATTGAAATTGTTTCTATATTGAGATCTCACGAACGAGCCTGCTCTTGTGAGACTTCAAAAGTTTTTGTATACTGTAAAACATTATCAGAAATAAAAATTATCTATCTAAAAAAAAAAAAGTGATTGGCTTTCCATTGCGGTACGGCATTCGACCCTCCGTTTCAGTTGTCTTTGAAACATTTCTTTGAAAATGCACGAAATATACAAGTTTAACAATTTAAGGTTAATCAAAAAGTTAGTAGTTTATCAAAAAAGGGGGGTTCATGACCCCCTTGCTCCCCCCCACCATATCCAGCCCCATCCCCCAGAACTAAAATCTTGGAACCTCCCTAAAACTGAATTACTATAAGTTATGGCCGAGTGGTTAGCGCGATTGACTACTGATCTAAGGGACCTGGGTTCGAGCCCCGGGTAAGGCATGGCTGTTTGTGTCGTTTTTCTGCTGAGGTCCTGCCATCCGCTCAGACCTTCTACTCTGGAATATAAACTGACAGGCTCCTGTCCAGACCTCTGTGGCAAGCAGCTGCTTGAGGGGGTATTTATTTTTTTTATTTATTTATACTTCTTTTGATACATTATGTCCAGTGAACTAAATTACTTTGATTTAGATCCTAAAGGAAATGAATACGTTAACTATATCAGTGAAGCAGAAAATTGGTTTGCCATTACAAACAAAAAAATTCAAAAACAGCTACCATCTGGGTTTAATACACGTTAACATACGGAGCTTAAGAAAACACTGGGAGGCCTTTAACGTTAATATTGCAGAATTCATACAATACCTGGACATAAATTTTAACTGAAACTAGCATTACTAATGCTGAAAAATATTTCTATAAATTAAACAGCTTTGAACTAATTTCTGATGATACTCTTAAGAAAGGGAAACGGGGAATAATTGTTTACTACAGAAACACAATATCAGTTGAGAAAATGAGTGTTAATATTTTGCCTGCAGAAACGCTATATCTGAGAGTTATAAAAGGCGAAACAATTTTTAAAAGCCAATAAATACCAAGCACAGATATAAACCATTTCTTAATCAATTTCCATGAATTTTTAGAACATACTAATGCACATAATCAAATATTAGTAGGAGATTTTAATCTTGATGTACTGAATGTTAAAAAACACGGTGTCGAAATGTATGTAAATATTTTAGCCGAGATGGGATATGAACTCTTGATTAATGACGTAACTAGAGAAGAAGTAGTAAGTAACAATTTATACCACACAAGTATCGATCATATAAATGTAAAATGGGATGGAAAACTTATATCAAAAACTATGATTTCACAGAGTAAGATCGCTGATCATTATCTCATTGCAGCTATATTTGGATGAAAAGATGAGAAATCATATGAAAAAGTCTCAACCGATATCAAAACAACGGATATTAACTGCTATTATGAGCATAAAAATATCGAAAGGGAAATAATCTTAACGGAATGGTCTAAATATAACAAAAACTCATCGAACACAAACAAAAATACCAATTTTTATAATTTCTTTAAAAATAAATACAATGAAATTTTAGAAAAAAATAAAAAAAACCACATAAAAATTTAGAACATTTAAATAACCGTAATGTTATCAAACAATGGATCACAGTGGATATCATCAATTTAATGGAACGTAGAGATAACGCTTGGATTAAATATAAAATAACACAAAAGTGGTAGGTATGAAACTAAGTATAAAAATTTGCGCAATTTAGTTACAGCAAAAATCTGAAATCAAAAACAAATTTTTTATAAAGAACAATTCAAGATAAAAAGAAATGATATGAGAAAAACATGGGAATTAATCCATCAAGCATTAGAGGGTAAAAGAATAAGATCTATTGACAAAATTATCATTTAGAATATGTCTAAAAGTTTAACACCTTTTCAAATTGTAAATAAATTTAACAGTGAATATTGCTCGTTAATTTTACACATAAGAGAAATCAACCAAGAACCTGATGTTGAATTTGAAACAATCAATAACACTACAAACAAAAACTCAATTTATATTCCTCCTGCAAACAGGACAGATATTGTGAATATAATCAAAACATTAAATGAGGACAAATCCCCTGGATATGACAATATACAAATTAAACACATTAAAAACTGTGTCGAGGTATTTGCTGATGTCATAAAAGAAATAGCTAACGAAAGTATTTCAACTGGAACAATGCCAACTGAGCTTAAAAAGGCATTTCTGCGACCGATATTCAAAGGAGGAACAAAGTCAATTATAACTAATTACAGACTCTTTGCTATTTTATCTTCTGTACATAAAATATTGGAAAAATAAGTTTACAATACTTTATAAAAATTTCTTAGTAAACATAACATTCTCAGTGAAAATCAATATGGGTTTCAAAAGGGGAAAAGTACCATGAACTTACTAGCGAAATTTACTGATTTAGACTACATGGCACTAAATAGAGGTGACAGGGCGGTTGCAGTGTTTTTAGACTTACAGAAAGCCTTTGACACTTTGGATCATGACATTCTTCTACAGAAATTAGAAAAGTATGGAATTAGAGGAACTGCATTACACTGGTTTCAAAGCTACTTATCAAATAGATTTACGGTAACTAAAATTAACAACACCTACAGCGAAAAGTGTGAAGTTAAATTTGGTGTTTCTCAAGGATCCATTTTAGGCCCGCTTTTATTTCTGATTTACATAAACGAGTTAACAAAATTGAAACTAAATAGTACCATGTTTTTATATGCCGATGATATAGTTTTAGTTAATATAAACAAATTGGAAGAAGATCTGTTAAACACTTGCAAAAAGACTTTAATATTATTAAACGATGGTTAAACTCAAATAAACTGTATCTAAATAGCAATAAAACCAAATGGATGACTTTTCATTCACCTGGTTTCATAATTAACAATAACTTAATTATTAAAACACAAAAATTTGACTGCACTAAAAAGGGAACCATCTCTGAGCTAGATAACTGTGGCTGCATAAAAATTGACAGAGTACATACAATAAAATATCCAGGATTGCATCTCGACAGTGCCCTCCGATGGGAACGTTCATACTGAAAAAATCTGCAGCACATTAAGGATTTGTGCTTTGAAATTAAATAAATTACGATATATTATGGATACCAACACATGTATTATGCTTTATAAAGCAATCTGCGAGTCCCTCTTAAATTATGCCATAACGATACGTGGCACAACCAACTTAACAAATATTAAAAATAATGGAACGTATTAAATCCTGAATAGCTAAAAATATTATACCAATTAAAGACCGCACACGTCTAATTACAGCCCAAGATAGATTTATTTACTTGGATATCTTACCTTACCAGAGCCTATATAAATATAACATAGTTATACGTAATTTTTTCGACAACACAAATAAAAGTAAAGTACAGCATGATAAACACACAAGATTTAAAAACAAAAACTACTGCAACTACCAAATTTTATAAATAACTATGGGAAGTGCACAAGCGGCTACAAAAATTCATACATTTTCAATCTCTTACCAAGGGAACTGCTGGCCATAAATTCTTTCAGAGAATTAAAACACAAATTAAACAGATTTTTATTAAAAAATTAGATAATTATTATTAACACCTACTAACAAATTACGTAGTGCTGAATGTAAACATAAAAATCCCAATGTTAATTTTAAATATTCTAAATGAAAAAAGGCAAAATTTTTTAGTAAAGAGAGCATATTATTTAATGTCGAAAATTTTCAACTGAAATAGTAAGATAGTACATAGTAAATGCAACGTGATATAAATATATTAAGATTAGCAGATTAAGACATGAAGAAGGTGTAATGTATTTTGCCAATGTCTTAGTCTCTCCTGCAGATAAGCCGTTAGCTTTGAGGGACATCTGTAAATAAGGAATGATTTATTTGTATTTGTCTGAATAAATAAATGATCTAAAAAAATTGTCGGGCGCCCCACCCCTTCCCCAATACCCTCACCCTCAAAACTAAATCCTGGATACATGCCTGACATCAAGGGCCTTCCAAGGTCTCCTCAACGGTAGGCTTACCTGCAACATTATAGGTGGGATGTCCAACAGTAATGCCTTCGTTTCTATTTATTTATTTATTTATTTATTTATTTATTTATTGAGAAGTGTAGACATAATACTGATATCGAAGAAGGAGTTGGATTTGACTCTCTTGTCAAATCTCTGAAAGATGTCGCCCTCCATCACAGGGGACGTTAAGCGTCCCCTGTGACGGTCCACAGGTGTCCAGTGGGTCCCCTCCCCATCTTTCTCTGAGCCCTTGGGGCCCCTGTGACCTGCCATTTAGTTCATTGTGTGAAAAAAAGTGCCGCTCAAAGATTAAAACAACCCAAACCAAAACTGAAAGTTGTACAAGGTCACACCAGATAACAGCAAAAATAGGCGTCAAAACTGATGGGCGTGTCAGAGTGTGTCATTGAATTCCTTTCTGCTGAAGGTGTTAGGTGGACAGAGGTTTACAACTGCTTAAAATTGGTTTTAATGATGGGTGTGTTAATATAAACCAAGCGAGGCGTCGTCTAAAGCTCATTAGATAAGGTGATTCCGATTTGAAGGATACGCTTTCTGCAGGTACAACCAGCAGCAATCATATGTGATAACGATCAGGTGATATGCACGATGGGATAGCCGTTGTATTTCTTTCTGCTCCACCAAACATAATTTCGTTTTCTAAAATAGTTATTTTATTGAAATGTTATGTAAATGCTAACAAAAAATGACACAAGAACTGATATTTGGTAAAACTACATACCCACACCACCTGCTATAGTTAATATTTTGTTTTGCTTTTTATTTTTTACTTACTTTACTTTCTTTAATAAATGAATTAAATTTTTTATAACCTGGAAGATCTTGAAGCTCCTTGGTTGTTCATATATACTTATTGATTGTTTTACTTAGTTTTATTCTTTTATTGTTTCTCTATTCTTTGTAAAGTGTTGTAGTAATAATGTATTTGACAAAGTGTTGTTCATTGTGTGTTTATTGACCTCGTGTATTTATGTTATAATAAAATTGAATATGAATTATCTCACAGAAGAGCTTTAAGTGGTATCTGAGTTTGTTAAAAGGAGGATGGGCTACTACAGTACGATTATTTTTCATATTGTGTTGATTTTAAAACTGTTAAACGAGTTTAAGTTTGTATAAAGGTCGTGGGATAAAAAGTTGTTTTGCATTATTGAGTTCACCTGAGAGTTGATTTTCTGATTCCATTGCATAATATTTGAATTTTTCCGAGTGTTTTAAGTAGGAAAACCTAAACATCCTCCAAATATAAATTTGGCCTTGACTGACGCCATGTTCTGTACAACCGTAGCCGAAATCAGGAAGTAGTAGCGAAGTTCTTTCGCTTCTAAGCCTTGGAGAGCATTTCCTCCTCTTAGGGGCTCGATTCACGCAAATCGTGTCCTCTTTTAGTCCGCCTGAATGAAGAGCAAATCCCATTCATCGCAACGCCACGGGAGACGAGACAACGTGCTTCCACGAGGGAGACGCTGCTGTCTTTTCTTGCCGTATGTCTAATGAGTTTGAGCGTGCCACTTACTTTACGAAATAGTGATAGCCATTATCTCTCCTCCCTCCCTCCCCATCCCCGCCTCACGCGACACTCTCTCTTTTCTCCCTTTGTAAATGGCGACGACGTGAATCGAGGCGTCCCGACAGCGGTGACAAATCCGCTCGCGCTTCTCGTGTGAACGGAGGGTGATGCGACGGGAGCAATAAAATTTCGTTTAACCCATTTCCGCTGCCGCGCGTACGAATGCCGTGGCTGGATACTAGATGAGGGTGGCGTATCCATCCTCCTCCTCCGAACTGCTCTCACCATCCGTACACAAGCCCTTGTCACGCGCTATTTCTTGTGGAAACTCTTTCTTTTCGTGCAAGCTGAAAGCGGGAGTAATTTCGTCGGTTTGCACGCCTTGCGGGGGAGAAATGAGGAGGGGGGTGTTCTCGAGAGCGAGATTAACAGGATCTTATGATGGAGAGAATGGAGAGAGGGAGACAAAGAAAGGAGGAACCTTTGTCTGATCTTTGAATATACATCGTAAATCAGATTCATCTTAAGACACTCTTTTAATATCGCCCTTGTGCCTCTGCAGTTGTACGATGTTAGTCCATTCAAAGAGTGCACAAGCAAAAATATTATTACTGCGGAACCTTGTTAGCAGTGTTCGATGAAACTAGCTTTAAAATAGCAATAAAAAAACACGGGGGAAAACGAAAAGAAATTACACACCGATGTTTTGCGGAAATTTTCCATTCAGAGTAAATGTATTGGGGGGTTAATTTCTGTTTTTTTTTCTTTTAAATCAGTCGCACCAGTCTCATAACTCGTAAAGGGTTCCCATCCCTTAGTATTTTAAAAGAAATGAAATTTGTTTCTGAATAATGCACTTAAGTATCCGTAGTATTCAATCTCTTGCGCATCTTGGTCAGGTATGACCTCACATATTTATTTCCAGTTTTTTTAATATCCAGAATAATTTTTTTTTTCTTTTTTGCACTTCATAAAAGGGACAAATTTAAAACGTCAATTGTTAGGCTGAATTTGATCTTTTAGCGCATTCAAATGTTTTTTGGAAGTATTTCTAATTTTAATCAGGAACTGAATAAGGGATCCCGGATAAGGGAGGGATATGTTTCAATTTTACCCCCCTTTTAACTGTTCTGCTAGTTCTGGTTTCTCAGACACTTAACGTGGATGAGTGTTGTTTGTCAGTCTGGCTATCTATTAAATATATTATATTCAATTGCCATAATTTAGTTTCATCCACATAGTTGCATAATGCATTCATATTAGCCGAAAAGCACTTAAACATCTTCGCGTGCACCAAAAGTATTCAGATGTTTAAAAACGCCAATTTCTTAGTAAGGGAAGCAAATCACAGACGAATTTCTTCTGTGGGGTGGGCGGAGATTGGGTGGGGGCGTCTGTCATAATCGGATAAGTTTGCCAGTCAGCACTTATTCTGACCCTTAACCATTGAAGGAGACGAAAATAGATTAAATTGAACAATGATCTGTACAGAATATTAGTTGTTCCAATTCAATTACTTGCAAAAGAACACAGATTTTAAAGTAGAACTAATAATACTCAGAAAAGCATGTCTGCTCAATGAAAAGGAACCGAATTCATTTCCCTTCTTCATGAACGCCGCCCGATTTGTAGTGAAAGAATTAAAACGATCAGTTAATGAAGATTTCTCCTTTCAAAGAGCTCCTCAGCTCGTGCCATGTCTGCAGCTGACGACAGGGTCAGAGATCTTGAGCGACGAAGACGAGAGAAGTGCAGACGTTGTCCAACGCATTCGTCACTTTGTCACAAATGCTTCGCTCTGCAGGTTAGCGAGTGCAACACGTCAGCGTTATCAGGTGACGTAAGGACTAGCTGTCGCCGCCGTCACTTGTGTGGCAAAGCAGCTTCGCAGGGACCAAGGAAGGAATCTTTACCACTGGGGAGTCGTATTCAACTCATGAATGGCCCTTTGCTTTTAAACTGCTCAGTGGCTTAAATGGTGAAGTTAAGAAGATGGACGAGGGAGAGTGAATATCACCACCAGACTGCTGCTGTTGAGAATGCGAGTGGGATTCAAATTCCTTAAAGATAGTGCAAGAATTGAAGACAAATGTCTACTCAAGCGAATCACTTAATACGGAGCTTCACAAAAATTTGCTAATCTACTAAACAATGAGAATACTTCCAAGGAAGTTGAAACCTCAGCAGAAAAACAAACAAATTCCCTGTTTAATGTTTTATTATTCTGGTTCTAATAAGCGAAAACATGCTGACCCAAAGTTTAGTTGATTGTAAAGCAGCTTTCTTATCTCTTCAAAAAGATTTTTATTACAATGATCATTTTAGAATCGTATTAGATATACACAAGACATATTCAAATTCTGTCCAAAAAGGAAATATTATTATTTTACAATGGTTTCCGAGTCACTACGGAGTGACAGATAAAATGTGGATAACGGAAGAGTTGCTTTTCCCCCTTTTTGCTTTTGGGTCCTTTGTCACTCAGAAGTAATTTCATTTTCTTAACTGTCTTGTGCATCTCTTTTGTGCTTTTGGAGAGACCGAACCCGGCGAGGTGAACTTCCTCACATTGACTTCGCTCAATCAATAATTATATTTGCTACTATGGCAAAAAGGAAATTGCAAGCAGAGATTTTCTCATTTAAGAGAAAAATGAAACAGATTTTTCATTATCATTAATGCCAATTCGATTTCGTTTCACCCGATAAATCTTCCCATTTCTTAAATTAATAAAAATTTCTTAAATTCATTCTCTGGACGTTGTTAAAGAAACAATTCTCAATGGAAGAATGCTTCAGAGTTCTTCAATAGACGGGAAATGACTCTGAAAAGATTCAGCATTGAAAAGAATTGCACTGAGACGACAATTAACTGATCTTAAAGAGAAAGACAGTTCGGTCAATCATTTAAAGCAAACGACAGAGAAATGTGTCCATTCAGCATCAATTAACGCCAGAAAATTATATTCGTCAAATCGATTATAATTTATCACACAACGTGACTGAAGTGTTCGTTGGCGTAAGTATTATCTCCCAAACCACTTCCAAACACGAGTGAGTCCTTTTTAACTTTACAATATTTTCATAGCTTCCTGCATCCTGTTATGTTTTCCGTGGATAACGAATCTCCTTAACTGAAAGGCTCAATGCTTAAACCGAGAGGCTGCTAACTACGAAAAAAGGCTTCAGAATCCCATATTTTTCAACTGGTCGTAGGTGATTCGCCATTCTTTTGATTATTCAGCGCCTTGCAATTGAAAAAACTACACTTCCTGCGCATTGCGACTCGCAGTTCTACATTTTCATCAAAGACGAACACAACTGGAAGCATCGCTCCTTTAGGAGACTTAAAACTATCCAAAAGGACGCATGTAATCCTCGTGTTGGATAACGTTCTCGGACATTGGAGCAATTTAACTTTGGTCACCATGTTTTCGCTTATTAGTACAAGAATAATAAAACGTTAAACAGGGAATTTCTGTCGTAAAATCTCCAGATAGTTGGAACGTGTTCTCCCCACCACGGCCAAGTGGACTTCTGGTGGTATTGACGTGGCAGCAGCTGCACACAACCGTTGCTTAAGGCTTACTCGCATTTACAAAGCAGAGTTGGATAGCTTTATCTCTTAGCAGCACTTTTTTGCACACAATGGCCTAAACGGCCAGGTCACAAGGACCCGAGGGCTCAGAGTATGTTGAGGAAGGGACCCACTGGAACAGCTGTTAGCGGACATCCGTCAAAGCCATCCAGCGTGTTCTTTAACGTGCACATGATATGGTTCTTCTGTACACGTGGCCACAGCCACAGCTTAACGTTCCGGTCCTACGGACTGCAGCCCTTCCAAGTTCATCGGTGTCGTCTATTGGCCGAGGGCAGGCTGGGGAGTTTTATAGAGATAAATCTCAACGCTGACACAGTTAGCAAATGGGAACTGAAGATTGCCAGTCTTGCGCGCTAACAACTGAGCCACCTCCGCCCTTACAAAGTAGATAGAAGATAATCGCGTGCCATCAGGAGAGTTAAAACAAGTGTTAAAAATTCACTAGAATTAATTATGTATAAATGAGAGAGATGCTCAATCAAAAGATGTATCTTGCTCTTATGTCAACATGTGTGCACGTCCATAGCAAAAAAGAATACGAAAAAATATTTCCTTGGTGTAAAATGTATTCAAACAATTTTTTACGTTTCGAAAAGGTCTGTCTTTCGGTTCGAATTTTTCGATTCGAGTCATTCCCGTTTTGAGAGTTTCTGGCAGTTCCTGTGTTGTTTGCCTTTCGTCGGTTGATTCAAGCTTTGCGAGGAGAAGCATCAAATCTCAGATGTAAATTACACCTCAACGAAATCAAAATTCCTGTTTTGCTTTTAAAAAAATTCTCCGAATGTGCTGAGTTAATCTCTCATTGTCTCTCTGTCAAAAAAGAAAAATCCTTCATGAAAATTTTGAAATTTTTGTAAGATGAAATTGTAAGTGAATCAACTGATTGTGTCATCCCTCCCTGCTCCACAATTGGCGCTTTTAATTTCTTCCTGGCACTCTTATTAAAAGTGAAGATGTCTTAAATGGTGCAGTGGTTGGGAAGCTTAAGCCCTGACGCAATGATAACAAAAACTGGTTTTGGCCTTAGTGATATGAGATGATTTGTTGAGAGAAGAAGGGATCTCTCTCTGTCCTATATAAACAAATCAAAGCCTGATTGAGCCCCAATTCACAACAAAAAAATTAATCCTCTGATAATCATTTGCAAATGCAAAGCATTAAAACATCGAAATAGAGCAGCTTATTTGAAAATAAATTTGCTAAATATTATATTGGGGTGTAAATAACCTTTCGTGGAAGTAAAAATTGATACAATAGACCACAAGGTTTTCTATTCAACTGAGGTTCGCAACTTGTGTCCGAATTTCTTGGTCAATAACTCGTTGCCAGACCCTTGGGTGTTCTGTATTTTTTGCCAGACCCTTGGATGTTTTTTGCATTTTATTAAACTAAATTTATGTTGAGATGGCGACATTTTCATGAATTATCATCATCATAACCAACTTTGAACACAGTAAGGTCTGATCCTGAATGTTTGTTTTGTTACATCATTACCCTTATCAAGGAGAAACGCACGCGCAGGTGAACCTCACTTCGCAGGGGAGACCTTCCGATTTTCTTGGTCAATAACTCGTTGCCAGATCCTTGGGTGTTCCGTTTCATCTCGGACACAAAAAGCAACACAGACTGAGAAAAAAAAAAAACGAAAAGTAAATTTCTTCGAAACGGTCTGTGATGCAACTGCCAACTGGACCCATCAAGGTCAAAGGCCATTCCACTAATGGACCATACTTGTATCTCGTGACATTTCTTGTGCGTGCGCCGTCGCATTAACTGGAAAGCTCATCGGTTTGCTGGCGATTATCTGTCCTCGTGCAAGTTTCTCCCTTTGTCCTTCATCCCAAGGGCTCGGTCATCATCGGAAGAGCCATTTCGCTTATTTGTTTCATTTTCAGAAGACACACTCTTCCTTATTGACTTCGTACGTTTCTGGTGGCAACAACATTTTGATGACACATTCTCCCCAAAGCATTAACAAGGCTATTTAAGAAAGCCTCATCCCTATTGAGGTACTTTTATACATAAAAGGTTCAATTATTTGGAAACAACGTCATTCGAAAATGACATCGAATTGGAATATAACTTGGTGGTGCATTTTCACTAAACAATGGACTGAATGAAAACTTTATCAGTGCTTTTATTGTTAATAATAACACGTGGCGCTGCCAATGTAATTCTGCATTTGCTTGAAGCTGATGCCCAACTGTATACGAAGGTATCACGACGAAATGCCAAAGGAAACTCGCCGTCGCATCATAACGCCGAAAACAAAAAGCACCGTCATTTACAAAACGGCAAGAACGAAAATGCCGTCGCACATTCCGCTAGAAATGGAAACGCCGACACTTCAAAATGCAGCAACAAAAATGCCGAAAGCAATACGCATTGCAAGAAAAGCATTAATAAACTCTAATATTATTAAAATTTAAATGGGATAATATTTTCGCTTCGTCGTCTGCCTTTCTGTCCACATTCAACAGTTGAGTTTTTAGAGAAGTAAAGAAAGGCACCAATACATGCATTTTTTACATTTCTGAATACATCAGTCTAACACAAAATTAGAAGCAGTAATGAAAAACAATTTTAAAAATCAAAACTAAAATTCAGATTAAATTCAAAATTGAAACGAAAAAGTAAACAGAAAAGAATGTGTTTATTGTGTTATTATTTTTAAATTACATCTCCAATTTCACCCACGAATTGCAAAAAAGTCACCATTTTTACATGATTGAAAAATGATAATTAAATTTTAAAGATTTGCAGATATTTAGTAGCTAGTCTTATCTACAGTAGCGCAGATAGGAAAATAAAAATTAGGTAGCTTATAGAGATAACAAAGATAAGAGAGATTCATGAGCAAGTGCCTAAGCTTTCATTACCTATAAATTTGTCATTCTTTCATCTCTTATATCGGAATCTCTTTCAAACATTTCCGTCCTTAAAAGTGAGGCCCTCCTTGAGGCTCCTCAGCAGTCGTGCTAATCCTCCTTGAGGCTCCTCAGCCGTCTTGTTAATCCTCCTTGAGGCTCCTCAGCCGTCTTGTTAATCCTCCTTGAGGCTCCTCAGCAGTCGTGTTAATCCTCCTTGAGGCTCCTCAGCAGTCGTGTTAATCCTCCTTGAGTCTCCTCAGCCGTCGTGTTAATCCTCCTTGAGGCTCCTCATCCGTCGTGTTAATCCTCCTTGAGGCTCCTCATCCGTCGTGTTAATCCTCCTTGAGGCTCCTCATCCGTCGTGTTAATCCTCCTTGAGGCTCCTCATCCGTCGTGTTAATCCTCCTTGAGGCTCCTCAGCCGTCGTGTTAATTCTCCTTGAGGCTCCTCAGCCGTCGTGTTAATCCGGCCCAAACCCCAATTGTGAAAACATCGCAGCAACCATGTAGGGTGAAGTACAATATTAATTAATTTTATCACTGGTTTTCGATTTTTTAAGTTAAAGTTTCGATGCAATTCAAGGTTTTTATCTCTTGCAATGTTTAATTGTTCAGGAACTATCTTTTTCACTTGCAATTCGTTTATTTTGTGACCTGTGTACGACCCGGATCTAGAAAAAACTCGAGGGAGAGAGAGAAGCAGGAATCCCAACTGAGCCATAAAAATGTAAAACAGGGAATGGCTGCAAAGAAACTTGATTTATAATGCAGTATAATATTTCTTTCACCGTTTTACGAGTCTTTAAGAAATTTCTTGGAAAAAAAATGCATGAAATATAAATATGTTTCATAATCTTTTAACTTTTACTAGCATTTTGAGTAAGTGGTTATCACTTCTAAGTATAAATTATCACAGGAAATCGTCCTGTAGGTAAGAAACATTTGAAATAATGAGTTGAAAAAAACTGGTTGTCCTGATCTCAAATCTGGAAACTGCAGATTACGAGCCTGTCAGTACTGTAAGTCCAAGATCTAGAGTTACTATCGATTTCTTTGGATAGTCCAGGTAATTTATTAGACAGGTCAGATTCTCGATATTAATAGAGGAAAGGCGAGACAGATCTTGCAACCCTCATCTTTATCCTCCCCCCCCCCTTTTATTATCTCCTTTGTAAAATACGAAAGACACGCAACTCGAGAAGGTTCTTGCGTCATCACAAGGGGCCAGTCTATAAAAAATATACTCGTATTAAAAATCACTCTTTAGGAATCTTCTTTAAGTTGTTTCTGCAAAGAATGGACACTCGATATTTTAAAGTCACAATTTAAGATTTTCAAAAATAACAACATAAAAAAAAAATTATCAATTCGATGATGGCCGTCTTCTGGCTTCCACGTGGCGTGAGCAGTGAGTGATTTATCACTTGCCATGCATGTCGACACCTTGTCAGCGATGGGGAGTGTATGTCACGTGCTGCCTACGATGATGACGGCTTTCCAGTGGATTAAAAAAGCGACGACTCGTGCTGCAGATGAACTGAGCGAGGAAAACACCTTTTCTCCTACGTGCAAAACAGAAAATCATCCCTCCCTCCCCTCCTCGGAATTGCGAAGGAATTGGGTTGTTTTACCTCTGAGCTGCATTTTTTTTTGCAATATAATGGGCTAAATAGCCAGGTTACAAGGACCCCGATGCATCAGAGGAGAAATATATTTTAACTCCGTGATAGATTAATGGGGAAGGAGACCCACTGGACAGCTGTGAGGAGACAGATGGTAGAGTTCCGTCGAGGCCGTTCAGTGTGTTTTTAACGCACACATGGCGTGGTTCACGGCCGCGGCTTAACGTCCCATCCGATGGACCACGGCGGCCTTTCCAAGCCCAACGGTTTCCCCTTCTGACCAAGGGGAAGGTGAGGAGTGTTTCGCAGATAAGACTCAACGCATGCTGAAGTGGGACTAGGAAATTGGTAAGTGCTGACCCCCCCCCCCCTCACCGAATTGCGAACGAGTCTACCTCCAAATTATCTGATCTTTAAGATTAATCGATGCTTACAATTCGTAAAGTACGATAAGCTCAGATAAGTGATTTTTCATATTCATAATTGGAAAGAAGACTTTGAATCATATATCTATTTAAATCCTCGCAGTTTTCGTGGCTAGCAACAAACACAATTATAAAAACGTATTCCTTCTCCCCCCTCCCCTTCCCTTCGATTTGGACTCCTCCGACTGAACCTGATCCAGAGCAAACGAAATCTTGACCTGGAATTCCCTTGGAAGAGCGAGGCTTCCACAGTCTCTGGATGATGGCCTCGTCCTCATCTAGAGAATCCTCATTTCTCGCATGTCGAGTCACTGGTCACTTTGTCTCAAGCTAATCCATTTAGAAGAGATATTTTTTTCCCTATTCTCATTCTTTTGGTCAATATTTGCTCAGCTACCGAAGACATCACTTCCCCACAAAAAGGGTGTTATTTTATGAGAGGAATACAGTTCTCAAGATCTTTTGCTTTCGTTTCTGGTTAAAATAACACTTAAGGGAAAAAACACTTCCCCATGAATTAAACGACAGTTGAGTTCGCAATCCAAGCACTTGAAAATCAAACGTTTATGGTAAAAATATTTTTACAATTGAAACTTTATTAACTAATTTTATCGTTGTATTCATTATAGCGGACGTGTTTCCTTTTCTTAAAAGTCTTCTGTTAAATTCCTTAAGTTACCTCTTCGATATATTTTACGAATTAAGAGTATTACGATTTTGTTGGAAATCCGTGCCACGATGGTTCCACAGGATGACGAAAAATCATTTGAGTTCTTGCGCTACAGATTAATTTTCCAAGTCACACAGACCTGAGAGATTTAATTGGGTGAGGAAGAGACCTTTCTGCACAACCATTAGGAGGTCGAATGAGAACTTCCTGTTAGAGACATCTCTAGGGTTCTTCAAAGTGTTCGGAATATGCCCCCTCTTGCTACCACATCCAAGTGGGAGATTGCAGACTACCTTCTGATAAGGCCTAAGGGTATTATCCCAAGCAGAGATAGGATGACAAATCAAAACCCCATCATGGCAAAGTCGAGTATGTAAAAAACGAATAGAATTGAAATAAAAACGAAATAATTGCGAGTCCAATGATCGACTAATTGGTTATCCCCTCAATTCTTGGAGTCTTAATTTCCTATTGAAATGAGCGGCTAAGTTGGTGGAGTTTTAGCTAAGATAGTTTCTTATCGAAAATCTTTGATGAGAATGATAGTGAGATGAGGAAGAATAAGGATTCGACGATTTTGGGCATTTCAGATAATGAAGTGAAGAAATAAAAAAGCGAAATCAGTGGACGGTCCCCGACGGATCAATAGGATGCGAGTGGCTGCTACCTTTAGAGGAAGATGCGACGCTGTCTTGTGAAGCGGAGCACCGTGTCAAGATGATCCTTCGCGCACCTGACACGACTCGACCCTTAACGATTCGGTGTCCTCCTTCGGCTGCACTCTTGCTGCTGCATGCGAAGCACTTGATTGGCAGCATTGCGAGAAGCCGTGACGCGAGAAAATCGCGAAAGAAACTTCCCTCGTAATCCTTCTCCTCCACCTCACTCAGCAAAAATCGCATCAGAAGTGATGGGAGCAGTGACGCAGTTAACGGAAGTTTACGTTTCGAGACCCAACCGAGCCTTGTTTACGATTTTTTCTTCGCAAGAAAGACACCGGAGGATATGATCAGTTCACGTTTGCACTTCTCACTTGGTGAAGAAAAACAGAGAAAGACTTTTTTGTTTCTAGTTTGTCCTTCCCGTCTGCAAAAGGGAGACATCGAT
Organism: Ryuthela nishihirai; assembly: GCA_038380435.1. Lineage (NCBI taxonomy): Eukaryota > Metazoa > Arthropoda > Arachnida > Araneae > Heptathelidae > Ryuthela > Ryuthela nishihirai. The sequence continues at coordinate 58,615,479 of JAWZYU010000021.1, forward strand.
GGGTCTGTTCGGTTCCTGTTTGCCCCTCCCGTCTGCAAAAGGGAGACATCGATGGATCTGTTCGGTTCCTGTTTGCCCCTCCCGTCTTCAAAAGGGAGACATCGATGGGTCTGTTCAGTTCCTGTTTGCCCCTCCCGTCTGCAAAAGGGAGACATCGATGGATCTGTTCGGTTCCTGTTTGTCCCTCCTACCCATTTCCTGTTTGCCCCTCCAGTCTTCAAAAGGGAGACATCGATGGATCTGTTCAGTTCCTGTTTGCCCCTCCCGTCTGCAAAAGGGAGACATCGATGGATCTGTTCGGTTCCTGTTTGCCCCTCCCGTCTTCAAAAGGGAGACATCGATGGGTCTGTTCAGTTCCTGTTTGCCCCTCCCGTCTGCAAAAGGGAGACATCGATGAATCTGCTCGGTTCCTGTTTGTCCCTCCTACCCATTTCCTGTTTGCCCCTCCAGTCTTCAAAAGGGAGACATCGATGGATCTGTTCAGTTCCTGTTTGCCCCTCCCGTCTGCAAAAGAAAGACATCGATGGATCTGTTCGGTTCCTGTTTGCCCCTCCCGTCTTCAAAAGGGAGACATCGATAGGTCTGTTCGGTTCCTGTTTGCCCCTCCCGTAAGCAAAAGGGAGACATCGATGGGTCTGTTCGGTTCCTGTTTGCCCCTCCTACCCATTTCCTGTTTGCCCCTCCCGTCTTCAAAAGGGAGACATCGATGGGTCTGTTCAGTTCCTGTTTGCCCCTCCTACCCATTTCCTGTTTGCCTCTCCTATCCATTGACGAAGATACCGAGAGACTTGATTTGTCCTTGTTCACCCTTTTCTTCTGTAGGAAGAAAGACACCGAGAGGTCATGTTTAACCTCCCACTTTATATGAATAGAAAGAGCAAACTTTATTCCTGTTCTGTTGCCAAAAGTTATGACGTTCAGTGGTCATGATCTTTGGTCACTGAACAACACTCTGGATGTTCTTCATGCGAGCTGTTCTGTCAGTCTCTTTCCCACCCTCTTTCTAAGCTTCGTTATTTTCGTGGCCTGCCAGATTCACTCCATGTAAAGGAAAATAATCTCCTCGAGACTTCGATGTCAACAATAAAAGTTCCCTGATGTCTTCAAGAGTTTATTATGTTTTTCATTCGAGAAATGCAGAATTAAAATGGAAGAAAACAACTTCCTTTCATTTCAGAGAGAAAAGTTGATTTAATTGACCAAAATAAGATTTCCCTAAAATCAATAAGGTTATGCTTCCCAATAGAGATATTTCTTGGAAGAGTGAAGGTTTTCCTTTGCAAGAACTAAAAGGCAACCTTCAACGATTGAAAGCGATGTCCAAGTGAGTGATCATTGATTGGTTAGAAAGGTTGCGATCGCCTAGCCAGGGCATAACCTCTTGTCGCAGATGTCTTCTCACCAAAGAAGATAATAAAGTTCCCTGCCGCGGCGGTTCGCTCTGCAGTTTTCGAAAGCGAAACATCTGTACGGCTAAAAAACCACAATCAATAAAACTTCTCAGGAGAAGAACATTCCTCGTGAATAAGCTCCGTAAAGGCTCAGGGGTGAAATGGAGAGGTGGGGGGGGGGAAGAGAGAAATGTTTCAAGAGACGCAGACTTTCTTACGAGATGTTGCGACTTTCTTCGCAGATGCTGTAATGGAAAATGAAAAGAAAAAAAAGCAGATGTGGATGAAAGCTAGAGACGAAGCTAATGGAAAATGGAGAACTAGCTTAGGGGAGTAACTCTTTCGAGGGAGGGAAGAAAGGAGCTCTCTCCCATTGGGTAGCGGAGGGTCATCGAAGGTCAAGAAGAAGTCCCCCGGTGGAAGATTCCTATTTTTTCAAAAGATTTATTAATTCACTGAAATGATGATGAGAAGTGTAAAACTTTCCAAGTCAAGTACTAACTAGGCAAGACATTCGATCGATTGATCATTTTGACATAAGCGTTAGACGTCTTACCTCTGAGGGCAACGTTTTTTTCTCACACAGTGGTCTAAATTTCCAGGTCAGAAGACCCCAAGCTTTCAGAGAAGATGGAGGGAAGGGGACCACTGGGCAGCCGTTAGGAGACAGACGGGAGCCTCCCGTCAATGGGATCCAATGTTCTTTAACGTGCACAGGGTATAGCTCTACTACACAGGGACCGGGTGGATTTGTCGTAGCGCGCCAGGCTCGTAATCTGCAGTTTTCAGATCCGAGTCCCAGCTGAGTCAGCGTTGAGATTTATCTCCGCAGCATTCCCTGACCTCGGTCAGTGGTGGACATCGATGAGCTCGGAAAGGCCGCCGTCACTCGAATGGGACGTTAAGCCGTTGACCCGTGCACGGGAGAGCCATGCCCTGTGCACCTTAAAGAACACGCTGGATGACTTTGATGAGAGGCTACCATCTGTCTTCTCTCCCGACTGCTGTTCCAGTGAGTTCCCTTCCCCAACCTTCTCCGAGGCTGCGGGATTCTTGTGACTTGGCCATTTAGCCCATTGTGTGAAAAAGAAGCACCGCTCAGAGGTAAAATAGCCCAACTCTTTGATTCTCCTTTCCTTCAGGAGGAAATAGGGGATCATGGAAAGTAAGAAGGATCAGTCGAGTGTTCTTATTTATCTTAAAAATTAAATATGTGTAAAGGTCTCCATATCGACAACTGGATGTCTCAATGCGATTTGCAAAGCAGTGCGAAGTGTAAAGCAGTTGTATGTAATGTACACTCTGTTGACAAAAGCATTGGGAAACGTATCTATGGAGACAGTTACAGATCAAATTTATCGAACTTCTGAAATGAACTTTTCTTATTGACATTCGTTGCAGAAATACAATCTGTGTACTTTTTGAATATTTTAAAACCAATATTCTTTCAGCATGTTCGGAATTATGGAAAGTGAAACATTTAACAGCAATGTTGCCATCGCTAAGAATTTATCAGACTAATTAAAATATGAACAATAACTATTTTTCTATAGCTTTTAATATATTAAGTCTAGTTAGTGTTTCCCCCCCCCCCTCCAAAAAAAAGGCTTTGCCTGTACGCTCTCCAGAGGAAGAGAAACGAACAGAGGGTTGAAATTGGCATATCGGTTGCAGTGCGAGATGTTTCCTGGTGCACCTGCTGCGTTTCCGATGCACGTGTCGGTCGAAAAATGCTTTCGCGAGTGTAATTAGAAGCTGATGCAGTAAACATTTTATCGTCCGTTGATTTGAAAGAAATTTTGGATAATCGATAAAAGTATTAGTAATTTAATATAAACATTAAGTAATATAATAAGACAAATGCCATAAACAAAGTAAATGATCACAGCATGGGCGCATTTGGCGCACAGTTGTGCGAGACAGAGAGAAAAATATCCGCAGTGCTTTTGAAGTGTATGGCACAGCAGTCTCGTGACACTCCCCCCCCCCCCCTGCGACCACCACTTACAAAGGAGATCGCCATTTGATGCCCCCTCTCTTGGTGCATTATTCAGAGCCTCTTGGAATTGGCCGCAAGAAGCAGAGGCGCGCGCCCTCGCGCAGCTCCCCTTCGTCGCTTCGAGAATTGGAATGGAGTCGATTCCGAATCGGCTGCGAGATAAATGAGAGAAGACCGAATCGGGGATCGAAATAATCGATTCTTTTCTCTTCTGCTCCACCCGAGTCACGAACAGAGTCACGGCGTGAGAGTCCTCATTTGCATAATGTGTATCTAATGACGCAACGAGTGTTTCGCACGCAACACAACAGACGTTTCATGGGCGCGTGCTCTGCCACAAAAGCCACACGCGAGCGCCATATTTATCTCGATGACTCTTCACCGGAGATAAGAGGGGATGGGGGGAGGGGGCCCCAATGCATTTCTTACAACACTTTCAATGAACTGGATTTCTGACTTCGTGGTGCAACGTTTACATCTTGGTCGCGCTGTCGCTGCAGACTCCGGGTTCGAGTCTCTAGTTGACGACATGACCAGCAGATATGCTGGCTTTGTGTGTCATCATCAATAAAAAAAATCGATTTATATATTAAAATTAAAAACAAGAGAGTAAAAAAATTAACATTTAACACAAATATTGTTTTTATTTTTATACAGGATAATGCAATATTATAAATTTTCTATGCTTTTAATCAAATTTTCTCTTTAACGATATAGTATTATCTTTCTACATAAAAGCCTTTATTATTCCAAAGCTGACGTAATCATTCTGATGGAGGATGATGATTCAGACACTTCAGTAAATGGCAACTAGATTAAACAACAGTAGTTTTTAGTTTAAAAAAGGTTTATTAAAAATTAAGAAGAAAATTGTTAAACTGACACAATAAATAAAAGATTATGTCATTATGTTTTTACGAAGTTCAAAAACATGTCTTTAAAGTTAGAGTCAATAATTCACTTCCATTAAAATTCATTGATAGAAAATAAAGTTGCCCTCAGGCAGCTGCTAGAGGTCTGACAGGAGTCTGTGAGGATAAATAAAAAAAACTCTGTGAGGAAAATGTGACCCGAGCAGGAAGAGGTCACAAGAAACCTCTTTGCATTATCCGGGGCTCGAACTCAGGCTCATTTCATCCGCTACTAATCGCGCTAACCACTCGACTACGGGAAAAACCCCAGCTGCCGATAATAGGGCTATAGAGCTAAAGAGTTTATTGCAGATTATAAAACTCATCAGAAACTGTTCCTAAGGGTTAGAATGGGAGCTTTAAATAAATGAGCTTGGAAAAAAATTAGATCTAAACTTACACTAAAACCGACTATCAGCTGTGAGGTCGGAAGTTTGCAAGGCTTAAGGAGGATTGCTGACGCTTGGACGAGGAATGAAACCTCGAAAAGCGATCGCAGGGGAATCAGGGCACGTGTTCACGAAGCGTTCATTGCAGAACTTATCATGATACGTGATAGCAACTACGGCAACAGATAAAATTGGGAAGAACGCCAAATGCTGGTGAAATTCTGTCACCGATTGTGCGAAGTTACAAGGTCATGTCAGATGTTTTGCTTTAATTCGTGTCTCTTGTGATGCCGATTGCTTGCCCCAAGTGCTTCGTCTTTCTTCGTTACGAGATTATAAGTGAAATCCCGAATAGTCTGCAATGAGAAACAAGAGCTTCTGAGGAGAGACCTTTTCACGAACTGTTACGATTCAGCCTCTCCAAATCAGTATTCCTTGCTTACTTTTTCCAAAACATAATCTTTTTTAATGATAATTTTTAATAATCGTCTCGTGCCATCAGCTGGGATGATTAAAGTGCACCACTTTTATCTCGTTTTCAACGAACGAGCTACGTCGTCTGTCTGTAGACATTCAACTCCTTTGTTTGAAGAAAAATTTAAAAATCAATTTTTGGTTGCATATTAATATTGCCTTTTAAGAGCCTACCTTTAATTTCCGTCCTTTAGCAGTAGCAAGTACGAAATGTCATTCGAGCAAAGGATCAACTATGTCTGTAGGAGATCACTCGGCAGAAAGACATTCTTTCCTTTCTTCGGCACGACAGGAACCACCCCACGATTTACTTCTGTTGATGGGGAGGGGATATTTAATTAAGGAGGGTAGGAGTCTCAGAAGAAGACTTGAGCACGGTTTCCTGATTACTGAAATATTTCAGCGAACAGGAAAGGTTAAGATGATTTCTATGTGAAATTAAGCTTTAGAGTTGTTTTTTAAGTCTATTTTTAGGGTCGGACATATACCATGGGGTGAAATAAAGCTATACAAAGGAACTGTTTTGGATTTCAAAGCAAGTTTCAGTTTCGTATAAGACGACAAGATTTTTTTCGAGGGGGAGGGGGGATGCGGAATCCATGTTTCCCCCTCCCTGGGTACGTCCCTGAAGCACGATACCGGTTATATAATGGGGTTTTGGTTAACGTTTTACCATTTCAATTTATGCGACGAAACTGAAGGTCACTTTGTCTCTTCGAAGATGTTTGATTTCTCAAAATTTTATGATCTGGGGGCGGATATATTCCGACAAAAATGTCTTCACATCACACCAGACTCCTTTTCAAACACTCATCGAATCTATGCCCCTTCCAATTCAAGCTGTTCGGGTGGAGGGGGATCTATATGACACTCAGTTTAGGTTTCTAATTTTTTGGCCATGTAGTGTATAAATATAAAATTATTAATTTAAATTACACTGTAATTAAATATTTTGGTTTTCATAACTGTTACAGTATCGAAGGAAATCGTTGAAAATCTAGAATTAGATTTAATTCAAATATTTCAGTGACACTTTTCCATAGAATCTGATTTTCAATGTTCGAAGCTCTGACGGCACTCTATTGATAGGCCGCGTTACTTATTTCCTTCAGCAGTGGCTACAGCTCTGGTGCTCTGAAATACGGGTTTTAGAGGGTGCAACAAACAATACGGGATTTTACCCTCTTGAATGCGCTTCACTGTCAGAATTTCAGCTTCGCCATCATATGTGCTCTTTCACAGACATCATACTTGAAATGTAATGCATTGCTAAGTTTTTAAACCTTCTCCCAAGTTCATTTGTTTCTGCGTCATCCCCAACCTCTTTCCTCCCTCCTCCTCTTCCTCTTCTACGAAAGTTTATTGAAAAAGTGGACACCATTTTGTGGTTGGCAGGCCACTTCACGAGTTTTAAGAAGCCTCGCGGGTTACGCACATTTAGTACAGATGTAAATGCTTAGTGATGCTAAAATCAAAACCACATCATTGCACATATTTGAGCCAGTAAGTTACAAAATCCATTACGTAAGCGATGCCAAGTTTCAGCACTAAATGACGGTGCCTTTCGTATTTCCCACCACGCAGTTGTGTCGGCAATAGAAAGCCATTCGCTGGAGAGATGACTGCCAGATTATTGCAGCAGTGCCTGCAGTCAGTTGTTCTTTTTCATTTCTAGCAAATGGCAATGTCCCCAAAGACAGCTACAAGGAACTGTTGCCGTATAAGGTGACAGTTCGTTATGACCAGCGTTCATAACAGGTTGGACAGAAGTGTGAAATTGGCTGGATTTTTATGCCGAACTTTGTTGCACGAGCGGAAGCAAACGTTTGAGTAAAGAGACGTCCTTATGTCGATGATGCGACAGAAACTTTGGGATGTTTACTTGGGCTGGCCCCAAAGAAGTATCTTTGATCAACTCCAGTTTCGGAAATGATGGGAACCCAAATAACTGACACCTGGCCACAAAACGGAACTCTGGATGGAGCTCTGGAACATCTCGTGCGCTCTGGTGCATCTTGTGCAGAAAGCGAAAGAGATTCAAGTGCAGAAGTATTGCCCCTTGTGATAATGAGTCCTGTATTTATCAGTTCCAGACTGAATAGAAGCAAGCTGGGTCTCTAATAAGAAATACAAAGCTACATCTTAAATCACTGTGAAAGGTGATGATCACGATCTTCCAGGATGGGAAAGGCAGGTTCTGTGGGAATTTCCAAAATCTTGGAGAGATTATTATGTTTCCCTACACAGAGTTAGGGATGCAATTCGCAGGGAACGGATAGGGATACCGACTCGTGATCTGCTGCTCCTCTAGGATAATGAAAGACCACATTGTGCCCGCAAAATCCAACAAACCATCACAGCCATGGGGCGAGTTTGTTTGGGGGGAGGAGTTTTTGCTCATCCCCTTTATAGCCCCGACTTAGCTACTATCGTCTTTTACTTGTTCGGCCATTTAAAACATCTTGGTGGAAGCTGTCCATCTTTGTCTGGTGCAGCAACCCAAGACCTTCTGTGTAGATCAATTTCAAGAGTTAATAAAGCAACCGATCAAATGCCTTAATGATCTTTTTCTCACTGGTGGGCATTTCTTTAAGTCTAATAATCACTCACCGTCATCCATACAGAAAGAAAAGGATAATTAGCAATTTTATTTGCTCTAAAAATTAGGTTACATTTCGAGTAGCCGAGCAGAAAACCTTTCAACGTATACATTTACCAATTTTAAATCCTTTTCCAGATTAAACGAGGTAGAATCTTTCTAATTGCTAGGAAGAATAGCAGAATCATTTGGCGGACAGAGGGTCAGCCCATCTCTGAATGGCGAGTGTGCGCCTTCATTGCATTATCAAAGAGTTAATGCTCGATCCTTAAATTGCAACTTCGTCTCAAGAACGCCGTTGAAAATATGTAGACTTTACTCACTGTTATTTAAAAGACTAAAAAAGCCTTCAGAAAGTAATCACTTTAAAAAAAAATTCTCTCGGAGGAGCTTAGAAGGAAAGAGGCTTATGAGTCGTGACTCGGAAGAAGCAGACCAAATAAATTGCATCCAGCTATTGGGAGAAAGGGGAAAAAGTATTGCATCGAAAACGTGTTGGCCAAAACATCGTATCCGACAGACAAGTGAGTTACTCGCCAACCGATCCGGGCCATCTTGGCTCTCGTCTGATGCACTGGAGGAGGAAGAGGAGGAAGAGGGTGGCGGAGACTGAGGGATGGAGAGAATCGGATTAACAGCAGCAGATGGCGAATCAGCCGAGTTAGCTGCAGTCAGCTCTTCGTGCAGCGGTGTTGACGCTGGAGGCGGCGCTGCTCGTGCCAGAACGCAGCAGACGCCAACAATCATTTGCACCAATTGAAGGGTAACTGCGAGAGAGAGAGAGAGAGCGAAGGGCTTTCTTTTCTCCCGAAAAAGTAAAATCAAGGAGTTAGAATGAAATGTTATTCAAGTTTGTCTCATAACAAAAGTGCAATGTTCGGTTCATAAAGCTAACAACAATAAACTGAAATGAAGTGAATATTAAGGTTCAATTCATTTTTGAAGCTGAATTCTAAAGATTACCGTTTCTTTGAACTCCGCTCTTAACGATCATTCGCAGATTAAAAGACGGGGGGGGGGGGGTGTAATTAAAAAAAACATTCATTTCCTTCTCTATTTTTAGTAAGTTTTCTAATGACGTTAACAAATACGACGTAATGTGACAATATGCACGAGCTTAAAGCAGAATTTACCAGAATAAAATGCAGAAAGAAAACCATTGTTCTCTTGAAACAGGCAATTTATCTTAATGACGTCAATGCTATTATTAGGTATACAGGCTATTATTATGCAGCAACAAAAGCATTACTGGATTACAAACACTCCAAGAACCGATTCTCCATTATGTAATAAGGCCATTAGATAATTGGGTTGGGTTGTCTTACCTCTGAGCGGCACTTTTTTGCACACCATGGGCTAAATGGCCAGGTCACATGGACCCCGAAGACTCAGAGAAGGTTGGGGGAGGGGACCCACTGGAACAGCTGTTGGGAGACAGATGGTAGCCTCCCGTCAAGGCCATCCAGCGTGTTTTTTAACGTGCACAGGGTATGGCTCTCCCACACACTGGGCCACGGCTTAACGTCCCATCCGACGGACGGCGGCCTTTCCAAGCCCATCGGTGTCCCCTACTGACCGCGGGCAGGGCGGGGAATTTTGCGGAGATAAATCTCAACGCTGACCCAGCTGGGACTCGAACCTGGGAACTACAGATTACGAGTCTGGCGCGCTACCGACTGAGCCACCCCCGCCCCACCATTAGATAATGAACGAGTTTAACAAAGAGCATTGTCATAAATGGACGAAGTGCAGTTAGCTAATAATCATCAACGCCGAAACCGGAAACTATTTATGGTTTTATGATTCACGGGAGCACATTTTATTATTTCGGACTATTAGAATTGTTGAATAAGATTACAAACTATAATTAGAGGCACGAAGGATTAACAGAATATTGCATTTTGGATTAACTTAATTGTTTGGGCAAAATCGTTGTTACTTTTGGCAGACTTTTGTTACACTTCTGAAAACAATATATAAATTGGTCATTTTATTTCTTATTTTGTTGACAAGCGTGCGAGCAACATTCTTGCTGCATGTGAGATCCAAATGTATTTTCAACAAGAGTGAATACTTAAATGTCGAATGGCTGGATGACAACTCCAGAAACTGGAAAACGGTGATTATAAAAGGGAGACTAGAAAAGGAGATTCACTGAAGATGTTCACGATATCGCAAAATAAAATGAACTTCTGCAAAACGAATAAGAGGAAATGAACGAATGGAAAAGAAATTGAGGTAGAAGAAAGCATGATTAGGGAAAATAAAAAATATATATAATTAAATTTTTTTAGAAATACCTGTCTTCCTATAGGGCTCTAAAAAATAGGAAATAAACCTATCGGCGCCCTCTCTTCCTTTGAAGTGAATACGAACTCAGCGACTGATTGCACCATCGATATGCTTTAGGCCCATTTTCCACTTTTTAGAGCGCATATGGGAAGAGAGTGTTTTTTTTTTTTGCATTACATAATCATTCCTTAAAGTTTTTTTCGTAATTAATTGAGGTCTCGAGCACCTTGAATTTTCCTCTCGATCTCATTTTAAAACCGGACACAATTCGGTTTTTTACATTTTGTAACTTCAGAACTTTTTACAATTGTTAGAAGTGCCATTAAATAGCGATAATAACATTTTAATAATTTACTCTCTTAAGTTATGAAATTAACATTTTTGTGCATAATACAACAGCAATAAATATGAAAAAAACGTCGACTTTCGATCTTGAGAAAAAATTTTTACCAATGCATTCAAGCTCTCTTTTAGTGAGAAATGCCTCTCTGCCTAACGCCAAGTTAAAAAGTATTCATTTACTGTCCACTTATTTTTTTAATGGATTTAAGAAATGGAAGTCTCACTTTTGTTATATGTGTGTGTGTTTGTTTAGTTAATAAGTTTTTCCGTATATTTTGATCAATAATTTCCTCTTTTTGATTTGCTGCCTAGAGGAGAAAGCTTATACAGTGACAAAATGACCATGCTCTATATTTAGACTCCACAAGCACTGTTGTTTTTTATAGCGGGTCAGATGTCCTGTGGATTTAAACTGCGAAATTCCATGGATAGCTACGACATGTATTGCGACAGGCACCTGACTCGCTGCTACGAGCACCCACAGCTCTTACATTGTGAAGCGTTTCTAACCGGCATGAATAAAGCGCTCTTTATAGCTATTGGATAATGAGGCTTTGAACACGCTGAAAGAAAATGCTTTACGTTTTTCTCATTCTGCTATCCTGTGCAAAGTCTCCGATACAAAGAAAATCCCTCGCTAAGGCAGAAGTCAGTTTCGATTACCTCATTCTCAGAGCTAAGATAAAACAGAAAGTACGTCTGCTCGAACTCGCCAACCACTATCCCAGTTTACGATTAAATATCATTCGTAAAAACAGTTTGAAAATTGAAAAATCGAATCTGCCTGTTTCACAAGAACAACGATACCATTTGTATATTATGTTTTTCAGAGGCTTTCTATTTCCAATTACTAAGAATATTTCCATTGCCAAAACAGAATCTTTTTCTCCCTCAAGGAACAAAATAAATCTTTCTCTTGTTAAGGATTGATCACCTCGAGCCGAATGAATTATTATTTAGGACAAAAAGTTTTATTGTCATGAGAAAACGGAACGACCTTCTTTCCTGTAATTACGTGGTGGCGGATGGCAACAAGAATCATCTTCCTCGTCTCATCACGTTGTCTTCGTTGCATCACCCTCGACAGCAGAAGATCATCAACTTCTGGTTGCTGATGATGTCACTGGAATCCACTGGAAGAGAAACAAAGCACCCTCTCCCCCCCCCTCCCCTGCCCATCCCCCACCTCTTTACTTTCCTAATGAAGAACCCACTTTCCTCGGAAATCTCCTTTTCTTCATCCCCATCCTTTATCCTCAGCATCGCTCAATCGTCATTAACCCATTGGCAAAGAAGGAAAGAGTATTCCCGAAGCCTCCACAAAATGATTTCTTTTCATGCTTAATCCCAGCAACAGAAACTTCCTTTCCCCTTTGTTAATGTTCTCCGCAACATTGTGACGTCGTCAATTGTACTTGTTTCGTCACAGCAGAATCGAAACAAATGCTTGTTCCGAAAAGAAAAAAAAAATCGAAATTCCCTTTTAAAAACAACGAAACAAACAACTTTCTATTTCCAGAATCCTTCTGCGGGTGTGCTTCCGATTGCAAAGATGAATTCAAAACTACAAGCAAACGAAAACCGGCCGGCAGGGATTGATGAGCTCTGGTCCTTGGGCTTCTATTCCCTAATTACTCGGTTCACCTCTCATCACAGGCTTTCTTATCTCTTATAGACACGAAAACTTTTTTTAAAATGATCGAATTCTGCAGAGAGAAAATAAATGATCCGTATTATCAAGATTTAGAGTCCATATGTTCCTAGCCCCGAGCTGCTCCCATCTCTTTAACGTTCGTTGGCTGATGGCATTCATTAACCGTCTTCAGGAATAAAACTCTCTACCCAATTTCTAAATCAAAACAAACTTATCTAAGAAATAAGAAAGCTCGCGAAAGAGCTCAGAGAGTCAAATTTGTTCCTGAAGTTAAAATTACCGATTTTTTGAACCATTTCTAGAGTTTTTAATTTTCCTGCCTAAGAGCAAAATTATATCTTTTTTGATAGAATTTCTTATTAATATGTTAAACTTCGTTAATTAGGTAAAAGAGTAGCAACGCCAAACAACAAAAAATAATAAAAGTTATCTTCAGACATTAGATGCTAATTAGGTGATATTTTCTTGCATTACACAGGAAATTAAAAATCGTTTTTAAAAGACAATTAAAGAGAAAGTTTTCTTGAAAACTATCTCTAATTAGCAACTTTTCGAGAGAATTAAATTTAAAATAAGGCTTTTTTTGGAATTTAATTTTAATAAGTTGTATCTAATGATTTTTTTTTTGTCGATGGAGAGCTTCCAACAATCTCTATTAAAGTGATAAACTTTCAGCATTTACGTTTTCGATTCGAGATCACATTTCGTGGCGTTCTTTTTCGCTTGGACTCAAATGAAGGAGAAATCGATCTCTGAATCGTTAGATGAGGAAATTTCCAATTTCATTCGGATCCGCTTTTCGTCCGTTCTTTAAGAAATTAGCGAGCAAAATGTCAGCTCCTAAAACTCAGAGCGATACAATTGCATTTTAGATCGTTTTCCAAAAAAAAGAAAGTACCGTTTCCTTCGACTAAATATTTTTACTTGCGAAAAGGATAGAACAGAATTTTTCATTTGCTGCCACTTGGTAAAGAGTAAAAATGTACTTTCAAGCCCTCTCTCCCCTTCCTCCAAAATTTCCCATTGGCCCACCTCTGCTGCCTCCCCCCCCTAACATTAATCCCCATGAATAAAATCACAGTACAGTCGCTCAATGTCCGAACACTATGGTTGATTACAGAATTCAGAAAAAATATCTGGCAAAGATTTTTTTAGAAATTAGTGATCTGGCCATTGGGCCTTCGTGCGTAAAACGCACGAAGGTTGCCAGATCACTAATTCGTACGTTTTTATTGAATACAATGGAAATTGAATGATGTATGTTTAAAAACTGAACATAGTACTTTTATTGACTCGATTCGTAAGTCAACAGGTTCGAATCTTAGTTGTGCCAAATTCTGGATTTTTTTCCCTTCTCTTCACACCACCCTCGATGAGAAAAGGGTTAGCGGAAGACTTCATCAGAATGAGAATTAAACATCAGCCTCTCCTTACAGAAAGATCACATGGCGAACAGGTTAAAATATACACGCTGGGTGGCGCTCACTGAGCACGTGGGGTCTTCTTTTGGCTCACTCTTCATCAGAGCGAAAAAAGGTGTTGCTCACAGATAGGACCTCAGAGCTAAACTGAGGTCCAGGCTATTTCCAAAAATTTAAGATTCTGTCATAGTAATGATAATGATGATGTTATTGACTAAAATTCACTAAAACATGCAAATGAAAATAACAAACTCCATATTTAGGAAAAAGAAATTATATTTTGTTTAAGGAATGCATTCTTGAAAACTTTCGACTCCTATGCCAATGAGAGGGGCGGGGCTTCTGCGCGGGGGAGTTGAAACAACTGAAACCAACTGACGCTTTAGCCCTTGGCAATCACGAAGTCTCAATCCTTTTCCTCACACAGATATATTTCAAAAAAATTTTGTTATAGAGAAAATTGCTTTAAAGCATTTTTTATAAACCCTTCATAGGTTCTATAATTTAAATCATGAAACAGTACAGTCGCTCAAAAAATATCCGAACAATATGGTTGATTACAAAATTCAGAAAAAAATATCTGGCAACGATTTTTTAGAAATTAGTGATCTGGCAACCTTCGTGTCACGTGACACAACGGGATCCCAATATTACGATGTTGGGTTGTTTTTCTTCTGAGCGACACTTTTTTTGCACTCAATGTTCTAAATGGTCAGGTCACAAGGACCCCAAAGCTCACAGAAGATTGGGAAGAGGAGACTCACTGGACAGCTGCCAGCAGACAGATGGAAACTTTTTTTCAAGGCCCTCCAGCGTGTTCTTGAATGGATATGACCCTCCCACACACGGCTTAACATCCCACCCGACTGACGGCGGCTTTACCAAACCCATCGATATCCCTTTTCTGACAGAGGGTAGAGGTGGGGGGGAGGGGTTAGCTGCCACGGGTGAGCTCGAATCTGGGAAGTGGAGATTACGAGCCTGGCGCGCTACCAACTGGGTTAACCTCCGTCCCTAGGTGCAAGAGACCGTCCGCGTTACTATTGAAGGTGATGGCATCGCCTTTCCCTTGAAACCCCGATTCACCGATTCCAGATGCTTTCGAAGTGATGAAAATGTAACATTTGCAACAAGAGAAGACAATTCCTCCAGTTTCTCTTAATTCCTTTTCCAGGATGTCTTCTTTTAAGTCCGTACACCTTTCCCTTCGCCATCCCGTCTCTGATCACGTGCCATCTCCTTTCCTCTCGGATCCTCTAATGCTCCTTTTTCCCGCTCGCGCTCATTAGCATTCCCTCGCATCGCGCGTCGGAACACCGGAAGAATAACCGTAATCAACTTCTGCGTCTAACATCTCCTCGCGCAGTTGCGCCTGGCATGTCTCCGCCGAGCGACGTCTGTCATTGGCTATGTCAGTCACGCTCTCCCAATGCTCCAACAATCTTGGGGCTTCTGGCCGTTGTTACGTAGTAGTGCGTGAGTGCGTGGATGAACGTCATACATCGGCGAGCGAGGCAAGGCCGGAAGTTTTTATCCTCTTCTCGTGTCCCGAGGAAAGCTCGCGACTCAGAGAATCGCCGAATGGGATTGGGCCGGGAAGAAGGAAAAGGCGTCGCCAGCAGGCGATCATTCGGTGTTTATCCCCTTCCGGAGCGCTCGTTCGGCTTCCTGAGAGTCCGGATCGTAAAAGTGTGACATCTGCAGCTGATTGCTGAAAAGCAATGAATGCGCTGAAAGAGTTTTGCGGAGTTGCCTGCAAATCGGAATCGGTTCATTTCCGAAGGTTTTTAGTTTGATGTTTTGCGGGCGTCTCGTATTGCAATCGTCGTTTCATTGAATGCCCAAATGGGCAAAGAGTTACCTTTCGGATGTTTCCTCATCACTCTCATTTCCCATCTCTGGTTGAAAGCTTGATACAATCCATGAACCATTAAGTCGGCAGAGAAACATATTATTCAAAAAAGGTTGACAGAATTCTAGTCAATTCGTAGGCATGTGGTGTTACCTCATGAATGTGCTATTACGATTCCTGATAGTGAAATCTTCCAGAGTGATGCTGATCGAAGACCATATTTCTAAGTTTTTCCAGAAAAAAAAATGTTTTTAAAGATCTCAATTAAGTCTGTTTCAGTCTTCAGGTCGAGTAATGTTCATTTGCGCTGGAAACGAACGACTCAAATGTTTTCTCACAAAAGAAATTTTGCGAACCGCTGAGGATGAGAGAGAGAAAATGCGAAAAAGATTTCGCGAAGAAAATCTTCCAAACGAAATCATTGCAAAAAAAAAAGGCGCGCTAAACGTGACCTTGGGTTGTTTTCTTCGTGTCTTTTATCTTCAACTGTCAATTCAAAAAAATGAAACATTTTTTCCCGCTTCACAATTTCGTTGAGTAATCCTGAGTTAGAAATTGAAACCAAAAGATCACTCTCCCAAACATTTTTTTAAAAAAATCCCGAAATATTAAGGAGACATTGCGCCAACATGAAAAAGGGAAGCAAGCATTTTAGGAAACGATTTCGGATAACAAAATTCACCTGAATAACGAATTCTTATTCGTTCGGTTCCTTCGATGAAACGTCTGCCCCCTTTCGGTTTTGATTGCTGATTGCGAAAGAAACTTTGAAAGGTTTCTGTTATCTTTCAAAGTTTTCAAATAGACTTTTCTCCTTTCCATTTCAAACCTTTCAAAATAGAAACCTACATAAAATCTACTCCTAGCTTATACAGATTAACTGGTTCAATGACGTGAAATGTTTTGACAGACGAGGGTGCATCTGTTGGGACAGCAATCAAGTTCTTTAACCCCCTTCGCAGTTAGGACTCGCCCTTCTCAATTGCCCCTCTGATGCAGCAATAACTCAATCAATGGCTCGAATGATAGATTTCTGAATAACGGATATCTTTCCCACATTAAAAATTGGATATTTCTGAAAGTGTACAACACAAGTGCCACGGAAATTCTAAACTGTGGTGGGCTTTCCTTTCTTCACCGGAAACAAGGCATTCAACGCCGAGTCATCCTTTTTCAGAAATTCGTTTTATCCTTTACCTTTACTCCCCCCCCTCCCCCCACACAACTTTATTTTCATTTCCTTCAATTCCGCACGAGCGATTTCCTTCCTTCAACCATAATGCACACAAAGCGATGTTTGGTTTTTTACGCTCGCTCTGTCGTTCGAAGGAAGTTATTTTGATGCCAAAGGAAAATAAAGAACTGTTATTTTCTCATCTGATGTCTCCACGGAAGGAAGTCCTCCAGCGCCATTTCTACAATCTGAGGATTGATGCGAATACGAGCAGAAAAACAAGGAAGTTGCGGATTCTGTTTTACGAGTTTCACTGCTAACTCATCGACTGTTAGAGAGATTTTAGGCGATTTTTTTGCTGCCAAAGTCAGCACAGCACACGTTTTGTTTTTTGAGGGGAGACCATTTAAACAGATTTCATTTCTTTTTCTCGCTTTAAATTCGATCCTTAAACATTATTTTGCAATCTATCTTCCAAAATCTTTCTTACTTCCTAATGAGTTAATAAAAAACGAAAGTTAATTCAAAGACGGAAATATAAATAAATTAAATGATTTAAAAAATATCCATCTTCCTATATGGGCCCTAAAAAGTAGAAAATAAACCTAAAACATATCGATGGTGCAATCAGTCACTGAATTCGTATTCTCTTCGAAGGAAGATGAGGCGCCCTATCCTCCTTTGAAGATGAGGCGCCCTATCCTCCTCTGAAGCTAATACGAATTCAGTGACTGATTGCACCATCGATATTCTTTAGGTTTATTTTCTACTTTTTAGGCCACATAGAGAAAGATAGATATTTTTAAAATTTTTTAATTTATTGTTTTCTTTTTCGTTAAAAACGCCACGTACCTTCATAAACGTTCATTTTCTATCTGATTCATAAGCACCGACAACATTTTTTTCTACCCTTTTGAGTCGTGTTTGAGGTAGATCATGATATTGGAGATGTCACGAGTTTTAATTTGAGATATAACTCTTTAAGATTCCGGCGCGTGATTTCGTCCCATTTTGGGGGTAGAGGAGAATGGATGGGGGGGGGACATAATTTAAAGCGAAAAGCCACAGGAAGATGAGCAACCAAATGATGAGCGAAAAACCACAGGAAGATGAGCAACCAAATGATGAGCGAAAAGCCACAGGAAGATGAGCAACCAAATGATGAGCGAAAAGCAACAGGAAGATGAGCAACCAAATGATGAGCGAAAAGCAACAGGAAGATGAGCAACCAAATATCTCTGGCTGAAGGATATTTGAAATGAGCTATTTAATGATGAATTAAATGACTGATTAAAAAGAAAGTGTTTACCCGGCTATTACGAAGAAACTTTGGCATCGGTAAACTTGTTACCTTGACTTGTTGGGTGCGGGGAGTGATATCGCGTGAACGTATTACGCGCGTGTTCACGGAACAATGCTCTGCATATGTTACGAGTTGGGTCGATTATTTCACGTGGAAAAAAAGCTCTCTTTTTGTTAAGGCTTCCTGTTGAAGATGGAACTTCAGATCGGCCTTCTTCGCATTGAATCATTTACCAGACAGAAGGAAGAAATTTCTCACTAAGGATTACATGATAATTAAAGCATTACGTTCCATTTGAAACACTTCCTGGGAAATTGACAGCCAAAGTGATTTCGGTGCTTCCTAAAATAAACTCATGTAGAAATTCGATTGAGGACGATTTCGAGTTCAAAATGAATTGTGTCGAAATATTGATTATCAAAAACACCGATTTGATAAATCGGTAAAATTTGATCTCATTATTTTTCATTGTGGGCCATCGCAAAATAAATGAACGGAAACGCATCAATCATCTTGAATCGTTTATTGCGAGTAAGTGTGGATCTCAAAGTGCGCATAATAATCTTTTGCTAGTTGCTGTTAACATTTCTTGCATCGAAATATTTCATATTCCCTTAACCCCTTAAATGGTAAATGGACATCGCCGCTCAATTAACCGAGATTTAGAAAGGATTTCTTTTAGATCTAAATACTCGAATCTCATTTCACCATTAAAAGCTTATCTCAGGAAAGCAGGGAGGTAGGGAGCATCTATTATTAAGATCTCTTAATGGAATGTATCGAATATATCGCAACCTCTCTAATCAACCAAATGCATTCCTCCGAGACTGTGACGAAGGTCACCCTTCTTCCCTGGGTGACCTGTATGATGAGGCAATCGCTCATCGACATCCAAGCGAATCGTCCTCAAGCGACGACCTCGCCACAGGAGCAGAAAGTATCCTCTGCAGAAGAGCAAAGCAAAGCTTACAAATTGTGATGTTCCTTTTCGGCGTAACACTTTCAAGTGCCCCTATGGGAACTCTAATTGTAAATCTGTTTTAAATTAATATAAAACCGTTAAATTCATTTCAAAAACATGTTCCCTATAGGAGTATACAAAATATATTTCTAATTAATAAAAAATGATTTTTTACACTATATTTTAGTCTTATTGTGTGTTTCAAATTTTCAATTTTTTTTATCAAAAGGTGTTTATTTGGATTCAAATAACAATAATGCTCCAAATATTGTTAATTAATTAAAGGGGCTTTTGAAAACTACTCTGTTCCTTATTTCCTACTGCATTATTCCTTATATTATCTATATTGAATAAAATACATATCATCATCATCATCATCCTCAAGCAGCCATGGGCTACGGAGGTCCAACCAGACCGTGCAATTTAGTTCTCCAAGCAAGTCTGTCCTGAGCTACATCTACTGCATCTGGCCACTGAACACCAATTCTAACAAGATCCTGTTTGACATTGTCTGCCCACCGCATCCTAGGTCTCCCCTTCTTTCTGAGGCCTTTAGGCACACTGTTCATAACCCTATTCGCCAATCTATAATTATTCATACGGGCAACATGGCCAAACCAACGGAGTCTCTCTCTGCACAATATGCTGCTTAAAGGAGATTGTAGACTCCTTTGCCTAACCTCATCATTAGTTACAAAGTTAAACCACCTAATGCCCAAGATACTGCGTAAGCATCTGGAATCAAAAGCATCTAGTTTCCTGTTATCTTGTTTACAAAGTGTCCAAGTTTCAGTACCATAACTAACCCTAGAAAGAACCAAACTATTATACAGCCTAATTTTAGTCTTTAGGTCTATACGCCTATTTCTCCACAATCTCCATAGATTCTTAAAAGTCCCGGAAGCAATCCCTATTTGTCTGTTAATCTCATGCCGCACATCACCATTATCTGTTACATAGCTCCCAAGATAATTAAACTGTGACACCTGCTCAAGACTGCAACCATTCAGATTAACTGAATCACAGCCTGCCTGACCAATTTTCATCACTTTAGTTTGGCTATAAACAGAGAGAAAACTAAAATACATAACTGAGTTATATATTATTTTACATCTATACACACGTTAACAAAAACTCTCTTCTGATACATCAAAAAGCTAACATCCGTCCTATTGGACATTAAACCGTGACCCCTTGTGCAGGAGAGAGAGATACCGTGTGCGTGTTAAAGAATCTGTTGGACGGCCTTAATGGGAGGTTTTAATCAATCTCCTTAAGTGGGTTGGGTTGTTTTACCTCTGAGCTGCACTTTTTTGCACACCATGGGCTAAATGGGCAGGTCACATGGACCCCGAAGGCTCAGAGAAGGTTGGGGGAGGGGACCCACTGGAACAGCTGTTGGGAGACAGATGGTAGCCTCCCGTCAAGGCCATCCAGTGTGTTCTTTAACGTGCACAGGGTATGGCTCTCCCGCACACGGGGCTACGGCTTAACGTCCCATCCGACGGACGGCGGCCTTTCCAAACCCAACGGTGTCCCCTACTGACCGTGGGCAGGGCGGGGAATTTTGCGGAGATAAATCTCAACGCTGACCCAGCTGGGACTCGAACCTGGGAACTACAGATTACGAGCCTGGCGCGCTACCGACTGAGCCACCCCCGCCCCTCTCCTTAAGTGTCTCCTGCCTCTATCAGCTTTGAGCCATTGATTTAACTCGCTCTCTCTCTTAAAGTATCGCTTAAAAGTAAAACCAGCAAACTGAAACTGGGATAACCTCTTGCCATAACCTAAGAGGAAGTTCTTAATGCAATTCATCATAGAAATAGAACTGAGACGAGGAAACCTCTACAAAAGAAAAAAAAAACAAAATTCGTCCCTTTTTCTGGTATTCGAAAACGAGTCCATTTGATGCACATCCAAATACGCTGACCAACTCGGATGGTGAGGATGCTTTTATTCGCTCCCGAAACCTTAATGCGATTGACGTGTCAAAAATATATGATTCGTTTTTAATCTCCGTGGCAATAATAATGCTCCAATATGAAAATGCTGCGTCGCAAATCAGTTGTGAGAGTTTCTTCGACCTTTTGGAGATGTGACGAAATCTGAAATGAGAGGCGGGGCGGGAAATGAGAGGCGGGAGCGAAAGCAGCTTGGCTGCACGTGATGCGAAAATTGAGATAGGACACTGATCGATGCCTCATCGGAGGACAGAACTGGATCCCAAAGCATCAGAGGATCTTTGGAAAGAAAAAAAAGATTTCTTAGATGAGCGAAATCCTCGCTGCCTGAATGGTTTTCTCTTTGGAGACGGACATTCTTGCTGCAACGAAGGGATCAGAGCGTCAAGACTCGAGAGGAATCAGAAGGAATCTGTTAAACGCAAATGGGATCCGTTCAGCATGAATTGGAATCTGCGTAAAACAAAACTTTGCCCTTCATAGCAAACAAGTGAGTTGACGATGCATCCGATGCCAACGTCAGCTTCTTCTCACAATCAATCGTTTCTTTCCCGTTCTTACGTCAATTTCTCTTCTTCATCAATGTTTCTAAACTCATCCCACCAATATATCAGTTGTCTCCCATCATCAGCATTTCTTTTCTCATCATATTTACGTCAAATTCTCTACATCAGTGAGTTTCCATTCTCACCTTATGAACACCATCTACTTCCCGTCACGGTATTCACTTTCTCAGCCTATTCAGTCAGGATCCCGCTTTCATTTCTTTTCCTATTTATTCGAGATTCTCCTCTGGGCTTTGTCTTCGTGAGACTGCCAATCTGCACCGTGAAGCAGTTGGGACTCGAACCTCGACTTACGAATCTGTATCGCTACCGAGCATCGCTTGCGAAGTCATTGATGGCTCGTGAATTGCATCATGCTTCTGACGCGTGTGCACGTTTCGGCTCTCGAATATTCGAATGGAAAAGAGAAACGAAAGCAGACGGTTTCCGTTATTTCCATCGAATTGAGACGTACGAAATATCCCATCATGCTCCTTTGCGCCACTTTCCTTCCCACGAGAATGGTTTCAGGCGCCAATAAACGGAGGCAGACGAGAAATCGCAAAGCAAGCGAATTTGCCTCGCTCCACGAGGAATGAGAGCTCATTCGTGGTTCCATTTCCGGTTCCGATTCATTCCCACCTACTCGTTTGCCAATGATTGCTTTCCTCTTGACATCCGACGAGTCATTCCCCGTTGCTTCCATTCCATTCGAGAGGTTTGAGTAGTGTGTTCGCAACCTGGGGCACCCACTAGTGCTTTCCCCCTATGACGTCACAGACCACGCCCATTTCCGGCCACGCCCCTTATTAATATTCATAATTAATAATTCATAATTAAAAATTAAGTCGTCAGTTTCCAACTCCTTCTGCCGAGGCTCAATTGACATAGTTTTTCAAAAGAGATGTGGAACTTAAATGATGCTAACACCTCTACCGTCTCTGTAATGTTTCTTGGAAAACTTCTTAAATAGTTCTACTAGTGCATTATTCATCACAAAAATATATATTTAAACTCTTTTAAATCCTAAAAATCGACAAAATTTTGAAAAATGCATTTTTTGCCTAATAAACAAGCAATTTTGCAAAAATAGCAAGTAAGGTTTCATCATTTATTTAGAAACGTCATTTCTCTACTACATTGAACAGCTGGCGAAGCTTAAAGACGACAATTCATATTCCCGCTCTTTATTTTCCTTTGTTGTCAGACCCAAAATGAGCACGTGATCTGAGAGTCGTAACAGCTAACGATACCTTACACCTGGAGCGCGAACTCAGAAATCGGCAATTGCAGTGTCGCCATGAGCCAGTGCGATTCTCTTGGGCTGCTAAGGTGGCTGCCCCTTACGGTATCCTTCTCTGCATCACAATTAGACTAAAGGACAGATCATAATGACCCAGCATTTGGAGGAGGCCACTAGACACGTGCAGATGGCAGTAGGGATTTTATTGAGCTCGTATTTTGACTTTATGGTTGACTTCCCTTTAATCATCATGCATTAAAATTTTACCCCATTGCTTTGCCATTTTTGACTGTCCTCGAAGTTCGTCTGCCTTGCCAAAACAAAAATCTTTTTCAGTTTCCGAGTTAATAATCGCCTGATTGTTGATGTTGCAGAGTGTTCCGTTGGCATTGAAGAAGCGGCACAGATGCTTTGGTAGCTTCAGAATACCTTTAGGAGAGGAAAAAGGATCAACATCAGCAGGAGGAGGGGGAGCCGGCTCCTTTGCTGCTATGGAAACGAAGGCAGCGAGAGAAAAAAAACGATGCTGTTGACGATTCGAAGCCAGCGAGCGTTGTTATGGAAATTCGAGAAATGTAAGCGGCCTTCAAGTCGGCATTTGTTCCACTCTCGTCCGATGGCGCTGGGAGACGATGACGACCTTGGCAACTGGAATCGGCTGACAGGCAATCGATGCACGCGGAAAGGAAAACGACGCCTCAAAGGAAGATTTGAAAGCCAAATAGTTCAGTTTTAGAAATAGTTCTCAGATCAATATCTGCCCAAAATCAGTTTGCTTGGCACAGGTGTTAAGGTTCGCAATTAAATAAATTATGTCATAAACTATTCAACAGATAGCTTCTTCGACTGATGATACGGCCAATGGAAATCTGGAGGAGGGGGGGAGGGTTGCCCTCTACACTGCACACCAACAAAATAGGGGGAAAAAATTATTGACTACTTTTCAATCAATCAGGTTTATATCCTCGAAAACGCATTAAGGGCGATACATATTTTTCCTTTTAAATTCTTTTCAAATATGAATAAATGAGTACATCAAAAATCACAATATAAAACATATTGGGTCAAATATGCAATTAACAAAGAATTTTCAATCAATAGGGGCACAAAAAATAAGAAAACATTAAAAAACAATGAAAACAAAACTCTTCAACATTATATCGCACATCTTACAATTGATTCTTCATAATACACACCTGACGACTTATTCTTATTGGGGTGAGTGAACGAATCACTCTTGTGTGTTGAACCATTGCGACCTGACGGGAATGAATATTGTATGTAGTCTCTTAAGCAAGGAACGTCTTGTTTAGGATAATAAATCCTTTAGATGTGTTCAAGGATTATCATGAGTCGCCTTCTAATAAAGCTCTAAGCGGTCCCTTATCTTAAGCGATTATTCTTGCAAATCAGCATTTGAAACCAAGGTAAATAAATTTAAAATAAGTCGTCTTCGGAAAATACAAGTTAGAAGATCTTAAGATAACCTTATAATTAATGTCGTAAAATTAATTTTGTTCGCTCTATCATTTAGAAAAGAAACTGAAAAGTTGCTTTAAAGAAAATGCAAAAACAAGCTTTCATGAAAAAGAAACTGAGTGACCAATTCATCCTAACACAGAACTTTAACTCTGAATAATTAACTCTACTACTTTCCAAGACAAACGGCATTTCATTGCCAAAAAAGGCTTAACTAGTTTTCTCTCGTGTTCAAAGCACGGCTTACAGTTCATGAGGGAGAGACCGAATAGTGATATACAGGTGGACGATCACTTTAGATCGATTATCAACCTGTATCATAAAGAAAATCTCAACTCAACATACTTACCAGATTTCAGAATGTGAACTGATTATTATCTAATATTCAGGCATGCCATCAAAATAGTGAAAAACAGATTAGAGAAGCTCATAACTTACCAAATTTTTCCCCGTGAGTTAGTTTTTCCAATGGGCGACTCATATCGCGTGCGATATTACAAATGTCCGACCGAGAGTGCTCTAAACAAAATAATCATTCATTTGCATCTTGCTTGTTGTTTCTCCTCGTTTCTATGAAGTTTGAACTTTCTCCCTCATCTCTCTCTCTCTCCTCAGAATGTTGCATCATTTATTTATGTGGCGGGCACTCTCCCACTGAAGTGCCTCCACCTAAGTGCCCGATAATCTATATCCCTTTCGGTTACTGAGGAGGGTAAGGATCGCGCCTCTCGCGGAGCAGAGGCGCATTTCTCTTGCTCGTCATTTCCCTACGGCGGTGGCCACTGATGCAGAAACAGAGTGGGATCAAAAACTTGCATTTCCTCTTTGCATCCTTGACGTCCAAGAATTGAAAGTCTTCGAGAAGCATCTCCGAGATATGCTTTGTGGATGAGGATGGCTACACTGTCGGGATGTTGGAGAGGAGATCTGTCGTTTATCTTTGGATATTGCGCTTGATGCCACCTTTAATACTTCTGCATCTGTTAAATACTGATGCGAGGAGCTCGAATAGACGAAGCTCGCGGTTTTTAAAAGCTTGTCATTTTTCATTTTCCCAAAAAGAAGTTGAGGTGAGTTTTACACACACCTTTCAAGTTCAAGAATTTCGAGTTCAAGAATTTTCAGTGATTCAATGTGTCTTTTTTTCTTTTTATTATCCTGCTTTCTTTTTCGTAATGCGCGTTTCCGTTATAGACATTCAGTTGGACATTTTTTTCAGTTGAACTTTTATTTAGCAAAAATAAAGAAAAACGTCTTAACATTATTAAAGTATTGTTGAGCATCAAAACTCCTTAGAAACGAGAAAAAGGAACTCGATTTCTTAAGAAAATAATAATAATTTATTTTCCATATAATTGAATACACCGAAGGGTCAGATGATGCACTGCATTCTTACTCCTTTCCTGTTGACTTCAAGACAAGGAATGCATAAATAAAAGACTGTACAATAATTAATATTTGTAGCAACAAAGTTCGCTATGATGTTTAGAACCCAAAGCATCAAAGAGATGGTGACAAGTCCACTTCTTTTGATTTTCTTCCGAAACTCTGCAATGTGACACCAAGATCAGAATGTTCGTGGACACTCGCGAGACGATGTTACCAATGTGGTAGTTGTGATGGTTATTATTGTGACCTAAATGAATAGCCGACGCTTTGGTTGCTGAGATGGCGAGTTCGTGGAGTATGCTCCATTCCGAAATGTTGTCTGCAGTTGGTCTTGGTCTTGTTGCTTGGAGAAATTTGATGTCATCTGCATATATGTTATTCGTGATTGGTCAACGAGAATTGGAGTTAAAATTTCCGCAACCGGAGAGAAAGAACATTTCTGTGATGGCCAAAAAAATGTCCCCTTTCGTCTGTGCACCTTGAATACCCCTTCTACCCTGCGATGAAGCGATTCTGGAATGTCAAAAGTGAAAATGACAAACAGATGCCAAGCACTGTTTCCTTGAAGCAACTCCACTTCTGACACTTCACACGACTCTGATTTGTTGAGTGCGATTAGTCAGCATTGCTTGGATTATCCTTTATAATGTTTGGAATCCCACTCTTAAGGAATTTCCTATAAAGAATCGACCTTTTAAGTTTGTCAAAAATGCCTTTCTAAGTCTAAGCAGATTATATCAGAGGGTTCCTTCTTGTCTAAGGAGGATGACCATTGAAGCCATTGAGTAGTTGCTGATCTCCCAGGAACGAATCCGAACTTCTCAACGGGAAAGAAGTTGTGGAACTGAAGAAAATGTCTAATTTCTTCAGGAGGAAATCGAGTGTGAACCAGGCATCACTAGGTTCCCTTCAACCCAAGTTATGTGGTTCTAATTACAATGCGCCATGAAACTTGCACATCAGTCTGTTTCAGGACTTCCTGCATCTACAGGAGAGGTTCTATTCAAGGGATCTTCTCTACAAAAGGTTTCATGTGAGGGATGTTCATGACCTGTTGTCGGCGTTCCTTTGACCTAGTTGTCGTTTCCTTCACCTGATATTTCGTTCGTTTTAAGTAAATATAATACAGTGATGAGATTATGCATTTGTAATCGGATACATAAGCAGTGATTTTTTTAATTTTTACTTTAGTATTTCCTAATGATTGTAAAATTTCCTTGTGCTTATGTTTCATAAGATTTTAAGCGCTTCACTGATTGCCTGGGGATCCCTCTTAATTAGTAAGAAATCCGTTGAAGATGAAGAAACGGTGAGAGCAAATGTTCAGATCTTCTCTGTAAGAAAAGGTACGATGAGCATATCTTTCGTACCGAAAGTTCGAGTCCCGTCTGGGTCAACGTTGAGATTTATCTCCGCAAAACTCAACGCCCTGCACTCAGTCAATAGGGGACACCGATGGCCGCCGTCCGTCGGATAGGACGTAAAGTCATATCCTTTGCATGTTAAAGAACACACTGAATAACCTTGATGGTAGGCTATCATCTGTCTCTCAACATCTGTCCAGCGGGTCCCCTCCCCCAAACTTCTCTGAGCCTCGGGAACCTTTGATCTGGCTATTTAGCCTATTGTGTGCAAATAGTGTCCCTCAGAGGTAAAACAACCCAACCCAACTCATTGACAAAAGACCATTAAAATGATCTGTCATCGATTAAACGTTTTTCTATTTCCAGGGTTTTGTATCATTTTCAATTGCAAAATAAATCCAACTCACTTTGAAATGAAACCTAACCTCAAAGACCTTTTCGAATTCAATAGTTTCCTAACTAATACTAACTATCAACGATTTCGGTCATTTTTGGTACAAAGAAAGCAGAGAGTTAAAATTTCCGCAAGCGGAGAAGAGAAAGAACATTCCTGTGATGCCAAAAAATAAGTGAAAAACAAAAATGTCCCCCTTTCGAGCGTGCACCTTGAATCCTTCTACCTCTGCGATGAAGCGATTCGTTTAATGATCCAAATAATGACGTTAACCGAGACGATCTGTTGCCGGATGTCAGTGAAATATCCGCCTCGGTCTCGTTCCCAGCGGCAGGAAATTGAAGCAAGACATGCAGATGCTTCAAATGCCTTTCTAATGTAGCGCCCTCTTCGTTCCATCTGCAGACGAAGAGGATTCGTCTCTTCTGTCCCATCGCGAGCCATTCAAGTATGACGTTGTTCCAGCGCTCGCAATGAAGCAATAACACTGATGTTGCTCCGTTGCTAGGGATGGAGTTCGAAGCTATAGGAAGACTGACAAGGTGAAGGGGGGAGGGAGAGCAGTAAAAAAAAATCTCTCTCTGTGCTCCACAGAATACAAATAAAAACCTCTAACTGAAATTAAAATGACAAAAAAAATAAAAAAATAAAATAACATGATAATGAAAATGAGATTAAAAAATCTAGGTAAAGCAAGTATATTAAATATACACAGTCATATCACAATAATACGACCACCTACCATACATATACTATGGTAGGTTATCATATTATTCTGATACGACAATGTCGTATCAGAATAATATATAAAAATTAATTATATAAAAATAGAATTAATTATATTAAATAATTATATAAAAATTAATTATATAATTATAATAATAATAAGAATTAATTATATAAAAATACGACATTTTTATATAATTAAATAAAAATGCTGGTAGAAATCCGGGCAATTGTGAACAAAAAAGTGTGAACCAGAGATGAAAGTGAATCATTAGATGAGCTGCATTGACTAAAGTGCCATGGTGGGATTTCATCTCATTCATTTATATTCATCCCAATATATTAACAACCGATTTTCTTCAATTCCTATTTTTATTTTACACTTATTTTACCTATATTTCTTTAACATGCTTCGATGGGTGAAGCATTTTAGGGAACCACATAATGAAAAAGCGACCAACAATTTTCTTTCTTAACTACATTTATTTCAATATTTAATTTCTCTTTGTATTATTTTATCACTTCAAATTAATTTTTTTCTACTTTTTAAGAACCGGTTAGGCAAGAAATAATATTTTTAAGAACCGATTCGATCCAACCTGCTGGATGTTATCACCCGTTTCACTTCCTTTTTCACACATTTTGAAAGTTCTCTCTCATCTAGATGTTTAACCCCAGAGTGTAACAAGGCGATTCCCTCCAGCACTGCTTCAGTTGCCATGCGACGGACAATGGCCTTCCGTAGACCGAGCGGAGACGAAGAGGGTTGGATTGTTTTACCTCTGAGCGGCACTTTTTTTCACACCATGGGCTAAATGGCCAGGTCACAAGGACCCGGAAGGCTCAGAGAAGGTTGGGAGAGGGGACCCACTGGAACAGCTGTTGGGAGACAGATGGTAGCCTCCCGTCAAGGCCATCCAGCGTGCTCTTTAACGTGCAGAGGGCGCCACGGCTTAACCTCCCATCCGACGGACAGCGGCCTTTCCAAGCCTATAGGTATCCCCTACTAATCGTGGGCAGGGCGGGGAATTTTGCGGAGAGAGACGAAGAGGAAGAAATAACGTAATCACAATTCCTATTGGAGTGACGAGTCAGGTAGGCACGATTAATGGAGACCCCTGAACTATATCCGAGTCGTAAAACGAAAACACGATTCACTGAAACTCTACATATTTTTCGTTACGTCATAAAGAAAAGTGTCGAAAAAACAACTAAATGAAGGAAACTTTGTTGTTCGTAGAGGTCTGAAGCGAAATCTGCAGAAAGATTTCTGTTGCAGTCAAATCGATTTGAAACGTTTTTTCTGAATCGTTTAACTTTAGAATCGTGACTATCAATGGAAATAAATTTTTGCTTAACTAATGGTAAAAAAAAGATCCAACAAAATATCAAAAAGTAAGGATTGTAACAAAGATTCCGAAACCTGATGATCTGACTTTTTATAGGTCACATCGATGTTTGCCAAGCATCCCTGATAAAGATGTCACAAAAAGATGATACGAAAAAGATTGAGCAGAAGATTGGCAGTGATGAAGAGCGATTGCTGGGGAGGGAGGATGACGGATAGAGAGGATGAGAGATTGGCTCTTTTGGCTCCTGTTTCCTTAAGGGAGAAGAATCTCTGTAGCGAAGAAGTTTCGTGCGGATGGCATCCTCTTCTCGCAGATGCCTCACTTAAGAAATTGAAGGAAATGGAAATGAAATTTAATTTTCAGTTTCTAAATATGTCGGGATCATATGACGACACAACCGAGACGATCTGTTGCCGACAAAAAAAATATATTTTCTAAATGAATTCCATTTTGGCACGTCTACTTGCTTCTCTTCTTCAGGCGATGATAACGTTGGCGCATTTGTCTGCGCATTGCCTTTCGTTGAATGCAGCCCGTGTAATTAAAATATCTCTTTATCACGAGTTCTGTTTTTTTTTTACCTACCTTAATTAACTTGCATAAACAGAAGATGACAAAACTTTACTGAATGTGATGAACTTCCGAAATGATGTTGCAGATTCAAAAGAAATAAAAAAGGCTTCGCTCTTTTTGATGAGTCATAAAAATGCGAAAATGTCTGTCGTTTCCTATTTTATGACATCGTAAAAGAATCAAAATGGGAAGACATTCATCTTTCATGGTTCCTTTAAGCATTCATTACGTCAAACAAGTTGACGTTGGAGAGAAATTCTTTTCGCTCAGCTTTCGCGAGAATGGAAGAAAAGCATTTGGCTAATGGAAGGGATGGAGAGGATAAGACGAAATTAGGGATGGAGAAACGTATATCCTCCTCCTCCTCCTCCTCCTCCTCTTATGCTGATAATGGAGAGGATCTTTTGGAAAGTGAATAAGGAGGAGGAAGACCAATATCCCGATTATCTGAGTGTGGACCGACTTAAAAGAATTCGAAACGAGGATCAAGAGATCGACTCTTTTACGAGCAGCTGCGATGAATTTCTGTTGCACTTGCAATGAGGAGGAAACAAAAAATAATCGGTTGAGAATTGCGTTAAGATAAAGGGTTTTCAAAATTCGTAAGAATAAACTTGTACTTATCTAGAAAATGCAGAAAGAAATGGAATGATCATTTTTCCGCCTTTATCCATCAGTGGAGTTTGGATTTGGTTTTCATCTCTTTCTGATGCAGAATGCACGTAGGATGTGGTCGGAAGTCGTCTGCAGCCTCCTCTGGTGAAGGAGCGATTCCGAGCACGTGAAGCATGTCGCAGTCGATGAAGGAAACATTCCGAAGAAATCAATTCATGTTAGCATCAACAGTTAACAGATAATCATTATCAAATCATTTCATCATTAGAATTCTTTGTTTCAAAAGCTACCGTCGCAAATTCATTTCCTTTCATTTTCCAAATTACGTGTTCGCTTTAAAAGGCCATTGTCCCTGAGAATTCGATTCCTTTGATATCTAACAATTCGAAACTAAAGAATAGGATCGTACACAGTAAAAGAATTACCAAAAATGTAGCGTCGGCAGCTTCTGCAATGCCAAGCATATTTAGTACAACCTTAGACAAAGCCAGAAGATCATCATTTGATCCAGCATTTGTGCTTCTGACGTAGTTACGATCAAAAATTCAACACCTCGAAACGCCACAAAGAGGCCATAGTTAATAATCAAATGGCAACGGTTGACCCTTGTGAATTGCTTCTGGGAATTGTATCCAAAAGGAGGGATATCCAGAGAATGGATTATTGGATCGGGAGAAACTTTTTTATCCAGAGAAACATTTTCTTCAGACTTCAAATTGCCTAAAAGATTTTCATGATTGCAATAAGGACGCTTATCTGGAATCCTTTGTCATAGAGGACGAAAATCAATTGTGATCTCTGGGGGATTCCCTTTTCATAAGGATTCCCTTTTCATAAGGATTCCCTTTTCATAAGGATCGTCTCCTTCGCTGTGTATCATCGATAAAAGGAAAATATTTACGTGATGCCCTGAAGAGAGGATGCTAAGAGTGAACTTGAGAGCATACCAAGCAATAAGTTTGTTTGAAAAGCTATCGATGTTCCTTCGGTTGAAAGGTCGGGAATTCGTTCTTGCATATCGATATTAATTTTTTATCTAAATCTGATATCGATGTGTAAGGATGGCCTCGTGATCTTTCGCACCAAGAACTATTCTTTTCTTCTTTCCGTGAATTCATGATATGAGGATGGAGAGCGGTTGAAAGGAATTCAAACTTCTTTAAAACAGTTTTAAAGGATCTATATAATCATTTCTAACAAAACTCTATAGTGAACATTATGAGTAAATATTGAGCGAGAGACATTAAAAAAAAAGAATTCTTCCTTAAACGAGGATAACAAAGGCATAAGAGGGTCAATTTATCGTCATCTTAACTTTCTCTTCTTGTTTTGATCTGGTAATCTGAAAATTTTATCTCTGAATCTTCTTCTCCGAAATCTTCAGATCCATTTCTTTGTAACGATCCGACTCTCACTCGGGAATGTGCGTGCAGG
This sequence comes from Ryuthela nishihirai, assembly GCA_038380435.1. Classification (NCBI taxonomy): domain Eukaryota; kingdom Metazoa; phylum Arthropoda; class Arachnida; order Araneae; family Heptathelidae; genus Ryuthela; species Ryuthela nishihirai. The sequence goes on from JAWZYU010000021.1 coordinate 58,647,316, forward strand.
GGGTCAAATATCGACTCCCCATACCACGCTTTACCCCTGAGAAAGGGATTGGGAGGAAGCGCATCCATCTGTTCGATGAAATGGACGCACCGAAAAAATAGTTAACGAATGCAATGGAAGATTTCGACACTCAGTGAGTCCTCTACATATACGTGGGGCCGATCTACCCCCCCCCCCCACGTAAAACTGGTACGCGCGCAGGGCGGCATTTTTTTTTAGGTGCGGTAAATTTTGTAAAACAAACTAACGACCATACCTGCGGTTAAGTTGGCTCGAGTAAGTATAGCTTATTTATCAACAGATGATTTTCAATTGCTTTTAAAAAAGATATTAGATATTAATGCTTAATTTACCTAAATTTAAGGTTGGACTTGGAGATTGAGGCGCCCGAGTCAAGCTCACTCCGGGAGGCAGATATCCAAGATAGCTCTTCGGGGGGACAAAATAGCTAGTGCCGATCCTGATCCCTTACAAAATAGCCAGTGCCGATCCTGATCCCTTACAAAATAGCTAGTGTCGATCCTGATCCCTTACAAAATAGCCAGTGCCGATCCTGATCCCTTACAAAATAGCTAGTGCCGATCCTGATCCCTTACAAAATAGCCAGTGCCGATCCTGATCCCTTACAAAATAGCTAGTGCCGATCCTGATCCCTTACAAAATAGCCAGTGCCGATCCTGATCCCTTACAAAATAGCTAGTGCCGATCCTGATCCCTTACAAAATAGCCAGTGCCGATCCTGATCCCTTACAAAATAGCTAGTGCCGATCCTGATCCCTTACAAAATAGCCAGTGCCGATCCTGATCCCTTACAAAATAGCCAGTGCCGATCCTGATCCCTTACAAAATAGCTAGTGCCGATCCTGATCCCTTACACTCCCGCCCTCCTCCGTCATCTGGCCATTATCTCTCAGCGATGGCATCATAGCAGAACTTGTTACGATGAATTTTCAGGTCAGATCACACTTTCCACCTCCAGCATCACTGCCACAGTTGGGCCATATTTTACAGGAAGGATGTTTCCACATTCCATTACCGTATGTGCATGACTTGTATAAGGCTATTCCACGCCGAATTGCGTCTGTTCTGAACGCCCGAGGTGGGCCTACAGCTTATTAGTAACCTGTTCTCCATAACCAGTACCTGTTTCCATTATTTTGATAAATCCCTGTATATTTTTTGTCTTAGTGTTAGCTTCTCATTCAATACACAATGTGTCTACTAAGTTTTTGTAACTGCTATCTATTTTTTTAACGTATCTGACGTGGTAAAATTATGCTCTACATTCCTGAAATCTCTAATATACTTTCCTACAATATTTCAAAAGGCAATAATTTAATGACTCGTAGCTCTGTTTGATGATGACAAGAGACGAACAATTTTTTGTTTCTCACTTTCCCCACAATGGAGTATGATGTCATTCGTTGTCTGAGAGCTCGTGACGATCGTGCCAGTGCTTTTGTGGTTGTTGTTCACGTCTCTTAGCAACAACACGCCCCGAAAAAGACGAACGTTCGCTGCAAAAGAATCGTCGTTAGAAGAGGAGGCAACCAAACGATAATCGTGTTGATGGAAATTGGAACATGCCGGCAGGGTTAGGGGGTAGAATGAGGGGGGGCATCGAGATGTCACGAGAGCAAACGAGGTTGGTACGCAACCTATTTTTAACGAGATTCAAAATGTTTCAAGAGCTTACTCCTGATGTCCGACTTGTAAGTTCATTTACTGCTGCATTCTGATGGAACCCACTGAGAGCAACAAAACTGGAAGACAGGCATAACCCCCCCCCCCCTCAACCCTCTAAAGTACTTCTCTTCGTTTGACAACAGAACTTACAAATCAGAACTCTTTTGGCCGAAATCTACGTTAAAAGCAAAATCATCTTTCCTGCTTAATGGAATTATTTTTATCAACCCGGCCAGTTCACTTCCTAGAGCGATGAAAAGCGGCAAAGGAGACTCTCCGTCTCATCACTTCTTTGCCTTTTTGCATTTGTTTTATGGTTCAGTCATCATATCATTAGGTAAATTTATTTTTAGCTTTGGTAACTTGGTAAGTAAAGCTAAAACATTTTGGTTAATTTTAAACTTTTGCAGAGAGAGATAATTTGAGCTCCACTTTTTCTACGCCTTACGCAGCTGTCGTTTCCTGGAAGGAACATCGCAATAAGCGATCAGCCAGTTTCCCTAAGAAAAGATTGCACAAAGAAGAGATCTCTTCCTTACTCCAAGAAGCGCTCACACACTTTTCGCTTTAGTTTCTCTCCTCAAATCCCTCCCAAGTCCTCCTTTCCCCTCTTAGCGATGACACGCGAATAACTCGCAAACGGCACGTGACGGTTCTCGCAATTCATTGGTTGATTGGACTATCAGCTGCTTCTCCATCAATTTGTGTGTTTCCCAAGATCGCTGGTAGACAGCTCAATGAGCGACACTGTCGATGCTTCAACTGCTTCCAAAGTTTCCCTCCAGGCTTCGCCACTTGCTTGGAGGAAATTCGGAAACCACCACCGATGATACCTTAGCCATTATTTGCCAATGCTTACCACGTGACAACTGCACTCGAGATGTAATCCAAAAGATCGGAATTCGATATCGATTCGAACATTGCAAATGGACATTTATTCAATCTCAACAGTCGAATCGTCCTAAAAGTCAATTTGTTGGCATCGATTTGCCACGATGTGCTGCATAACATTGGTGTGTGCAAGACAACAGAGAAATGAGGACTTGTAGGAGGGGGGGGGGACACAATAAGCCCATTCCCTCATTCCATACCCCTGAATTCGGACACAATTTTCTCTTCGATTCGCCGTAATAGTGGCAGTCAAATGTGTTATTCTGAACAAGAAACTGATTGACTTTTCATTCAAGCGCAGTTCCTAAACAATGCTCATTCGATGTTCAAATCTGCCAATGATCTAATATTCGCTTTACGAATCAGAATCAAGCGAAGTTGCTTGTGAATGTAATGTCGCCCTCTGCAGTCTCTAACATCAACCAGCTTCTGCAACTGGAGATCGTTTTCTCTTTCAATATGGCTCGTGATAAGGGCAGAGCATCGGCCCTCTACCAGAACGGTATAAAAGGAGAATGACTTCCCATTCCTAAGTCTACGGAGCAGGCTGTTGCTTGCATCTTTCTCCTCCTCCGCATCCCGGCATTGACAGCACAGAAGGCGTCTGGATGCTTCAGCTTAGCCTCGTTGCTATTTTTGGCAGTCAAATACTACAAGCTATTGATCGCTTGGCAACGGCCTCCGCTCGCCGAGCTGGCTTCGCTCAGGTCGCAGGGTTCATGTACCTGCAAGGAGAGAGTCTCCACGCCGTCTTCGGATCAAGAATGCCGATGGTGAGACGGGGAGTGAGGTGATGAAAAGTAGGCTGCATACTGCGATGACGAAGATATATATGCACGCATAAGGTGATGATGAAGGATATGATGAGAAGGATGATGCTAAAGAGAGTGAGAGATCATCAGTAGGTGTTCGATGATGATGACGTGAAAGATGAGAAGATTCGATTATGATGAAGATAAAGATAATCAGGACGATACTACGATGGTGAATATTTTTCTCTCTCCACCGTTTCTTTTGTAACAAAGAGTTAGAAGAGGATCGTCATCAAGATGAAAAGCATCCGATTCTGCCATCCAATGGCATTGCATTATCTTAAAATGGTAGAGAAACATTGGTCTATGTTCACAGCATCCCTAAACCCGGTTTCGCGTGATATCTAATTATTACGATTCTCAACTTTTAAAGCAGTCTTTTAAAATTCTATTTCTTTGAGGTTCGTAATCAATTACAAAGAGTCTCATTGATGTACTAGATTTAAATCTCTATCTGACTGTTCTTAGAGGCGAAGAGGAAAAGTTGCCTTCAGCAGGGTGGGATGAGAATCCACGACCTCCTGATGACATGTCAGGTGTTCTTGTTAGCGGGTTCGGATCGCACCATGCTGAACACAATTTTTTATTTGCACCTACATAAACAGTCTGATAGGGATAAAAACTTGGTACAGTCGCTCAAAAAAGTATCCGAACACTATGGTTGATTCCAGAATTCAGAAAAAATATCTGGCAACGATTTTTTTAGAAATTGGTGATCTGGCAACCTTCGTGTCGTAATTAATCTAGTTTCTTGGAATTTATAATATTAAATCAGTTTTACAGAAAATTATTAAAACTTCTTGCACTTAAAAAGACAAGAATTCTTTCCAGTACCTCCTGATTCAGTTTCAGGATAATCGGTTTTCCAATTTCCGTAGATTTTGCATCTTACAAATTCGCAATTATGTTAAACATGGGAATAATTTTCTGAGTTAATAACAACAACAATTCAATTTACATATTGTTCAAAATTTAGGGTTAGTCCAGATTACCCTGTCTAATGAATCAAATGTATTAAATGTGGTTACCTTTCTGTTATATTTGTGAATTTGCTTCTAATTAGCATTAGATAATTGTCACCCATTCCCCCCCCCCCCCCCCCACACACACACCTAAATGACGATCACATATTTTATTACAAATAAATAACTGGATAATATTTTTTTTCAAGTTCTTAAATCTTTTTATGAAGGCATATAAGTTTGCGATGCGAGTCTTTAAAAGTATTTTAACTAAACTGCGCAACATGGAAAATGCAACCCAACGAAGATGTAAAAAATGGACTCATTGGAAATCGCACCGAACACCGAGATATGCAAATGATTATAATTGCCCACGAGTAAATGAAACGAGGAAGAGTGTTGGCTTTGGGAAGAACAGGCCCATGGTACGACAACGTTGTGCCTATCGCCAAGTGAGGAACACTGATCTCACGAGGATCATCGAATTGCGGCAGGTGGGAGCACAGGATTCAGAGACTCGTGTTAACCTGGTTTATGTCTTCGGACTGAAATTTCTGTAGCAGAGCACGTGGATCTCCTATGACCCCTTGCCATCAGGTTCAAACACCAATTACACTGGTTTACATAACAGGAGCAATTGTAGCTGCCTTTAACTATTTTTCAGGTGCTGATTTCAGGTGCTGATTTCAGGTCTATTTTAGGTGCTGATTTCAGATTCAGTGCTGATTTCAGGTCAAAGAAATGATTTTTCAACTTTATTTTCGCTTCATTCTAGTTGAGAAATGTTTCATTTCGGTGAGAGTGCTCTTTGGAGACTGGGTTCGATTCATTGGCAATTGTAAAACTTCTTCGAGTTAAGCTGCCCATTTCAGCGATTTAATCCATGCATTTGCACAAATTAACCTGTGCAAAGTTTTCACGTGGTCCTTATTCTTGAATAGAAAAAAAATATTTTTTTTTACTTTGTGGGAGGATCTGGACTTCAATGAAACGGAGCAGAGTTTGGCTCAGTCGGTAGAATGCCAAGTTCTTATCTTCAGTTTCCTGGACTGGCATTGTGATCTCTTTCAGCTACACTCCCACACTCGGTCAGAAAGGGGGGACAGAGGGGCGCTTCGAAAAGCCACCGTCCGTCGGATGGGACGGTAAGCGGTGGCGCTGTGTGGGGGAGAGCCATACCCTGTGCAGGTTAAAGAACACGCTGGATGGCCTTGGCGGTGGGCTACCATCTGTCTACTAACTGCTGTTCAGTGGGTCCTTTCCTCCAACCTCCTCTGAGCCCTCGGGGTCCTTGTGACCTGGCCATTTAACCCATTGTGCGCAAAAAAGTGCCTCTCAGAGGTGAAACAACCCGATTTCGATTAAATCTAAGCTGCTGAATAATTGCGTCGATTTTCTTTCGAGAAGTTATTTCAGCAGTGCAACATTTTAATTTATCGGTTGGTAAAATTATTGCCTAAAAAATAAAAATCGGAACATCTAACTGCCAAACAACCAACAGGAATATATTTAAAAAATTGAAATGGGGAAATTTACAAATGCTGATAAATTGAGAAATATTTTTGGTCGGTAGATTATTTTCTCTCTTTTTTTTAAAAATGGCTGTCTTTCAGATTTGGAAATCGTCTTGAGCAACCAGATTCAAAATGTCGGCTTTTCTCTCTTCCGCCTCAATGGGCCTTGGCAGACGCTCTCAGATATTCCTGTTCTGCCTCTGAGAGCAACCGCGTTTCGTAAACACTGAAATGATCGTTTGCGCCGTTACAAATAGGCGTTGCTATGCCAACTGCTGTTTCTAACATGGCGCTCGTTCTACTGTTCAGAAAACAACCAGCTGATGGGCAAAAGAAATCGACTGTTTCAAAACGAGCAATGAAAAGATGGCGGTGCAGCCTCATTCCCCCTCCGCCTCGAGGGCACGAGAGCAGGTGAGCCTTGAAGCATGGGCTCGAGAGAGGTGGAATTGAGCGCGAGGGGCATTCGGTCCGTCTCGTTCGCTCTTTTTCCGAAGGCATCTTCTGCGGACACGAGATAAGGGGAAAAGGAAACGTAGAAGTCGCACTTCCTTCGAGAAGAAGAAAAATCTGCTTAGGACAGAAGTTGCTCAGCTTCACCAAATGGAAATTAAGGCTCGCGGAGTAAATAAATATATCATCGCTTAGGACATTTTTAAAAAATTGGGTGTCATTCGCAACATCGGGGAAGTACATCAGTTAAAATTCATTGTGAATCCATAAATTGGCTGAACCTTAAAAAACAGGAATTTTTTTAATTCAGATTTAAGTGTGGAAACTAGCTCACTGAAATTGGATGAACGTCAAATATAATGTCCGTTCAGATCAACTGAAAGCGATTTTAAAGAATGTCCCTGTGGTCGAGTGGTCAGTGCTCTTGGCAGCTGAACAAAGAGTCCCTGGTAAAGAAGGCATTGGTGTTTGTCGTGTTTTCAGCTCAGATCTTGCGCGCATATATTGGCTGTGGCATATTAAACTCACAGGTTCCTATCAGATCACTGTGGCAAGCAGCTGCTTGAGGGAAAATATGTATTTTTTATTATTAATCACTTTAGTTTTCATTTTTTTTAAATCAAAACAACGATATTATTGCTTAGAGATAAAGCATAAAAGTTTTGAAACAACAACAGAAAAATTCTATTCAAACGTCATTTCCTATAACACGATACTCGACAGGAAAGAATATGAAAGCTTTCCTCTCCATAAAATTATCGGATTGAAAATGAAAAGTTTCTTCTCTTCTGGATGCTTCTAGATTCTCTTCTTCCTCTTCTTTCTCATTCACTTCCAACTTTGTTCATTGGCGGAGAAGAAATTCCTTCTTTTCAAAACGGTAAACTAAGAGAAGAACAAAATAAACTAGAAATGGAAAAAATTCGCTCCCCTTGGGGGGTCACTACGGGTCGCGAAGGTGCGCATGTGAGCTTCCATTGTTGAAATTAAGGTTTCGATTTATTGTAATGACGTCACACCTAGGCAAGTGCCCGTTACCATTCAGCAAATGAATTCCATTGCTTTCAACAATGCAAGATAAACAAGAAAGATTCTCATCCGAATCGTTCCCGATTAATAGGATCGTTAGAACGAAATATGTCCGATCGAACGAGGTATACGTTCCTTGACCGGAAGAGGCGTACAGAAATGCTGTTTTCTACATTTCAGAATGAAAAATAGGATAGCGGTCACCCTTCTCTATACGAAACAATTTAATTATTACTACTCCATTCCATCTACGCCGAAAGAGGTTTGGCACTTATACGAATGCACATTGAAGTATTCACTTGATTTTGCACTAAATGTTGCGCGAGAGAAAGTAAGTTGATGTGTCAAGTAATTCGAAGACGATCAAATGCGACAGGTTAACAACCGGTTTACGTTTTCGTCAAATCACGGCACGATAGATCCATAAACAATTGCTGAAACTGAACATGACATTTCTATATCTTCTGATCTCCAATCATGACTGCCCACTGAATTATTTTTACGAGTAATATACAGAAAGCGTCACATTATTCGCAATCCTAGTGATAATTACAACCAAGTGTTACTATTTAATGCATTCTACTAAAACTGGTCACTAGTAAATCTTACTATAATCATGCAATAGTGTAAAAAGGTTTTCTAGAGTAACATCCTTTCTTTTAGAAATTTCTTTTTGTATGCCCAGTATTTTTTATGTATTAAAGCGCAGTATACTTTACGTATTTTTTAGGGCGCATTCTTCCAATATGCGCCCTAAAAAGTAGAAAATTAATCCTAAAGCATATCGATGCTGCAATCAATCACTGAGTTCGTATTCCCACTCCAAAGGAAGAGAGGAAGCCGATTTATCTACTCAACAAAATAGCCGGCTTCCTCTCTTCCTTTGAAATGAATACGAACTCAGTGACTGATTGCATCACCGATATGCTTTAGGTTTATTTTCTACTTTTTAGGGCCCTAAAGGAAGACAGGTATTTTTTAAATTATTTAATTTATTTATATCTTTTTTGTCGCCAAAAATACCACCTGCAGAAACTTCCATATATGAATCATAAACATCGCCACATTTTTCCTCCTTTCGCAATCGTGTTTGAGGTAGCCCATGACATTGGAGACGTCATAAGCTTTAATTTATAATTCGTTAAAGTCCACCCTCACCAAAATACGCCCCTTTTTAGGGGAAGAATTTTGGGGGGGAAATTAGAAACGGTCTGCGAAGGTGCTCATGTGAGCTTCCATTTGATCCCTAATTCGTAATTGTAGGCCCTCGCGTTCGAAAGATATAGCCGAAAAATCGTTTTCATGTAACATCATCATCCCCCCTGCTACTACTCTCGTGGAAATTCGTGCAGTTGCCCTCTCTCCCTTTCTGTTCATTTTAGTCTTGTAAGTAAAAATCTCTTTTCTGTATTCTGTGGAACAAGTTAGAGTCAGGCAAGAATTTCATGACAGATCTCCAGTTCTCATTCTTTTTGTATTTGGAGGAGTGCCCAAGTAAAGTTTTAAGATTAAAGTCATCAGAGTTGGTAAAGCCAATGTCACTTTTCAGTGTTTTTCTGTGTTGGTCAAACTTGGGACAGGTTAATAAGGTGTGGCGGACTGTTTCCCTTTCATTACAAAAAGGCACACGAGGGTGCGTTGACCTTTTTCAAGATATATGAAGTGTAATTTAATTTAAGAAACAAGTTCCAACTTCAAGTCTCATGAGCTTACAGTTGATGGCTCTGGTAGGGAAGAAATCCGGAACAGGTGGGGGGGGGGGGTGCTTTCCTGCTCAATGTTCAGTCTGTGATTTTGGATGTTTGCAATACTCAGCAAAAGGTGTTGAAGGAAGATATCTCGTTCCGTTTAGTTAATCAGGCATTTGATATAATCCTTTGTGTATTCCATGGTAGTATTGTCTATACAATTAAGCACTTCTTTTCCTGCATTATCTCATTGCCAATCGTAATCTTTTGTAATCGTAATTTTTTTATTCGTAATCTTTTTCCAAAACCCTTTCTCCCAGGGTTGCTGATCTTCTTCACGTGGCAGTTAAGTCTTCTATAGCTTTTCTATTTGTACGAAAAAGCGCCAACTTTCCAATTTTGCACATCTGAGCGCACTCAGTAAATGAACTCCCCGTGCAGTTAATTGAATTGCAGAGCGAGAGTCTCCTTTGTCCGGAACAACTGCCGCCATCCTCTTCACCAAACAATCAAACGACTTGGTTCGGTAGTCACTAAATTTGGAAAGCTCCGTAGGAATGGCGCTGTGTGGGATTCATCGAATACAACGTCACCAGTGGCCAGTGAATGGAGAGAAATGGGAAACGATGGCTTTTAATGTGACAACAGAAAATGGGAAGAGGACAGAGATATATTTAGTCTCCTCTTATTCCGATGATGCAGAGTGATGGCCAATGAGAGTCGGCGTGGGGCCTTCGCCTCAGAACGGACAGTGGCACGCACAGGCCATTAATCCAGAACGTGACGCTGCTTAAGGGGGGGGGGGGGGGGGGCACGCGCCATTAGAACAATGACGCCATTTATATCCCATGCAACAGATGGTCGCGAGGGCCGATGCCCGGAAGTTATATTGGCTTTTCAAGTCGTGGTCGTTGTACTAGGGGCTAGAGGGAGGGGAGGAAGACATTTGCATTGGGAAATGAAAACACACTCGAATTAGAACCCATCCATGTGTTTCAGTTCGAACATTTTGAGATTTACTTTCTATTCTCTTCAGAAGAATCTTCCATTTCTTATCATTATTTCCGATTATATATATATTAAAGAATTTGTTTGCTGTGTTTGTTACAGACTTCAAATTAACTAGACTAACAAACGCCTAAGTAAAGAAGACAGATAAAAACTAATGATAGAAATTATATAAGTGACGGAATTGAATCTAGTGAAATAAATTTCTCACAGGAGTTAAATTACACCTACCGCTGGGTTATTAATAAAGCAACAGATCTCTTTTCTGATGTAAAAGAATGCACATCGGAGGTGAATAATAAATGTTTCCAAAAATTAACAGCGAAATCGAGCACATTGTAGAAATGTGTCGATCCCAAAGAAAAACTGTCTGCAATATATATTTAAAACATTGCAATCGAAATTAAAGTTAACTCTTAATATCCGATTCCAAATCGCAAAGCCTAACTCTGGAGTGAAATTAATTATTCTGTAACAGAAATGAGACTTTTACAGTTCATATTGTAATCTCAAAAACCAGACATAAAATTTTGGAATACCTTCGATTGGGATTACCCTTTGTTCGCTACAAGAGGAAAAGTCAAGCAGAAAAGTTTTCGAGAATTGTTTTTTTCGGCTTCCAATGTTCCTAGAATTCATTGCCCACTCTATAATAGTCTCAGTTCGTAGTGTTTAAGTACACCCAGCCAACCCTCATTAAGTTCTGCTGCTGGTCCTAACTATAAACTCCAAACATAAATGACTAAACTTGAAAGCAAATATAGCTTACGAAAGGATAATCGTAACAGAATTTTAAATAACACAAAATGTCTACCAAGTGAATAACAAAAAGGGTGTATTGACGAAATCGTTAACACCCGCTAAATAATTTCTTCGCTACTTCACCTCTTCATTTTATCATTGCTGACCATAAATCTTCCTATTTTCACCCTCCACATTAAACGAGAAAATATATTTACTATGAATTCAGTGCGTGTATATTGCTTCACTGTAATGGAAAAAAATAAATCTTTATTTCCATTCAATAAAGAACGATGTGAAAGGGTAATTTCGAAAATACGTAACGCCTTGCATCTCCGCATCACGGTTTCAATCATCTTTCGCTATTCTTTAAGTCCTTGAAACAGAGAGATGATTCGTTCATTCGCTTTAAACTCCAGCGCGGGAGTGACGTCATGCATAATTCAGCTGCACGTGCAACTGAGAATTGCATTTTCTTACAATTTGAGAATTATTATGCATGGCCGAGTGGTTAGCGTGCTTGGCTACTGATCTAAGGGACCTGGGTTCGAGCCCCGGGTAAGGCATGGATGTTCGTGTTGCTTTTCTGCTGAGGTCCTGCCATCCTCACAGACCTTCTACTATAGCATATAAACTGACAGGCTCCTGTCAGACCTCTGTGGCAAACAGCTGCTTGAAACAGAGAGGGGGTATTTTTTTTTATTATTCTGATGATGATATTCTGATGGTAAATGGAAACAAGAGTAACTGAACCCAGCACAGTTTTCGCACCGCTATTTTTTTTTAATTTTTTTTTTCGCAATCGCTGGAAAAGTGTCAAAGTTATGTGAAAAATTATGATAAAAAAATGTTTGTATCATATTATGTTCTGTTTTACTCGTGATTTATTTTTTACTTCAAGCAGCTTTTCTAAGAAGGTAGCATCTTCGAAAACGATTAATCGTTTCAACCAACGAACGCCAGAGTATCGAGAGCGAAACATTTTAAGAACGAAGCCGAAGAAAAGTTATTAAAAAAATGAATAAAAAGTGAAAACGCATTGTTAACGAATAAAATATATACAATAGATAATAATAAGCAAAACAGATTTTCGTCATTTCCTCTTTCTGTTCCCAGAACATAATTTTTATCTTCTTTGGCAGTTTTACTTTTCATTTAAAGAAAACAACAGTTCCTGTTTCCACTTTGTCACAGTCCCTCGAGATTCTACGATTTTTTTGGGGCGAAAAAAATTCCTCTTTTGTGCCGAGTAGGTATTAATAAAATATTGCATTTTGCGTTTTCATAATCTTCCATTAATTTCGATTTCCACCTGAAGAGTTCGCTAAAGTTGAGAAAAATAATATAACTTCAAAATGGCGATTGTAAACATTCTATTCGTGTTAGAAATTTCAAATTTCTAACACGATATACGTTGAGCACACAGGTCAAGGAGTTTCTACCCAGAAAACTCTGAAACACTGCAATTTGTGTCCCTAAAGCAAGGAGTGGAGCGAAAAATGCATTTTTTGTTTCAAAATATGAAAACTTTTCTAAGTTTTGTGAACCCTAATAAAAAAAATTAATCACTACTCACTTTTTCCACTAGTTTGGATTTCCACTGCTAGACGGGGCTCTATCTTGAGAGTGACAAAACTTTTCATGTTTTCACACGAGTGTTCCATATTCACCAGAGGAGTCTACTTTCGAGTCCAATATTTACCAGACGCTTAGCCCAAAATTCGCTGCTAGTCGCGAAAATTAACTTTCGTTTTCCTTCGATTTCGTCTGCGACAAGTTTCAACTGATGAAAGCGCAACCGAACCCAAAGAGCGGCGGTATTCGTGAGCGTGACCTCTCTCACCTGATCCTATCAGAGCCAAAAGTGTTTCATCGTATCGATCTAAGCAGACTCGAAACTGCTTCCGGTGGCTTCATCATCCCATTGACTAAGGCTCGAGTTTCATCGCTAAAATCATTCTTTGCTAATCGTCTCCTTTATTCGCCTCCCCTTTCGCGCGCGCGCTCGTCAGTACCAACTCGGCACTTAGTTCGCGTCACCCGCTAACCTCGAGGCCACGCGAGGTCCAGGAATGGGCGACCAAGAAATCGATTGTTGTCTTTCCCCTCCCCCTCTCCCCCATGCAAATGAGGGCAATCCATTTAATGCGCCACGAAATGGCCACTTGCAGAAAGTGAGAGAGAAAAAAGGCCCCGGCCACTTAACGATTTCGTTTGACTACAAAGTGCGAAGTGGTGGTGGGAAATAAAATTTGGTTGTAGTCACGTGAAAAGCCGATGCGGTAAATAATTATTGTCCAGGATCTTAACCATTTCGTCGGCACTCCCTTCATATTTTATGAAATACTTTTCGCAATCTGCGAGTTGCTTCGGAAAAGATTAATGGCACTTCCCTGTCTCTGATAGCGCGTGGCGAATAGTGGGAAAGACAACGAGCCTGGTTCCGCGGCTGCTGGTGACCATGCCGAGGCTATCTCTCCCGCCGGATGTTCGATACGCGGACGCGCCAAAGTGCATCGAGAACTTCGAAACCGGAGCGCATTTCAAACATCGTTAAAATATTTTTCTTGTTCCTGCAAGGGCGTAGTGCACGAGCGAGTTGCAACCCCCCCCCCCCCCCCGCTCCTTTTCCCCAACTTTCTGTTTCATTTGCACGCTCTTGTTCTTCATCCGAGACAGGAAGTGGCGCGAGACATTCGGATGGCTGTGGAAAACTAAAATCAGGCAGAAGAAGAGGAGAACAAAGATGAAATATGGAGGAAGCGACGCAAATGTTTCCCAAAATGCAACGGGTTCTCAAAGTGAATCGCTGCAGAGAAATTGGCAGAAATGATTTGATCATTTCACATGATGTGGAACGAATCACTTTTCAGTCGAGTAACGATTTCCTGGGCCTTTATAATGGAAGAGATCGAATCAGAATCACGGAGAGATCTCCAACAGTTTGCGATTGACGTCGTTGCCTAGAATGAAACACACGCAAATGTATGAGCACATATTCGGTGGTCTTATTCCAGACACTTTAATTGTATTCCTACAGCTCAACCAACTCAACCAACAAAATTGCTTTCGAAAAGGGGTACAACACGATTTAACATCATTTTGCATTCTTTAACATCATTTTCTGATGGCATGAAACAGAGCTGTGTTATCCATTGCGTTCTGAAGATAGATTCGATTTCAGAAACGATTTTCTGGGCTTTTATATGCCGAAGGTATTCTCTGCGAGACTAACCCAGACCACTAACAGTTACACATCCCAGAGTCCAGTTACGAACTTGTTCCAGATCCATAAATGGCGTGGCATAAATGTCATGATCATTAAATCATCTGAGCCAAAAAACTCATCACTTCGATTAAACGCCCACGTCCGAGATCCCCACCCCCACCCCCGCAACATCAGCTGCATGCGGACATCATCCAATCTGTTCGCTTGGTGCGGAATGTGGCGATAATTGCACAAAGAAATTCGATGTTCTTCAAATGAATGCGCAACATTTCATTTTTTACATTAATCAAAAGTGAAGAATTACACAACAACCTTCAGGTGCGTTTCAGGGCTCCGAAATAAATATCTCCGATGTAATCTATCTCCGTGCTATTCGCATTATTTATGTGTGTGGATGGAGAGGGGGGGGGGCAGTATGCCCGAATGGGAAGTGAGTCTCCCATTCGGAATAACCACTCTTGTACTCCTCTGGACAGAATTCCTCGATAGCGTTTCTTTCCCAACGCGCACAATTCACGGCAATGTGTGCTCCTCCTTTCCGTCCGCTTCTCTCGCTACTGAGGCTCCAAATTTCCTCAAAACATTTGCTACGTATTTTTCGACGTGGATCGAACTAAGGGGAGATAATCTGTCATTAACGGGTCACCTTCTATGTATCCAGGGTTATTATTTGTTTTCGAAAAAAAACGCAAAAATTGGAAAACGATTAATATAATATTAATCAGCGAGCTCCCTCGGCTGACTTCGCAGTTTATCGAAACTTCATTTAAATAGCAAGCGTCAACCTTTTTAAGTTCACAGGTCATAATCCCACCTGCAGCAATGATATTATCGGCCAGGGAAATCACTTCAACCGCTCTAATGATATCATCGGCCAGGGAAATCACTTCAACCGCTCTAATGATATCATCGGCCAGGGAAATCACTTCAACCGCTCTAATGATATCATCGGCCAGGGAAATCACTTCAACCGCTCTAATGATATCATCGGTCAGGGAAAAATCACTTCAACCCCTCTAATGATGTCATCGGCCAGGGAAATCACTTCAACCCCTCTAATGATATCATCGGCCAGGGAAATCACTTCAACCCCTCTAATGATATCATCGACCAGAGAAATCACTTCAACCCATCTAATGATATCATCGACCAGGGGAAAATCACTTCAACCCCTCTAATGATATCATCGGCCAGGGAAATCACTTCAACCCATCTAATGATATCATCGGCCAGGGAAATCACTTCAACCCCTCTAATGATATCATCGACCAAAGAAATCACTTCAACCCATCTAATGTTATCATCGACCAGAGAAATCACTTCAACCCATCTGATAATATCATCGACCAGAGGAAAATCACTTCAACCCCTCTAATGATATCATCGGCCAGGGAAATCACTTCAACCCATCTAATGATATCATCGGCCAGGGAAATCACTTCAATCCATATAATGATCTTCAGAACGCAATGCTCTGCTTAATGTCAAATGCTCTGCTTAATGCTCTGCTTAACACAGCTCTGCTTAATGCCAAATGCACCATCTGCTTGACTCCATCAGAAAATGATGTTAAAGAATGCAGAATGAAGCATCCAATGAGTTGCAGGCACCTCACCTTGCGACGCACATTATAAGTCGTCAATTGATTATGAAGGTCTCGATCGTTTAGACTTTTACGTGACGTCATAATCGATTTCAAATCGATTTTTTCCTGTTCTCAACGGATGTGATAAGAATCACTTCTTCGGTCAAAGTTGGAAATCGGAATGAAAGAATTTAAAAATTGTTCTAAAGGAAACTCGCGCCATTAGTTCCGATCCCCCAAAGTGTTATCGATTTGGGAGTGACCTTCATAAAATGGTGCACAGATGAAGCCTTCGGAATCAGGATCACGCGCCCTTGTTCTTCCGACTTAACGAAAGTTGCTTTTATCCGTAATTGGTTAGAGCGTCATCTAACAATCTGGCCTTGGCCAAATTCAATTGGGAATCGCGCACGTGCAGCAAGAGGAAGGAAGAGAGCGCGCTATTCACGGCTTTTCTCTCGTGCAATGGCGTCACAAGTGCTGCTGGGCTCGGTCTCGGACCTCGAGAGATTCGCTCGTTACATGTCTTAGTACGGAGTTACATGTCTTAGTACGGCTACGGAGAGGAGGTAGATGGGGGAGGGAGAAGAGATTGCCTCGAATGGCAATTAGTCAGCATGTCCCGCACGCTCGGAGGCTAATTTTCAGGGAGAAGGAAACTAAAAGAAAATGCTTCGTGCACTGTGTGCGAGATAGACTTGTTGATAGAGGAGCAGATGGGGAGAGGGGGGAGGGAGAGAAGAAATCTCAATGAGCATTAGAAACTTCTTGTGGGGGGGGGAACTTTGCATAGCATCGCAAATAATAACGCTCAGCCGACAGACGTTATCTTTCTTTTCAATAATTTTATTCTTCAGTTAGGCGTTTAATTTTTTTTTGTGTGTGTGTGCAATGGATTGTTTGCTAAAATTTAAAAAAAAAATGCAAAATGGGGGGAAAAATGCGAATTTTCTTTTCTAGTTCGATGAATTATGTCATTCTTTGCTTTTATAATCCGATATTGAAAGAGTAAAAAATGCCTTTCTCTGCAATTGATTCCGCAGAAGGGTGAGATGGCGCATTCCACTCTTTCCCTTTCTTCATGTTTCTTAGCATCTTGCAGTATCGCCCAATGAGACATTCATCCCTGGCTCCGTCGTCTGCAGCAGAGCCCTAACCTGCGCACGAGGCATAAATCGTCTTCTAGTTCTTGAGCAGATCCAGGTTAATCCATTTCTTTTTATAAATGGCCAAGTCACAAGGATTCCAAATATCAATGGCGATAGCGTTGATTGGATGACACTTCCGTCTGTCTCCTAACATCCTTTCCCAACCTCTCGAGCCCTTGTCACTTAACCATTTATCCGATTATGTGGAAAAAAGGGCACTCATGGGTAAAACGAAACAACTCAGAATCGACACTGCTGATATAATGTTAATTTCCCTATGCTGATTTCATTTGTAGTTCTCTTCTTGCATTTCCTTGTATTTCATTGGCTATTTCAAAAACTAAAGTCTTTCGGTTGATGCAGAGAGATGCAACTGGCAAGGTCATAATTATCACATCGCTCACAGAGGGAAGGTCAGCTGGTCAGCTCTTAGGAGCAGATGAAAGACTCTCTTCTAAGACACCCTATGAACACCTGCTCTTAACAGCTTAGTGTATATTCGCCATTCAGTGGGCCTCTCTTCAGATCTCCGGATACTCTTATCAAGGTAAATCTTTGCCATCCCCTTTATCCACTTAATTAAATGGTATTTATCTATATTTCTTCTTACATTGCTATTTTAACGCACCGACGCTAGTCTATTAATTATGACAGGGATCTGTAAGTTGCAAAGGGTAAGCCCAGTACGTGATTCATCATTTCCCTTCTCTGTCAAACATTTTTTGTTTCTTAACTTCAACTCGCTGAAACATTTCACCCATGGGAAATGAGATGCGCACCACTTCCTAGTGAATCTTTAATCTCGATCAGCATCTAAAGCATTGCGTTGGGTTGGGTTGTTTTACCTCTGAGCGGCACTTTTTTGCACACCATGGGCTAAATGGCCAGGTCACATGGATCCCGAAGGCTCAGAGAAGGTTGGGGGAGGAGACCCACTGGAACAGCTGTTGGGAGACAGATGGTAGCCTCCCGTCAAGGCCATCCAGCGTGTTCTTTAACGTGCACAGGGTATGGCTCTCCCACACACGGGGCCACGGCTTAACGTCCCATCCGACGGACGGCGGCCTTTCCAAGCCCATCGGTGTCCCCTACTGACCGTGGGCAGGGCGGGGAATTTTGCGGAGATAAATCTCAACGCTGACCCAGCTGGGACTCGAACCTGGGAACTACAGATTACGAGCCTGGCGCGCTACCGACTGAGCCACCCCCGCCCCATCTAAAGCATTGCACGACGGGATATATTTTAAAACTTTAATCTCATGAAATGAATCGTAAATTCTTCGTTTTATGTACCCTGGACCCCCCCCCATTGATTTCGACCTCAGTGAGCCAATTGCATCCCGCCACGTTTGCGTCCATTGATTAGGAAAACTTCTCCTCCAGCACGAGGCATAAAACTTCTTGTAATTCTTGCGCAGATCCATTAATTTCTGTATTGCATATTTGAGCAAGGGAACTTCGCTTTGTTTTCCTGTGAAGATAAAGCGCTTAGAAAAATCCCTCTTAAATCTTCTGAGGATATGAATGGCTGGTGAAGTATTTTGCTGAAGAACGAAACCAAGAGAGTTACTTTTAATTGCCTGCTACGATTCGTTGTTGAAATGTATTGCTCACTTGACAACAGAACGGTAAAAAAATAATAATTCAAAGTTAACCTCTCGGCTTTGCCAGGTGGCAATTTATTTATTTATTTATACACCTAACATCCATGGTGATGTTAGGGCCAGGCCCTTTTACACCAGGTTCAGTTAAAAACATTACGAAAAGTATAAAGAAATGCAAGAGAGTATTTTAAATATTATACATATCAAACATATTAGTTGTCATTATTCAATGAAGTGTCATAGTTATAAAATTTTAATAATTTTATGCTTAATAGTAAAATAAATAAATAATAATTTAAAGTTTGAAAATAAAGATCTGAGTAATAATGATATATTTAATATGTGCATACATATTACACGTATTCACTACCAAAGTCAGGCTGTGAAGGAACAATTTTCCGTTACAGAAAGTTAGAGTAGAAAAATTGAATTTAACAACTGTAACCATAGAAACTGAAATCTGATTGGTCGAGCAATATCATTGTTGAGGGGAAATCCGGTTATATCCCGTTAAACAAAGAAGTCGCGAGCAGGAAGTTAATAAGAAAGTTGTAGGTTGCATTTCTGACGTCATCTATTGGAAAATGCCACATATCATGTAAACTGATTTATTCCTAGTTGAGATAATTGCTGATAATAAATTTTACATTCTTTGTCAATATGTGAACAGTTCAATAAAATATGTGAAATAGTTTCTTCACAGTTACAGTAAATACAATTTGCGCTATCTGATTTCTTTATCTTGAATAACTAGCTGTTTAACTTTGCAGTACCAGTTCTCAATCTTAATATTTTGCAAATATTCTTTCTAGACATTTTAATTTTTAGCGTAATTGGCTTTGGGTTGGGTTGTTTTACCTCTGAGCGGTACTTTTGTGCACACCATGGGCTAAATAATGGCCAGGTCACATGGACCCCGAAGGCTCAGAGAAGGTTGGGGGAGGGGACCAACTGGAACAGCTGTTGGGAGACAGATGGTAGCCTCCCGTCAAGGCCATCCAGCGTGTTCTTTAACGTGCACAGGGTATGGCTCTTCCACACACGGGGCCACGGCTTAACGTCCCATCGAAAGGATGGCGGCTTTTCCAAGCCCATCGGTGTCCCCTACTGACCGTGGGCAGGGCGGGGAATTTTGCGGAGATAAATCTCAACGCTGACCCAGCTGGGACTCGAACCTGGGAACTACAGATTACGAGCCTGACGCGCTACCGACTGAGCCACCCCCGCCCCAGCGTAATTGGCTATTTATCAAAAGGAACTGGATTCGAGCCCGACTAAGGTATGGATGTTTGTGTCGTTTTTCTGTTCAGGTCTTGCTTTCCTCACAGACTATGGCGTATAAACTGACAGGCTCCTGTCAAACCTCTGTGGCAAAAGCAGCTGCTTGAAGGGATATTTATATATTTTATTTTACCATCTCACATGAGAAGGAATTCTCCGGACTTTTGTTTCATTAAATTTCCTTTTTTTCTTAGCACAAATTGAGTTTGCATTAATATTGAAAGGAATACATACTGAGATGCCACTTTAATAGGTATACCACCCCTGATTACATAAATGGTTCATCCCAATACGTAATACGTCACGTGACGGCGTGCGCGGAATAAATCAGGCAGACCAGATATTCGGAGCATCAGTTAGAGTTGGATTGAGCGTCAGAATGGGCAGAATGAGCAACCTGAGCGACTTTGAACGTAGCACGATAGTTGGTGCTAGGCGTTCCTGTTCTATAAAATAAAAATAAATACCCCCTCAAGCAGCTGCTTGCCACAGAGGTCTGACAGGAGCCTGTTAGTTTATATGCCACAGTAGGAGATCTGAGAGGATGGCAGGACCTCAGCAGAAAAACGACACACACATCCATGCCTAATCCGGGGCTCGAACCCAGGTCCCTTAAATCAGTAGCCAAGCGTGCTAACCACCCGGCCACGGGACGGCCTGTTCTAGCATCTTCCTGTTCTAGCATCTCCCAAATTGCAGTCCTCCTGGGCTTTTCACTCACCACCATTTCAAGGTTTGCCGAGAATGGTGCGAAAATCAAAAAAACTACCAGCGATTGGAGATTCTGTGGACGAAAACAACTTGTTGATTAGAGGGGTCAAAGGAGACTGACGAGAATCGCGCAAGTAAACAGACAAGCCACAACCAAACATATCACAGCAGAATTAAACATTGGTATGCAGAAGGTCATTTCCGAATGCACCACATACCGGACCTTGTTGCGAATAGGCTACAACATATGCCGATGTTGTCAGCGAAGAATTCTGAAGCTCATCTCCAGTGGGAGCAGAAGCATCGACACTGGACCATTGAGACTGGAAAAAGTTAATCTGGTTAGACGAATCAAGGTTCCTTTTGCATCACGCTGATGGGTCAAAATTTGACGCAAGCAACATCAGGCCATGGAGCCATCTTGGCCATACAGGACGGTGGTGGTCGGGGAATGTTTTTCTGGCCCCCTGAAACTCATAGAAGGAACGATGTATTTAAGCATCTTCCTGACCAAGTTCACCCCATCATGGCTACATCCTCACTCGGAAGAACACATTCATTATGATAATAACCTTCTCACAAAGGCACGTATCGTCACCGAATAATTCCAGAAACATACTGACGAGTTTTCCTTGTTTCATTGGTCTGCACACTCCCCATATCCTAGGGGCATCTGTGGGCTGAGAAAGGCTGTTCGCAATGATATTGTTCCGCCTTCTTTGCAATTTGCATCAACTGCTCGACACAATCGTTTTCCCATGGTACACCATTCCTACCCAACGCATCCAGCATCTTGTGAGTTACTTGTTCAGATGAATTCGGGTTGTTCTGAAGACCAAAGGAAGAGCAACACGCTACTAGGTAGGTGTACCTAATCAACTGGCATCTCAATGTAAATTTTCCACCAAATTAAATCATTGCGATTAAACAGTTTTAATAGATAGAAAATTCCGACTCTAGACTTGGAATCTTCTTCGAATGATGCAAAGCAAAACGAATTTTCCAGAAACATCAGAGAGAGGGAAAACGAAAACTGAAAGAGAAAATTATTTCGAAGGAACTGATTCTCTATCGGGTAAGATATATTTCTGTTTATAAAAGCTGCCGTTAAATAACACAAGAACTGTTGTTTCTTGATAATTTGGGTCACTGCACAGCAATAAAATACACCTCTGAAGACCTAAAAGAACTCTGGAATGCGCTTTCTTGGGTTAAAACATTTCCCTTGAGTTCTCTAACATTTCTCAGCTGTTAAACTAAAGACAGATCTATGGAACATTCTCCATGGACTCCTCCGAATCTTGTGCGAGACAGTCGGAGGAGAGAGTTGGACTTGGTCGACGGAGAATTTACTTCTGAAGGAATAAAGCGAGGCTCTCGGATTCGTGCTCTTGAGCCCACTGAGGATATCTGAATTCGCAAAAGAATCTCAAATCCGTCATCGGGGCAGTAAGGATCAAAAGAGCGCGAAAGACAAATAAGGGCAAAAAGGCCTAAATGATGAAAGTTGACTGCAGAATGTAAAATTAATTTTGTGATTTGATTTACTGCATTCCAAAGTGGAAGCGAATGCAAAAGAAAATATGTTCTTCGCACAACCTCTCCCCTTATTTATTTATGCATTCATAAACTAAAAGCATCAAGGCGTGTCAGATTTAGAAATAAATAAATAAGGGCGAAAGGATTGTGCGAATAGCATTTTTTCTTTCGCATTCGCTCGGAATGAAATAAATCATGATATTAATTTTACATTCTGCAGTCAACTTCCAACCAATCATACTGCTAGTAGGGTGTCGGGGGAAGTGCTCGAGGAATCTGTCTCATTTCCTGTTCTCAAGCTTGGATCTCAACTGTGCCAATACCCCAAAACAACTTCCTCAGTGAGAAAGGAGGCATTGATGGGCTTCGAAAAGAACATTGTCCATCTGCAGGTGCATTGAACCATGGTCCATTCCATCGAGAAGAAATAAACTCTGTATGCTAACCCTTAAGTCAGTATGGTCCAACTATTTGTATTTTTATGGGACCCCTTCGAAAATCCAAACGTTCTGATAATTTACTGTCTACTAATAAGAAGAAGCTACTGATTGGGACTACTCATCTGAATAGCCTATCACATCGACTCCTGCTGATGATCTACTGTCTTATTCGGCGTTGCAGACATTGGCTAGAAGCGTCACTTCTGCCAGCCACAATGTACGAGTCGAATGCACAGGAAAGCTTTGAGATTAAAAATGAAGATTCACTCATAAGCCATAAGAGGAGCATTTCACATTGTGGGAGATTGGACGTCTTCAAGAGTGGATCTCTTGAGAGGATTGACTGATACGATCCACGTTGAGGGGGAAGGCAAAGGATATCCTCTTTTTAAGACAGACAGACGGATAGGTTCTACGATGGATATGAGATCTCTTAGTAGGGCCAGATGGAATGAGACCAAATTGATCGCATTTGGAGAATGCAAGACAAAACGGTTTTTCCTGCGACTGTTACAACTGTGTTACAAGAGACAGAAACTAATTTGTCTGTGAACAAGAGACATTCTCCCCCCCCCAACAAGGTAGCTGATTCAATGCTTGATTTGAAATGAATAATATTTCAAAATGGAATAATTAATTTTGAACTAATTTTTAGAGGTTTGCTCTACTAAAGCAAGAGTCATGAATGACTTCTCTCTGACAGTTTAGCTCCCATAGGCTTCCTAATGATTGTTTATCACTTGGTCCATTTTAGTCTCATATACATTGAATAATAATCCGAAAATCTCTGTACAAATTAAGGATAAAGAGCACTGACCACTTAACTGAATGACGGCCACGACTGCTACTGCAATAGTCAATCAATTGTGGGACGGCATAGATACTATCTTCAACACTTAATTAACAATTGTTACATTTATTGTAATTACAAAATCAGATATAAAAACTGTTATCAAAGGATAATTTTTTAAAACAGGACGGTAGAAAGAAAACAGAAACACAACTTCTGAAACCGTTTTCCCCTTCCTCGTGCTCAGCGAGGTGTTAGATATTAAAGGGAAGATATGCTTCTACGCTGCAAAATAAAACAAATTAACAAATATTCCCATGGTCTGGAAACACAAAGTGATCGGCTGCCATCAGTAGAGTCGCACTCTCCTTTATGTTACCAAGTCTACAGATGGTGTTTTAACTCGCAATTTTCTTTCTTAAAATTTTCCAAATTTAAAACTTTCTGGAAAATTTAAGAAAGATATATTGCCTAAAGGAGGTGTATAATTTGCACCTACACACCTTTTACGAAAATGGATTAAGCATGCCCTTCCCAGGAATTCTTTTCAACCCTCCCCTACTCTTCTCGGCAATCCACAAAAATATACAACAAAGATTTTTAAAAAATTCTCAACATGATTGTTTTAGACTTTATTAGAGTTATAAGAGTTTACAAATCAAACAAAATATGGAAAGAAATGTTTCTGATAAGAACATTGTGAAATGATGATCACGTTCAAGATAAATGAAGATGTCTCTCAATTCTCATGAAAGCTGCCAGTTTCAATTTTTTTTCCTTTAATATTTGGCACCATCGGAAATTTTTCGGCATAAAAAATAACATCGATAAACTTAAGAAATAAGCGAGTGCGATTGGTTCTCTTGGTAAAGCACGACATTGGGGAGTGCTTGACAATATTAGGATCGAAAAGAAAGCTCGACGATAATGACGACAACAAGCAATCGAGTGGGTTTCTTTTTAAGCAAAATCAGTGCTTGTAGTAGCAACGTAGTAACTACAGTCTTTACTTCTAGATGTAATATTAGAATAACATGACCTTCCTTGAACAGAGAAGTTTAACGACGAAAAGTAAGATCATAACGTTCTCTTTTCCTTCTTGCATGCCCCATTTCCATTCTCAGCCAACAACCTATCGTTCGCAGACTTTCAGTTTTATGGGTTATAGAGTTAGAGCATGTGTTCGCGTGCACTTTGCTTCGCGTAAAGCAAGACCTAAAAAAGTAAATCCTAATCTATTCCTGACGCCAGCCTCTGTCATCTTTAATGCACTGCCCTATTCTTTATCTTGGGGCAATCAATAAAACACATTAGTGGCAGGGATCGAGTTTCAGCAGATAGCTTCTCCCATGTTCTTTCCATCTGCGGATGCCGAAACATGAAACCAATTGGCCAGGTTATCTCCGACATCGCCCTCTTAATTGAGAGAATTTCTTGGACTCTTCTTCTTCTCCACTTCGTCATAAAAATGCAATATAAGCACTTCGTTTCCACCTTTCCTCACGAAGAAGAAAAAAACTCCGCTACTGATCATAATCGAAGGTTGAAATCAATTCATTTTTTTTTAATAATGATTCTTGTTAGTTTTCTCCAGTTTTGAAGAGACTTTTCTGGGGAGGTGGGGGGGGGGGGGGGGTGAAAGAAATACCATTGTTTAATACTCGAGTTTCCATTACTCTTTACGATACTGAACGTATATTTTTAAAAAAACAAGATTTACGAATTTTGAGTAAATACTTAAGTCTCGTTTAACAACGTAGAGCAACGGTAATTTGTCTCCAACATTCAATGCATAAGACAGATTATCATATAGTGATGCTTAAATGGTTGTTACCTCACTGCGAGTAGTAACATTTGTAAAGTGATATTTTTTTGTATCAGATAGCTAATGTGTGAATCATGATTAAAAATTATCATAGTGGCATGCAAATAATAATAATCCAGAATAATGATTATCAAACAAATTCTGAAAAATATCTCTCATATAAATCAATAAACAATCAATTTCTAAATCCATTTACATAATCAATCTTATTTTATGTATTCCTTTCCCGATTTGGTATGGAATTAAAACATTCCAACAAGTATACAGAAGTCCTTTCAACTATATTTTTCTTAATTTGTATCTCAGTAAATGGTAAATCACTCGACAATTTTGTTTAAACTGGAAATAATTTTATTCTATTTGAATTCCAAAGTTGTTTTATATATTTCACTGCTTGAAACTTATACATTTTAGCAATTCCAAGACGCCAAGTACCTTTAAATTTTCTTGGCCATTTCTTTTCCGAGAATTCCTCAATCTTACCACGTGATTTTGCACTATCCCTATTGGCTTAATATGAGAGTCGTAGGACCCTCTCCATGACATAAATAAGACTTTATCCAAGCATTGTAGATTAATTTTAATAATGAGAAATTCATAAAATCTCTTATGAAATAAGATTTTTGAAATGACTGCTTTTGACTTCATTCATAAACAGTTTGTCATTCTTCTGTCACGTGAGGTGTCGAAATAACTCTGTTTTGCAACTCCCTGTAGCCTTTGCTCCTCCATGTAGTGGATGACAACAGCATAACAAATTTAACTGATACATCAGGATAGAAACTGTAGCTCTAAAATAATATAGTTCTCTTTACATTTTTCTGGGCCACATATTTTTTAGTGTTTTTAACGTTGAGCACTAATTTATTTTCTCAAAATCATGATCTAATATGTAATGAGTCTTCATTTAGGCAATCTGTAAGGATTTAGGGATTACCTGAATGCACTGTTGCTATATAAATATAACGTGATACAGAAGAAAACGCTTTTCATCGAAAGAAAAAAGTGTAACCATTCCCGCAATTGTTTTCTGCAGTGTACATTTCTAAAACGAGAGACTCGCGGACCTGAAAAATATTCGCAGATTTTAGATGAAAAGGGAACCGGAAACACAAAGCGAAAAACGTTATCTCGTGGCGAAAGGGGGGGGGGGTGAGAAAATGCGAGTGTGCTGAAAAACGTCGGAGCACATAAATCGTTGGAAAGCAGAAAAGATGCGAAGAGGATAAATATGAGGAGGTGAAAATGGCGGGTGATGGAACAATGGCCAAAGGAAAAGGCTTTGAGAGCACGTCGTTGCGCAGGAACAGATTTTCCTTCCTAGATGCACTCGTCGCAAATATCATTGGTCCCTTTTCTTATTCAGCGCTTTCAAGGGGGACTAAGAACAGAAATTTCAGCCAACTGCCAGGCGCTTTTAGAAGAATGTACGAATCATTTAAAAGAACCAAACTTCGTTTTCCTTTTGTTGATTTTTACATTTATACTTCTAATAAAGACGATGTCTGATAACAAAAAGAGGGAATTTTCAAAAGGTTTTATTCGTCTTGAAGAGGAGGACGAAACAAAACCTAAAATCTTAAAGGTTTCTTTCAATGTGTTACTGGCTATTGAATACCGCCCCCCCCCCCCTGCCCGATAACCCACAGGGCAAGGGTTTGCAGAATGAACAATCGCAGGCATCTGCTCATCAACACAGATCACTGGAAAAGAAATGTAATTTTCATCATCTGATGTGTAATAGAAATGTTGTTATTTCGATAAGGAAATTTCTTTAGACAGAACTCGAGAGTAAACAAATGATGCATTTTGATCACTCGTTCATTTCAGAATGGGAAGTTATTTGCCGAGGCTTTGGTCAAGCCAGCGAATACCAGTTGCAAAGTCAAGTGGTCTCTTTCATTGACAGCTTCTTTTCCCTTTCCCCATTATCATAATAATTATTATTATAAAAAAAGGTTTACTCTCTCTATCATAGGAGTTACTAAATTATTACAGAACTTAATTAGAAGTGTATTAATTAGTCTAATTAATTAGAAGTGTATGATGCGTAGCATGCGAACTCCATGCCAGGAATGTAAGAGAAGAAAAATAGAGACATCATCATCGAAGAAACAAATCAATCAGTTGAATAAAACTTCAGTTCAATTATTGAAACATCTCAGATGAGGGAAAAAGGCATCTCAGATTCAGGAGAAAATGCATCTCAAGTTGAGGAGGAAAGGTATTCATACTGAAGGGGAAAAGTATCTCATACTGAAAGAAAAATATATCTCAGATAAAGTGGGGGGGGCATCTCATATTGAAGGGGAAGGACATCTCAAATTGAGGAGAAAAGGCATCCATCTGAGATGAGGAGTAAGTGCATCTCAAATGAGGAGAAAAGTATCTCAAATTGAAAGTCATCTCAGACTAAGGCGATTTGAGAAGAGAACAAAATATGGAACCACAGGGGACAGGAACTTTTAGAAGCTCTTAATCACTAAAAAAACTATAAACGGCAGCTGAAAAAGTGTCGTTAGTTTCTTTATTAAGAGGAGTGCGGATATACGAGAAGTAACCATTTTCAAATTCTTTATTTTCCCCCTTAATCAAAATTTTTTCGCGAAGAGTGCTTCCGAAGATGCAGAAAAGATCAGCAGCAACTCTCTTCGCTAGTGAGAAAATGCGCTGTCGACAGAAGGTGATGTTGACATCCACATCCGAGAGATGCAGGCAATGCCCCGTCGTTCACTCCATGACATGTAGCTAACTCTGCGCAGATAATCCTTCTGGCATCGAAGATTTTCAGGTTTTAAGTGATGGAGTGGAGAGTGGGAGGAAAGGGAGGAGGGAGATGTCCTTCTTCTAGTCAAGTCAGCATCTCTTCTTTGTTCGGCCTGAAACGCAAATCGAAATGATTCCCTCCCTCCCCCCCCCCTCGCATCAGAATCTTAATTCTTCGTATGTCTTCTTCGGCTTCCTCTTGAGCTGACATGCAAAGCCCTCCGTTGATCCAACCTCGCGCATTGACGTCATCAGTTTTCTCAGATGTGATCCCCTTTGAAGCGTCAGAAAACAAAGATATCAAGTTAATGTCTTCGTCACTGCGGAGACTTTCTTCATTGAAAGTACGTGATATGCTTCAATGCGAAATAAAGATATCACAAAATAATAAAGAATTATATGCTTACGGATGGGAAAAGGGTACGAGTCAATAAGAAAATGCAATTTATTTATTTGAACTTGCAAAAGAAACTTCCAAAGTTTTGTATAGTAAGAGTTTGTGAACTCTTCACAATAATCCAAACTTGAACTTATATATTCTGTGTAAAAATAGCGTCAAATTGGAATCATGCCCCAGATTAAGCTCTAATTCTCATCTTTATATAAATCATGTATAATAAAATTATGTTTAAAAAATCTTTATCTGCGTGAAAAAATAATGTTTATCTTTTTAACAGAAAATGATGACATCTAAGAGAAATAGATCAGAAAAACTTGGAAACTGTTTGACTGCAATTTATTAGAATTAAACATAGATGGGGCAAATGCATATATTTGGTGGGAAATAAAGTCACTATATGAATATTATTAGCATAACTATTATTATGCTAATAATATTCATATAGTGACTGTACACTGTCCTTAGCATTTAATATCATTGCGTAGCCCTACCAATTTATTAGAGAATTTCCGTGTGTTATATAAATGGTACTCTAACTGTGAAAGCCTAGAACACTAAACTATGCTTAATATGAAAATATGTGACTGGAGATAGATTTGATATGGATCTTTATCAAAATCTCAATTTTCAACAATATTCGTTCGATATTTGGAGAGTTATAGAAGCTGGAATTCTAAGCAAATTCATATCAGTGGCGTTGGTGTTGTTAAACATTCGAGATTCCATAACTCTAAATATGGTTGGAAATGAGAGTTTAGATATTTATCTTCTGTCACATTTTTTCAAGCAAAGCGAAACTTCCGATGCCACAGAGAAACTTACCAATTTATTACAGAATTTCCATGTTATGTCAACGAGGAACTAACTTCGAAGATTTGTTGCTTCTAAGTTAGGTTTGCATGAAAAAAAAAGGTGACTGAAGATAACTGAACATCCAAATCAAATCTAAATCTCTATTTTCAACAATATTCGTTCACTACAGGTATGTAATATAGTAAAGATCATGACATTTAAAAGTAATAACTGGAATATTTAACAATTGTAATGCTACCTATAGAATAGGCAACTAAATAAATTCTTATATATTCTAATAGTGAGCAAATATTTATTTATTTATTTATTTATTTATTTGCACAATATTTAAATACATAGCTAATACATAGTCAAGTTCCACAAGGGGGCGGTGGTGGCTCAGTCGGTAGCGCGCCAGGCTCGTAATCTGTAGTTCCCAGGTTCGAGTCCCAGCTGGGTCAGCGTTGAGATTTATCTATGCAAAATTCCCTGCCCTGCCGACGGTCAATAGGGGACACCGATGGGTTGGAAAGGCCGCCGTCCGTCGGATGGGACGTTAAGCCGGGGCCCCCTTGTGCGGGAGAGTCATATCCTGTGCACGTTAAAGAACACGCTGGATGGCCTTGACGGGAGGCTACCATCTGTCTCCCAACAGCTGTTCCAGTGGGTCCCCTCTCCCAACCTTCTCTGAGCCTTCGGGGTCCATGTAACCTGGCCATTTAGCCCATGGTGTGCAAAAAAAGTGCCGCTCAGAGGTAAAACAACCCAACCCGTTGTTAAGTGTGTAAAGAAACGATCACTATGATATCGCTGTCTTTAATATCATTCTAAAGTATATTCCACTCATTTAATATATATTCATTCATTGCAAAGTATTATTTAGTTCCGTTTGCAAAGTAATCGAAATCGTTCCATCGCTTTAAATTTAGGGTATCAAATAGATAAAATGTTTCAAAACGAGAACATCTTCTGTGGAATTTAGTAAATTCACCAAAAAAAAAAAAAATACCCCCTCAAGCAGCTGCTTGCCACAGAGTCAGACAGGAGCCTGTCAGTTTATATGCCACAGTAGAAGAACTGAGAGGATGGCAGGAACACACACAAAACATATTCTTTCAATATTTAATCTGTTAAATTTCTTTAATTCTAAATACATGGATTTTTATCAGATTTTTTTTAATGTTGTATTTTTCTGCTATTCTAAATATTATTTTACGGCTCTTTTTTTTCGGTCAATTAAAATAGATTATGTTTATACATTTGAAAATTGTTGTTTTACAGGTTCTTTAAATTGATCCTATTACTTTCAAGCCGTGATTTAATCTCTCAAGGGAATATATTTCTCTTGAATATATGGGGGTCGGCTCAGTCGGTGGAATACCAGGTTCATCGCGTCCCAACTATAGCAGCGTTCAGATTGATCTTGACTAACCGTGACCGTCTCTATCTCTCCTCGGGAATTAGAAAAAGGAAGCTGAACAAAGTCGCTCTCCCTCGGATGCGACTTCCTTTCCGGATCGGAGATCCTTCCAGAGCACGTTCAAGTATGACGCTGAATGGCGTTGAAGGGAGAAATCCATCTGTCTCCCAACATCCCCTTCGCCTATCCAACTCTGAGTCTCGTGTGCACAAAAGCTCAGAGATGAAACAAATCCAACCCTTCAATATTCTACCAACATTTTAATTTGCATGAATGACTGCATATTTGAAATTTAATTATAACCCTCCTAACAAATCATAAAAAGCAACAAAAATATTTTTACTTCAAGAAAATCGAAATTCTTCAAGGTCAGTCATCAACTGCAGGAAAACCAAAGTTCAGTTGTTTGATTAACTCGCGTGTTCCAAAGCATCACGTGCCTGAGAGCCGTCCCCTGCAGCACTGGGGATGAACCACGTCTGCCCCTAACGCCCACCCAGTGGGTTCTCTCCCAAACCCTATCGCCGAGCTTGGCGGCGGTGCCAAGTGGCAAGGGAGCGAAACAACAGATTGAGGGCGCTAAAATTTCAAGGGTACGTTCCCAACTTCCCCTTTTTGTCAGTATATGGTTAGAAATTGCCTCTATCTGTAAAAACAGGAAAAAAATTCAATTTCAATTTTACATTTTACTACGTCATTTGTGTGGGTTAGAAAACCGGATTTATGTTTAAAAAAAGTTATTTTTGTGAGGGAAGAGGTTTGTTTCCAGTTTACATAGGGGGCGCCACTACCGCCTCTGGCTTAGCACTACGTATCTGGCCATGTGAACTCCTTTGTGCTGCAGCAAAAGAGAAGCTCAGGGGTAAAACAACGATTCTTTAACCTAATGAAAAAAAAATATTTGAATTTATGATTAATAATCTCCCTTCTATTTATAACATCTCCACTTAAAATGGTTTCTGTTTTTCATGAAAAAACATGGCTCCTGTGTTTCGCTTTGAATGTAGATGCTTCGAACAAAAAACGAAAGTATAAATTTTAATCGTAAAGGCGCTGACTAAAAGCTCTTAATGCAAAATCAATTGCTCGGGACGAGATTCTTTCGTCCAGATAGAATGACGCCAACAGAAAAATGTTTCCAGGCACTTACAGCCGAAAGAACTAATATCGACGAAATGGCGGATATTATTGCCTCTTGAAAAACGAAATAACGGAAAAACTGAGGCCTAATCAAATAAAAACTGATTTGTACCTTTTGCTGAGAGAAAAAAAATAACACTAGAAACAAAATCGACGACCACTTTTCTGCTCCGAGTTTTACATTTCAAAGAAAACTTTCCTTCGTGCCAAAATTTGTTGTTGTTGAGTGTGTTGGGAAGGGAAACAAGGGAAAATATCGGAAAGAAATTTGAGCATCGAAGACTGAAAAGTTTATTGATGAGCTGCACAGAACACTTTTAAGGTTGCTGTGCTGTTTTTCTGCTAAGGTTCGGCCGTCCTCACAGACCTTCTACCGTGGCGTATAAACTGACTCTGTGCCAAACAGCTGCTTGAGGGGGTATTTTTTATTTATTTTCTTATTATTTTATTTTCCAGATTTATAGGCCAACATCAAAACATTTTATTCTTTAGATTTGTTAGAATTAAAAATTTGCCTTTAAAACTCGTTAAAAGCATCGAGCATATGTTGACAGAGAACTCGAGTTTTACAGATAGTTCAATTTCTAATAGAGAATCGCCCAACGAAGCTCCTAACATTTTAAGGCTTCACTGCTCCCCAGAAGAAGGAAAGGGATTCCAGAATAAACTGGGATGTCATTTTCTGAACAGCAGATTATTTACATCTTAACTTTTATAAGTTTAAAATCGCTTCTTAAAGCAATTGCTCAACTTTCATTGTTCCTTATTTATATAGTAATAAAAGTCAGTTGCCTAGGTAACTGCCTGTTGTAGTAACCTGTCGGCAGCAAAATATTAATGTCTGTCGACTTAGAATTTGCGCATGCGTTAGGTTCAGATAGATCAAAAAACTTTTCCGTTCGTTTTGCTTGCGTTGAGGTTTTTTTCGTTAGGCCAGATCAACAGTGGTTAGCGCGCTTGGCTACTGATCTAAGGGACCTGGGTTCGAGCCCCGGATAAGGCATAAATGTTCGTGCTGTTTTTCTGCTGAGGTCCTGCCATCTTCACAGACCTTCTACTATGGCATATAAACTGACAGGCTCCTGTCAGACCTCTGTGGCAAGCAGCTGCTTGAGGGGGTATTTATTTTTCTATTTATTATGTCTATTAGATTGCGAAAGAGTCGCTCTCTCCCCCCCCCACCTTCAGAATTTTTAATAATGGCAGTCAACATTAAAATAACAAGGGCAAGATGGAAATCGAAATCCCACGAAGGAGGAGAGCAAGATTTGTTTTACCTCTGAGCGGAACTTTTTTTGTACGCAATGGGTTAAATGGCCAGGTCACAACGACCCCGAAGGGTCAGAGAAGATTGGAGGAGGAGAAAGGAAACAGCTGGTAGCACCCGTCAAAGCCAAAAAGTGTGTTCTTCAACGTGCAGAGGGTGTAGCTCTCCCACACACGGACCCACGGCATAACTTCCCATCAGACGGACGGCGCTCTTTTCAAGTCCATCGATGTCCCCCTACTGACTACGGGTGGGAAGTTTGGCGGAGATAAATCTCATCGCCGGCTCAACTGGGACTCGAATTTGGGAACTGTAGATTACGATCCTGGCGCGCTACCGACTGATCCCCAAGGGGAAGACTAGTGATGTGGGTGGAAATAACGTTGGCGAGGCATATTGGCAGTTGAATAAAGCGACGTTTCTCATTGCGCTCTCGGCTGTGGAAAGAATACCCCATGCCCGGGGTACGACAATATTGTGCCCATCGCCAAGTGATGAATTCCGAGCTTACGAGGATCGTCGAATTACGGCAGATGAGACTCTTCGCGAGGAACCGTCGCCACTGAGCTTGGTCGTGATGGCGGAACGGGTTGTGTCGGAGGGTTGGAGCAGGGGTCGGAAACCTTTATTGGGACAAGAGACAAACCAGCAAAAAAATACAGAAGCAAATTATTTTGTTTCATTAATGAAATTTAAACCGTAACGTATCATTTACAAAGGGAAACATTCAAGTTTATAAAACTATCGAAAAAAAAAATATTTAAGAAAAACTTATTATCATTCATCAGTATGACTTTTGAGTTTGTCTTCTTCGCCAACTTGTTCAAAATTGGAGTGCATTTGAATTGAATCAGAACTTTCAAACTATCGTCTACCAATCTAGCTGTGGTGCTTGTTTTTAATGTAAATCATTAAGAAAAGTTTTTTTTCACAGTTGAATGAAAAAGCGTCAAGAGCCGTGTTTTAGAGTGCTCTGAGCTTACGGTTCCCGACTCCTGGGGTTAGAGAATATCAAAGTACACGAGAGCCCGGACCACAGATCACTAGGATCGTTAACTGCAGAAGATGGCATTTCGAGACCACTTCAGTATGGTGAGTGAGTTTAGGGGGTGACCTTCGTAGAGCCACAACTACGTGAAAGAAAACTTTCCAGCAGCCTTCAGTCTCTGAACGTGTAGACCACTCCAATTGCCATCACCGCTGCCACAGGGCAGAATTTGTAAACTGGAATGGTGCAGAGCCCGCAGCAAGAGTTTGTTAGCGAGTTGGAGTTTTATGGCGCATCACCGGAGTCACGGGAGATAAGAATCCGTATTCCTCATCGACCAGAATGGTTGCAGAACGCACGTCTGAAGACGTGATCACATGATTCTGGGGGAAGCACGAATCATCCAACATCTGCTGTCAGCTACCGGTACACGGATGTGGGCATTATGTACAACAGACCCAGACCTTGAATACCATTCCAGAAACTGAAAGTATCCTCAAATGCATCGACCTTGTTTTGTAACTCGTATTCCTATCACTCCTGTGGAAGTTCCAGGCAGTAAAGTCATGCACTTCACGGTCCTGTACGGTTAACAGCAGTTCTTCGTTGCGTTGAATTTGAAGTCAGTTGCAGTTCGTAACAGGAGAACAGTTAGCTGATGTTGTAACACTCGGTTACAAATTGTCTCAACTTTGGAGCCAATGTAACAGAGAGAAAGAATCGGTTGCTGTTGTAGCCTTTTTGTGTATATTCCACCCTTAACAGTGTAAGAAAATTCTAGGCCAACACATAAAAAACTTTAAAAGTGTAAAAAAAATTATCTTTAAAATAACCACAACGCGTTTTCCTGGACTACTGCCAGCATCAGATGGTAAATCAATTACAGAGAGTTTAAGGCATTTTTATATAAAATTAACAAAATTCTTATCTAAGAATATTAAGGGAAATTAAGATCAATTTGAATCAGATCTTTTACGTTATTTTTCTATTTAGTATCCCGCTTCAACTGTTATTTTGACAGAAGAATGAGAAATATCGTCATACAACAAAAAGAACATCCAAGAACCGCTAACACCGACTCCTCTCCCCCCTCCCAAAACCCACCCCTCGTTTTTGATTCTCTTCCTGTTTCAATCGTCTGCTATTCCTCTTACGTCATAAGCGCCGCTCGTATTTCGACGTCATCGACCTAACGAAACAATGGACGGTCCCACATCAGTGAGAGGAAGGGGGGGGCGAGAAGGGGGCTGAACCGCTCGGCGCGCGTCGATTCTCAGCCAGTTATCGGAGATTTTTTGATTCCCTATTTCTTTCATCACTTCTCCATGTCAAGTTCCTGCCGGCGCTATGCAATGACGTTATTTTCTGACGTCACTGTCTCTACGGCAACGGAGGCGGAGAGCAAGACCGCCTTGACGACTATTGACACCAGGGGGGAGGGATTCCAACCACGGAGAAATCCTGCGTGGGGGGAGAGAGGAGGAGGGGGAAGGGAAAGGAGAGCTCAGATAACGAGGAGTTCGTGCTTGCAGACATCGACACGACTCCTCCGCAGCCGGCTCCTCTCTCCCCTTCAGCTCCCGTCGACCCGATCTCCTGCCGCTTCCCTTCGACGTCTCCAGAGACCCGTTGCGACACTCGAAGACTACCTCGTGCTGAGCACTCCGTCGCCCGCAATCAAAAGAAGTTCCTGCCAAAGGGAAAGAGCCTTCTGCTCCACTTCATTAACCACATTTTTACGTCCAATTATGATTTCACTTTTTGTTACGAAGAGATGCGTATTTGTCTTCTTGGGAAAATTTTACGACGCGGGAGGACAAACACGACGAGGGCAAAAACCACAGACATTGTCCATTTTGTCAGAGACAGAATTGCATCCCTCTGAGGAAAGGATTCTTTAAGTCAGAAGTGCTTGGTACAAGAAAACTCACTTAAAATATTTCCAAGGCTAAAAGAAATTCCGTCCATTTCTTTTATGTGGAACTTTTTTCCTCCTGCAATTGTACAATTGATAAGATTACTTGTAAGAGAGAAAACATTTCTCACAATTTACTTTTAACTGAAACCTTTTCAAACTATGCCCGGGAAGCTTCTTATCTGTTTCATGGAAAAAGTAAAATCATCTCGCAAACAAAAAATTATTCACTAAATAATATAAATGCTGGCCAGATTTTTCTTAGACAGTCTAACTTCTTTGTTTACTAAGAACATTTTCTTAGAAATTGCTTAGAATTTTTAGTTTTTAACCTGCTCCCTCGAAATAATGCATATTCCTGCATTGACCGGATGAACACTTGGTATTTGCTTCCGTTAAAATAAGACACTTGTGTTTTTTTTTTCCAATAATCGTTCGTGATGATCTTTTCATTCTTTAACTAGCCGCTCGAGGAATTTTTTTATTTGCAACTGGCCAGTCGTGGCAGGACATAATTCTTGAATTAAACACACGAAGTTTTAACTTTTACTCCTAGACCTTCGCTAAACTTTTTGTATCCTCCAACTAGCTGCTCGTCTCTTATTTTTATTCTTAGATTAGCAGACGAGGCATTTTTCAATCTGTCCTCTCGCAGTGTTATTTTTTTTCTCAAACTGATCATTCTTTGGGTATCTTTATTCTCAAACCAATCACTTTATGGAATCTATCAATTTTTAAATTAGCCCCTGTCGCATTTTGTTGCATTTTTTTTTCAATCTAGTCACTTATCGTATATTGTAATTCCCAAATTGAACACTCGTGGCATTTTTTTTTTACCTTATGATCCTGTCATCCTCTCAGACTTTCTACTGTGGCGTATAAACTGACAGGCTCCTGTCAGACCTCTGTGGCAAGCAGCTGCTTGAGGGGGTATTTTTATATATTCATTATCAAAAAAAAAATCCCGTTTCATGCTTTCCCTTTGGTACTAGTCAGTGGTGAGATTTAATTCTTCAATAGCCCCTACACACGGCATCGTTTTGTTGACAGCCTCGCGAAGAGCGTCATCTCTTTATTGTCAGATATTACGCGAATTTTTTTTATTCTGAACTAACCACTCGTGATATCCCTATCTTCTTTGCGTTGCCAGTTTGCACTGTCTTTAAAACCCGATTCAAGCAAAAAAAAGTGCCTTGCCCAAATGTTCGCGAGGTCTTGTTAAAAATCTTTGGACACATAAAGAAGCACGTGTTTATATATTTTTTCGTTCCCTTCGCCAATCTCCACGTCTCCCAATGATCAATCACCTGAGAGAGCAAAGAAGCATCTTCTCAGGGTGAGGGATTCGTATTGGAACATCTTTATGTTCGTGAATTATTCACTCGCAGAGTAATTAGTGGAAGGGCAAAAGGACGCCAGCTTCATGCTCCCGGATCACTAGGCCTGCTGAATGAGAAAGTAGTCAGATCTTTCTGTCAGTCTCCAAAAAAGCATCCCTTGGACAACCACTGATTTGTGTGCGTGTATACAGCCCCAGATCTCAAAATATTATCTGCATATTCACAACCAAAATATATCATCTGAAGGTGAAATGAAATGTTCGTTGTAACCACAGCCGTGAAGGTACTTTTAAAACGGAAACAAGAGATTGGAGGGGAAAACTTTTTTTCTGCAAAATGAACCTTAAAAGCAGAGGACGATTTAGTTTTACTCCCTCCCTCATACAATAGATTTTTCACTTCATCTTCCATATTTGCCATCTATTAGAAGAAGGAAAAGCCATCGCTATCTCATTTTAAAATATTAGAAGAAGGAAAAGCCATCGCTATCTCATTTTAAAATATTAGAAGAAGGAAAAGCCATCGCTATCTCATTTTAAAATATTAGAAGAAGGAAAAGCCATCGCTATCTCATTTTAAAATATTAGAAGAAGGAAAAGCCATCGCTATCTCATTTTAAAATATTAGAAGAAGGAAAAGCCATCGCTATCTCATTTTAAAATATTAGAAGAAGGAAAAGCCATCGCCATCTCATTTTAAAATATTAGAAGAAGGAAAAGCCATCGCTATCTCATTTTAAAATATTAGAAGAAGGAAAAGCCATCACTATCTCATTTTAAAATATTAGGAGAAGGAAAAGCCATCGCCATCTCATTTTAAAATATTAGAAGAAGGAAAAGCCATCACTATCTCATTTTAAAATATTAGAAGAAGGAAAAACCATCGCTATCTCATTTTAAAATATTAGAAGAAGGAAAAGCCATCACTATCTCATTTTAAAATATTAGGAGAAGGAAAAGCCATCGCCATCTCATTTTAAAATATTAGAAGAAAGAAAAGCCATCACTATCTCATTTTAAAATATTAGAAGAAGGAAAAGCCATCGCTATCTCATTTTAAAATATTAGAAGAAGGAAAAGCCATCACTATCTCATTTTAAAATATTAGGAGAAGGAAAAGCCATCGCCATCTCATTTTAAAATATTAGAAGAAAGAAAAGCCATCACTATCTCATTTTAAAATATTAGAAGAAGGAAAAGCCATCGCTATCTCATTTTAAAATATTAGAAGAAGGAAAAGCCATCACTATCTCATTTTAAAATATTAGGAGAAGGAAAAGCCATCGCCATCTCATTTTAAAATATTAGAAGAAAGAAAAGCCATCACTATCTCATTTTAAAATATTAGAAGGAAAAGCCATCGCTATCTCATTTTAAAATATTAGAAGAAGGAAAAGCCATCGCTATCTCATTTTAAAATATTAGAAGAAGGAAAAGCCATCACTATCTCATTTTAAAATATTAGGAGAAGGAAAAGCCATCGCCATCTCATTTTAAAATATTAGAAGAAGGAAAAGCCATCGCCATCTCATTTTAAAATATTAGAAGAAGGAAAAGCCATCGCTATCTCATTTTAAAATAGCACTTCAATCTTCTTATCTGTGGCATCTCTGACGGTCAGCTGACTAATGGTATTCATGAATTTTCAAAATAACGTGAAGAATCCTATTTAACAAATTAAATTTTCAATCAAGTTTAAGAAAACTGCTCTATTTCCGATTTTAGAGTTGATAAATCATTTTAACTTTATCAGTGCGATCATTTCTAAACTCTTCCGTATTTCCATCCAACCTTGCATTCATATTTGTTCCTCGAGCTCGTTATGAAGAGGTTTCCCCTCTTGCTCAAGAGAGAGACATTTTGCATCACACACTAGAAAAACCCACTGAATGGTGTTGATGGGCTGCGGGTCAGAGCTACTCTTAATATTCCCAACGGTCTCATCTCTGAGCAAACGAAAATTCAATTGTGTGGTTTGCCCTCTGAGATCAGAGTGATTAAAAAGAGTAATAACATAACGAAATCAATATGAACATTAATTAATGTCCTTCTCCCTAGACAAAACGTTGATTAGAAATGGTTCTTTGCCAAGTGTGTTCATCAATTGCGAAATGTTGCTCTAATATGGTTTGATGATTTCTCTTTACACCCATTGTTTGATTTTAATTTTACAACCTCCGTCATCCAAAATGTGTTGAAAGAGATCAATGATTCCTTCCCTAAATCTCATTTTCTAAATTCATACAATGCTGTTGATGACTTCTCCGCCAAGCCTCATCTTCTTTTAACAAAATTCTGCTCAATGGTTTGTTTAATGGTTTGTTCAAAACTTTGTTCAATGGCCTCTGATATTACTAATGATCAGGTCAAGCTGCGTTTTTCAGACCCTCCATCTGTTTCAAAGAAATCATTCAATATCCTAGATCAAAATCTTTAAAACTTCATAAAAAGCGAAAGAACTACCAAATAGGTGCTTCATTCTTTATTCTCTCCTCAAAAGCTTTAAATTCTACGATTGGCAATGCAATCTCTAGAGCAGGGGTTGTGAACGTGGGGTACGCCGTGAGAACTCAAAGGTCGCTAGATCTAGTAATAAAGTCGCCAAGTTGGCAGTATTATACTATACTATAGTTTTATCTATCTATACAAGGGGTACGCCAGTTATATAAACTTTTCCAGGGGGTACGTGAAGCATAAAAGGTAGAGAACCACTGCTCTAGAGTTTAACATTGGTTTATCGAAACGATACCCAAGTGTTGATGTAGTCTTAGAAATGGATAATTCGCAAACATTTGGTTCAATCATCTGTCATCAACTTTTCATCTTTCGATCAATGGTGACTTCAAAAAAGAGCCAAGGAACTTCAATTGGAATTTAAGAAAAGAGAGAAAATTGGTTTTCTTTTTGTATTTCAGTTTACTGTAGCAAAAAAAAGTTGTCCACATTGCTCCTTACTGAGAAAGAGGCTCTTAATCCCAAGGCTTGAAAGTCTCTTCCCTTGGTGAAAGAAGAGATACGGAGATGATTGCACGTGAAGAAGGCTACCGTCCAATGAGATGTTAAGTCGTAATACCCGGTGTAGGAGGGGTATGCCCTGATCAGATCTCAGAGGGAGGAGCCTATGCTCAGAACAGTTTTAAAGTGGGCTCAGTCTCTCTTGGCCATTGGGAAAAGAAACTGTTCAGAAAGGTTCACTCAGGTTCAGAAAGCGAAAATGCTGACCAAAATTTAATATTTAAACTTTTACATGTAATGATATATCCATCAAAGGTTTTTTTTTATAAGAATATAATTTTTATTCATAAGAGTAATGAATGCAAATACATTTACAATTTGACCCGCAAAGCTGAATAGCTTATCTGCAGGAAAATGAATAAATTAAATTAAACATAGGTCATTCAGCCACAAAAATGATGTATATCAAATAAATCCACAAAACACAACACACAAAAATAAGCTAAATAGAAAATACCAAATGATTTTTAATTCCATTTTAAGTCTTCTAAAAGAATCTATATTTAGTAATTCTTTTGGAATAGCATTAAATATAAGTGGTACTTGATATTCGGAGGTTTGTTTCCCGTAATTATTTCGAAAATTTGGCAATTTGTAATAACCTTGGTTTTGAAGTCTTGTATTTTTGTTATGTTGAATTTTCAGTTTGTAAGTTTCGTCAAAAAAATTTTAATTATTACATTATATTTATATAAATTGCTGTAGGATAAAAGGTTTAAAAATTTTAATCTATCTGTGGAAGTTCTAGAATTTTTTTGCAAATGAAACGGAATAATATTTTTAGCCATTATAGACTGCAGTTTTTCTATTTTATTTATGTTAGTTAAGTTAGTTGTTCCATGCACAATTATTCCATAATTTAAAATAGATTCGCATATTGCTTTATAAAATAATACACAGGTTTCCATATTTAATACGTATTTAAATTTTTGAATTTTTATCGCTGATATTCTCAAGCTTTTACATATTTGGGATATATGGGCATTCCACCTAAAATATTCATCAAAAATGATTCCTAAGTATTTTATTTGATTTACTTGCTCAACAAGTTGGCAGCTGCATAATGATTCACAATTCGAAGCATCCTTTTTTCTGCAATTTATTTTATGAGTTTTGATAAAGAAGTTTTGATGAATATGAAATCCTGGTGAATGAATAATCATCAATTTTGTTTTTTTTCTCATTTAAATAGATTTTATTATGATTTAACCATCTAATAATATTATTGTAATCTGTTTGAACCTCTGAAATGCTATCATTAAAATATTTCTGACTGTTTATTAAAACAATGTCATCAGCATATAGATAAATAGCACTTTTTAATTTTGTATTGAACAAATCATTTATGTACACTAGGAACAATAAAGGACCTAAAATTGAGCCTTGGGGAATTCCATATCGTGTAATTATTTTTCTGCTGTAGCAGTTTTCTATTTTAGTAATTTTGTATCTGTCTGATAAATAATTTCTAAACCAATCTAACAATATACCGCAAATACCGTAATTTTCCAATTTATTTAATAAAATGCTATGATCTATTGTATCGAAGGCTTTCTTTAAATCTAAGAACATAGTTACATTTTTTTCCCTATTATTCAATGATTTATTAATATTATTTGCAATTTTGGAAATTAGTTGAATTGTGCTTTTTCCTTTTTGAAAGCCAAACTGATTTTCATTAATTATGTTACGTTTAAGTAGGAAGTTAAAAACTATTATAAATATATTTTTTCAATATTTTCGAAAAAATAGGTAGAATTGTTATTGGTTGATAGTTAGAAAAGTACTCCTTAATACCTCCTTTAAAAATTGGTCTTAAAATACCTGTTTTGAGTTCAGTAGGTATGTTCCTAGTAAATATAATCTGATTTATAATTTTTGACATAATATTAAGTAGTATCTCTTTATTAAATTTTATATGTTTAATGCAAACATTATCGTAACCAGGTGATTTATTGGTGTCTAATGAAGTAATTATTTCATCAGTTTGTTTTTCAGTGATTTCATGTATATAGATAGATTCCAAAACTCTTTCCATCATGGTTGGAACATAATTTATATCGTCTTGGTGATTTGTATTTCTTATCTGTAAAATTAGTGTATTATAAATGTCATTGTAATAATTTGTTATTTCTTCCACAGATAATTTCTTTTTGGCCATATTGTCAATTATTACATCGTCCGCTGATTTTTTCTGTTTTCCTTCTAATATTTCATATATTAATTACCAGGTAGCCTTCATATCATTTTTTTTCATTATAAGTTTATTTCTATAATAAAGTTGTTTCTGATTTCTAATCTGAATATTAACCATATTCCTTAATTTTTATAGTTATTTTTATAAGCATCACTTTTATCATTGTTTTTAAATTTAATCCAAGCTTTATCTCTTTCTTCAATTAATTCTATGAAATTCGGTGTTATCCAATTTTTGCTATGATTTCTTTTTATCTTCCCAACTCTCCTCATATATATTCTATTTTTTCCTAAAATTCCATCATAAATGTCTTTAAATATTTTACATAGGTTTAATTCATCCATTGAGTTGTCTCCATAATTTCCTAAATTCCAATTCATTTCAGAAATAGTTTTGTTTATATTGTTATGGTCAAATGACCAATTCTTATTTTCCTGGTCTGTTTCAGTATAATTAGTATTATTCAAATTGTTATTGGTGTTGCTAATCAGTGTTAAAATCATATAGTGATCTGCTATTTTGTTTGTTTGAATTATTGAATTTGCTGACATATTTTTAATCAGTTTAATATTAATATGGTAATTGCGTTTTGCAAAGCACAAAATCTTTTTCTTATTGCTGAAACTAATGAAGTAATAAGAATCAATCTTTAAGATCATTGATAACATAGTTCAAAGATCTCAACCGCCCTTTGAAATGAGCAGAAGAACTGGTTTCGTCAAATGGTTTAAGTGGGAAGAAGGGCAAGTGCGAGACAGATGGAAGATTTATCTGCAGTAGATTCGAAAATAAAACATGATCTAATTACAATGCAAGGTGACAGCGGGGGGGGAAGGAAATCACCTTCTGAGGCACCCCTCCCGATCGCAATCGGAGTTGTCCACGCGCTTTAATACGCGAACTCTCGGTCAATATTCATTCACCAGAAAGTGAGCAAATCGCTTCGTGGATTTTCTTGCTTGGCTTAGTGGGTCGGTGGAGTTGGCAGTGAAGACGGGCACGTGACCACTATGAGAAGAATCGAACTTTAAAAGACCACATTCGCGCTGAGCTTTAATCACGACGATGAAATTAATTAGTGAGATATTCTGTCGATTTTTCGCGTTCAGCCTATGGGTCCGTTTTCGGGAGAGCTACGCACTGAGGAGGAGAAATCTCATGCTGACAACACCTGATGGACAAAGGACTTTTCCTATTGCGATGTCTTTGAACCTGGCAGGGGGGAGTGATATGGGGGTATGGGAGTCGCCACTCTGTAGTGTTTCAAATGTTTGTTTGCAAATTAATTCATAAATATTCATTCAAACGACGATTATGTCTTCGGTGCCCACCTGCTGAAGCATAACGCAGAAGAAATATTATTTTTCCTTGTTTCGAAAGATATAACTTTTTTATTATTCCAGAAAACTTATCCCAAGAGAATTAGGAATTTCAACAAGTAAAACAATTTATACCGTTGAAAGTTCATTGATATCAAATTTAGCAGAAAAACTCATCATTCAGAACCTTACACCTCTCATCGAGTCTTATCTTTTTTGAGAAAATCTCCATCCTCGTTTTGCTGCCGGTATGATCACTTGAGTACCTTTCTATGAACGAAATTAATTGCACAGAGCTTCACTGATTTGCTATCTGGCTGGTTTTATAGGTGTAGAGGTAAAACTGTGTTGAGAAATTGTCTCTTCTAACTGATGACATGAACCTCCTTACCTTCAATGCACACCTTTGTGTCTCTTGAAGATAAAGTCTTCGCTGTTTACAAACACATCGTGAAGTATACGGCAATGTATGTCACGACTATTATCAATTAAGTTTATTTAATTTCCCGATGTTTCACTAAATAGAGGATATCTTGATCTGCTGCCAGAGCTCAGTGATCAGAGCACCTGACATGCTTATCAAGAGATCGTGGGTTCGTATCCCACGGAGATCAAAACAAATTTTACCTCTTAATTTGATATCGATGTTAAGAGCGACTTCATACTTTTCAGCTGAAGAAACATCGAAGAATTTATTAAGTCAGATGTTTATACTGCATTTCACTATATACTTATTTTTTAATTTCGAATTTGTTTTTCACGAAAGCACATTTTACGAGAAAATCTCCCTTATCTATCTATGATTCAACACGACTTTGGAATGAATGAATCCCCAATATCCGATTTCGTCACGAGGTAGGAGAAAAAGTATTCAAAGTCTTTCCTTGGCAGAGTGCGCATGAGCAGATATGCCTTCGAGGTTCCCCTTCCGACTAGCATGAGCAACAGCACGAAGCCCTTGTGTACACACTATTTGTGAGGTGAGCGATGTTTAACAAGTCCGTCCAGAGCGAGGCTCCCATCTTCTTCGCAAATATATTGAATGTCTCTAAAAGCCAGTCCTCTTTCTCCCCCCCCCTCTCCCTACCTCCCTCCCCTTCTGCAAAGTCTCTCTCCTAGCAATGGGCGAGTTCCCTAGGGGACGAGGCTCGTCATGAGATCAATTGGCGGATGGCAGCTCCGCCGCCATGGTAATGATTTTTTTTCTCCCCCCCCCCACTTCCACCATATATAGCATGACAACATTACTAAAGAACCGTTGTCATGTCAACAGCGGCTACTGTTACAACAATGTTCACGTGCCGGTGACGTATCCCTGCGCTGTAGGAGCCCGTGTCGAGATTTCGTTA
Source organism: Ryuthela nishihirai (assembly GCA_038380435.1). Taxonomy (NCBI): domain Eukaryota; kingdom Metazoa; phylum Arthropoda; class Arachnida; order Araneae; family Heptathelidae; genus Ryuthela; species Ryuthela nishihirai. The sequence goes on from JAWZYU010000021.1 coordinate 58,692,159, forward strand.
CCGTGAGGCGAAACGCTTCCATTGAAACAAATCCCATTACGAGGCGAAAGATGAAATCATACAGAAGACTTCGTTCAGTCTTTTCGCGGTTTTCGTTTCGCTACGCAATGAAAAAAAGTCAGAAGCGTCTCTTGTGTCAGCAGTCAGACATTTGTCTGTTCGCTATTGCGTCATAAAATTCAGATCGTCTTAGTCAGGTGATAATATTTCCATTGTCTTGCTTCTAGGGACTAGTCTAGTCGTTAAAATGGTTTTTATATTTTCCTATTCAAATAGGAAAGGAAAGTGAAATGGAATTTGTACCTTTCTATTGAAGTAGGAAAGAAAAGTGAAATGGAATTTATACCTTTCTATTGAAATAGGAAAGAAAAGTGAAATGGAATTTATACCTTTCTATTGAAGTAGGAAAGAAAAGTGAAAAGGAATTTATACCTTTCTTTGAAGTAGGAAAGAAAAGTGAAAAGGAATTTATACCTTTCTATTGAAGTAGGAAAGAAAAGTGAAAAGGAATTTATACCTTTCTTTGAAGTAGGAAAGAAAAGTGAAAAGGAATTTATACCTTTCTTTGAAGTAGGAAAGAAAAGTGAAAAGGAATTTATACCTTTCTATTGAAATAGGAAAGAAAAGTGAAATGGAATTTATACCTTTCTATTGAAATAGGAAAGAAAAGTGAAAAGGAATTTATACCTTTCTATTGAAATAGGAAAGAAAATGTGAATCTAAAGATTTGTCTATTAACTTTACCATTGTTTAATAACGTTTCTTGCTTGTTTCCTATTTTAATAAAGAAAATTAAAAAAAGATTTAATTTTTTTAATTTTTTTTCATTATTGTTAAGGTCCCGCCATCCTCACAGACCTTCTACTATGGCGTATTAAACTGACAGGGTCCTGTCAGACCTCTGTGGTGCAAGTAGCTGCTTGAGGGGGTATTTATTTTTTATATTATTGTTAAGACTCCCAAAACTTGCAGATTGTGACGAAACCTAAACGAGCACGACCACAACAACCCAGGAACCGAACCCAGCAAATGCAGTTCAACTCGAATCATGCTAAGTTTCAATCACTATTTATCTGTTTTTATAGGCGTATAGGAAAAATTGTCTTGAGCCGAATTGAATCGGAACCCACGACCTTCTCTAATTCATGATATGAACGTTCCTATCTGCAATGCACACATCTGCGTCTCTTGAAGATGAGGTCTTTGCTGGAGACCAGCGACCCTCCATCACATTCTTCAAATGTTGTTCATGAAGTCGTATTGAAGTTTAGTTGGGTTCACCTGAGCTTCAAAGTGTTGATTTTTTTTTTATCAAATTCTAAACTCCTATAAAGAAAGTGATTCACACAATTTCATCTCGCTTAATCAACAATTTCGTATTTTTCTTTTTTGTCTCTACATTTATTTTGATCTACAATTTGAAAATGGCCAAGTCACGCGAAACTCAATTGTAGAAGGTTGGTGAAGAAGACCCCCCTCCCCCTTGACAGCTGCGAGAGAAAGATAGGCGCTCCCAATCAAAATCATCCAGCGTGATTTTTAACATGATCATGGCACTACCTGCGCGTGCAAGTCGAACAAAACACTGCGCTGTCGAGATTAGGATTCGAACCTGAAGCATCGAAGATGCAGAGCGAAGATTTTCCACTCTCATGTGAGATGGCGAGATGAACTACGTGGTGGCAACTCCACTTTCACAGTATAAATTGGCAACCAAAACTAAATAATTCATTTTTTAGTTTTGGTTGCCAATTTATTTTAACATCTCTCTGCATAGATCATCAATGCAGTCATCTTCACAATGACTGACTGCTTTCTCCCTTCTGCGGTTTTACTCTTTGCAAGGTGATTAAGGCTGTACACGTGACTGCATCTACCAGTTTGCGCGCCTTTGGCATTTATCGTGCAGACGACTCGAAATCTGGGCATCTGCAGAATTTTTCGGGTTCCAACATTGAGGCGAACATTGCGGATCAGTCGCAATTGCTAACCCTAGAGTTCTATTCCCTCTTCCTTGACCCTCCCAATTGCCAAGTGGTATCCCATGTGGGAGTCTCGCTTTGCTGCCTTTGGGCTTCGATTTCCGCAAGTTTTCATCCTCACTCTCTTCTCTTTAAGGTTCACAAGAATCTTCAGCATCTGGTCGCCACTTCGATTTCCATTTCGTTGGATACCCGGTCATACATATCGTCATCAAACTCAGTGACTTGACAGATACCTGCAGAACCACGTTGGCTTCACCCTTGACAAATGCCTGTTCCGAAGATGGATTTTTTTTTTCACCATCAACATTTGAGCATCAGGCATTATGGTCGGAGCAAACTGTTGGAAATGGAGCCCGCTACCAAATCGTAACAGTCTTTTCGCAGGAATCACCAGGCGGGAGATGCATTTGCTTGGATCTGCAGAGGTCAGGGTTTTTTCCGAGAACATCAGACTCATACCTACGTGTGAGTTTTGCGACACCATTTTATCCATAGATCGCATTTCAATTTCGCGCTTTAAGGCTGAACATCATTATCTATTTCCCTCTCATCATTTCATTCACCATTTGAGCAACTTACATTCCTGCACATTTCATGCAATAAGTCTACTCAACCTCTTATTACAGACTTTTTTTCTTTTGTATTTTAATAGATATTTTAAACAGAATTTAATTCTACTGATTCTAACTTTATTTTTGTCCTGTTTTTACATTTACACTACATTTATTGTTATTGACATAGTTTGTTGTAATTGACGTATTTGTTTGTTTGATTTAAATTTTATTTTTATTCATTCAATTGTTTCTTCTATTGAGTTTTTATTGTTGACCGACTCTTTTGGCACACGTAGCCTTTGTTGCCAGCGTGCCATAGAATTTCGAAGAACCCAACTCATAGCAATAGAAAACGACTGAGGTGCCCATTTCAGCTTATTTGAAACACGCGTTGCATTTCCTCGTGAATGTGGGTCACTCTCTCTAAACAACGACATTCATTTGGTCACGTGTCCATTCCGGAACACGACAGCTCATTTAAAAGATCGCAGAAGAGCATTCCGGATGAGGGAGCAGACGGATGTTCTAATGGGGAGGAGGAGGAGAACAGAAATGGGCGTAAGAAGCGATGCAGATTGCCTTAGGGGGGAAAGGGCGGGGGGGATGGGGTAACCTTGACGAAGGAAAGATGAACAGCGAGAGGACGAAATCAGATTTTGGGAGTGGAATTGCACTTAATGGTTTTCGTTGTCTGTTGCTTTGCCTCTGCGGATGTAATCGATGAAGATAGAAATTCATTTCGAGTGAATCAATGATTCCACTTTATGGATCATCCAGCCAATCAATGGATTTCACAATCGGCAATAACTGACGAAAAAACGTTAGTGTGATATAGAATAATTTTCTCGATAGTGAATAAAGAATGAATTATTTTGTCTCTGTGCAGCGCTTTTGCGTCCAAAATGGGATAAATTATCAGGTCATAAAGACCCCAAACGCTCAGAACTGAATAGAGGATGTACTGGATAGCTGTTAACAGACAGATACAATCCTCCTTCAAGGAGTGTTCTTTAACGTCCATTAGGAATCTCTCTCCTGCAGAGGCGTAACGGCTTAACGGCCATCCGATGAAAGGCAACCTTCCCATTACCACCGATGGCTTCCTTTCTCACAGGGAAAAATCTCAACGCAGGAACAGTGGAAACATCGAGTGATGAGCCAGGAGCACTAACTGCGAACATCGAGTGATGAGCCAGGAGCACTAACTGTGAACACCGAGTGATGAGACAGGAGCACTAACTGTGAACATCGAGTGATGAGACAGGAGCACTAACTGTGAACACCGAGTGATGAGACAGGAGTATTAACTGCGAACATCGAGTGATGTGACAGGAGCACTAACTGTGAACATCGAGTGATGAGACAGGAGCACTAACTGTGAACATCGAGTGATGAGACAGGAGCACTAACTGTGAACATCGAGTGATGAGACAGGAGCACTAACTGTGAACATCGAGTGATGAGTCAGGGGCACTAACTGTGAACATCGAGTGATGAGTCAGGGGCACTAACTGTGAACATCGAGTGATGAGTCAGGGGCACTAACTGTGAACATCGAGTGATGAGTCAGGGGCACTAACTGTGAACATCTAGTGATGAGTCAGGAGCACTAACTGTGAACATCTAGTGATGAGTCAGGAGCACTAACTGTGAACATCAAGTGATGAGCCTAGCGCGCTACTCACTGAGCACACGGGGCACTAACTGTGAACATCGAGTGATGAGTCAGGAGCACTAACTGTGAACATCAAGTGATGAGCCTAGCGCGCTACTCACTGAGCACACAAGAACAGAGCTGAAAGTCGCATCAGACGACGAACACCTTTCTCTGTGTCGCCGAAGTCAAGGTGAACGGAGGAAACCTGACCCCTGACACCCGGAACTTTAAACATCAGTTTACCATCCTGTTAGGTGGAGAATCTGGATTTCTTCTTCTGTGTGTCCGATTGATTTTTTTATATATTACACTTATTTATTCTTGTTTCCCACAAGCGGTGATTAGTAAGTTAACTATTATATATATATAGTTTATGTTTTTATACAAGGGTATTTTACCCCCATTATATTGCTATAATTTTTGTTTTTAATTTCTTTGCGTCTCGATTTTTACCTTTGGTGGGGGGGGGGCGTCAGATGTATCCCTTCATTTAACCCAGTTTGGCCCCAATGTAGTTTAGTTGCTCTAATGCCATAAAACCCAAAAACAATTAAATCTACCAAGTCGTATGTCCAACTTGGAAGATTTTATAATTAATTAATTAAGATATCCTTCTTAATTTTATAACGGAAGCTCTATCGTCCTTTTTTCTCCATTCTATAATGTCGGATGTGATATCACCTTATTCGTCGCATGTTAAGTCGGATGCAGGACACCCTCCTCAAGGAGATCTCGTTTGCTCCTAACAACTGTTCACCCTTCAGTCCACTTCACTCTCATTGTGCTGAGGCTTCTGGTCTGATCACGTGGTCTATTTGTGCAGGAAGTGAGCTCAGAAGCAGGTGCGAAGGAATGGATGCTTCTATTTCAGCCCACTGTTGCGTTTCCTCAAAAGATAGAGGAAATTGCTAGATCGTCATTATCGATATTTTTGTTGTGAAAAGAAACCACGATCCTTTGTCCAAAGAAATTCCTGGAGCTTTTCACATTCCCTGAATCCAATCCCCAGCTTTGCAGTTGCATTCAAGTCCTATTTTAGACGATTACGTAACATTTCCCATTATTTTTCCAATTTTTATCGGACACTGCAACAGAGTGGACAGATGAAAGAAGAACAGAAGGCGTGGTTACAGCTTTTATATATCTCTAAGTGACGTCTGCATGAAGCTTCGATTCAAAATGAGAGGATTCCTCAGGGCGTGACGAGATGAAGTTTCTTCGTCGTCCCACTCCTCCTTTTCCATTTCACATCTCCTTCGCTTGCAACGATCATCGAATCCTGATATCGCAATCGGGATGAACAATGTCCACATTCATGTCACTTGCCATCCATCCATTTCAAAAGTGACCATGACAACATTTCCAAGTGCTTCCCTTTCAGCAATCGAATTCATCCACCGCATAACAATTTGCCTTTCAAAAACGTCTTCACACGATCAGCATCATCAACTAATTTCTCTCGAAGCGTTCTCGATTTTGCATTCTTGACGCTTCCTCCTTCACTGATTCGTTCATTAATGGGAGATTCTTCTTCAGACTTACAACAAAAATTTTAGATTTTTTTTTCTTTCAAAAAGAGATACATCCTCTATGGTGTTCCCATCTCAACAGCAGAAAAGAAACGCAATAACCAATTAATAATCGGGATGTTTTTGTCTCTTGCTCTTTCCGAGATCAGAACGACTCTTCCGTTGAAATGAGTAGATGGGCAGTGAGCACGAACACCATTTCCCAGTGCTCCTCCTGAACTAGGTTCTCATTCCCAAGGCGCAAAGAGAAACTTTTCTCTTCCATTGAAATGGATGGATGGCCAGTGAGCACAAACACCATTTCCCAGTGCTCCTCCTGAACTAGATTCTCATTCCCAAGGCGAAAAGAGAAACTTTTCTCTTCCATTGAAATGGATGGATGGCCAGTGAGCACAAACACCATTTCCCAGTGCTCCTCCTGAACTAGATTCTCATTCCCAAGGCGCAAAGAGAAACTTTTCTCTTCCACTGAAATAGATGGATGGCCAGTGAGCACGAACACCATTTCCCAGTGCTCCTCCTGAACTAGGTTCTCATTTCCAAGGCGCAAAGAGAAACTCTTCTCTTCCATTGAAATGGATGAATAGTAAATGACCATGACACCATTTCCCAGTGCTCCTCCTGAACTAGATTCTCATTCCCAAGGCGCAAAGAGAAACTTTTCTCTTCCATTGAAATGGATGGATGGCCAGTGACCATGACACCATTTCCCAGTGCTCCTCCTGAACTAGATTCTCATTCCCAAGGCGAAAAGAGAAACTTTTCTCTTCCATTGAAATGGATGGATAGCCAGTGAGCACAAACACCATTTCCCAGTGCTCCTCCTGAACTAGGTTCTCATTTCCAAGGCGCAAAGAGAAACTTTTCTCTTCCATTGAAATGGATAGATGGCAAATGACCATGACACCATTTCCCAGTGCTCCTCCTGAACTAGATTCTCATTCCCAAGGCGCAAAGAGAAACTTTTCTCTTCCATTGAAATGGATGGATGGCCAGTGAGCACGAACACCATTTCCCAGTGCTCCTCCTGAACTAGATTCTCATTCCGAAGGCGCAAAGTGAAACTTTTCTCTTCCATTGAAATGGACGGATGGCCAGTGAGCAGGAACACCATTTCCCAGTGCTCCTCCTGAACTAGGTTCTCATTCCCAAGGCGCAAAGAGAAACTTCTCTCTTCCATTGAAATGGATGGATGGCAAATGACCATGACACCATTTCCCAGTGCTCCTCCTGAACTAGGTTCTCATTGCCAATGCGAAAAGAGAAACTTTTCTCTTCCATTGAAATGGAATGGATGGCCAGTGAGCACGAACACTATTTACCAGTGCTCCTCCTGAACTAGATTCTCATTCCCAAGGCGCAAAGAGAAACTTTTCTCTTCCATTGAAATGGATGGATGACCAGTGAGCACGAACACTATTTCCCAGTGCTCCTCCTGAACTAGATTCTCATTCCCAAGGCGCAAAGAGAAACTTTTCTCTTCCATTGAAATGGACGGATGGCCAGTGAGCACGAACACCATTTCCCAGTGCTCCTCCTGAACTAGGTTCTCATTTCCAAGGCGCAAAGAGAAACTCTTCTCTTCCATTGAAATGGATGAATAGTAAATGACCATGACACCATTTCCCAGTGCTCCTCCTGAACTAGATTCTCATTCCCAAGGCGCAAAGAGAAACTTTTCTCTTCCATTGAAATGGATGGATGGCCAGTGACCATGACACCATTTCCCAGTGCTCCTCTTGAACTAGATTCTCATTCCCAAGGCGAAAAGAGAAACTTTTTTCTTCCACTGAAATGGATGGATGGCCAGTGAGCACAAACACCATTTCCCAGTGCTCCTCCTGAACTAGTTTCTCATTTCCAAGGCGCAAAGAGAAACTTTTCTCTTCCATTGAAATGGACGGATGGCCAGTGAGCACGAACACCATTTCCCAGTGCTCCTCCTGAACTAGGTTCTCATTTCCAAGGGGCAAAGAGAAACTTTTCTCTTCCATTGAAATGGATGAATAGTAAATGACCATGACACCATTTCCCAGTGCTCCTCCTGAACTAGATTCTCATTCCCAAGGCGCAAAGAGAAACTTTTCTCTTCCATTGAAATGGATGGATGGCCAGTGACCATGACACCATTTCCCAGTGCTCCTCCTGAACTAGATTCTCATTCCCAAGGCGAAAAGAGAAACTTTTCTCTTCCATTGAAATGGATGGATGGCCAGTGAGCACAAACACCATTTCCCAGTGCTCCTCCTGAACTAGTTTCTCATTTCCAAGGCGCAAAGAGAAACTTTTCTCTTCCATTGAAATGGATGAATAGTAAATGACCATGACACCATTTCTCAGTGCTCCTCCTGAACTAGGTTATCATTCCCAAGGCGCAAAGAGAAACCTTTCTCTTCCATTGAAATGGATGGATGGCCAGTGACCATGACACCATTTCCCAGTGCTCCTCCTGAACTAGGTTCTCATTCCCAAGGCGCAAAGAGAAACTTTTTTCTTCCATTGAAATGGATGGATGGCCAGTGAGCACGAACACCATTTCCCATTGCTCCTCCTGAACTAGATTCTCATTCCCAAGGCGCAAAGAGAAACTTCTCTCTTCCACTGAAATGGATGGATGGCCAGTGACCATGACACCATTTCCCAGTGCTCCTCCTGAACTAGGTTCTCATTTCCAAGGCGCAAAGAGAAACTTTTCTCTTCCATTGAAATGGATGAATAGTAAATGACCATGACACCATTTCTCAGTGCTCCTCCTGAACTAGGTTATCATTCCCAAGGCGCAAAGAGAAACCTTTCACTTCCATTGAAATGGATGGATGGCCAGTGAGCACAAACACCATTTCCCAGTGCTCCTCCTGAACTAGTTTCTCATTTCCAAGGCGCAAAGAGAAACTTTTCTCTTCCATTGAAATGGATGAATAGTAAATGACCATGACACCATTTCCCAGTGCTCCTCCTGAACTAGATTCTCATTCCCAAGGCGCAAAGAGAAACTTCTCTCTTCCACTGAAATGGATGGATGGCCAGTGACCATGACACCATTTCCCAGTGCTCCTCCTGAACTAGGTTCTCATTCCCAAGGCGCAAAGAGAAACTTTTTTCTTCCATTGAAATGGATGAATGGCCAGTGAGCACGAACACCATTTCCCATTGCTCCTCCTGAACTAGATTCTCATTCCCAAGGCGCAAAGAGAAACTTCTCTCTTCCACTGAAATGGATGGATGGCCAGTGACCATGACACCATTTCCCAGTGTTCCTCCTGAACTAGGTTCTCATTTCCAAGGCGCAAAGAGAAACTTTTCTCTTCCATTGAAATGGATGGATGGCCAGTGAGCACGAACACCATTTCCCAGTGCTCCTCCTGAACTAGATTCTCATTCCGAAGGCGCAAAGTGAAACTTTTCTCTTCCATTGAAATGGACGGATGGCCAGTGAGCAGGAACACCATTTCCCAGTGCTCCTCCTGAACTAGATTCTCATTCCCAAGGCGAAAAGAGAAACTTTTCTCTTCCATTGAAATGGATGGATGGCCAGTGAGCACGAACACCATTTCCCAGTGCTCCTCCTGAACTAGATTCTCATTCCCAAGGCGAAAAGAGAAACTTTTCTCTTCCATTGAAATGGATGGATGGCCAGTGAGCACGAACACCATTTCCCAGTGCTCCTCCTGAACTAGGTTCTCATTTCCAAGGCGCAAAGAGAAATTTTCTCTTCCATTGAAATGGATGGATGGCCAGTGAGCACGAACACCATTTCCCAGTGCTCCTCCTGAACTAGATTCTCATTCCCAAGGCGCAAAGAGAAACTTTTCTCTTCCATTGAAATGGGTGGATGGCCAGTGACCATGACACCATTTCCCAGTGCTCCTCCTGAACTAGGTTCTCATTCCCAAGGCGCAAAAAGAAACTTTTCTCTTCCATTGAAATGGATGGATGGCCAGTGACCATGACACCATTTCCCAGTGCTCCTCCTGAACTAGGTTCTCATTCCCAAGGCGCAAAAAGAAACTTTTCTCTTCCATTGAAATGGATGGATGGCCAGTGACCATGACACCATTTCCCAGTGCTCCTCCTGAACTAGGTTATCATTCCCAAGGCGCAAAAAGAAACTTTTCTCTTCCATTGAAATGGATGGATGGCCAGTGACCATGACACCATTTCCCAGTGCTCCTCCTGAACTAGGTTCTCATTCCCAAGGCGCAAAGAGAAACTTTTCTCTTCCATTGAAATGGATGGATGGCCAGTGAGCACGAACACCATTTCCCAGTGCTCCTCCTGAACTAGATTCTCATTCCCAAGGCGCAAAGAGAAACTTTTCTCTTCCATTGAAATCGATGGATGGCCAGTGACCATGACACCATTTCCCTGTGCTTCTCCTGAACTAGGTTCTCATTCCCACGGCGCAAAGAGAAACTTTTCTCTTCCATTGAAATGGATGGATGGCCAGTGAGCACGAACATCATTTCCCAGTGCTCCTCCTGAACTAGGTTCTCATTGCCAAGGCGAAAAGAGAAACTTTTCTCTTCCATTGAAATGGATGGATGGCCAGTGAGCACGAACACCATTTCCCAGTGCCCCTCCTGAACTAGGTTCTCATTCCCAAGGCGCAAAGAGAAACTTTCTCTTCTATTGAAATGGATGGATGGCAAGTGACCATGACATCATTTCCCAGTGCTCCTTATGAACTAGGTTTTCATTCCCAAGGCGCAAAGAGAAACTTCTCTCTTTCATTGAAATGGATGGATTGCCAGTGAGCATTGTCGAGCCAACTTTAAGTTGCCTCATTTCAGTTACCAAGACCCCCACAGGCAAATAGTTTTCATGATCTGGAAGCAGTTGCATTGATCAAGGTGTCGAGTGTTTTATCCAACTTGGAATGCATCTTGCTCTTCGACCCCACTTTGGAGGTTTCAATGTTGTATTCGATGTGCGACCATCTCTTGGTTCAAAATCTAAGAGAACGTTGGGGGAAGGAACCCACTGGGCATCTGTTAAGAGACAGATGAAAAGCTTTCGTCAAGGTCATCCGGTGTATGGATATATAGGATCATATGGCTCTTCTGTTCACAGTATGGCTCTTCTGTTCACAGTTTGGCTCTTCTGTTCACAGTTTGGCTCTTCTGTTCACAGTACCGAAAGCTTAATGTCCCATTCGGCGGACGATGCATCAAGGATACAAAAAACAATTGGAGATCAATCATTTTGTCGTCGGCTTTTGGCAGCCTAAGTAGTTGAAGGAAAAGTGTAAAGGTTACTACTACTCATTTGGAGAATAGCTCTTTTACGTAAAATACACAGCTTGAATACTCCAGAACATATACAGGACTTGCTTAATTTATTTACAAGAGTATTGAGGGAAAATATTTTTAGAGAAACGAACTACGTACGATTTGAATTAGAAGGAAGCTTTTGACCAAGTCTCATTTCGTCTTCTCATAAATCTGAATCTATTCGAGGCAGATTGCCAAAATGCATTAGAAACAGGTTACCTGAGAGAAAACAAAGAGTTGTAGCCAATGACAAATATTCAGACTGGTGGTTTGCTGAAGGGTTAAGTATTCCCTACATCATTTTTCGTAATTGATATAATTTTGAGAAGTGCATTCATCGTACGATCAAATTGCTGACGTGTTATGCTACTGGATAAATGATGCGAATAAATTGGCGGATGATAATAAGATAATGGATTTGATACATACCGATAAGCAGAGCAATTGCATCCAGTTAGATCCTAATTTTGCTTTTAGGTAGGAGATTCATTATTTTCGCTCTATCGTCTTGTTTGTAGATATGCGACCTTTTGACTTTAATAGGAAAACGAGAAATTCTCTTTCTGTTCAACAGATTCTAAATCAGACGATGCAATTCGCATTTTCTAAACCTTTTTTAGTTTGAATTTCCACCGTTAGAGGACTCCAATTTTATAAATGGCAAAATTTTAAATATTGCAAAAGGTATTTTCAGGTTGAAAATTTCAAGTTTCGATGGTGAAGTGAGTTTTAAAAAATTTACTGAGGTTGATTCCGTTACATAGGGCAGTTTTCGGAGGCTTGTAGAATATCCGATGCCTCTGCTTGAGGGGGTATTTATTTATTTTTTTTATTACGCCACCATTGATCATACTCGAGCTGGGGACGCTGCTGCGAAAATATTAAACAATTACGGGAAATGTACAAGGGCATATACAAAAGTACCTTACGTGTTCAATCAATTGCCAAGGGAAATTATTTTATTAAACAAATTTAAAGAAATCAGAAATAAGACTAAAAATTTTCTTCTAGGCACTAAAATCAATATAAAATTTTGAATTACCACAATGGAGCTTCCGCTAAAATTCACATAATTCGATGAAACTGTTTTAGGCCATATCCATATATTTTTCATGTAACGTTATTATTCTTCTCTCCTGCAGATAAGCAGATGCTCTGCGGGTCCTTTGTTTAAACTCTTGTATAACTAACATGAATATGAATAAAGATTATTATTTTAAAAAAATCACGAACAGCAGGCCCCGATCTAGAAACAAATAAAAGGGGAAGCGGTTGGGGGAAGGGACAAGAAATTCAATGGAGCCCGAAAAAGGTAAAAGGGGGTGAGAGTGGGGGGGGGGCAAGAGATTGGATTTCCATTGCAGTGTAACATCGACTGGGACACCTTCATGGCTTTGGTGATTTTGTTGAAGAGTTTTGTCCACTAACCTTTGTGCGGATCTTCTTAGTAACATCTGGTGTCTACGGTTTTCTGACGTACCATTAACTGTTTCAGGGGTTCGTCCCCTATTAACTGCTTCAGGGGTTCGTCCCCTATATGCTACTTCGCCACATAGATCCTTTTTCGAGAAATGCTAAATCTTCTAGCCTTGCACATCTTTGTAATTTGTGGCTCTGGTACTTGAAGTCAGAAAGATCGATGATGGACTCTTCCAAAATCTGCCGATCCTTGGCATATCGCACGGTTCATGCTCGTAAAACTGTGCTCGTTCAACTATTGAGGCACATTAATACACCGTCCTTTTAAAAGTCCTCTGTGTCCACTCTCTAGCTCCATTCTTCAGAGGAGGCAGATGAAGGATTCCTCTCAGCTGCATCCTTTTGGCGTCGCTACAATTAATTAGTCGTGGGTTGCACAGATCGGCGAGGTACATTTGCATATGGATCGGCGCCATGTAATCAACCGCAGTACACTGATAGCAGCGATTTGTCCCCTGATTGAAAGGCCCAATTACTGCACCGTAGATAGAAGACGAAAAACTCAAATCAGCAGCTCCACCGATTAGGTTGGCTAAACCACGTCCAGAAGATTTCGGTTCAAAACATTCAAAGAAATCAGTTGGGGGCACTTCACAGCCGATTTCTGCTCTCAACCAAATCTGCTCCCTTTTCAAGATCTTGTTGTTGTACGCTAGGAAAGGAATTTGAAACTAATTCTTCAATCTTCGTATGACGTCATCAAGTGAAGAGGAGTTCAGTCTTCCTCATTCAGTCAAGAATTCATCGGATCGTCTTCAGAGCCGACGATAGTCAACTCGGACCTTAGGATAAACGTTGTTTTGGCGCTACATCTTTGTTATCAATAATTCAATAAAATACAACTAGAGCATAAAAATTGATGTTTGTACAACATTTAACAGCAGTAAAAAACAAAAATTATATATATATAGAACTGCATCGTGAACATCCATAATTCTAGAAAATAGAACATTCTTTCGCGTCTGGTCTTCCGGAGACCGCGCGGGGGGGGGAGGGGGGGCAGTGACTTCATTTTCTCTCGACACCCCCCCCCCCTCCATTGTCTTCTAAAGATGTCATCTTTGCTACCAGATGTTTTGATTGTTATTAAGCATCATCCCCACCAAATCAGAATAAAATCAGAGATAACAATTCTTGTACCGCGATATCAAGTACACTGCACGAGATGAAATGAAATCTGCTAGAAAGAGAAAGAGATTGACCTCGAAGGTGGAAGGATCAATTTCCAATGAGGTGCAATGAAAAAGGCATCTTTACGACATCTTTAACGAAGAGCGACGACACCAAAGAGTTAATTGAAGCAACTCCTCCGCTCAGACCACTTTACGGCTGCAGGGGGAAAAGAAAATCTTTCCGGAGAAGCTGTCGAAATTGAGTGAGAGGCAAGGCACTCTCACGCGCTGCTCTTCGGAAACATCTCTTCCTCGAGAAACTTTTAAATCCAACTTACGAAACAGGAAGCGTTCAGTTCTCGACCCCAGAGCGTCTTCGAACGGACACGACTTGATCGAGAGGTGTTGGAAAGGAGATTATTCGGTAGGAGAGAGAACAGTGAAAGGACGACATCGAAGGTGACATTGAAACTTTGAATGGCATGCCAAGCGTCATGATATTAGATAAATGAGCGACCTTAACATCTCTTTTCAACTGACGATTCTGAAGGGACGAAACATTCGAAGACGACGCAATTTCTGTCGTCTTAATGTTGCACAGTGTGATTCATTTGGTTCGCTCCTCGGGAGAACCAGAAAGATGCTTTGCGATGCACGATGTGCATTTGGCGAGCAACCGAATGTACCTCCGTGCCCGATGATGTCCACTTTATAGCTCCACTCCTCAGCGGAGGTAATTAGAGGATTCCTCTCAACTGCACTCTTTGGACGCCACTTCTATCAGAGTCTCGGTTCCGCAGCACAGGTGGCACTGCCGATCCGAAGCCATTCGCTGATGAGAAATTGCCAGCAATGGATGCGGAGGGAGACACCGACGAGAAGGGGCCATTAAGGGTTAACACAATTTGCATAAAATATTTCTTTTGGCTTCAGTTTTATCACCGTACTTTGCAGACGTAATGCCAGTTTCCCTTTCAGATTTCGCCATTTTTTTATAAAAATAATGAACTTCCACATATATTCCAAGGGCACGGGGAAGGAGAGGTGGTGGGTTTGAAGGACTTCATAACTAAATGTACACTGCCAGAACAAAAATAAAGTTCATTTCCCTGTTCTGCCAATGAAAGGCAAAAATCGATGCTTCGTAAGTAGTGAATTCCACTATGGGACTTTTACCTCCGTGCTTTCCCCCTATGACGTCACAGGACGCCATAGGGGTCAGCGACGTCACAGGGGGCGTGTGCGGAAGTGGGCGTGGTCAGTGACCTCATAGGGGTTTGGGTGGTGACGTCACAGGGGGCGTGGTCAGTGACGTCATAGGGGGGAAGCACGTAGGTAAAAGTCCCATAGTGGGAACTCACTACTTTCGTAATTCTAAATTTTTTTTGTGGTAAAACTTGCATCTTTCAAAATCTCTATTTTCAACAATATGCGTTCAGCATTTAAAGAACTTTGGAAAATAGAATATTTAGTAACATCAATGCTAGTAATAAGAATTTACCTTAAAAATTAAAACGATAATATTATCTATGATTTCAAATCTTTTCGGAAGTACATATTTTAGAAGTTTGTGCAATTAATTCTTTCAATATTCATCTTTTATTTTAAATGTCTTAAAAATTGAATAACTTGAATTGAAACTCTTAAATACCGACAATATTTTTTGACATCAAAATTTGAATAGGTCTGATATCTATCTTTACCTTCAGTAATATTTTACCACGAAAAGCCTATTTTAAAAGTTACAGAGAATCAAATTTTGCTATCACTCCATAACGTAGAAATTCTCTTTTCTTGTTTATTTTCCGGCATTGTATTCTAATGCAGAAAGAACTATTTGCTCTTACACCAACTGCTTGGCTGCTTTTTATTTCGCTATTAACATACACTGAGACGCCAGTTTATTAGGTACACCATCCCTGTCACATAAAGGGTTCATTCCAATAGATCACATGACAGCGATGTGCAGTATAAATCGTGAATAGCCTCAGTTTCAGAGTTGGATTGGAGCGTCAGAACGAGCAAAGCGAGCGACCTGAGTGACTTTGAAAGTGCACGATAGTTGCTGCTAGGTGTACCGGTTCTAGCTTCTCTTAAAAGGCAGTTCTCCTGGGCTTTTCACGCACAACCGTTACGAGGGTTTACTGAGAATGGTGTGAAAAGCAAAGAACTACCCGTGATCAGCGATCCTGTGGATCAGAGGGGTAAATGGAAACTGGCGAGAATCGTACAAGCGAACAGACGGGCCACAACAAGGCAAATCACAGCAGAATTAAACATTGCTGTGAGGAAGGTCATCTCCGAATGACCACGTACTGGATCTTGTCGCCAATGGGCTGCATTCATTCAGATATTGGCTTGTCGCGAATGCGCCACTGACCATGTCGAGTGCCATGTTATCAGCGAAGAACATGAAAGCACATAAATAACATGAAGAGCACGTCTCCGGTGAGTGCTAGAGCATCGACACTGGACCGTTGAGGACTAGAAAAAATTATCCTGGTCGGAAGAATCAAGGTTCCTTTGAATCAGAATTTGGCACAAGCAACATGAAGTAATGGAGCCATCTTGTCTAGTGTCAACAGTAAAGGCCGGTGGTGATGATGTGGGGAATGTTTTCCTGACACACCTTAATCCCCCTGATACCCATCGAAGGACATCAACCCCACAACATGTTTGAACATTATTGATGACCAAGTTCATCCCTTCCTGGTTACAGTTTATCCTCACTCAGATGGACACGTTCGGCATATTGTCAACGAATGGTTCTACCGACCACTTTTTCTTGCTTCAATGGCTTGCACAGTCTCCAGATCTAAACCCTATCGAGTGTCTATAGGATGTGGTGATGAGGGCTGTTTGTAATGCGACTGTACTGACGTCCCATTTGCAGCAACTGCGCGACACAATCATTTCTGTACATCTCGATACAGAACTGTACAGCACAACACATCTAGCATCTGATAGGTTTCTTGCCTCAATGAATTCGGATTGTTCTGAAGGCCAAAGGAGGAACAACACGCTACTAGGATGGTGTACCTAGTCAACTGGCATCTCAGTGGATTACACTCTGTTCCTAATTTATGGAATTTGAACAAGTTTGCAAATATCTCAATTAATCCTTTTTTAGAAGTTAACGAAAGTTTCCTACGATATTTAGAGTGAAATAACTCACATTTATTGGCTATTCGAATTTCTCAAAGCTAAAGGCTCTCCGATATGCAAATTAAGCTGGCGATAAAAGTAGCTTCAGAAACGGACGCTTCTCATTTTAGATTACGATAGGCTTTATCGAGTATTTCGGATCAGAGTTTTTGTTAAAATTCCGAGGAGGAGCTATTTGGAAAGTCGCTTATGGGTGGAGAGCCATCTGGTGGATGGAAGTAATAATATAGACAGATTTTCTGATTCATTAATGTGTCGGAGAGTGTAATTTCCAAAGTCTGAAGATGTTTTTATGACTCTAGAAGAACGAGTCAGAGCAACAACTGTTCAAGATGATTGCATTGTGTCTTGCAATTAGGGACAGGAACCGATGATTTCAGCACGCCAACTTGCATCGGAGCTATCAGCTGGCACAGAAATCCCGAGTAACTCTGCCCCGGCGACTTCATGTAAAGGGTGACATATACTACACCACCAACTGTAGCTCATCGAGGCAGGACTGGAAAGGAGCAGCGAGCTCCTCAATTGGACCAATGAGGGCAAGTTCTCTTTTCAGATGAATCACGATATAGAGGAAGTAGTGATTCTCGGCGCCAATGCGTATGGAGAGGCCACCCCTGAATATCGTGGAAAGGGATCATTTTGATGGGAGTGGTTTGTTTGTCTCGGGAGGTTGCAATGGCCTGCATGTCTTCTGAGGAGAGCCTCTAGCTGCCCTAAAATACAGGGTTGAGTTGTTGAGTTGTTTTACCTCTGAGCGGCACTTTTTTGCACACCATGGGCTAAATGGCCAGGTCACATGGACCCCGAAGGCTCAGAGAAGGTTGGGGGAGGGGACCCACTGGAACAGCTGTTGGGAGACAGATGGTAACCTCCCGTCAAGGCCATCCAGCGTGTTCTTTAACGTGCACAGGGTATGGCTCTCCCACACACGGGGCCACGGCTTAACGTCCCATCCGACGGACGGCGGCCTTTCCAAGCCCATCGGTGTCCCTAAAATACAGGGAAGAGATCCTAGAGCCTTATGTGAAACTTATTTAGAAGTGCCGTTGGGTCAGAATTTATTTTTATGGAAGATAATGGTCGTCCACATAAAGCTTCAGATAGTGGAGAAATACCTTGAAAGTGAAAATATCCAGAGAGTGTATTGGTCAACGAAGTCTCCAGAACTGAATCCCATTGAGCATGTATAGGATGCCTTTAGGGAGGCGAATTGAAAGTCGTCAACCCCCTCAAAGGACCTTTCATGAGCTGAGACATGTTCCTAGAAAGGAATGGGATTTGCTGCATTGTTCGGTAACCTTTTTAGAAGCACGAGAGCTCGTTGTGCAAGCTGTATTGCTATCAAGGGTAATCATACTCCTATATATATTTTCCGATATATTCCTGGATTTTAGTTTTGTAATTGGGCAAGTATTCCGATAGCTTTTTTTATTTCAAATGTAATTATTAATATATATGGTATTAAATATCCTCTGAAACTTTCGTTAAATTCTAAAATTGATTTCTTCAGATATTTGTTCAACTTCCTTAAATTATGAACAGAACCCTATTTCTTCATTTCAGTATGTGTTAAGAAGTATTTTGATGTTAAGAAATTTCCTCCGAGTCTAAATTCAATATTTGAGGAGTTTACTGGAATGTTTAAATTCCTTCGAGTTGTAGAAAAACCTGTTTATTTGTTCAGGTTTGAATGAAACTGGCTATTATTGACACTCCTACTTAAGGCACACAGAAATTATATATTCCTTTTGTTCCTCAGTACAAATTCATTCATTTTTTTAAAAAATTTTTATGTTTTTTTCTTTCATTTTTCTGTTACTTCTTGTTTAGAATTAAGGCAATTTATATTAGATGAAATTTTAGAATAGCTTTGTATTAAAGTATTTGCATTAAATTTTGATGTTTTTCTTTTTATCTACAAGTTGTGTTGCCACCACTTCTATTAAGAAGGGCGATGAGTCATTATACAATATTCGATTCAGGTTTCATAAAAATCCTGACTCTTATTATATTTGACGAATATGGAAATTTGATGCAGGGGTTAAAACTTTTCTTTAAAGCACTTGGCCAGTGGGAGTCAACTCAATCGTTGACTTAAATGGACTCGGACTAGAAACATAAATATCTTCCTGAAGCTCAAATCACATAGAATAAGAAACTTCTACTCGAGATAAAAAATCTCCTAAAAATTTTTCTAGATCTTGATTTTTGAATTGTAAATATATTTTTAAGTTCTGTCAGCGGTAGATGAAGCAACGGCGAAGCACTCCACAAGGGTTTCGCGCCAAAATTAAAACAGCTGTCAGAATCATTACGCAAACCTCAAAACACAAACTTAGCCTAATTGATAGTAGCAGTGAATTTCAAAGGGCCCAAATATCTTCAAATTGTGCATAAAGATAACGACAGAGGCATTCCATTTTCCACCCATCTTAAAACCACCACCTCAATGATACGTTGAAATCTTCAGTTGAATCCTGCTGTTCCTGAGACAATGCGGGACTATAATGCTAAATGCAATCGATAATATTAAGGTTGCACGAGGGAATCTTCAATTTCTCGAAATGCCTACGAATGATTTTTTTTCTTAACAAGCAAGCGTCTCGCCAAATGCTCATTCCAGCAAAGCAAGAAATTCGAATCTCAAAAATCGGGAGTTTTTTTAACCTTTCCAGAATAAGAGAATGCTTTTAAATGGTGTTCTTATTGATTCACTAGAGAAATTTTGAAAAGCATCTTAAGTTATGAATCGTATTTTGAGATCAGGATGTTTATTATCTTTTTCATTTTGAATCTTTTTCCGTTCCCAGCTCCCAACAATGATCTATCAAGGACCAAACATGTGGCAAAGAGCAAAATAAAGTAATTTGCGTTTTTTTTTTACTTCTGGAAAGTTTCATATAATAAGAAAAAAGAAAGCAATTTCTCACTTCGTAAGATGCTGCTTAAAGTAAATGTATCACTACTTCGTCTAACCTCTTCAATATTTTAACCCTTAATGAAACGAAGAAGCATTCACTCGAATCGCCCCAAAGTATATGTACCATATAAATAAATTACCCCTCAAGCAGCTGCTTGTCACGGAGGTTTGACAGGAGCCTGTCAATTTATATAGAGAAAGGTCTACGAGAAAGGAGATACCCGAGCATCCATTCCACAGCCGGGGCTTCAACCCAGAGGTCCCTTTGGGATCAGTTGCCAAGAGCGTTAACCACTCGACAGCCATATTTCATTAAATTCTATTGAACTCTTCATGGCATCAATATATTAATATCAATTGTATTATTATAAATGATTACTGCACTGAGGAGTGTTTAACAAAATGGGTTAAAGCAAACTATTCGATTTTAAATGTGCATCTCACTCCTTCCGAAATATTATTTGTATGGGATTTTAATCAGTTTTTTTTCATTTCACCTGTACAACATCATTTTCGAAATTTACAGTTTATGTCCCCGTTTCTGAACCTGTAAGATGTCAGAGCGTTGACGATGTCGTCAGGATGCAACCCACCCGACTTAACGTAATTTTTTCTCTGGCTCAAAAATAAAATATATCTTTTGGTCTTAAACACGGAACAAACAAGACATTAACTTCACTTAACCCTCTTCGCCTGAGAGAGGAATCGTTTTTCGTAAATCTTATCCACTCCATGGAAAGGGAAAAAAGTGGCTAATCAGCTGCCGATTCCTTTCATTAATTTACGGCATTCGCCTCAGCACATTAGAGTTGCTTTCCTTTTTTGAAAAACAACACACTTTTCATTTTTGTTTGGAAAAGATCGATTATTTTAATCCATTGTTTGTCGAAATGAGTTTTGCGAAATATTTATTTTTCCACCCAAAAAGCTTTCAATTTAAACAATGTTTCAGGAAGCAATAAAAGCTATTTAAACCAACTTAAACCTCTTAATGGCAATCCGAATACCGGAGCACTGCTTCTGTTAATAGAGAGCAGTTCGTCAGTGTTATTTACCTTGCTACAACACGAACTGGATGCAGCAGGTGCCTTAAGCATCCATAATCAGCCTTCTTATGAATGAACAAGGTATTCAGTAGCACACTCAAAAGGGGATTGAGGGATATTCTCTCTCTTTTCAAACGGATTCAATTTCAAGAACTTTGCAAAATATTTGACAAGAAACTGTTCCACAGTTGTTTTTTTCATTTGACATTTTTGACTTAACCCTCTTCCCTTTTACGTCTTATCGCCTGAAATGACAACCTAGATAGTTACGATTGTGTAGAGCAATTCTCGAGTGAATGAAACAAATCAACTAATCGATGAAAACGAAATTTTCTTACATCAAATTAAAATTTTTTTGTAGAAATGTTTTCGCTCAACTCCATTACTTTTACGACGCACCTTCTAATCTGCTTTCCTCTCCGCAGCTATATTAGAGGTTTTTTTTTTTTGAAGGAGCCCTCAAGCAGTTATTTGCCACAGAGGTGGACACTTTCAGTACACCTTAGAGCACTGGTTTTCAAACTTTTCCTACGACGGAACACGTAACAAATCCTGAAATTTTAACGGAACACCTTGGTTATTTTATAGGGTAGGTAGATATAAATAATAAATAAAATGAGTGAATCTTAGCGTTAAGAAAAAAAAAACGTTTATTCTCCAATGGTGATTATTTAAAAAAAAAACATAAAAATAGTAAAATGAACTTGCATATACATATTGTAAAATTACATTCTTAATGACTTCGCTGTTTTTGGGTCTTTGAATTAAAATTCTTTTGATATCATTCTTAATGACTTCGCTGTTTTTGGGTCTTTGAATTAAAATTCTTTTGATATCAGGCACAATATTGGAACGTTGAATTCTCATGATCTGGTGTAGCGTCGTCGAATCTGTTCCTGGACTTTGATTTGGTTGCAGCATAATCTGAAAATCCTGCCTCGCATAAATATGTCGTTGTAAAAGATTGATTTTGATAATTTTTCACGGAACACTTATTAACTTTCCACGGAACACAGTTTGAGAAACGCTGCCTTTTAGAGCACTGGTTCTCGAAATTTTCTAGGCAATGAACCTCTTTCCATAATTTATGAATAGCGCCTATGAACATCAACCGTGGTCGGCAGACTACTTGTGGTACGCAGATCGGAGGTGGAGAAACACTGGGAGGATGTTGAGACCTCGGCTAAAGACAGCACAAGAAACATCCATGCTTTATTCGGATCTCGACGTCCCTTTGATCCTAAATCTAATCCCTCGGTCACTGGGTAAAAGATTGCACTTCACGATTCTTTTGGCATAGAGATAGAAAATTCTGATCATGGTTGCGCGTGGGGCGATTCTTAAATGATCCGATATCCGTGAAAGTATAGCGGAGGGGAAGTCTCGTTGGTTGCTTGCCATCTGTCGAGGAGGAATGGAGTGGGGGGGAGATGGCAGAGCGCCAAGATCTCTGATCAGTTCAATTTGCATAAATCTGCTTGTTGGTTAACTGAGGAAAAGAGAGAAGAGTCTTGGCGAAGCTATTTGCTTTCAAGTAAAAATCGGTTTTGCTTCAAATTCGGAGTACGGAAAGAAAACCTATTTTTCAAAAGAGGAAGGCAAAGGGAGAAAGAAATTGCAAACGTCCTACTTACTCTTCTCCTGTGATGATGCATAGCTTCGAGATCTTGCTTCTTCACTCCGCCGAGAAGAAACGAAATAAAAAGCTGCAACAGAAGCCTCCTAAACCAATGCCGGGGCTATTTCTCACGAAGCAGAGCTATGTCGATGCAATGGCCACACGAAGCGAGAGAAATGAGGAAGTGGAGGAGAAGGCCATCGAGGCGGCGATTCATAGCAGATGGTCCGCTTCGGCCTTGCCAGCTAGTGAATCCACATTTCGCAGCGAGGACGAGCGCGCGCTCGCCGTCCAAACTGATTGTAATGGAATGCACAAGATGGTTCCTCTAATCCTCAATGCTCGTGCGCAACAGAAATGGCCGAAAGGGAGTTCGGCGAGGAGATGGAGACTTCACGTTAGCGCGAGCAGCAGATAGACCACGCGCACATCAAACACATAGCAGATCGTGTGGAAACAGGCCGTCGTCACCGCCAGGGCAGAGCTGTAGCCCGCCAGCTGAAGCTGTGACGTCAGCCGGAGGTTTTACGTCGACGGCAATATCTGGCAGACCGACACTCTCAACTGCACTCGCCGTACGGCATCAACAGGGGAAGTTCACACATGGCGGTCGAGGCAGCAACAGGTCTTTAACAACAACCCCATCTCGTCGTATATGGTGATCTCATCGTCGTCTTGGTTGACCACTGCACTACTGCTGGACTCCCTCCTCATGTCACATGGCGCGAGGTGGCCGCTCGTGCAGCCGCCGCTCTAGAGATCGACTGCAGAAGGAGGCGGGAACGTAGAAACTCGCGTGCCGCAGCTAGTCACCCGTCGGCGTTGTGGAGACCGCCATCTCTTAGCGGTTTCACGAAATCGCCCCCATGGACGCACCTCAGAGGTTCGCTTGCGGATGAGGGAAGACGGACCACGTCTCTATCGCAGCGCCCTCACGCGGTGGCAGTCAACACGTCGGAAGTCGGCTGAACTTGACAAGGTAAGAAAGAGGAAGCAGAAGCGAAGAATGCGAAAGAAGACGAACTAGGGCGAGGGAGCCGACGCTTTACGGACTTCCAAAGAATCGATGCGAGTCTCCTCACGGGCATTGCTCTGCACTGCGGTGCGAGAAGAGCACGCCGTTACCCCTTCAAATCTCACGCACGCGTGAATGCAAGCGCGCGCACTCGGTGCTGGGATGCTGCGAGGTCCTCGGGACGACGAAGAGGCAGAAGATGGGGAAACGGCAACTCTTGGGACTCATCGTGTGAGGAGGATTCGAGGATTGTCTGATGTTTTCTCCTTTTGTGACCTTTGAGGAACGTCTCCTGCAAATTCCTTTCAGGGAGATTCGAAGAGAATCACAGGAGATGGAGAAGCAGACGAGTTGCACGAAAATGTAAACAGGCGAATTATTTATTTATTTTTCAAATGGACAATTAACAACGTAGCAAATGCATTTCCTTTCGGCAACATTAAATAGTTCGATAATAGATTATTAATAATAATAATAATAATAATAATAGAGAAACATTATTATTATTATATATAAGTAATACATGAAATCTTTTAGATTTAAAACTGCGTCTAATTTAAACTAAGAATTCTTAAATTAGATCAAAATAATCTGAAATAATCGTATTATTGATTATAACATTGAATTATTTTTTTCTTTTTCTAGCAAAATGAATTCTTCAATTTTATTGTTATTCTCACCATCATAACGACAATTGAATTTATCGAATATTGATTACCATTTCAAATGTTGCATTCAGCCAAGGGGGCGAACTACAAATTCCCCTCAAAAATAATCAGCCTTTTACCTGAAATAGATTTTTTAGATTTCCATGTGATTCAAAATTCCTTTTTTTTAATAAACACATCTTTATTAACGATAAAATTTGTTTGACGATAATTTTGCCAATTTCAGCAAATCTAGTATTTCATGTGCAGGAAATTGGATAAAACGTTTGTACACATTAATAGTTATAAACTCAGTATGATTAAGTATCTTGCTTGCTTGCTTACACGTTACACAAAATTGGGAGATCCTTATTCAGGCTTTCCCTGATTAAGTATCACATAATGGCGTCTTTTTATAGATTCGTCAAAATTCAGCTTAAAAGCTGTCCTTTTGCATAAAGGAAACCAAAAACCTTCCATTCCCGTGACACACGCTGTGGGAATCAAGGAAACTTATGAAAGCATGGAAAAAATACTCACCGCTATAAAATATGACCCGTTTAAGTGGACAATATGTGATGACCTAAAAGTCATCTCTCTCTTGCTCGAGCTTCAAGGAAGATTCACAAAATTTTCCTCTTTTCTGTATTTATGCGATAGTAGGGCCAGAAAGAAACGCTACAAAAGACTTCCAAAAGACTCTCAGAGTCCTACCTGTCACAATAAACCTCGTTTCTTTTAAAAATACTAGTTAAGTTTTCCTTTCCCCAACTACTTGAAGATGAAAACTCTTAACAGATATTATTTTCTTGATATCCGCACACAGGAATTACAACGATATAACCTGGATATTTTGAGCTTCTAAAGATCAGATGGGCAGGTCAAGTCAGATAATTAAAAGTAATCTTAAATTTCTCTTTTTCGGAAAGTGATTATAACAAACATCTGCAAGGTGCAGAAATGCTGAACGAGACTCCTTTACGATATGAATGCATTAACGAAAGGTTTCTTACAGATAAATTTAAAATAGGTATTAAACACTCGGGTGTTATATGTTGCTATGCCCCTAATGAGGACTCTGATGAGGATGAGAAAGACAAGTTTTACCTAAAACTTCAAAATATTTTGAATTCTGTCAAGAAATGAGATATAATCTTGTGCTAAGTGACTTCAACGCTAAAGTTGGTACTGACTCTGACTTTTGGGCAGGAGTTTTAGGTCCCTTTTGGCATTGGTAGTTTAATTGGCAATGTGGAACGTCTCCTATAAGTAAGTCAATTTAATTGAGAACATGTAACACTCTACAGGAACGTTGTTGATTATGCATTAATACTAAATAAGCTATTACGAAACAGCAGGTCGCATAAAAGTACAGAAAATGTGTTTGACCATTACCTTGTTAAAAGCGTCTTCGACCTAAAGATTAAAAAATATTGTGCCAAGTGAAAGATCTCGGATAGCAAAATGCTTACCACCATAGATTACTTGGTCACTATGGCAACCGTAATTCGTTTACTACGGAGCTTGAGTTGGGTTGGGTTGTTTTACCTCTGAGCGGCACTTTTTTGCACACCATGGGCTAAATGGCCAGGTCACAGGGACCCCGAAGGCTCAGAGAAGGTTGGGGGAGGGGACCCACTGGAACAGCTGTTGGGAGACAGATTGTAGCCTCCCGTCAAGGCCATCCAGCGTGTTCTTTAACGTGCACAGGGTATGGCTCTCCCGCACACGCGACCACGGTTTAACGTCCCATCCGACGGACGGTGGCCTTTACTAAGCCCATCGGTGTCCCCTACTGACCGTAGGCAGGGCGGGGAATTTTGCGGAGATAAATCTCAACGCTGACCCAGCTGGGGCTCGAACCTGGGAACTGCAGATTACGAGCCTGGCGCGCTACCGACTGAGCCACCCCCGCCCCACGGAGCTTGAGAATGAATGGGATCATTTGAAGCAGGCCATTCTTGAAACCAATAGGACCGTTTTAGATAAAAAAGGAAAGAGGAAGCAGAATCATTTGAGTGATAGTGCTGTGCAGCCCGTTTCTGAAAAGAGCGAAAGGCAAGAGGAATCAGCACCCTACGAGTGCTAACAGGCTGAATTACAGAGAGCTTAATGAGGGTGTTGAAATACAGTGGTATAACAGTTATACTGGTGTCTAATAGTTGAATGCTGATAAGAATCTTTTGCTTCATAGTTAGGATGATGCAGCAGAGAAAATTTATACAGAACAACAGAAAATTTTGTATCAGATTTAAACGTTTTGTGTAGGAGAAAACAGAAAAGGATTTAGGGATTAAGGAATAATAATGAAAAGGTCATTGAAGGTGAAGTTTCCCTCATGGGAAGTCGGGCCGCGCATTTCAGATATCGTTAAAAATGTGGTTAGTTCTACTCCCTTGTTTGCAAAGGTGATAGTTGTAATACTGGCTTTAATAATGGACCTCTTTCACTACCTGGACAACAATGTATGAAGTACAGAATTTTTTTTTTCTTTTTCTTATTAGACTATCAATTCGTCTGAAATGAACTCCCGATGGAAGCGATGTCGTCCATTTCAGCTTCCGACAGCAATACCTCCCACTCCCTTAGCATTTATCTCTTCATAACCTTCTCGATGCACAAAGTCATTCCCCATCCTCACCGTCCGCTAACGCCATTAATCCCAAAAGAGATCTCTAGCGAATGACCCGGTCACTGCATCGTCAATTTCTTTGATGGCGTAACCTTGCTCCGACCATCCCTAAGAGTAATGAGGTCGAAAAAATGGCCATTCTTCTGGAATTTTGAGTGCAGGTCCAATTGAGTGCGATCATTTCTCGCGGAATCGAAGCTTAAGTGGCTGTCGTTTGGCAGCCGCCTCGTCAACACTCGCCCTTGCCTTGACCCCAGGACACGCGCCACTTTCTCGTAAGTTCACACTTCCCTCGTGGCAGAAGCTTAAATACGAACGAGGGAAAAGTTTCGAAAAGGAAACAACTCTCGAAATTATTGGGATTGATTCGTTCAGTAGCATTTCTTAAGATTCTGACTTTTGAGAGGCGAAAGGAGAATGAAAGCTTTGCTTTTTACCTTCGGCACCTGATCGTTTACGGAGGACAATTATAATGAGAAGTCAAATAATTCACAACAAAAATAACAATCACTCTCGTGCAAAGCACCGTGATGATTTTACTTATTGTTAAAGATTTTGTATAATTTTGCAGGAAAACATTCCCAAGAGAACAAAAAAAACTTGTAATAAAAATATAGGACGAAAGTAAAAAAAAAATACAAAGAATAAAAGGAGTGAAGAGAAAATTAAAAAAAGGAAGTAGAATTTTGAAACATTTTATGTAAGTGTCAATTATGGCGAAGCTCTGAAATTAGACAAAATAGAAGTCTTGCACTGAGAAAGAATGTCGACCAAATGAGACCCATTTCATGCTTTTAAAGGCAAACCCTTTCGTGTATATATTGAGCAACTGGAATTCTTCAAAGTCAGAATGTTAAAATTATGTTTCCATTAACATGAAATAAGAGAGCAGGCAGTCTCGAGGCCTGTTCATTTCAATTGGTCTTAGACGAACAAGTAATGAATACACAGATGTTGACTTTGGAGAAAAGTCGAAGAGCTTCTCCTGCGAATTCATTCGTAAGACAAGCTCTTCAACTTCAACAAAGATCGTTCATTCAAAACTGGAAAGATTTCGGATTCTGAAAGAAAGTTTCAAAATTACAATCTTCAGTCGAAAGATCACGTGTCGATTTTTTTTCATTTTCTTTTAGCAAGCTTCGATGTGCCATCTTTTGCAATCGTTAGAATGGCAAAAGATATCGTTCCAAAGGTCACGCTAAAGAGGAAAGGCAAGAGAATAGGTTCCTCTCTTCATCAGAGTCTGACACCGAACATCAACCCCATCTGATTTTTTCCCTAAGGATGTAAAATATGTAAAAACTGTTGATTTCAAAGACGTCAGCAGACATCGTTGAACTTGAAGATTGCATAAGAAGCATAGTGGTCACTTGAAACCAAAGATGTTTGGAGTGAGATGAATAGAGTTGAGGCAGCATTTTTGAGTTCTGTTAATGTCTCATTTATCCATGTTTAACTACGCGAATGGGAACACTTTGAGCTTTGCCATTTTAACACCATAAATTTCCTGTTTTTTCTGCGCCTCACGTTAGAGTTATTAATGCTTCAAGTCGCACATATTAAAAATGATGGAGGAATACTTTGCTCGAAGAGGAAAATACAAATGGGGAGGTCCCTCAGTTAAAATATTTTCACATATATATACATTTTTAAAACAAAAAGTGGCTGCAGTCTTAGTTTTGGCAAAAAAAGTTCGGAAAACCCAAGTGATGTCCTTTTATGAACAGAAGATAAGTCGATTTTCTAACAATATCATAGCGCCTTTTACATGGAAAGCCAGAACTATGGGGCGGGGGTGGCTCAGTCGGTAGAGCGCCAGGCTCGTAATCTGTAGTTCCCAGGTTCGAGTCCCAGCTGGGTCAACGTTGAGATTTATCTCCGCAAAATTCCCCGCCCTGCTCACGGTCAGTAGGGGACACCGATGGGCTTGGAAAGGCCACCGTCCGTCGGATGGGACGTAAAGCCGTGGCCCCGTGTATGGGAGAGACATACCCTGTGCACGTTAAAGAACACGCTGGATGGCCTTGACGGGAGGCTACCATCTGTCTCCCAACAGCTGTTCCAGTGAGTCCCCTCCCCCAACCTTCTCTGAGCCTTCGGGGTCCATGTGACCTGGCCATTTAGCCCATGGTGTGCAAAAAAGTGCCGCTCAGAGGTAAAACAACCCAACCCAACAGCTGTTCCAGTGGGTCCCCTCCCTCAACCTTCTCTGAGCCTTCGGGGTCCATGTGACCTGGCCATTTAGCCCATGGTGTGCAAAAAAGTGCTGCTCAGTGGTAAAACAACCCAACCCATGCCAGAACTATTTATGAATAGCGCTCTTGGATACTGATCTAAGGGACCTGGGTTCGAGTCCCGGATAAGGCATGGATGTTCGTGTTGTTTTTCTGCTGCGATCCTGCCATCCTCACAGACCTTCTACTATGGCATATTAACTGACAGGCTCCTGTCAGACCTCTGTGGCAAGCAGCTACTTGAGGAGGTATTTATTTATTTATATACATTACATAAATACTTCTAATATTCTTAAATCTAAACGCCCATTTCCAGGGCCGGACTTTGATTTTCTGAGGCCCTAAACTATACCAATTTAAGTTTCCCCAAAAATTCAATA
The DNA here is from genome assembly GCA_038380435.1 of Ryuthela nishihirai. Taxonomy (NCBI): domain Eukaryota; kingdom Metazoa; phylum Arthropoda; class Arachnida; order Araneae; family Heptathelidae; genus Ryuthela; species Ryuthela nishihirai. The sequence continues at coordinate 58,721,405 of JAWZYU010000021.1, forward strand.
GTTGAAATACATACTGAAAGGGTTCGATCAAGTTAGGACGAGGGTAGGGGGGGAAGCCATGAGCGCTATTGTGACAGACCTCTTCGTCTAGCAAGGAACATCGGAGCCAGTTCCGTTGTGGGCAGGGGACGAGAAATATGCCTAAGGCATTCTGCGTTCGAGAATTTTAAGTCGTACGCAGAAGATATGGACATAACCCATTGGCCGACAGACCCTTTCATGCCCAGTAGGCATTACATGACCGCACTCGGCGGGAGTTTCAAGGCAGAGAGAGAGAGAGTTGGCTTGACTCATGTAGGGGACGTCGTGAAGACGCCGCCCTATTAACATTTCTCCTTTGTGTCGGTGTTGGCTTGGCCTTGCAAGTAGGATTGGGAATCCTGCTATCTCGTTGGAGTGATTTGCCAGGCGGCAGTCGCTGCACTTTGGGATTATATTTGCTTGTGCGTTGTATTGCTGCTGGAGTGCAAATAAATGTAGATATGTAAATAATATACATGTGAGATCGGTTATTTAAGAGTACGAGTAGCGCCATCTTGACATAATTATTAGCGAAAGTACCCAGAGGTAAAAGCTCGCACATACAAGGAAGAACGAACCGTTACACATACCTTTTTTTTATTCTGCTTGAAGGGAACATTAAAGAACAAACACAACTGATGTGGTGAACACGCTGCTGTAGCATTAGTAATCTAAGAGCAACAGTATTTACACAAAAGATTAATCTAACTATTAAAATTTTCGTGACCCAGTAAAACTCATAATGAGAACCTTCCTATATTCTGAAGCCCTAAGCTGCAACTTAGTTAGCTGATGCGTAAGTCCGGCCTTGTCCTCTTCTGATAATTGAAGAACTTTCTGAATTTTCCACTTCGGCTTAAAAGATGAAGTGGATTACTTCGTGTGATCATTCCCAGAGTTAAAAGTGGAAGGATGTGAATAAGAAATAAATCTAAAAAATAGAGAAAAGTCAAGAGCCATAAAATTAAAAAAAAAATGTTTCGAAAAATATAAGACTTTAATGTTTCATTGTTAAGTAATATCAGTTGCTTAAATTTACAAATGCTTTTCGACCTTCAGGGAACTACATTCTCTGGAGTTGCACTATGGGAATTTATGAAGACGTTCCCAGAGACAATTCTTCTGAGAGAGCTCTGAACAATGCCTAGCAACCAGTCTCTGCAAATTCCAGTAGCGCTCCTCAAGGCAATGCAGTTACTGAAGACGGACACAGAGAGGCAGAAAAGCCTTACGATAATTCACGTGAGGAAATACATGTCTTTTGTAAACTTAAGAAACTGATATTTCTTTAATGTTTCTCTAAAGAAATAAGACAATGAACAAAATATCCACGTTCTCAAACGCTCCCCTGAATTGAATGAGGATTCTCATTAGCAAAAGATAGACTCGATTGGCAAGAAGTGGTTCTATTGTGCAGCTTGATGTGCTCCGAGGATGACTCTTGGGATAACAGCCTCGAATGAATTCCCCTCTGAACGATGACTTCCATTTACGTCTCTTCTGTGGCGGTGAGCGTTAAATTTCATGATGCTGATTCTAAAGCGGAAATCTTCTCAAATCATCCTTTTCAAGCGATGATGATCTCAGTCGAGTCTTCATTTCGACTGACACTGTCGCCAGTTTTGAAACCGATGAAGAAAATGCAAAACATTTTCCGTTTGACTTCGACCCTCGTCTCCGAAATGAAACCCATCTGCGACTTCGCCCAGCTGGATCGCGAGCGCTTACTTCGAGAGATAGCGAAGATATGCGATTCGAATCTTGTCGTCCGAAGAAGACGACACCTCATTATCTCCCTGGTGGCCGATAGTGATCGGTGATGATTCCCTCGCTCCACCCCTTCCGCTCCCAACGCATTTGGCTCTTGTCCAAATCAATGAGCACTTCCCAAGCGTGACCTCCACAATCAGAATCTGACCGGAGAAATCGTTTTTTGATTGGATTAGTACTCTCGATCTTTCCTGGAACGCAAGACCAGAATGAGGCCAGACATCTCGTATCACCTCTGGCTTAGAGCAGGCGCAGCTAATGAAATAATCGCCAGAGTTAATTTCTGCGGAACTGTAGAGAGAGAGAAATTAAGGGGGGGGGGGGGGGGGAGAAGGCAGTGATTCGAAACGATGAGCTAGCTCTTCCCTGTGTCGCTTGCTTTCCCGAGTGCTTGATTTGAAGTCGGAGATTGAAATTTCAAGCTCTCCGAGTCAAATAAGAAAACGATTCAAGAAAATTTCGGATTGTAGAGACAGACACTTGAGCAATGCAAGCTAGGACAACAGAATTGGAATTCATCTCACGAACCCACCTACTTCACCAATCCCCAAACAGCCATGACCTACGCGAGTCTCCATGAACGCTAGGTCTCCCCTTTTCCTGAGGTTTTTGAGCACACTATTCAAAACCTTATTCACTAATCTGCAGTTATACATACGGGTAACCTGATCAAACCAATGCAGTCTCTCTCTGCAAAATATGCTGCTGAAATGAGTTTTCCGGCATCTTCCTTCTAACCTCATCATTACTTACGAAGTCAAACCACCTAATTCACAAGACACTCATCAGGGGCGGTCATAGCTTTGAGGGAATCATCGAGGGGTGCATGGGAGATTTTGTACTCCAGATATGACACTCTTAACTTTACTAATGGATTATTATGGCTGCACAATATTGTGGCATCTAGAACCTTAACAAAGCCTTATATTTATTTAGCTAGTAGATATTTTTATGCTATTCAAAGAGATCTCATCTCAAAGTTTTGAGACCATTAGTTCTTTAAAAAATTTGATTAATAAATAAGAATTTTAAAAATTTATTTATTAATGTCAAAATTTGTATTATCAATTATATTCTTTTATAAAAATCTAACTTTGTCTTAGTTTGAAATATATGTTTCATTGAATTATATTAATCTAAAATTGAATGCACATGCGAGTATGAACTCTTGTAGATCTGGTGTATTATTATGCATTGTATAAAGTTAATAAAGATCTATTTGGCAGCAGAGATCTTTTGCAACAGCTTCTCATTTGGTCTCTGAGATGCGAGACTGTTAGAGGATTTACTTCCTAAAAACAAAATGACTGCCAAACCTTGGACCCCTAATTCCTTCAGGAACGAAAAATGGTCGAAAGAGAAAAACACTCTCAACTCTCTTGTAGCAGGCCACGGTCCTCTCCTTAAGATCGGCACTAAGAGACTGGGGAAGTATCGAGAATCAAAGGCATCAAAAATTCCCTCTTGTTTACAAATCGTCCACGTTTAACTACCATAACTAACCCTAGAAAGAACCAAACTATTATACAGTCTAATTTTATTCTTAGGTGTACACGCCTATTTCTCCACACTCTCCATAGATACTTGAAAGTTTCAGCAGCAATCCCTTTTCGTCTGTTTACCTCGTATCATATCATCAGTATCAGTTGCACAACTTCCGAGATAATTAAAGACACTTTCTCAAGTCTCAGTCAGCCCAGTGGGTATAAAAAGTCAGGACCAAGATCCTGCGAAGTTGAAGACCTAGTGTTTCAAAACTGAAAATTTCCGCGAAATTGCAGTAATATTTTAAGAAGTGATGCAAAATTGTCATTTTGTTTCTGCTTGATGGAACCGTGAACCGGAGATAACGAACTTATTGCATTAAACAATTCTGTTGATAATGCAATTACTTACTGATTGCTCTATGAATGGCCAGGATTAGTTGCAGAAATGCTTCGAATGCATCATCTCTTGAGATGTTGACTTCTTTTATCACCGCAAGCAGCGAGTTTCACTTTACAGACGATCATAAACAACTCAACTGGAATCTTGTGTCTCTCTCTGTCTGCTCTCATTTCAAGAAGTTGGATGAATTTAAAAACGTTTAAAGAATCGCCTTTTACCTATTATAAGATGGGATAATGATCTATCTAAATAAGAGGGAACACTCTACTCGTTTTCCTTAGAATTCGGAAAATTCGTAATAGAAGGGTACTTCAATGGTTTCAAAATGGAAACGGACTCTTTGGGCACCTTCAGCTGTAGAGTTGCACGTGCAATCTATAACGGAGATAGCCGTCTCTAAGAAACACAATGTTTGCAATTTGCTACTGATCTCATTGCTTACGATTATGGGATTGTTTGTTTAAATTCGTAAGGAAAAATACTGCAGTTGATTGAAATGAATATTAATTTTATCAAAATAAAGTTTATTTTACACAAAGATTATATAGATTATCACTGATACCAAGAATTATGACAAATTAGGATTTATTAAGGAGAAAATAAACAAGCAAACTAGTCCCTATGACTACATAACAGAATCACCTTCGGGGGAGGGGGGGCAGGGCGTATGAACGTGCTTTTCGGTGGGAAGAGTATCACCCTGTATAGGATGCGGTTCTCTTCACCATTTACTTTTATAATGCCATTTTATTCAGCTTCTGATAATATATGCAAAATATTGGTCATATCCACAAAATTTTCTGAGTTGCTCTAAGCCACAGACGCACCCTTTAAACTTTGCGAGCAATGGCTTCTTCATTTCTCTTCAGAAAAGGGAATTTGAGTCAGGATTTCAGAAAGGGACGAAAGGATAATCTTATTAATCCGCCAAGATTATTGCTATTGGTTTATTCTTCCCAGGCACGACTGCTTCCAGTTACACTGAAACGAGACAGCAAATTCCAAAATAATTCCTTTTCCACTAACTCAAACGATGTCATTTCAGAGTTCCTCTGAATCAGGCGGCTTTTAATGCAACTGAATTCGCCATTCTTGCGGCAGCAACATGCGAAAACGTTTGGCAATGAGTTGTTAAAGATTCGTTTTCCAGCGATGAAGATTGTTTTTCCTTTTTTGTCGTAAGGCAATGATGACAAGAGAAATAAACGAGATGATGAGAAGACTGTCTGGAAATGAATAACGAAACAAACAATGAGCGATGTTTCTTTCGTCTGTGAGCGATTAGCCCTCGACCTTCAAATGACCTCTCCGACGTCTGAGCTATTCGTGACGCTTCCACAACAAAAGAGGTTTGAAGTCTCTCCTACCTAGGATTGGCCCTCTGCCAGATAAATGAAACATTTCAACGAATGCAATTAACGCATCGTCTATTTTTGGCCGATTCTCAATCGCCACCAACCTGCTCGTAAAGCAATCGGGTATCAGAGGACAGTTGGTCGACTCGGCTGCAAACATTTATCTGAAACGATACGAAACGTCATTAAGCGTGGGGTGGGGATCATTTGTCTCCCGGGGGGAGCGGCTTAATGTGACGTAAGCGTCGATCCGTGACGTATTGTCGTTAAGCAAACTCTGCTTTGTGTAAGGACGACTGCATGCTCGTTATTGCTACAGGGAACGTGCCCCAGAGATGGAATGGATGTTCTGGGTGTCACTTCAGACTCCGCGAAACCCACGTGGCTTCATTTCATGGTCACGGTTTTGATGATAAAAAACGATTTTCTTCCATAATACAGAAAACATCCGTTTCAGAGGAGAAATCACCAAAAAATTATTGAAACAATATTTCGTTCTTCCTGGGTTGCCGAACTCAGCGACAAAAACAATTTTTGATCTCCACCAGACATGCGAGACCTTTTCCTGAAATCTCCCCCACACTTCTCACTATGGGTGAAGCTAGCATTTCTAAATGCACATCCGAAAAATGAAGAAATACGGATGGGCTTGCTTAATAAGACCTTTGAATAGGGGAGGGAAAGAATGATTGAAAGGGAATCGTAACTCCTGATGCTTCTACTCCGTTGATGGCTGTCTATGTCGCCCATCTTGATATCATCCTCCCAACACCAATCGCTGAAATATTTCACTTTCTGAAATGATTTGGGAAAAACGCAGTTTTAAAAATTGGGCAGAGCTCCCGAAGTTCAGACTCATCAGCGTCTTTAGTTAAAGTTCAGACTCATCAGCGTCTTTAGTTAAAGTTCAGACTCATCAGCGTCTTTAGTATTGTCTTCAGGAGTTTACTTGTTTAGAAATAATTCGAACCTGCACGAGCCGGAAGTTATTGAGCTAGAGTTCTGCGAGGCTCGAACTCTAATGAACCAAATCGAGGCTCGATTTGATGGAAAAAGTTCTCTGACGCATCATATGATGTAGATATAGAATTGCATGTCGCTAATTATTTTTTCATTCTTATATTATTAATTACAATCCTTTTATGGCAAAATTAAAATGTTGATGCTCTTTGGAACGAAAAATATTAGAAATATTTTAATAGTAGAAGCCGAAAGTTCGTAACATTATAAACGTAAAGAGCCATTCATTTATTAAAGATAAAAATGGGCATAAATTAAAATCCTCATGGAACCTATTTTTATTTGCTAAAGACTGATTAAAATGTTGAAATCATAAATAAAAAATTTATACTTTAACTTATATTTTTCCCAATTTCAAAAAATATTATAATTATTCTGATCCCGAGTCCTAACTTATTTCCAGTATATGTGTGTGTGTGTCCGATTAATTATTTTGTCCCGCAAAGTCAGCAGCGGACTTGCTGAATATATTCGTCTCATAAGAACGTTGCCTATTCGTAGCAAGCAGTCCACTTCATTCGGATTTTCTCCATAAAACGCCGAGTAGGAGCTTGTCAAAATCTAAACCAATTTATTCCGAACTCTGTGCATTACTGAAAGAGGGAATTGCTTGTGAATTGGAACCACCGCCGCCGTAGTTTCAAATGAAATGCAACAGATAATACTTTTAATCAATTTTCCGCACGTGACAACTACATGGTTTTTTTGGACTGCGTTCTTTGTCTGACATCAATAAGAACAATAGTATGTTGTTTTTGCTCATTTTACAAACGATTCTTGCACCTTTCAACGCAGAAGCATCGAAACTGTATTTTGAAAGCATTCCTCGTCGAGCAGCTGCTTGCCACAGGTCTGACGTTACAACATCAGGAAAACAAAGTCGGCAGGCCTTTAGCCTGGCAAAATGGATCTCAGAGAGACAACACACAGCCCAGTTTTAGAGAAAAAAAGGAGGAATAAAATCATATGATAGGTTTTTAGCTAAGTGTACACTACAACTCCACTATATACCTTTCCAAAAATTGATAACTGTTATGGAAGAAATTACAGAATCTGTTTTCAACGTATTCTGATTTCATTTAATAAGATAGTAAATCTTTAAATTTAGATATTACCGAGAAAAAAATGGACTAACTTTATGCTATATATTCTTTCAAAGAACGAATAGGCCAACTCCGGTAGAATTAGAAATAAAATTCCACAATTTAATTTCTTTTTCAATTTATATTTCTTTCTCGATATTTTAAAGATTCAATTGCCAAATTCAATCTTTAAAATTGTTAAAGATGTTTTCAATAGGAAATTTATTCTGAGCTTTTTTTGCGAAGATGGTTATTTTGAATAATCTGTATTTTGGTATTAATCGGTTTAACTTTTGATAAGCCGAAATGCTGCTGCCTATTGGAAGACTTCAATGGCCAATGAGCAGCCACAGAATGCATCGAAACAATTGTCCTCGTCTCCAGATGATCCCTTTTGAAGAATATATTCTCCAATTCTTAGCTTTCTTTTCCCAGGAAACGAAAAGCTCACAGATTACGATGTTATTTCCCAATGCACTTCTTGCATGTTTTATTGATCGAAAAAACTGCTCCCTCTTTTAGTTGAGCGACTAAGAGAGATCTTTGCTAGTGGCCGGCAAATTTTAATTTAAGATCGCATGTTGCTCGCATTACCACCCCGGTTATGAGATAAAATCGCTCTTCCGCCTCTAACTTGTCGAAGCTCGGCGTGTGCCACTTTCATCTAAAAGGTAAAAAAAAACTCGGCTGGTGTGCTTCAGATTGTTTCTCCCAAATGTTCTTCCAAAATTTGCTTCTTCCATGCCCATAAAGCAGCAGTTAGGGAACCTAAATAAAGGATAAAGCACGAGGGTGCATTGTTCCGTTCACGAGATAAGGTCTGCAACAATTTCGCACCTCCTCCCCCCCCACAACACACACACCTTTCCTTTCCTTTCACTTTCGGTGTTGCTCTTTCTGCTTGGACGGCTGCCAGATTTGTGTTCCCTCCACTACCAAATTTCCATTCCGAAAATTTCCTAGTAGTTGCATGTGAAGAATATTTTTAAGCAAAATGCAGCTACAACAAGAAACGCGATTCTTATTCTTATTTCTTTATCGCTGTGCCCATTCGAAGCATTTATTTTCGCATCCCGTTATGGTCGCGGGGTTCGATGCTACTTCATGATTTATTTTTCGCTAAAACTGTTATTCCATCCCTTTTTCTTTTGCAAGCATCGTCATTTCGAAGTGTTTGGATGGGTCGCTTTTTAATTCCTTTGTTCCCCATTTCTCTTGCTGCACAACGGATAACAATTGCAGAGCTCAGAGCATACTTTGGAAAGGATTCGCGCTGAACAGCTCTTAGGGAAAGAGATCGAATCCAAAGGAGGCTTTCACACCTTTCAAATTCATCAAAACACTTTGCCCTCCTCTAATTATATCAATCCAATTTATCAAAACCAGTCCCAATTAAAGGAGGGGGAGATGGGTCATTGATCCCAGGCCCCTTAACTATTTGGGAAAAAATGTAAATAATATGTATATTGTAAAACAATGTAAATCGTTATTAGTATATAATTTAAAAATTCTTTTAATGAAATACAAATAATCGGATTTTTTAGAGTAAATCATCAACAATTATGTCCCTCATTTTAGCCCCCCCCCCCCTCCCTAAAAGAGCAAAAAGGTTAACGAATCACATGTTAAATAAAAACTTATGATGTGCAGAACAAATTAAGGATTCCTACGAATCTGGGAAAAGATTGGCATTTTAATGTTAAAGTCCCCTGCGTTGTTATCAGTAAAAAAAACTGAAATAAAAAAACTTCTCATGTATGACCTCAACTGTAAAAAAATAAAGCAAAACGTATTAAACTGAAAGGACGATAGAGCGTCAAACGATGGTTTCTTTTACGATTGGAAAAAATTGGTGGCGCCCTATCTTCCTTTAAAATGTGTATGTTAATTAATTGACCAGGCAACCTCATCATTGGAATTAGGTTTTACTTTTACTCATTTGTTTTTAAAGGTACATATAGGAAGATAAGAATTTGATTTTCTGTTAGCAGTTAGAATCCATTGAAAAGAGAAATTCTGCTGATCAGTCCTCCGATTTCAGCAGTTGGACTTCGCAATCGATACGTCTGCAAGACCCCACGTCATCAGTTGCATAACATTTTTAATTGCTCTGTGCTAAATGAGGTCCCATAATGAACAAAAAAAATACTCAACACCAAGAACCTTTCGAAGGAGTGTATCGGAGAGACTGGCCAGTTGGGTAACCCTTCCCCCCCCCCCCTCCTTCCTCACAAAATTGTAATTAGAAAAATGTGAAATACTGATTTCGGAAATGATTTTTTTCTGCAATTTACTTTTTTTAATGCATTTATCACATTTTTATATTCAATTACATTACCAGTAATAAAATAAGATTATTGCCACTAATATGTTTTTTCTTTCCATTTTTATCTCTCCTCTTCCCGAAATTTCTTTAGTCCCATCCTCCTCCTCCTCCTCCGAAAACTTCTCTTTTTACCTTCTGAGAGGCGAACGATTTCAGAATATTGTGAATAACTGATCTCACGAAAATGGTGACGATTGTAATGAAGTTGACTCTGCATCGATACAGAATAAATTGGGTTGAGAAGTTCTATTTCTACGCGGTGCTTTTAATGACACAATGTGCTAAATGGCAGAGTCACGAGGACCCAAAGGCTCTGAGAAGATGAAGAAAGATAGGAAGAAGAAGATCAGGGAACTTTTGGAAATTCTCTATGAAGGATTGACTTTTTATTAGGTGACTGGAATTAAAGAAAAGAGTCTGGGAACATCTAAAAAATTAACTTTTCATGAAAGTATTATGTTAAAAAAGCAACACAATCTTTTTTTTCATTTAGAACAAATCTTAAGCATTATTGCATTAAATAACAACCTTAATATCCAGTAGCACAAAATAAAACTAATACCCTAAGTTAATTTAAAAAGAATCACTATTATTATGTGCATTTTTCCTAAGAATGGTTTTTCTGTAAATGTTTTCATTTTCGGCAAGTTTTACTCTAAAGATTTCCCAAGAGAGACGAAAATGACTTGCAGCAAAGCCTTCATGGCGTTCACCATGACATATGATTTCTTATCCTTTCTTATTAAATTTATGTTTGAAAAGAAAATCTTTCGACTAGATGGAAAGAGAAAATCCGCTCCAGCAGTTTCGTTCACGTGCTGAGAAAGTGGCGGCAGAACGATGCCAGTTGCTGCACCGTTGCCAGATCTCTCACATTCGCAAAGCCGTTCGAGGTTCTAAACCCCGTCCAATTGCAGGTTAGGACTCGTTTTTTATATCCAATACAGGGTTACACAGGGAGAACCTGTGTTCCAAATTTGGGACTTATCGGTATTGTATCTGGAGAACTACAGGGAGCCAAATGCGATTGAAACACAGATAAAGATAACGCCTTGTGTAGCAATTAAGCCACTGCACCCATTAGGCACGCGATGGTGTCAGAAAGTAGAAGAGGATCTGGAAAGTAGAAGAAATCTGCTGATGTCCTCACGGATACCACTTTCATTACGATAACCATTCTAGGTTCGGTTCTTCAGTCACCTGCATTGCGACCGAAATTTTTTATAACAGGGTTGTCACTACTATTAATAAAGATCTACTCAAACCTTACGGTCAATCTAATACAAAAAATATCCCAAACCGAATTCCGGGAACAATTCGTCGGAGACAGAGCCCTTAATGCAGGGACATAGGATCACCCTAAAGAAAGACGATCCATGAAAAATCCTCCGTTCAAGGCCATTCAGGGTATTCTTTACCGTGCAGAGGGTTTTACAACTGTACACGGGTCAAATATCCTATCCGATAGAGGGCGGCATTTTCGAGAGCAGAACGAGAGTTAGCAGAGAAAATCCTGCATGCAGATACAGCCGAGGCTCGGGTTCGTCAGCTGACGACTGCTGCACGCTATCAATTGAGGCAATCATCCCTCCATCATCAGAACATCCAACAGAGAATCAACACGATGCAGACTCTGAAAATGCCTGCTGACGCAATTGAAGAGGAAGGATCAACCCCCTACCAGAAAGATAATACTCTTAGCGAAAATATCGTTTCAAGGGTTCCTTTGAAGAACAAGATGTCAGAAAGTCAAAATATTTCACCTAATGCAGATTACTTTAAATAACGGATTACTTCAACCGTATATTCTGACTTATTACAACCGAAGCATTAACTGAATAATAAAAATTTACATTGCACCTTCAACTTAAGCATAAAACTGTTAAAAATATAATAACTGCAACTTTTACCTAGAAAATGGGAGCAATACTTTCTGAATATAATTTTTGCTACAAATTAAATGTGGGCTTTCTATATGAAGTTAATTTATTCTACTTTAAAATCTATTTTAAAGGTCAAATTTGTATCATTTCATTCATTGCAATCGGTGTTACAGCGATTTTAGGCAAGTAGTCTTGAGGGCTTCATCTCAACAAGAATATTTCAATATTAACATCACTGTTTCAATTTAAAGTGGAAAGAAAGAAATCTGCTTTTCATTTCTGCCTCGATTTCCCTTCAATGTTTAGGAAACAGTTATCACTTTAAACGAGTGGCTTAATAGACGGAATTTTTCGAAGGATTCGACTCCCAGAAGTCGGCTGCTCTAATTCATTGAATACTGTTATAAATAAAAGTGTAACTTATTTAAAAGAGTTGCAAATATCTGAGGGTTTCAATTTTAATAGACGAAGATATTCATTTTCTCACATGAATAATGTACACACTATAAGATTTCCTACTCCAAATGCAGAGACGAATTCTCTCATTCAAATGCAATTTTCGTAAGCTATCGTTAGGAGATAATGTTGTCCTTTTGAAAGATGAAGTTTCAATATCTCGAGATCCGATTCTTTTCATCTGGAAATTTCATCAATTGTACAGGAAGAGAAAAAAAGTTTATTCCAGCATTTAAAGGGTTTTTCTGTTGCCATTTTCGCTGATTCGTTATTCCTGATACTATCCGATTCTCTTCATCTGCAATTGGTCTTCAGACAAAAAAAAATGCTCTGCAGACTCAGCTTGCGATGCAACCATTTCTTTTAATGACTGAAGAATCGAATCAGAAAAATGATCCAACTCCTTACGAGTTTCACCGTGCTAGCTAATTGAGTCCGACATAACGGAAGGTCATTCTGTTGGTAATCACGACTACCATAATAAGCGTCCTGCGAAAGCAGAAGACTGGAAACGCAATCTACACATAAACAGCGAATAAAAAATAATATTTATCTTCCTTGTTGCGTTACTGAAAAATAATGTACTTGGGAAAAGGAAACGCTCTTTGGAAACTGACAGAAGGTCGGAAACGAATGTTGAGCGGTTATTCTTATCTTAGTTGAATTCAAAAGCTCCGCGGGGGGGGGAGGCGAACCTTTGAAAGAAATGCATGGAGGATTTCTTGCAGTTGAGCGTTACGTGTCCATTACAGTGATGGACCAAGGACGAGCTCTGCTAGCGTGCAACAGAACTTTTGCTGCAAAAGATGATTTTTTTTGTTTTCTTTGCTGCAGTTGCGTGATCCAATCCTCACAGCAGTCATTTGCCTTCTTCGTTTCTTTCGCTCTTCTTGGCTGCAAGAGATTTCTTCTGCTGAAACAAGATACAAATTCCTACATAAGGGCTTTTCTATAACTGACTACAAGGGCAAATACTTCTACGGAGTTTTTGAAATCATCACGCCATTCTTCTCCATTTTGTTCCCTGGAAATTGTCCTTCTGCAGTTACTTGGATTGAGTTCTTTTACCTTTGAGCGCCACTTTTTTTGCACACAATAGGCTAAATGACCAGGTCACAAGGACCTCGATGTCTCAGAGAAGGTTGGGGGAGGGGACCCACTGGACAACTGTTGGGAGACATATGGTAGCCAGTCGTCAAGGCCATCCAGTGTGTTCTTTAATGTGCACAGAGTATGGCTCTACGGCACAGAGCGCTGCGGATCCCATCCGACGGACGGTGACCTTTCCAAGCCTCTTCGCCCTGCCCGCAGCCATACTGACCGTAGGCAGGGCGAGGAGTTTTGCGGAGATAAATCTCAACGCTGGCCCAACTGGGACTCGAACCTGGGAACTGCAGATTACGAACCTGGTGCGCTACCGACTCAACTACCCCACCCCTCTGCAGTTATCTGAGAAGAATGCTTTATGGGCGATAGATTTCCACAATCTGATGAAATAATGGAACGAAAAAGATCATCAACGAGAAATCAATTACAAGACCTCGTGTAAATGTGATAAAATCAAGTTTTAATTACATTTTGTCATGAACAGTGTAATATGACTTTTCCCTTTGCAATAGTTTAGTAATACACCGCCTGCCAAATAATAGATTCACTATTTAATGTAGCTGAAATCCAAAGCACAGGTTATCAAAGGGGAAAGGTCACGTGATTCCCCAGCTGTCTGAAATAGAATTAGCAGAGATCCGCTGGCCAACAACTCGAAATGAAATGGGAAAGACATAACTGATTTCCATGACAGATATTATTGTTGATAGTGGACGGATTAATGCAACCATGATCAAAAGTATGGAGAGCATTGAAGTGTCGAAGGCTATCGCCTGTGAAGGGCAAACAAGAATGATTAACAGATAAAGGTCTCGGCGTCTGGCAGCAGGAATTCTGGCAGACGTCTGATATTAAAAGCCATAAAGCATTGCGGAGGCACGTGAGGTGAAATCGACGTTCAACTGCATACCCAAAGACCACTGGTTTCAGCAGAGACCGAAATCAGCCCACATTAACTCGAAAAATAAGTAGGGATTTTTCACTCGTTTTTACTGTTTTCATCTGCAAGAATTCGCATTTTTCAAGTATAACATGCATCTGTTTTAGTAACATAATATTTAAAAGACTGGGATGATTTAATTACTTGCACAAAGAATAGTCCGACTGTCACCGCAAAAATTCCAGAGAGCAAAATACAGTGTATGGTTGCCATGGAAACTAGCCAGTTTACTTCCTCTTCGAGGAAGTTCGCGGGAAGCTTCATCAAAGGTTAATGACCATTTTGGGTGATTAACAACGGTAATTAGCATCTGTCGTGATGAACTCCTCAACGAGCAACTAAAGGGGTCCGTTTCCATGACACCAGTCTCATTGTTATCAAGGGTTTTCCTTCTGGCCGTCGGACTAACCTTAAAGATCAGATAATGATTAGCTTGAAATTTGAAAATTAAAATCATAAATATATATATAATATAATCCTGTCCAGTTTGTGGTTAGCGCTCCTAACTACTAAGCCCAGCTGGCGTGTCCTTTTGTAAGTGTTTATATGTTGTATGAGAAACCGGGACAAGCTTCATAAAGCTTCTAGGTTATCCCTGTCCTAGGTGTAAGAGGGGAGCTTCTTCCCTTTAAAAAAATGTTCGAATAGTAACGCGGCCTACAATTTAGAATTTTTGTTTATATCCGGGTATAATTTATGTACAAATTGGCCCCGGCGCTTAATGTACCATATACGACATATGGAGTCAGATTGAACAGGGAAGATTTGTATAGGAAGGATACATACAGAGAGATGTGTTTTAGCTCATTACATAACGCATAGCACCGACCCAAAAGAAATGAATTTCGTCTGACATTTGAAGGTTGGTGGGTGACGTCAGCCAAATTCATGCTCTGTGGGACAGTCACGCGGATTCTGGTGCGTCTGGCATCCCTCTCTGAGGCGCGACCAATAGTTACAAATTTTGCGCTTTTACCCGACTACAAACACAGCCTATTTATCTAGGCCCTGGGGTTTAATATGTCATACGATACATAAAAAAAATTACGAGGCCTTGATTTCGACTTGGTGCTGAGTTAATATGAAATGCGCAAATACTTTCAAAATGTACGGTATTTGTTTAATGTACAACCTTTATCCGGAAAGTTCCAAGACTGATGATATAAACACGAATACACACTCTGGTGTTAAGCATCTGTTTCGAAATAGTTTCCTCCTTCCTCAATGCCCCGATTCCAGCGTTTCTGGAGGTCTTTGAAGCAGTCCTGGAAAGCACTTTCTCGAATGCTACGGAGCTGTTCTGTCAAGGCTGTCTCGGTGGCCTGAAGGTCAGCCTGGCGGCATTTCACCTGTGGCACAAATTCCTTCTGCACTATACCTCTGCAGACGAAAAAAGCAAACAAACATTGTTTTAGTTTTCGAACAGAAAACATAATGTTCACTCTTTGCTCGTGCATTGGCGCTGCTCAACTGCCCGTGGCAACGTCTCACATAACGTAATCGAGAGCGTTGCAGGGAGTAGCGATATAGGTCTAAACATGTCAAAACTTGAGCAGCAGTAAGGGAATACTCCTACTTGGCTGCTGCAGAAACAGAACTGCACGATTATTTCTCGTTGGTCTGCAGTAAATTCAGTATCGGAATTTTATGGACATACGTTTTGATTCGTATAAAATTCAAATACAACCTAACATATTATCCTGATTTTTTTTTTCCAGCGTAGCTACAACTAAGTCGAGTCCTTTTCTTCTTTTAAAACAAAATCGAGAGTCAGAACGAATACTAAGTTTCTTGATTATGTCTGCTCTGTTTTCGTTTCGAGGTTCCTTCTGTTGCGAGTATTATTAGTCCCCTCCACTTGAAATTTGTGAAATCCCCCCCCCCAATTAACCAAATTATCATTTCATTTGTGACCGCTACTGTACATCTTATCTTACCTTTGTTGGGATCCAAATGAACCGCCAAGGGAAAAGGCTCTCTTATTTGAGTGTGACGTCATTTCTGGTAACGCGAGGCGTGGAGCTCTCTCTCTTTCAGTTTATGGCGCGCAGCAGCAGATCCGCAGAGAGAATCCCTGCACGCACTTCCATCAAAGTCAAATTCCGCGCAACCCCCGTTATGCCACACAATGGAGTCGTTTAGATATGGACCTCGGAAGCAATTGGAAGCTCTGCGTTTGGCAGCAGAATATCTGAAATGCCCGCCATCAGTTCCCATTGTGCCATTTTTAATATCTCGCCAACGCACGAATTGTTTCCGAGGCTCTGCTGCAGCCACCTATCAGACGAAACCAACTCACGTCTGCCGTTGCCAAACCTTCACTACACAAGTTTCACTGTTGCTGCGGTAAAATTTGTTCGGCCTCCGATTTTCCACGTTCAGTTTAAATGGAGATTTCTTTCACAATTCTGCTCACATATTTCTGGCTGTTCTTGTTTTTGCTTCCAATTAGATTTAAAATTCTCAAGAATTAAAACTACATTGCCATATTCAAAAAGTAGTAAGAAAGCGACATCCCCAAACAGAATCCTCAAATGCCAATAAGGTTATGTTGATCCAACTAGACCAATGTTTCCCAAAGTGGGCGATACCGTCCCTAGGGGGCGCTGGAACGATCCAGGGGGTCGGTAGTAGCCTCGGGTGCAATTGGGGGGCGGTGGAAGCATAAAGAACGAAACGAAGATTTGAAAAACCGTTCGTACATGTTTCATTTGTGTAACATAGAGTTAAAGTCGTAGTGATTACTTTATTTTCCAAATAAACACATAAAATTATCCTTCGTTATCTTAATTTTCCGTGTGTAATGCGAATGTTACTATGGTTGATTTTAATAAATAATTTTATAATTTCAAGCTTCAAGGTGTCTAATTTACAACAACATATTTCTTTATTATATTATAGAACGTAGGTAGAAATATAGATACTTAAAAGAACGCAAATTTGTCACTGCATCTTTCTGTTTGTTCGCTTAAAGAAGGTAGATTTCCAGGGGGGGCGCTGAGTAATTTTTTCTGAAAGGGGGGCAGTAGGACAAATAAGTTTGGGAACCTCTGAACTAGACAGATGCATCAAAGTCAATAGTTAAAACTAGTTCTCAGAAATTTGCAATTGTTTACACCACAGACTTCCTAACTTTCTGACGTAGCACACTTCTCCACCTCAACAGCCTACGTCATCTTCAGTTTAAAGTGTCTACATGACCCATAACCAGGCCAAGATCAGGAAAGATTTAAGAGGGAGTCAACAAACGATTGGATCGACAAGAAACGAACAGAACGCCGTTCTCATGTGCAATGTCTTTTGCTTTAGTTTGTATTTAAAAAACTTTTCTTGTAAATATAATTTTTTGCCTTTATTTCGGTTATAAGATTCTGAAAGAGAGTCTTAGAGCCCGTCTCTCCCCCCCTCCCCATATCCACCCTATATCATATCCACCCTATGTCATATCCACCCTATGTCTCCCCATATCCACCCTATGTCATATCCTGAGTCTGCACTGTGACCACGTGCAGACAGACAGACGCAAAAAAAAAATAGATCGATACCCAGGAGTGAAAAAAAGTTTCCACAGAGTTGAAATGAGTTTGTGAAACTGACAGGCATCCCTCGCCTTCAGGGAAGAGAATATCTCCCTGAAAGGTATCGAAGGCCTTCACCATCTGAAGGAGGAGCATCACGAGAAAGAACTCTCAGTTTTATCTAGCTGCCATTTACAGGCCATCCTGAATTACGACCTCAAATATTTGCAACGAGAGTTTCATTCGATCCAACTACGTCAATACTTATTCCACGTTTATTCATTTCTTGATTAACTGCATTGGTTCATTTTATTAGGATCATGGACCGAAATGAAAACTCTTATGCGAAACGAAAATCAATCTGTTTCCAACCTAATATGCATGAACGCTATCAACAATTGTTATCATTTTTGACCACGTATCAAAAAATAATAACTGACAGAGCAGTCAGAATCATTTGTTAGGAAATGTTCACAGAATGAAAACGGAAATGTTCACAGAATGAAAACGGAAATCAAATGGCACTTCACTCTTTCTTGTGAATCGGTCCCACAATTATACAACAGCTTTTCATAAAATAATTTCAAAATATTTCAAGAGCATTTTTTCCTCTCACGAATCTATCCCACTCTATGGCATGTTGCAGTGACTATCTCCCATCCTATTTCTATGACAAGCAACTGCTTCTGGTGCAATTTACATATTTTAAAATTTAGGTTGTTTTACCTCTGAGTGGCACTTTTTTTTGGACACAACGGGCTAAATGGCCAGGTCAAAAGAGTCCCGAGGGATCAACAAAGTTGTGGGGAGGAGATCCAGTGGCCAGCTGTTGGGAGACAGAGGGTAGCCTCCCATGTAAAGGAGCCCAGTGGCCAGCTGTTGGGAGACAGAGGGTAGCCCCCCCCCATGTAAAGGAGACCCAGTAGCCAGCTGTTGGGAGACAGAGGGTAGCCCCATGTAAAGGAGACCCAGTAGCCAGCTGTTGGGAGACAGAGGGTAGCCCCATGTAAAGGAGACCCAGTGGCCAGCTGTTGGGAGACAGAGGGTAGCCCCCATGTAAAGGAGACCCAGTGGACAGCTGTTGGGAGACAGAGGGTAGCCCCCATGTAAAGGAGACCCAGTGGACAGCTGTTGGGAGACAGAGGGTAGCCCCCCATGCAAAGGAGACCCAGTGGCCAGCTGTTGGGAGACAGAGGGTAGCCCCCTTGTAAAGGAGACCCAGTGACCAGCTGTTGGGAGACAGAGGGTAGCCCCATGTGAAGGACATGCAGCATGTTCTTTAACACTCTCTCTTGCACAAGGACACTCTACCCAACCCCAACACCCGAAAATCCTGTCGTCTTATACGATATCTCAAACTTGTCTACCTGCTTCCAAATCCAAAAAAGGAGTCTTTCCATAATTTAATTTTAACCCCTTTTTTTTATGTCCGACACTAAAATTAGAATTGAAAAAAAAAACTATAAAATCTATTCCATATAGAATATTATTTTAACCTTTCCCGTTCGATGGAATATTTTAGTTATCTGTCTGTCCTAAATGTTGTAAATCGTCTTTTCTCTCTAAAAAGTAAAACGATCCACTCGATAGAGGCAGAACTCAACAACAAGCATTGGGATAATGTTATCAGCACAAATAACTCCTTTGCTCTAGGCTTTAACTTGCAAGGAGTGGCATTTGTCAATGGGCCATTTGTTCCAGCTTAAAAACAAATCGTTACAACCGATTTCTCTGAATCATCCAACATGCTCTAATTGATGTGTGAAGCGATCTCGTGCAGCGGCCATGTCAGCGCATGGCCAGAGTCGCTTGTTAGAGATTTTGATAATAATAAGAAGGCACAAAACGGGAATGAATTATTTCGCTGAAGTGCCCTTCGCTGATGAATATTTGAAGCGAACTGAGCAGATGAATTGAGTCCATTCGGATCAACAGTTTGTAAGAAGCAAGAGCCACACCGCGGTAAGACGCCTGGGATGATGAAGAGGCGACAGCCGCACTCCTCTCTTCCTCCACCTGTTGTAGCAGTGTTGTTAGACGCCGCCATGTCACTGCAGCTCTAACAATTTGAAAACAATTTCAGTTTCTTTCGCACCCAAGCTCATTACGTCAGCAACCAGTAAGCACGCGCTACGATAAAAGGCAGTTTGCTTGATTTCAGCAATAATTCGATTTTTTTAATGCAAATCAAAATCATTTTAACCTTCTCTATAAGCACTAAACAAGAAACCGTTTGCCATTAGAAAAAATTAATCTCCAACAGTTAATTTCACTATAAAATACCCCCTCAAGCAGCTGCTTGCCACAGAGGTCTGACAGGAGCCTGTCAGTTTATATGCCATAGTAGAAGTTCTGTGAGGATGGCAGGATCTCAGCAGAAAAACAACACACACATCCATGCCTTACCCGGGGTTCGAACCCAGGTCCCTTAGATCAGTAACCAAGCGAGCTAACCACTAGGCCATGGGACACTCCTATAATTTTAATTAATCGCCCCCCCCTCGTTAAAGCTGCTGATCAAATAGTCAAGTGAAATGCTTTAAATTCAGTTATTTTTAATTCTCCTTTCATCTCTTTCGACATTCGAACTCGATTCAATCCCCGAAGCAAACGATGATCTTCGCAACAGGAGCAGACAAGAATCTGTTGATGCCATTCCCTGCAAAGTGAAATGCAGTGATGGAAGATGAAGGAAAATCTCAGATGAGGACAAATCGTATGCGAATCATTAATTGGAGGTTTGAATGCTGCCATTAGTAACATTGTTATTATTATCTTAAGAAAGTTTCAAGGTTGGCATGCATTTCTACCGAAATCAGAGGACACTTTCAGCACATCATAGCTCACTTAAAAAGGGCAGACTCATCAGCAATATCTTCATGTGCACTTCTTTTCTCTCTACTATGTTGCCACACTCCACGAGAAAGATCATTTTCGGCAAGTTAGTGAAACTGTTCGGACTAATCGTTGCTATTGCCATGCCAGAGTGCAAAGATTTTTCTCTAAGCTACGAAGATCTGAGTAACCTTTAGGAAATGGAAATGGAAACAATTCGTTTTTTTCCACAAAAGGATCATCGTGGCTCTACTGATCTCACTGCCATAAAAACTTTATTCTTTGAAATTACCATCATCTCTAATCTCTCATTGTTATCAGCACTCTGGACACTAACACTGAGTACGAATTTCTTCTTTATTTAGCCTACAACACAAGAAAGTTGAAGCAGACCACTCTCATCTGGGATGAGCAACTCGCTCAGTATTCCAAAACACAAAACTGTATCTTTGAAAGAATTATCGTAACCATTAACAGCGGTAAACCTTTTAGAGAAGGAACGCAAAATAGTATTTTAAGTGTTCTCTGTTAGAGCAGAAACATTCCTCGACAATAACCACAAATCGCAGTCTAATATCTCAAATATCTGATTTAAGCCATCTTATGAATCGCTTGGCTTTGGCAGACCGAACAAGATGTTTTCAGCAAGCTACATTGTTGTACCTTTCTTCTGACTCGACAATGACAAATACGTTTCCTAAAATAAAGCACATTTCTATGAAATGCATCTCCCCACGTGGAGATTAACCGAAAATTTCACCCAGGTGATGTGTTTCGCCCTTTAGCAGTACATTTCCAGTTCCACAGTAGATGAAATGTCGTCTATGTTGCAAGAGCCTCAAGGCAGAGGTCAGAGGTGAGGAAGAAGATCAAAAAAATGGCTGCAAGCGTAAATGAAATCCTTCTATCAAAGCCATCCCGTTTTTCTGCTCCTAAGTGCATAGGGCAAGAGATTTCAACTTGCTTCATTGGAAGAAATGTTTCAACACACGGGGCAGAATATGAATGCATAGTTGAAGAAATTAATTCTCTCTATGAAGAGATATCTTTCTTGATAATGCTCCCAGGGGTTAGGCCGAGGATGTAATCGAAAGTGGATTGCACTGTGTAGCCTTATACAGTGCGCCAAGAGTTCAGGGTTGCTACATAAGGTCCGCTTGAAGACCAGGTATACCGTGGAAATTTGGCTAAAGGTCCCTCCTTTCCAACAAATAATTAAATCCCACAAGTTAACCTGGGCACCAGTGCTGAAATAAAAATAAGTTTACTTCTTATTAAATAACTGCTAAACTCTAAAAAATATATAATTCTGCAGTATAAGAATGATGCTTTTCATTTGACAGACAGTCAATTAGACTCGAGCACGCCTGCTAGCTGGGAGTATCAAAAGCGGACTTCTGACTGTCTCTTGCATAAGATAAGGCAACTGCCTAATCCTCCTTTTTCCTCTGGGATTTCCTCCTATCCACAAAACACTCGAGCTTCAGGAGCCACAAGGCTAAGTGCTTCAGCAATCTAATGCCCTCGTCCACCATTCTTTTGGATAGCAGCCACTTAGCTCTGCAAAAAACCCTTTCACTGGACAAATAAAAATATGTACCACCACTTAACAATCCTCTTTTATATGGTAAGTTTCAAAAGTGAGGATGCTGAATTTATTTATACCTTCCAACTCAAGGAGTTAAACCCTAGCTACAAGCAGATGTAAAGATTGTGAACAGTTGTCGCTCTTAAAGACGATTGATGAGTCTCCTATACAGCCAAAGAGAAATGCAAACTAATACACCGTTACATCTAAAAAAATGTTCCTTGCTTAATGCAATTCTTTAGTGATATATATCTAAAAATCCTAATCAATCTTACTCTTCCTTATCTAAACTTCTATCTAAACCTAAAAGGGAGAGCAAGGCATTAGAGATTTGAATTTGGCCCATACAGGCTACATCCACTTTCACAGGTTCAAATCACTGCTAAAAGTCCTCTTCTGATATCTGGGCAAATGTACTTCTACTGTGATACTTTCCTTAGTGATGGAGTTGGCAATGCAAGAGCTTCCAGGTGTTCCTAATCCTTCCTTACGGGTTGACTCTGAAAGTGGGAGGGGGTGTCAAAAGTGTTCCATGAAGTGTTCCCTAACTTTCCAATCGGTTTCCTCAAAGTGGGCTATCCCAACTGGACAGATTGGCGGTGAAAATGCTGCTATTTAGTTCTGAACTGGCAGCACGAATCTGGCCTTCATATGATATCTGCTGCTACAACGAAGGAGGAGGAATTCTGAGTGAACTCAAGTGCATTTAGGGAACCCAAAACTAAGTCCTGGCAGACCCTATGGTATGCTGAAGATTCCAGCAGTTTCTAATATTTTCCAAGTTACAATAATTAATAGGTGATTAAGCATTTCGATTTTCAAAGTCCATAGGTAATACCTCTGCCAAAATGTGTTTGAACAGTTTCAAAGATGCTTCGGTGACTCTAACGATGCTTCGGTGAATCAACTACTCAGTTCTGCTCCCCCCCCCCAGCGGCTACAACTCTTTCCACCCTTCTCGAATTTCCTGCCATTCAACCAACTCCACTTCTCCTCGCACCTCTGGGGCGGGGGTGGCTCAGTCGGTAGCGCGCCAGGCTCGTAATCTGTAGTTCCCAGGTTCGAGTCCCAGCTGGGTCAGCGTTGAGATTTATCTCCGCAAAATTCCCCGCCCTGCCCACGGTCAGTAGGGGACACCGATGGGCTTGGAAAGGCCGCCGTCCATCGGATGGGACGTTAAGCCGTGGCCCCGTGTGTGGGAGAGCCATACCCTG
Source organism: Ryuthela nishihirai (assembly GCA_038380435.1). Lineage (NCBI taxonomy): Eukaryota > Metazoa > Arthropoda > Arachnida > Araneae > Heptathelidae > Ryuthela > Ryuthela nishihirai. Next base: position 58,744,407 of record JAWZYU010000021.1, read on the forward strand.
TGCACGTTAAAGAACACGCTGGATGGCCTTGACGGGAGGCTACCATCTGTCTCCCAACAGCTGTTCCAGTGGGTCCCCTCCCCCGACCTTCTCTGAGCCTTCGGGGTCCATGTGACCTGGCCATTTAGCCCTGGCCATTTAGCCCATAGAATAGTGTTATATCTAATGCCTTGCTCTCCCTTTTAGGTGTGCAAAAAAGTGCCGCTCAGAGGTAAAACAACCCAACCCAACCCTCGCACCTCTAGCATGCACTTTGACCTTCTGCATCTGTTTCTCCTTCCAAGACGAACGCAATAGATTGACAGGTGACGAGAGTTCATCTCGTGCATGATATCACTTGTTTGTCCTCTCCTTAGCACTTGTGTTCGCTCTTGAAAGGAGACGGGGACAATGTTTTTGGTTCGATTCAGTGGCTCAAGCCACTAAAAGTTCATTATCAGCTTACCGTATGACACTAGGGCCATTCTGATTGTTGTGTACTTTCTAAACCTCTGTTGATTCTTCGCAATCGTCCCCTTGATTGCTGCCTTGTGTTGTTTTTCTCTATTTGAGCGCTCAGTTCACATTAAAATCATACGATTATCTTTCCAAACTCTTCGTGGTCCAATTACGCTTCATTAAAGTAAAAACAATTATTCTATTGTCAACTGGTGCTGCGGCCGGAAGACATTCTTCGTGTCTCACGTGACTCACCCAACTGTTAAAATGGCGACGGGTAAACAGGTAGAGCAAAAATGGCTGCGATCATGGCGTAGGAATCGTACCCTGCACAACAAAGTCGCAAACGATGCTATTCAGTGTGCAACAACAGCAACAAGAATCTACTTCCATTTCCTCTCTTGTATGTCTCTGGTATGTGGATTGTTTTGCCTGATAGATGACTCCCCCTGCTCATCGGAATCGCTTTTCTCGCTTGTTCGAAGGAAATCTCGAACATCAGCTCAAGCTTCGGACTCGGTCACTTCGTGCGAGAGGAACAGAACAGGAAATAGGTTCCTCCAATGAAAGGCATCGCCGGAAGTGTTGCCATTCGACGTCATCAACAAAAAGAGATAAAAAAAAACTTGTACCCCTATCAATCGGAAGTGTTTCGCAGGCAGAGACAGATCAAAAGAGCCATGGGAGCCCTACGCATTCGAGATCCATGGTCCCTATGCACTTAAGATGTATAGGCCACATGTTTAGCGCGTTGAAACTCCAATCTTATGATTACAATGTAAATCGAAATGGTGTTAATATCAGCATTTAAGTAATATTGTTTTTTTATTTAATACATGATACAATTCATGAAACATATCGAAAAATGAAACAATGTTTGTTGAGTGCGCAACTCATTTTCTTGCAGCATTGTAAGTAGCACTTCAATTTCTAAAATGGCGTCGTGTAAAACAGCCAAAAGGTCATAGTATCGCCATCTAAAAAAATATTGATCTTTTACTTTCGTCCCTAGGCACATTGCGCGTTTTGTGTACCGCTTAATCCAGTCTTGCTCGTGGGAGAAAAGGAAAAAAATCAGCTCTTAGATGAAAATTAACTCTCTCTCAGAGCTCCCTCATTAGCAGTCCCTGATATTAAAATTAACTCTCTCTCAGAGCTCCCTCATTAGCAGTCCCTGATATTAAAATTAACTCTCTCTCAGAGCTCCCTCATTAGCAGTCCCTGATATTAAAATTAACTCTCTCTCAGAGCTCCCTCATTAGCAGTCCCTGATATTAAAACTCCCCGTGACTAGAACACTTCTCCTCACGTTCCCTGAGATCAGTAGTTACGAGTAGCATTGATTTTTTTTCTCCTTTCTCCTTTTCAATGGCTTAGCGTCATAGACAATTGGGGAGACTTTGAGACTGCGCAGTTGGCCCTTCGACACACGAGACTGAAGTGCTTCTGCCTCACTTCTCTCTCCTCTTCGAAAGGTGTTCGCTTTATTAGATCGTCGCCAACAGAAAAAGTTATAACAAGAGTTCGTTTTGCAAAGAATGCAAAACTAGACATTTGTTACCGTTGACGAACATTATTTAGAAAACCTCTGTTTCCCCTTGAAAGACAGATGCCAAATAACTTCAATATTTTCCCTTGGCGAACCGAGTGTATCGGGTTCCACTGAAGTTACGTCATTTCCCCTTTCCCTTCCTAGCAAATGAAACATGCAGCTTTAAAAATTCATTCTCTATTTCCCCACCCCCACCCCACTAAAAGTGAAATACGGTGTCTTCAATTAATCCCTGGTAAGCAAAATGGCTGATGCATTAACTTTTGTTCCTTTTTTGACGAAACACTTAAATAGAAAAGCACAAAGTTTCGAGTGTAATATCCGAAAAGTATCCTTACAATTGAATTCGGGAAAGAGCAAAACTCAGCGATTTTTTTATCACTTTTGATTTAGTAACGCATTTATAACTTACCTTATGCATACGTCATCGTTACGAGTCAGACACGGACTATATCGAAGTAGATTCCCAACGACATCCCAGGAAACATGTCATTTGCATCTTTAGTGAAATTAGGTTGCAGCATAAGGTTGAAGGGCATTTTCCCACAGGTGAAGAACGGCTCTCTTCTCCAAACTACCAAACTTCTCTGAAGTTTCCAATTGCTTTCATGCCAAAAAGTAAATCAGACGACGCCTACTTTATGACTCTTATTTCCCTGGTCAGATATTTTTTTGTTTTGATGGATTCCGGAATTTTGTTCCGAGCAGGCGCGTGTCGCTCCTCTTGCATCAACGAAAGGAATGGGCTCTTCATTTGACATGGCCGCAAATCCGAAACAGGAAATAGAGCAACGCCCTTCGCGAGAGAAACAAGCCTCCCTAGTCATAAAGCAGAAAGTTTCGAGCTCTGCTTGGCATGCACGAGCGTTCCGCAGCATTTCTTTTGCATGTCGGCGAATGGCGGGAATCTGTAGTGGCGATGGCCGTTGCACGAGCTCCTATTTCTTCCCCCGGAGGAGGATCAAGGGCCATCCACGGAGTTGCTTTGCGGATGTTTGCTCGCGATGACGATGGGTGGACATTCGGATAATGCTCGTGTTTTTAGCACGAGACAAACGGAAGGCGTGCAAGAGGATCACGGGAACTCTTTTGCTACAAAGAATGATCTGCAATGCGATCAACAGAATGCTCATTCAAAATATGTAATGATGGATATATAAAATAATAACTTCACAAAATTCAAAGTGATGTTTGCAACAGCGATTTTTATTGAAAGAAAGACTCCATCGTAAACGGTGTTGATATGTGAAAATGAAAGTTCCTTGTTGTTCTTTTCTTCCTAAATAGTAAAGATAGATAACGCTTCAAATGAGGTAATACTTAAAGTCTAGTTGAACCTCTCTTTCAATATACGCACTAGATTGTTTTAACTCTGAGCTGCACATTTTTGACACACAGTGGTCCAAATGGCCAGGTCACAAAGACCCAAAAAGTTAAGAGAATGTTGGGGAAGGGAATTCACTGGGCAGTTATTATCATGCAGACGGAAGACTCCCGTCGATACCATCCAATGTGTCCTTTAAAGTGCACAGGGTATGGCTCTCCTGAAAACGGAACTGCGGCTCAATGTCCCATCCGACGGAGGGCGGAGGCCTATTCGAGCCTCACTGATGTCCCCTTTCTGACCAAGGGCAGGGGGAAGTTTTGCGGAGATTAATCTCAACGCAGGCACAGATGACACTCGAACCTGAAGATCACGAGACATTGTCTACAAAATGGGGACAGACAAATTTTCATTTACGTCAATTTCACACCTTAAGAGTGATCCAGTCCAACATCCTCCTGCAAACGATACATTTAGACCTTAAAATTCACAGTGGACGAAATCGAATTTTTTCGGGAAGAAATGCAAGAAATCGAGTTAATATGTTGCCTGATGATAATCTTGAAAGGAAGTAGTCTCAGAGCTGACAGCAGATTTCTCGGAGAGCGCGTTCTCAAAGGGCATACTACTGTGCTTTGAGAGGGGGGGGTCGCTCAGTTGGTAGCGCGCCAGGCTCATAATCTGCAGTTCCCAGGTTCGAGTCCCACCTGGGTCAGCGTTGAGATTTATCTCCGCAAAACTCCCCGCCTTGCCCACGGTCAGTAGGGGACACCGATGGGCTTGGAAAGGCAGTCGTCCGTCGGATGGGACGTTAAGCCGCGTCCCCGTGTGCTGGAGAGCCATACCCTGTGCACGTTAAACAACATGCTGGATGGCCTTGACGAGAGGTTACCATCTGTCTCCCAACAGCTGTTCCAGTGGCTCCCCTCCCCCAACCTTCTCTGAGCCTTCGGTGTCCTTGTGACTTGGCCATTTAGCACGTGGTGTGCAAAAAAATGCCGCTCAGAGGTAAAACAACCCAACCCAACTGTGCTTTGATATCTAAAGAGCAGACAAGAGTTATTTTTGAAACACACTCAGTCCCAATCCGCTGAAGAGCCACTAAAGGAATTTGAAAATTACAATAACGCCTCAAATTTCTCTTGAACATTCTTATCTCTCTATGAGAAGTTCCTAATCCGAAAAGCTTTGCCAGTGCTTTCCACTAAGTTACGAATGAACTCCCGAATCGTGAGCTCTATCTTTGTGAGGAGTAACGTAAAGGGAAACCAAATAGTATAATCAATTCGTAGGAACTTCCTCATATCAAAAGCTCAGTCGTAAGTCTACATTTTTATCCGTGTCGTAGATTTTTCTCTCAACTTCTGAGCAAGAAGAAAACTCCGTGTTCTGGCAGAGAGAAAGAATGACTGCTATAAGACAGTATCCTTCCAGCAGTAATTTTCGGAAGTGTAGTGAGGCGAGGGCTTCGAAACGTATTCCCAGCAGGATCGTGGTCTTCTTCTCCATCACGGAAGCGGAAGCACATGACGAGACGCATGCGAAGATCTTCCCGAATCCTCGTGCTCTAACCTGCACGTGAGCACTATATTTCGGGCAACGAAGATAACATTAGGCGGCGGCACAACGTGTGCCGCGTTCCGAAAAACTCTGGGAAAGCGTCGGCTGCAGCTGCTGGCAGTCCTTATCGTCGTTTGCTTGCTCCAGAGCGTCTTTTCTCTTCTTATTGAGCAGACGATCTGTTATCTCTGGCAAAAGACGAACGCATTTCGTTCTCTTGCAGCGCAACAAGCTGCAAGCTCTCTTTGTTTGCTTTTCGTCGTTTGCTGGCGTGCTTGCCCGCAACCCGATGACGATAAAGTTTTAATCACTTCTGCAAACATTTCGGATTTTCCTCTTTCTTCGTTAGTTCTGGAAGCAGGTGATATGATGCTATTTATAGATATTTTCACATCTGCTGTGAAGGAATTACGATACTCAAGATAGAAAGAACGAATTGCATTCGAAATGGAGCGAAGGAAGGGATTTTTGAAGTGATTTGAAACAGTTGAATTAGGGAACGTCTGAAGAATTATCTCTAATTAAAACTTCTTTAATTTATCTACAAGCAAACGTTACATAATAATTATTAGTTAGAACATAGATCTATATTTTATCAGCGTTCAATATTTTCTAGGAATTTAATGTCTAGCAATGTATTATTAGTACGCCTGAGTATGTTATTTTTGGGCAATTTGGTAAGACATTTAATATAGTTTTAATTTATAAAGTATATAAGTTAACTAACCTAAGAATTGGACATCCATTTTTTTTTTCTCTTTTAATAAGAAAAATCCTTCTAAGCGTTTTCGCGGGAAAGCTGCTCTTGAGGGAACTGCATTCACCTCGGAGCCGATGTCTTCGCAATTAGAAAAGCAATTCGCTGAAGCTTTCAAATGCAGCTAATCTCTCAACGCAACGGAAAGCGGACCACTAAATTTCACTTCTGAATTAGTTCCGAGTCAGAAGTCGATGAAGCTGGAATTCATTTGCATATGGCTCATTGCCAGATCCCGATTGCTTTTCGACACGTTCCCAGAGAAATCAACCGATAAATGAATAAGCGTCTGTTGCCGAGAGTATGCCGACGGAAGTGATTCCAAAGAGAGGCTTTTTTTGGAGATTGGTTCGTCGTCATCTGGAAGAATTTTAATTCGCCGATTGGTCTTTCAAAAATCATTTTATAACGAAACATCTCGCAGAAAGAAAAGGAAAATAAAATGTTGTAAATTCAAGAGATCAGAAAGCTAAACTTGAATTTTTTCCAATGCTCTTAACCCCATGTCGGAAAACACTGAAATGAATGTTCAACAAAAACGAACGTTATATTCGTACCAAGAACCTGTTTATTTCTTTTATGGAAATAATCCTGTGATGGAAATCATCATTTTGGATCCTACTTCATCATACAAAGATTGAGTTGAGCATATCCAATTGGCATCCTCTGCCTAACAGCAGGGCCGGATCTAGGGGGAGAGCAGAGGAATGCTGCTCTTCCCCTTCGGAATGCTGGCAACGGAGGCGAAAAAGTATTAAATGTGTATATTTCCCGTATTTTTCAAAATTTTTCTAAAAAAAACCCTCTAAAACGGAGGGCAACATTTTTAACCTGAACGACGTTCCGGTTCATTTCTGCTCGATCTTTCCCCCCTTCCCCCCCCCATCATTTTTTTTCAAGATCCGGGTCTACCTAACGAAAAGAGAAGAAGAAATTCCAGGAACGCAAAACTAACTAAAGGGTTGCTAAATTCCTAGGCTTTCATTTGAACACGAAGAGCTGAAAAGAGGCTTCTTTTGTGCACTGCTCGGAGCTGTTTGTTTTCTATTGGTTGAAATCTTGCATTTGCAGCAGAAATTTCCTTTTCAATTCAATTCTGCCATTCTTTCATAAATAAGATTAATTTCTTATCCTTTTCAATTGAACCTCTGAATGAGATATTAAAAATTGACTGCACATTCCTGACTTTGCTAAATTAAAGACGTCTCAATTAAGTGCTTCAGATTTTTTTTTCAAATTGAATTCACTTGACCACCTTTAAATTGGATCAGCAGTTATTATTTATCTTTTTTTACCCACTTCCAAGGTACCGTAAAACAGTAAAAGGCGTCGAGAACAGTAGCACATGAGTTTTTGCGCTCAGCTTCTCTCTTTCTTTGTTATCTAATTTTTGTTTCAGTTGTCGTGTATTAGCTTACGAAGCGTTGCACTCATACCGGTAAGTTTTTTCAATCATTTACGCTGGCGAAGCGTTGCACTCATACCGGTAAGCCTTTTCAATCATTTACACTGGTGAAGCGTTGCACTCATACCGGTAAGCCTTTTCAATCATTTACACTGGTGAAGCGTTGCACTCATACCGGTAAGCCTTTTCAATCATTTACGCTGGTGAAGCGTTGCGCTCATACCGGTAAGCCTTTTCAATCATTTACGCTGGCGAAGCGTTGCGCTCATACCGGTAAACCTTTTCAATCATTTACGCTGGCGAAGCGTTGCGCTCATACCGGTAAACCTTTTCAATCATTTACGCTGGCGAAGCGTTGCGCTCATACCGGTAAGCTTTTTCAATCATTTACGCTGGCGAAGCGTTGCGCTCATACCGGTAAGCTTTTTCAATCATTTACGCTGGCGAAGCCTTGCGCTCATACCGGTAAGCTTTTTCAATCATTTATGCTGGCGAAGCGTTGCGCTCATACCGGTAAGCTTTTGCAATCATTTACGCTGGCGAAGCGTTGCGCTCATGCCGGTAAGCTTTTTCAATCATTTACGCTGGCGAAGCGTTGCGCTCATACCGGTAAGCTGTTTCAATCATTTACGCTGGCGAAACGTTGCACTCAATACTGGTAAGCTTCAATAATATAAGCTACCACACAGCTAAATGATCATTATTTAATATACGATATAAGCTGTAATATAAAAAAGTATATCCATATACTCTAGCAAAGATCCTCTCAGCGCATCTGCAAACCATATCAACGCTGATGACGTGCAACGACGCTACATGAACAAAATGATGGATCCCATATTTTGGCCTAAAGGAATCTTCATCACAGAATTTAGAGGGGCTCCGAGACACATAATGGCAACTTCAATTCTCTCTCTACTGTTGCTAATGAAGATTGTAATGAGCAATCTGCTAATAAGCAGATTAAAGTTAATAATCAACCAGATCAAGTCTTGTAGGACGATCTGCAGTTGGTGGACAATATCTGTTTCACATTGTCCAACCACCGCATTCTAAGTATCCTTGTTCTTCTGAGGCTTTTAGGTATAATCTTCATAATACTATTTGCTGATTTATAGTTATATATGCGGAAAACGTGACCAAACTAACACATTCTCTCTCTCTATTCAATACACTGCTCAAAGGTGGGTTTTCCCTAGAATGAAGATATTATCCTCTGGCAACATGCCTAGCTTTATCCCATCACTTAACGGTACCTAGAGCTTTTGAAATATCTTGGAAAATTAGGATTCAAAAAATATTGCATAAGTTTACCGTAGAATATTTTTTCCATTCCTACAGTAAAGTTCTATTTAATTAATATGTTTTTTTTTTTACGTGAGAGAATTAGAAATTGTTTTATCTGAATCGTGCTGTCGCGGCCTTCTTGGTTGACTGAAGTGCGCTTCTTTCTTCGGCTGATGGCCACGTTCCCCACGAGACTAGAGCAATCAGCGCAAAACGTGTCTCGATGCATAAGAATGGCCGACGCTGAATATCTAAGCCAGTTGAGCGTTTTTCAAAGCCTGAAATATTTGAGGATGTCAGAAACGAAATTTAGCCAGACAAGTCTTTTTCTGCTTCACATCTGTTGTGAATTCGTGAAGACCAATCCGAGCAGCGAGGGTTCGGTTGCCCCCCCCCCCCCCTCTTCGCCATGGCTGGCTGCCACGGAGGAAGACGGTTGGGATCCAGTGACAGCTTCAGGAATGCACTTCCGGTAGCTATTCCATCTTTCAGAAAAGTAATGAAAATGTTAAATTAATATTAAGAAAATAAGGAAATAAACTTAAGGAAATTACCCTCCCCCCATTTATAATTTTTTATGTTCTGTTTCTCTGGCTAAGATGGGCTCGCTCCAGCAAGTTCAGGCGTTGTCTTAATTTAATTTAATTAATTTAAGAGCAATAAATGGAAGATAGATATTGTTTATATATTGGGGAGAAAATTAAGGAACAGAATAGCATTGCAAACGTAAAATGAATTGAATGATTATGCACAACATCCCTTATAAGAAATAGACTGCAGATAAATGAATCCTTTGGCAAACTTGAGATGAAAGCAATTGAAGATCTAAAAGTGAAAACATCTCAAATATTAGCATTCGTAAATGCTTCTTAAAAACGGCTACGTTATTAGAGAGATGACAACATCCTCCGGAAATACATTCCATCCTCTTCCTACTCTACAGAGAAATGGTATGTGAAATCCCTTCTTGCAAATGGGATGTCAATACACAGAGGGTTTGTTTAGTCCTGCTATTAATTACGTGAAAGAAAGATTTTCAGAATTAAAGCACATAAGGCCATGGATAATTTGTAGCATACAATTAAATCGTATTCAAGTCGTCTTCACTCCAAAGAATGCAGTGAGCGTTTTTTTAGTCTCTGTTGATAAGATATGTTACGAAATCTTTACAGCTTTTTTGCAAAAGATATTTGAATTTTTTCAACAGTTTCACAATCAGACACACGATATGGATATCATACCGGAGATGCGTATTCAAGAATGGGCCGAACATATATGACGAATGCGTCAGCAAGGGTGCTTGTGTTAATATCTGAGGAAGCAAGAGAGTAGGCGTTTTGTAAATTATTGTGGCCTGTATTAAAGATTGTAGTTTTACCCTTCGAGATAGATAAAGCATTAAGTGCGCTCCAATGCGCAATTTTATCGCATGCATCCTAAAGTGAGTGAAAGTCCTCAGAATTCAAAAGAGTAGTATAGAATTTGAAATCATCAGCTTGGACAAAACTGGCAACATGCCTTAAAATAGAACGAGTTTCACTGGTGAAAATAATTAAATACAAGGCACCAAAACCAGCCTTGCACGATACAACTAGTAACACGTTTAATATATGACAATGTGTTGCCGACTTTATTCTGTTGAGTGCGAGTTGAAAATAAGGCATAATAGCAAATATTTTGCTGTGAGTACCGTAATTTGCCAGTTTTTCAAACAAGACTGATCTTTTAAGCTTGTTGAAAACTCTTTCGAAGTCAAGGAACATGATTGTCAATTGATTTGCCTTTTCAAGTGCCGATGTTCATGTAATATTTGGGCAATGTAAGATCTGTATTTTTGATCGACCAGGTACAAATCCAAACTGCTCATCAGAAATTATGTTATTACATAATAGGAAGGAAAGTAGCTTAGATAATATACAAAGCTCCATAATTTTAGGTGCGATGAGGGTTAGGTCGATAATTATGTGGATTAGTAGGATCGTCTTTTCTTTTGAAGATAGGAGAAACAAGGGTATGGTGTCAATTTTCAGGTACCTTGCCTGCTTCATAATAAGCATTGAAGAGAAAGGAGAATTTGGTAGAGATGCTACCATTATTTGAAAAGCGAGCCATTTCATCACGCAGGCTTATTGCAATCGCTGCATTAACAAATGCAGGATCGAATACATCGGAGAAGTCATCAGATGCTGAATGATTATTTGGAGCACACTGGAATTCGTGGTCTCTAATATAGGCAAAGTCAAATGTATTTGACAACTGAGTAGCTTCTTCGGCATCAGAAGTTACATATGATTCATCGAGAGTTTTTAATGGGGGGATCTGGTTGGTATCTCATAACCTGGATCCTTATCTTTATACAAGGAATTTCTGTTCCTCTCATTGCATAAAGTGTTAAGTCTGCTTGATTCGACATCTTGAACGACTTTTCTATACGCCTTAGAAGCAATGCTGTAGACTGTTTTATTAACACTCATTTCCTCCATCAGGATCCATTAAAATCATTTCCTCCATTCATTAAGTTTAATTTTTGCATGTGTTTTGATAAAATTGTTGCATTTCGCTCTTTTCTTTTGAAGTGGAACAGACGAGATGCAAGATTGCATCGAAGAGATGCCTCTTTTTCAAACTCTCAATCTGTTCTTGAAAATCCTTGCAGCAATTCCTATTCTTCAGTTTATCTCATGCCACACTTCACCAGCATCGTTTACAATGCTCCCATGAAAATTAAACTGAGACACTTGCTCAAGACTGCAACCATTCAGATTAACTGAAGCACCATCTGCTTGACCAATTTTCATCACTTTAGTTTTCTCTCTGTTCATCACCGAACCTACTCTTCTTCCAGTCTCATCAACAGTTCCAATGAATGAGTTAATTTCATCAATTGCCAAAAGGGCTAAATCATCAGCATAATCTAAATCAGAAATTGTCTGGTCTCCAGACCATTTAAGGCCAAGATCGCCCTCTTGCAGTTTACGCAGAAAAGTTTGTGCATGAAAGGCATTTCTACAAGACAATGATTTTTGACACATTTTCAGATGCTTCAAAGTTATTGAAAATTGCTTTGATGGCATTGTGGTGTACAGCAGAGGAAGAATTTTCTTCAGAGATGTCAATGTCACAACCATTTTTAAGAAACTCAGTGATGAAGAAACATATTGAATACATTAGAGTGCATAAACGAACGAGTGCATAAAAAGAATTCATCGCAGAATCCCGAAGCTTCAATCAAGTCATTAAACTCTAACCAGCCAAAAAAATGTATACCAGGTATAAAAGTAAATGCCTATACCCAGGTATAAAAGTAATTACTTCTTATTTACATTGCACTATTACAAATGCTATTTACAATTACTTTTTATTTACATTGTATATATGCACAGAAATGCCAGTTCATTAGGTACACCACCCCTGATTACATAAATGGTTCACCCAATACGTAGTACGTCACGTGACGGCGGTGCGCGGTATAAATCAGGCAGACCAGCTCTTCGGAGCATCAGTTAGAGTTGGATTGAGCGTCAGAATGGGCAAAATGAGCGACCTGAGCGACTTTGAACGTAGCACGATAGTTGGTGGTAGGTGATCCTGTTCTAGCATCTCCCAAATTGCAGTCCTCCTGGACTTTTCACTCACACCCATTTCAAGGGTTTGCCGAGAATGGTGCGAAAATCAAAAAAACTACTAGCGATTGGAGATTCTGTGCACGAAAACAACTTGTGGATCAGAGGTCAAAGAAGACTGACGAGAATCATGCTAGCGAACAGACGGGCCACAAACAAGGCATATCACAGCAGAATTGGTGTGCAGAAGGTCATCTCCGAATGCACCACCTATCGGACCTTGTTGCGAATGGGCTACAACAGCCACCGACCATGTCGAGTGCCGATGTTGTCAGCCAAGAACATGAAAATGTATCTCCAGTGGGTGCAGGAGCACTGACACTAGACTGTTGAGGACGGAAAAAGGTAGTCTGGTTGGGCGAATCAAGGTTCCTTTTGCATCATGCTGATGGAAGGATCAGATCAGAATTATTCTCATTGAGAGGATAATTCTCATAATTCATAGAAGACATGTTCAGCATGATAGTGCACCTGTTCACAAGGCACGTATTGTCACCAAATGGTTCCAGGAACATGCCGAGAGTTTCCCTTGCTAAAACTAGTCCGGCATCTAAACCCTATCGAGCATCTTTGGGATGAGGTGGTAAGGGCTGTTCGCAGTGAGATTGTGCCGCCGTCCAATTTGCAGCAACGCATTCATTTCCGCATGGTACAACTTTCCTACCCAATGCATCCAGCATCTTGTAAATTCCATGCCCGACGAATTCGGGCTATTCGGAAGGCGAAAGGGAGCGCAACACGCTTCTAATCAGATGTATCTAATAAACAGACATCCCAGTGTATATTCAAAGAGAGATTTATTTTACATATCAACGTTAAAAATTATTCCAATAAGAAACCGGGGGGATTTAGATACCTGCCACAAGTGAAACAGCTCTGTTTACTGATTCTCCCCCCCCCCCCCGTGCATAAGCTGAAGATCGGTTACTAGGCGCAATCTTAACAGAAAGCTTAGTTGAGGCAATTCTTCTAGCAGTTTGCTCGAATTGCATCGCGATGCTTCTGAAGCTTGCCTTATCACTATTGATCAATTAACTTAATATTAATCTTCTCTGCTTAGCATGAGCACCACGAAGGGGTCATTAAAGTTAATAAATTGAGAAGAAATGAGCCCATCGTCACCCACTCACCTTCCCCTTTCCCACTCTGGAATATTTTCCTTTTAAGGTGTTTTGAATCGAAATGTTCGTGCAACCGCCACTGCCTTCAACAATCCTACTCAGAGATGTAGGAACAGCGACGGAGGTGACAAATACAGCCCAGTCTGTTGTTGCCAGGGGCGACCGCGTTCCACGTGATGATGATCCCCGAGATGAGGGGCTTTGGAGGATGGCAGCAAGGCAACAACCGGGGTGAAGAACTCGCGCGCTCCTCGGCGGAATAAGGAGGATTCATTTCAGCACTAATTTGCATAATTGTTAAACGATCTCGCGCTGCCTTGTTAAGAGGTGGGGCTTAAATGATTATCTATCTCGCGCAGCTATTCCGACTCAGTGCAATTCATTCCAAACCATTTTAATTGACCTCCTTGTTAACGGTCGTTACAAATCGATAACGAGGCACATTTCACCTGCATAAGAATTGCGCTTCAAACGACGTGAATCGGCCACCGAAAATTTCACGTCTGCAGTTTCTTTATACTTTAAAAGATTTGGTTTTAATATCCAATATTATTTTGCTAATTGATCCGTGCTTACACTTTACTCAAAAGTTCCTCACACCTTTTTTTTTATCCTAAAATTTAATAGTCCATTGGCATTAACGTCGCATATTCACTTAAAGTTTACCAAAGCTGCATCAGAAAACTTCCTATTGCTCAGTCCTCACAAAATGCACCACTACTCACTTTGGAGAAGGAAATGACTTTGCGAAATAAATATAAGTTGTAGTGATTCTTTTATCTTGAATGAAAAGTGTCAATGTCATTTCTGAACTGAACCATTTCGAAAGATACCCACGAATTTTGGATTTGATTTTAATCTTACAAATGATACCTACAGAAAAATGATTTCTCTATTTCGTTTTAGCTCCAACTGAAGATCAGAAATGATTCCGAGTTACATTATTGAAATAGCATAGCGGGTCGGTCATATATGCGAATGTTATAATTTGGCAAATATTTTTATGATCAGGTGCATAGCCAGGATTCTCAGGGGGGTGCCGAATCTAAGATTTTTAATAGTCTTGAAAAACATCTGACACTTCGCATGCAGTAGCATGATCAAGACATTTTGTTGGCAGTTGTAGTGGAGATTAGGTCTCTTTTTTGTATATGTGCAGTAGAAGCAGTTTTATGTAAAAGAAACTTGTTCTCTTATTTTAACCACAAGAGGTAATTTTCGACGTTGGAAACAACGCAATCTTTGCTGATTGCTCAAAAACATCTTTCACAAATTGTCCGATAATTTCATCCCTTGCTGATTAGTGTCTTAGTTCATGTTTATTCTTTCGTGGATGCAGATTAAAAATAAGAGGTAACGCGTGCTCATTTCATACATCCTGACAAGCTCCAATTTCTTTACCATTTTTTTTCACTTTCAATTAATGCTGAGGTTTCCCCCAAAACAATGATTGTGATGGTAAATAGTTTCATCATTTTTCAATTTCGATCTTTCAGAAATCTAAGGGGGAGTGGGGGGGGGCTTTATCACTCCAAACACCCTTCCTTTAAATACGCGCCTTCATCTAACAGCTGCAAAACTGGAACTCTTCTAGAAATCGAGCAGTTAAATATATCCCTAACCAACCGAGATTCTGATGGGAATTGAAAATCGCAAGCATCAACAAAATAAGTGATGGAAGCTGAGAGAGATGAACAGCTTCTTCATTGCTTGCATGCTGAACTGCATCTCATTTCAGCGAAGCGGGTCACCGGAGTTTGGGCATGTACTTAGCGCAAGAGGCTAGCAGTCGAGAAAAGCGCGGATTACATGCACAGCATCATTCTCCTCTGTTAGTGGCGCGATAAGGGTCAACAGTGACGAATAATTTGTACACAGCAACCGCCGCTTGGGAGGCTCTGGCTGTTGGCATCCTCTTACGTAGCAGCCACTATCTTTCGACTTCAAGGGAGGCTTTAATTAACACGGGAAAACACGATAAGGGAGAGCGGGGGGGGGGGAGGGAAAGGCCTAATCGAAATGGGGTATCAAGTGGAGATAATTTTCTCTCGAGATGAGACTTTTAAAAGTTGCACACAACCGCCAAGTGAGGAAACTTGTTTTGCTCTTCTTCTTGAAAACGGTCGAGAATAATTTTTGGATATTAATCCATCGAAAGAGAATGCTTTCAATTAATCTCAATCGGGAGAGTTAGGTCATTGGCCTAGGAGGATCTGCATTACTTAAAGGGCTACATTCAAGAGAGAAATAAATGCAAAAACGAAGCTCGAAAGTTGAAATGAAATGCATTTCACTCTTTTTCAAGCTTTGAAAGCTTTTCTTTGAAGAGGATAAAGCTTTGACTTTCTCCATGGTTATCAAAGAAATAGCGAAAAACTTTGGACTATGGTTTCCACGCTTTCAGTTACTCTGTGTTCCGTCCATGGTTTAAGAAATTTGGACTTCAGCTTAAAGAGATACCCAATAATCTAGTTAAAAGTAAGAGGGACAGTTTTAGGAACGTTTTATTTCACACTATATTGCAACAACTCAAGAGCTTTTTCGTTTGCAATTTGATTGGTTCGCGAACATAATTCTGTTGAGAATCTTTCTCACAGATTACACTGCAAATTCAGAAAGATCTCTTCCTTAATCACGTTTGTTTCCTTCGGTTCTTTTATTATCATAAGAATTCGGGTAACCAGTTACTTTGTCTACAGTTTAGAACTTAATTTTTCGAATTGCAGATAATTTTTTCTGGTATTTGCATATCATTCCCTGTCATATGTTCATTAATAACATCGATCACAGCTATGGTAAACAGCTGCTTAAGAAGATTTTTTTCCATGTCACAGAATGCAGCGAATACAAATGCGTGATGGAGCTAGGAAACACATCCTAAAATTCATAAATGCATAATCATGCAAGTTCTTGTGGAATCGGCAGAGTTCAAAAATATAGGCATTCTTCAGCAAAAGCTCTGTTCAGGGTGGATGAAACCTACCGAAAAATCATTCTTGAGGACTTAAGAGTGCTATGTTATTGAAATGACAGTGGAGCTAAAGAAATCCTTGCACATATATATATATATATACTGTAACAGGATCGTATCTAGAGGGGCTGAAGGGTTCATGCCCCTACCCCCTTCCTCATTGAAAATGACAGTAAAGGTAATGGAAGCTAAAAAAGTTTAAATTTCTGCATATTTCACGCATTTTTTCAAGAAATGTTTCACGAACGAAGGGCGAAATGTTACAATGCAATGAAAATCCAGTCTCTTGCATACACACACGCACTTTTACCTTTTTTCGGCTGGACTGCGTCGCTTGGCTCCTACTTAATTCTTTTCTAGGTACGGGCCTGTACTGGAATGATTATTAAACCCACAACTGTTGTGATGTGAGTTTATCAATGTGGAAGTAGAAAACGCCATATTAAAATCAGATTTTAATATTGATACTAAATGATCTTCAGTGTGAAAAGAGCTGTATGTTTTCTTATTTATATATAATAGCACTCGACTTACTTGGGGAAGAAATTAGAAAATTTAGAAAAACACGTAGCTCCGCGAAAGTTGATAAATGTAGATTTGTAGTTTCCGCATATGTCGTCGCAAAAGTTTCGATAATTGAATGTTTCTCAGTGAAATCGTTTCTTTGGGGAGCTGCAGCTTTTTCAAGCGAGTATCTAGAAGAGAAACGAAAAAGATTCTGGCAACCGCAACCAATTACTGCATGGTGAAGGAGAAGAGGGGGGAGGGGGGGAAGGAAGATCGATCATCTTCATGAGAACAATGAAAGGAAGGAGGCTTTTCTCTGAACGATCAGCGACCTCAGCTAGATCAGCCATCAATGATGAGTGTTACTTAACCCGCTTGCCCCTGCCATTTCACGTCTTTATCCGTTTTGTATACAATGCCTTCGAAGTCAAATTACTGGTTTAAATTTCATAACCGGGCACTTCCTTCATAACAGTCATTCCATAGTATTAACATAACAGATGAGATAATAGATAGAGAACTTAAGGAATTGGAATGACCTACTATTCAGTAAAACTTTGATTTTACGGACAGCATTTGTCCTCCCTGCGCCAAAACTAATATGATATGCTTTGTTCAGATAAAGTCACAATTCGCCTCTTAAATTTATGTTGGACTTTCTTATAAGTGGATATTTAGCAAATCTATGAGTGCAGCAACGGATGAGACTGACCCATTTAGAAAAACTTCAAATAAACTCATTAAGGAAGAAGACCTGATTTCATCTCCGGTTTACAGTGATGATGAGACTGGTTTGCTTCCTTCGACGCACCCTTTTCCTGCAATGTATAGTGTCGCTTTCTCCAAGTTTTCGACTGGCATTTAGCCCGTTGTGCCCCAAAAGAAAACAGCTAAAAAGCAAATCGTTATATCTCTTTATCTCGTCAAATCCACAATTATCTGGTTTGAACACGTACACCACCTTTTGCTCGGCTGCAAAAGAGCCCATGATCCTCGATCTCCCACCACATCAGCGAATGAGGTGCAAGCCATTAGGAGAGAAAAGAGATTCCCGCGCACCTACACTCGCTTTTTGACGTGTGGCATGCACCTGCAATCACGTGATCATCCTGGCTTGGCCGACTGAAAGTCGCCAAACGATATCAACTAATGCCATTTGCCATGCATTCAGTTTGGATAACGTTAGGCTGTTTCCAGAGTGTTTGGTTGTTGCCATTACTCCAGTCTCTCGTAATGGTGAATTGTTTGCGAGTGATTGGGGAGGCTTTTCTCTTGGCCCCGAACAGTCAACCTGGAATCACTTATTTTTGAAAAAATTCCTCTCCATATAATTAATTCTCACCCAAATCAATGCATCTTAGTCACAGGTGATGTGGAAACGCTACTGCATTCCAAAGCAGTACGTTCAGTTCGACGTCATTTAACTTTCTTTCTCTTAGTGATATTTAAAAGAACGTCACTGGTGTAAACCATGGCAATTTTTCATTTCTTTTTTTTTCATGAAATATTTTAAAGGTTTCAAACAAACCGTATTGTCCAACTCATTAGGCACATTTAACGCTGCATATATTTTTTTAAATTTTATAAGAGTATGTACTTTTAAAACGTGATAATTCTCACGTTTTTCTACACATTCTATACTGTAAGAGAAAAACAAATGTAAAAGAATCTGCAACTATACTTACCATACGTCATGTGAATTATAAACAAATGAAAAAGAGCATTTAAATCTACCCTCACCAGACGTTAGTGAAGCATATACAAAAAAAAACCCCTTTGTTTTACCAATGGATATTAAATATTTTTAGACATTACCTTTTACTCGTTTAAAAAACTCTCCCTTTTAAAAGTCTTAGACAGCTCCTCCAACAGTAAGCAATGCCTGCCTCAAGGCCATTTCGACATAATACTCTTTGCATGAAATAAATCCTATTACCATAAACTGAAAGCTTCATTGTGGTAACATTATTAGAAACTCAAATTCATTTGTTTTCATCTATCCCAAACCATTCTGGACAACAGTCCATCATCCGATAATTTCCGTGGGTTTCAAATATCGCTTGTAACTGGTATATGGCTAAAAGTGATTTCTTTTTCATTGATGATCTCTCCTAAGAGATCGAAGGCAGCTCTTTGAAATGGAACGATGTTCTCCATAGTAATACATATCACAGCATTCGCGCTATAAAAATAATTCAAACAAAAATATCAGAGGTTACATTCACTGAAAACGAAAGAGACGCCATTTCTGCTCACTTTGTCGTTTCAGAAGAGCGTTTTTTAATCACCGGTCTCAGGCTCAATTAGTTAGTGAAAGTTTTAAAATATCTAAGTTTTTAGAATGTTTCACAATTTAAATTCTATTAATTATATGTACATAAAAATTTTTTAAAGAAAATATTCTTCATATTTTGCAAACTTATCGTGATTTAATAGCAATCAATTTTCCTTTTTCCTTTCCCCCTCATCCCAAAGAGCTGGTTTCTTGCTCCTAGCTCTCCTTCTCCCACAGAAAGCTTGTCGAGACCCTTCACAGACTCAACATTCGCCACGTTTATCATCCCAATGTGGGTCACACTAGGTGCTCTTAGAAGCAACAGATGGAATATGCCTTAAATATTTAAATGTCAGAATTTATAGAATGGTGCGGTAAATATGCATCAATTTCAAGAGAGAAAAAATACACTTAAAAGTTTAATGTGGTTCAATTATGTTGCGAAACGTCGCAGTGATATATATTTTTAATATATATTCTTACCAGAACTCAAAACATCTTGAAGTTATCTTTAAATTCATCTCTTCTCACTCTCTGCAGAATCCACAAGGGGAAAAAAATAGCAACATTCGCGATATACAGATTCTTAAGCCATGTCTTAAATTTACATGCAACAAATCTTTGACATTGCAATTATATGGCACCACAGCATCGCTAGTATTTTTGCTAAGTAATAATTTTTTCTTGCCTCTACTGATCATCACTGAGATCAGAGTAAGTAAAATGACATTTTCTCTCTAGAGATTATTTTACCTGTCTGACAGGTCCTTTCGACAACCAGTATCACTAAGAGTGTGCGGGCAATAAAAGAGAACTCTTGATTTAATGCCTTCACATTCCATAACCTTTCAAAAAATACTTAAAAAAATTTGACTTACTGTGGAAAGAAAAGTCCAAAAAAAAAACTCTAACAAACCCGTTTGTCACCTAATAACGTCTTAAAGCTAGTTTACATTGGTATGGATTACTGGTGCCAATAACCGACTGGCGAACTACTGGCTTAATGCAAACCTCGAACCGATCTATGCATGCTTGAAAAATTAATGTTGGAAAGTCCCAACTTATTTACCGCCAGTTGAACTGGCACCAGTAATCAGTGCCGTCTTAACAGTATTGTAGGCCCCTGGGCAAAGCAATGCACTGGGGCCCAGAAGATCCCAGCAAAAGCGAATAACAACTTCAGCGACGTGGCGACCTCCGAGCAGTACACGGCATCAGCGAACAATCGCCAAGTCCCACGCGTACCCAGATAGTTTCGGGGAACACCCCAGACTCGCGCCACGAGAGCATCCACAGACAAGAATTGAGAGACTTCGTTCCTGGCTTGCAACATTGTTTGGTAGTGTATTGGAGGCGTCTCGTGATGCCCCGACGAAGAGCGGCGGTGAAGGCGCGGGACGGAATGATCCCGCCCCAAGTCTATTTTTGAGACCCTGGTCCGAGAGATCGAAAGAATGAGGACAATTCTCACTGCTGAGGCCCAGATTTTTGATCCCGCTGAGACCACCCTGGCGCAAATGAATTGAGAGTATCATCGTTTCCTTCACTGCAAAGGAACGAGGTACTGTCACATTTTTCCTATTCTGGTCTCCACTCTTAGAAATATAGAGTATGACTTTTGAGACGAATTGAGTCTCCGCCACTGCCCAGACCTCTCGAATGATCACACGGGAAGTCCCTGTACCTATGTCATGTAGGAAAATGTTTTGTGATGTGTAAATAAATGTGTTTACCTGGAAAAGTTGGTTGTGCTGCACTGACTTGGCATTGCCCTCATTGAATTTAATTAACGGCAATTGTGGCATCAGACTCACTTTCTCAGGAATGCCGAGCTTGCTGAAAATATCACAACGCTTTAATTTATCCCCTTGCCCTCGTTGTTTATAAGTTCACCCCCAACGTCAAGCCACCCCAAAACACTCAGGGGTGGTCACGATACTTATGGAGCATGCTGTTAAATAGCTCTCAGTGGAAAGATTTAGTTTCCCCGCGGAAAAATGAACACACAAGCAAAAACAACCAAAGAAAACTCCTTATTGGCGAAAAGTAATCCTATTTTGTGATCTCGATAAAAGAGATCAAACGAAAGCTTCTATTCCACACAAAAAAACGTTTACTGCAGTCGAAATAGTGAACTATGTCTTTCATACGAAGGTTTTCAATGCATTACAGAATGCACGGCGTTGGAACTTGGTGTTATGATGGCTGGCATTGAGATTGACCAATGAGGTGGAATCATCCGTACGACGGCGTTGGAACTTGGTGTTATGATGGCTGGCATTGAGATTGACCAATCAGGTGGAATCATCCGTACGACAAGGTCATTTTATACTTCAATTCCTCTCCCCTACCACCTACTGTGGAACTTGGACTCTCCACACACACAGTCACCCCCTACACCAACCCCCCTCCACAATGCATTAAATGTCAAAGACATGGCCATATTATAAAAATCTGTAGAAGCACAGCAAGATGAAAATACTGTGCCCAACCCCACATGTCATATGAATGCAAAAGGACTCAACCACTACTATGCTGCAACTGTGGAGGACTCCATGTAGCCACCTTTGGCAAGTGTCCTGTCCGACTAAGGGCAATTAAAATAAAAACAGCAGCCACCACAAGCATCGCCAACATAATGACTGATAAAACTCCAATCACTACTATTACTACCACACCTCCTCCACAGTTGCCTACACCTAAACCTCTACTTCCACTTCCCGCTCCCACAGTCCTACCAAAACGGAAAGCAAAACCACACCCTTCTCTTACTACCACCATGCAAAACTCTGACCATACATTTGACCTCACCTCTCCCACCACATTCCCTGCCTTGCCCACAAGGAAACCAACAATCATCCCCACATCAGATGAAGAAGCACCAGTTCAACTTACCCAGCAGCAAACACCCCCACCCTCACCCAAATTCTCCACCAGAAGGGCAAAAACTAACTATCTGAGAAGAACCAAGACTAAAAGGACCCCAGCTGCTAAATCTCAACCAGCACCAACTACCCAACACAACCTCACACACCAACTATTGCAATTAATTGTCCCTCTCATTGATGCCCTTTTGCCACCACAAAACAGAACCCCCCAACTTAACTTAGCCATACAGGCCATAGTGGCCCTTCTCAAGCAACTACATTAACTCTCCCCCCTCCCTCTCCCTCTTGCGGCAGTTCCCCCCTCTTCCCTCCTGACACCCCCACCCCATGCACTTGCATCCAATGGAATTGCAGATCCCTCCCCAACAAAATCCTCGAATTAAAAACAATCACAAATCTACACATAATACCCATATTGGCTTTAAATGAGACCAGAATACCAGAAAATTTCAACTATAAACCATACATTATACACAGAGCCGATACTAAGAAAAATCACTCTAACTCAACCACCTTGATACACAAAAAATACCCCCACTGCCTAATTCCTAACCCAATCACCTACACCTACATGGACATTGTAGGAGTGAACATTAAATTACATAATACAATTTTAAACTTCTACAATGTATACTTCTACCCTAATACACACATCAACATCAAAACATTAATAAAAGACTTTGATCACATATTCTCTCTATCTCCTGGCCCCAACATCATTGTAGGAGACTTCAATGCTTTATGGGGAAGCAACTACACAAACAATAGAGGAAGCACAATTGAAACTTTCATTCTACACTACAAATTGGCCATACACAATGATGGTTCACCCACCTTCACCAAGCCCCCATATGAGTCAGTTCTTGACCTCACCCTTTCATCATCAGACATTTCCCCCATCATAAATTGGCAAGTACACCATTCCACATGGGCTAGTGACCATTATCCAATTTTCCTCACCCTTCAAGGAGTTAAACCCACAGCATACTCAACAAAAACACACATTAACTATCACAACTTCTCCGCAAACTGTGAAACCAGTATCACCACACAAACACCAGACAATTTAACCTCATTCTACACATGTGTTAATCACAGCATCCAAAACAATAAATTTACCACCAAACACATGACTGGTTTCACCAAAAACCACCCTGAAATAACCAAACAACTACAAATAAGAAGAAAAACAGAGGACACAGCCAGAAGACATCCCACTGTACTTGCCATCACTACTTTTAACAAAGAAAATGCCATCCTTAGAAGAATTAGACTAAACACCAAAAGAAAAGAATGGAGAAACGTTTGTAACAACATCAACCCAAAAACTGACTCCACCCTCATTTGGTCAACAATAAGAACATTTAGGACCCAGGCTCAGCCCTTAGCCCCTTGGCACACCATACTGTGGACCAAAAACCTCTCAGCAAAGCAAGGGGCTAACCACATAGCATCACACCTCATCACTACCAACCATCTGGCAAATTCCCACATATACCAACAACATTGCCACCACATGAACCAGATACTAACACATGATACACCTTGCAAACTACTTGCCATCAACTTACCATTCACACAACATGAGTTAAACATTGCCATTCATCAGGCAAATAAAAAAAGCACACCTGGGCCTGATTCTATCACATATAGTACACTTAAAAATCTAGGCACACAGGCTTTACATACTCTACTTCACATATTCAATGAATGCTGGGAAAAACACACATTCCCGACACAATGGGAAGAAATTCACATAATTCCCATTCTCAAACCACACAAGCCAGCATCTCAAATCAGCTCATACAGACCCATAGCACTCACATCATGTGTCCTCAAAGTTCTAGAAAGAACGGTGCTCTCCAGACTCAAATACTATTTAGCAACCAAAAAAACACTCCCCTTATGCCAAACTGGCTTCAGAGAGCACATGTCCACCACAGACAATTTCTTTGACCTTGTCACTTCAGCAGAAATTGCTCTTCAAAACAAAGAAATCTTTTGCTGTGTCTTTCTAGACCTAACCTCTGCTTTTGATACTGCCTCACACACCAGTATACTCTTCAAATTACACCAACTAGGAATCACAGGAAACATCTTGCATTTTATCAAAAATTTCCTCACACAGAGAAAGGTTAAAGTCAAACTGGGGACTACTCTCTCTGACCCCCACAATTTAACTAGGGGATTGCCACAGGGCAGTGTGGTATCACCTACATTTTTCAACATTCTTCTATATGATCTACCAACAGTATTTAACAAGGACATTAATTGCTCCATCTTTGCTGATGACATAGTGCTTTGGACCAAAGGAAATGATACCCTCATTATACAAACAGTCCTACAAACAGCAGTCAACCAGGTCCTTGACTTTACAAACAAATGGGGACTAGCCATCTCTGCACCTAAATCTGCGGTCTTACCCATAACACATAAACAACCCCACGCCAACTCACTCAGCATAACTATAAACAATCACGCCATCCCCCTAGTTAAACACTACAAATACTTAGGGCTAACTATAGACCGACAGCTTAACTGGAAACAACACATCACAAATACACAATCCACATGTAATGGAGCTCTCAACATTCTCAAATCAATCCCAAGAGCTAGCTGGGGTGCAAGTGACAGATCTATGATCACCCTTATTAAAACATTTATCAACAGCAGACTGGAGTATGGCCTGCTAGCTCTAAACACTACCTCACCCACATTTTTTAACAAACTTGAAACCATACAAACCAGAGCCATCAGACTTGCACTGGGTCTTAAAACTGGCTGCCCAAACTTGGCCACATGGGCAAAAGCCAACATGCCTCCCCTTGACAACATCAGACACAAACTCACTTGCAAACACTACGCAAATTAAAACATCTAAACCCCAACCACCCCACTATAAATAGAATTGAGTCTCCTACCAACACATCCCCCACTGCACAAATCATAAAGCAGCACCCACTATATTCAACATGGAGAAAAATCAAACCTTTCAACCCTAGATACACAATCCCCTATTGGACTATTAAAAAACCCTCCATAAATCTCACACTACCACACATCACCCAAAAGTATAAACACCTCCCACAAGAACTAAAATTTGCAGCGGAACAACTCATCACAAACATTCCTACCACAGACCTCATTATATTCACAGATGGCTCCCACATCCCACACACAACAAATGGCTCTGCTGCCGTCCACTCTACCCAACCAATTTTCTCACATATAATCAAAATGAACCATGCAGAAAACAGTACTGCTACAGAGCTAGCTGCAATACATATGGCTTTGGAATGGTCCTCCACACAAAATACACACAACATACATAATATCTCTGACTCAAAATCTGCCTTGCACAGCATCAACAAACATACATACAACCTATCACAAAATTACTCGCTTTTCCATATTCACAGAATTTCACACAATATAATTGCCACTCACAAAACACTAACATTTGACTGGATACCCTCTCATTGTAACATAACCCATAATGACACTGCTGACCAACTTGCTAAACAAGGACACAATATCCCTACACCAAATTATCACACCCCTGAGACATATAATCATCACCTAATTGAAATCAACAAATTCTTCCACTCCTCAACTACCTATCAAGAAGAGCCCAAACAGCAATTCATCAACTACGCACTGGCAGAACAAATCTCAACAAGGACCTTTTCATGATACGAAAGGTACCATCTGCTCTTTGCACTACATGCCATGTGATAGAAGACACTCCACACTACCTTCTACACTGCACCAAATACACAATACATAGAATTACCCTCTTCCAGACACTCACCACACTGGGAACCACTTATTTCTCAGCCCAAACAATTCTTGGTCCTTCTCATAATAATATAAAAAGCCACTATAGGGCCTTGGCCCAATATATCAACAGCACTGGAAGATTCCCCTAATGCCTCTCTGCCTCTCCAAAGGCCTCTACCTCACTTTTAAAAGATCCTTGGGACACTAAGATCCAGATGCCAATAAAAGATCCCCATAGGACATCAAAAGACGCATTTTGGACAACTTATTCCATAGAAACTAAATAAAAATAAATATATAGTATAAAATCATCAAAAAAAAAATCAATCTAACTATCAAAAATAAAGACACATAAAGGAAAACTTTATTTCTATATTGGAAACTTTTATATTTCTCTTTAACCCAATATCTTATATGGAATCTCTTCCAGAACATAACATCTCTATACACATTATCATACCTAATATACATATGGATTCTCACCACATCTCCCACTACCCTTTGATGGGAACCTTAAACAGCACTCCTGCCACACACCCCAAGCTCATGGCTGACCTTCTACTGGCTCTATAAAATTAAACACTGACCACCACACACTGAACACGTAAATTTGATTTCCAACTCATTTAACGTAGCTATATCATTTTCCTCCCTTCTCCTCCAAAAAAAAAATTATCTTTATCATACTCCTTCCTGATCTATGACTTTTCCCAGATCCACCCCTGCGCAATATTTCACTGTATGGCAGGGCAACCCAATGCTAACCTCTGGTGTTAGATACGCAACCATAAATATTTCCTTCTCCTCTTCCTGACACAGGAGTTTTACCTATCCCACCGTCTCAGCTCCCCCCACCAAATATTTCATCCCCCTTTGATTGACTCAAATCTACCATACTGGCAACCAACCATGGCCACAACTTCATAAAATAACATAACATTCGCCACTCGGAAAATGGGGCGGGGGTGGCTCAGTCGGTAGCGCGTCAGGCTCGTAATCTATAGTTCCCAGGTTCGAGTCCCAGCTGGGTCAGCGTTGAGATTTATCTCCACAAAATTCCCCGCCCTGCCCACGGTCAGTAGGGGACACCGATGGGCTTGGAAAGGCCGCCGTCCGTCGGATGGGACGTTAAGCCGTGGCCCCGTGTGTGGGAGAGCCATACCCTGTGCACGTTAAAGAACACGCTGGATGGCCTTGACGGGAGGCTACCATCTGTCTCCCAACAGCTGTTCCAGTGGGTTCCCTCTCCCAACCTTCTCTGAGCCTTCGGGGTCCATGTGACCTGGCCATTTAGCCCATGGTGTGCAAAAAAGTGCCGCTCAGAAGTAAAACAACCCAACCCACTCGGAAAATTATAAAAAAAAATATATATATATATACACTACTTCTTCCTCTATCTCTCACCACTCCCTTCACATGACATGCAACTGGTATTTATTCTCCTTCACCCTTCAACATCTGCCTCTCCACCACTGGGCGGCCTGCGGCCTAAAGCCCAATTGCCAATATGTGCGATTGCCAGCCTTCACTGTGCTGGCCAGTCTTTGCCGTTTTCATCCGCACCCACTTCCCTTTATGCGTATGGACCTGATGATAAGGGGGCCGAGGCCCCCTTTACAAATAGGTCCAGCTTTAAAAGAAGGATGTATAAGAAGAAGAAAGGCCACTCTCTCTAGAAAAAACATACACTAGCGCCAAAATATTGGCAAAATTGCCCCTGGTGGAATAAATTTTGCCCCCTAGGGCAAAATTGCCCTAGTGGAATAAATAGTCGATTGCTTCCACTTTTTCATAAAATACGGCAAGCATGTATATCACGTAGGCACCCGCTTGGAGCCGCCATTAGCCGTTGCTACGCAAAGAATATGTGGATCTTAAATTATTAAATTTTCAAAATATTATTATTTATAAATTATAACATGCGGATCTTAAATTTATTAAATTTTTATACTCTTTAAAGTTCCTAGTTTTTTCCAAATTACATTTGATTTATTTATTATCTTTATTCTTATTATCTTTATTGATTTAATTTATTGATTATCTTTATTGATTTAAAACCTAAGTTTCCTTTGAGGACCGCAGTTAGGACAAAATTTTTTCTTCCTTTCTTTTTAGTAAATTTTCCTTTATGGCAAAGAGAAGGGGGGGATCACCTAGATTTGGGGGAACCTGGGGGAGGGGGTGATCACCTAGATTTCATTTTTGTAAGGAATTCAATATGTGAGGTGAATATGAAAGACCTGAGTAAGGAAGGCTAGCTCCATATGCTGCAATGGCCGAGTCTTCTCGGATATTGATCATCTGTTTTGCCCATTGTAAAGGTTCGTCTTTTGTTCCGCTGCTGTCCTTAATAGGTAACTTTATCTGGCAATACCTCGTGACAAGCCACCTTCACATTGATCCCAGCCACTCCCAATCCTTTATCTGCATTCTCATCTCGTGTTGCCACTTGCTGAAGGCAATGATTGGTGTCCCACATTTTTGTCATTTGTGATCCGCGGGTACTTCGATAACAGATGAGATCTCCTATTCACGTTAGTAACCTCCAGCCTAAATATCGTCACCAGGACTCATTCTTTTCGAGGAGTCTTTTTTTTCTTGTATAAGCCATAAATTGCACGTCAGAATCATTTTGCCTTAACATCGTCATGAAATAATCACTGCTTATCATAGTCATCCAATTCTTATTGATAGAAACGATCAATTTTATTATTATTATTATTATAAGCTGCTTAATGTATTAGGGGGGAAGGAATAGTACAGCCAGGTAAAAACTGAGTTTATTTTTCAGTTGAATATTATCTCTTTCTCCTTTCATTCTCCATTGACAGATAGGTTGAGTTGCGTTTCGAAAGTCCTTCGATGCTCTGCATTGATTCCTAAAGTAAAGATTATCAAAAAAAAAAGATCCGATTTCGGTTGACATCGAAACAATGGTTCAGCCAGATCCACAGATTCAGTCCAAATGGTGACTGCATTGGGAGAGTCTTGTCATCATGTCCCTTAGATAAAATGAATAAGACATCGATGCTGTCGAATAGGATGTTGATCCTCGGTCCTGTGCGTAGGAAAATCTCAACCTCTATTAGTTCGGTAATAATACCCTCTCTAGTATCAGGCAAGAGGAGATTGGGGGAAAATTCTCATTTTATCCTTTCTCATTTCTAAGGGTGATATTTTCAGTTACTTTCAACAGAAATTTAACAGCAGAAGCCCAGATGTAATCATGGTTTGAAATACTGCTGGCGGTCATATTTCTCAAGAGATGAATTGTGGCAGCTCTGTTCCGCGTTCTGGTCAGCAAACACCTCCCCTGTTTTTCAGAGCCTTTTTTCTCCCGCATTTCTCACGATTGGCGGACATTTTTTGAGACCCTTGCCATTCTCCATACACTTGAGATATTCTAATCCGTGATTTTCCGCTGAGTTCCATCATCTCCGTTAGGTATGCTTCTGTTCCGTCGAGTTCGAACGATGAGCCCCCTTTCGAAGTAAATCATTTCAGTCTTTATATCCATGTCGCATTTGACTTTGCTTTGCATCATGCCTTTATGTCTTTTATAAGATTTCATAGTGACTACAATATTTACGTTTGTAAAAAATTTTTATGCGTTGGCTTGTTTCATCGCACACCTTGAAAGACACATTGGAAGTAAAATTTCGGATTTCCTAAGAATTACGACCCGAATTACCCCTAAGTGCAAATTTTCAGAGCTGTATCATTTCTGCATCGCAGTTAGAATTTTCGTGATCCCCTGTACCTAAGTAAGTCATAATCATTTGGCTACTCAATGTGTGTGTGTGTGTATTATTTTTTATCGTAGAAAGCTCGTGGAGCACCTGCTGAGAACCAGTGGTCTCGACAAGAGATTCCCATCCGCCACTGAGTAGACCACTGAGTGAATTTCTTCCCCAACTGCATTTTAGAGAATTTGAGCGAATCAGTGGCAACTGGAGAAAATGGGAGCATGGGCAGGCGAGCTCTCGCAAATCACAGGTTGAGTGGCAGGTGCTTAAAAAAACATTGACTAATGATATCTGAGAACTGTCGCTAACTCCAACCCTGCTCTCGGTGACAAAGAGAACACCGATGGTCTTAAAAAGGTCGCCGTCCTTTGGATGAGACGTTAAGCCGTGGTCTCATGTGCAGGAGATCCATACCCTCTGCATGTTAAAGAACACGTTGGATGGCCTTAAAGAAAGGCTACCATCTGTCTCCAAACCGCTATTCAGTGGACTCCCTTTCCCAAACCTTCTCTGAGCCTTTCAGGTCCATGTAACCTGATCATTTAGCTCACTGTACAAAAAACCTTTCGCTAAGGGGGCAAACAACCCAACTTTGAAAACTGTCGGAGTGTGAACTGCGCAGCCTCACAATCTCTTCCATAGTTTCTGCCCAATTTTCACTCACGCTACACCACTAGCGTGGGAAAAAGGTTAATTTGAAATAAACAAGCTGTGTAAAGAATTAATTGCAAAAACTGAGGATTTATTCGAAGGCATCATAAAATTATGATGTGATGAACAACTGATGCAACTCATTTTCTGAATAAAATATCAAAATTAAAAGGGAAACACTATTGATGGAAAAAAGATAAGAAAAACACGTGAAATGTGAAAAAAATGCAAAGGAAATAAACTTATTTTTAAGGAATTGCCATTTAAAATTTTTCAAATGAAAACTAAATATGTCAATGTTTTCATTCCAAGGAGTACACTTAGTGTTTCTTATGTCTATTCATGAACATTATTCTTCAAGACACGAGTGTCTAACTCTTTGGAAATTCTGCCTGAACCAAGCGTTTTGCTTTCTCACTTTCTTTCTTCAATTGACAGCACCTCCAGACCCGTGGTGGCATTTTTCTTCTCATGACGCATCTGGAAGCAAAACCTAATATCGCATCTCATATCCAGAAGAAGGAAGCAGAGAGAAATACATAGGAGCAGTATAAAAGACTCGTATATATATTTTCTTGCCACCCGCGTAAACACTTTATTCGTTTCACTTCGTATGAGAACAAACATTCTGAACTGTAGTGTGTGTGTGTTGGGGGGGGGGGTTCAATATTTCTCTGAAACTTTTGTACCCCTCACTTGCAATTGTTGCCCATAGTTCACTGGCAACTTCTTTGCGGTAGAGTCGATTTTTCTCCTTGTGATACTCGCAATGTGAAGAATGTGGAGGAGGAAAGGTTCATTCTCTCAATCAGCTGCCAAGGAGACATCCATCACGTTACAACAAAAGCAGATCTGGAGGAGTCACAGACAGTTCCATGGCAACGCCTCACACTCAGCCATCAGTCTGAAAGCGGAAACACGACATAAAAGAGTATAACGAGAAGTTCAGATGAAAATAAGGTATCGTAAAACGAAAGTATTTTACAATTATTCACTTTTCTGATATATTGATCTCGCAATGTTTCCTTACGAAACGCAGTGTTACAAATGGCAATTCGATTCGTGGTTTCGATTAGGTGATTCTTGGCATTGACTTATAATCGATTACGTTGCATCTCCTGAAAAACATTTCGTAAGAATTATTAAGTTTTAAATTCAGTGTTGGGTTGAGAGGCAAATTGCAAGAAGAACTTTCGTCGAATAACATCTGAAAATTCAGAAAAGTGCTGTATGGATGAAATCTCCTCATCACTGTTTAAGGGTTAAAAAAATATTCTTTTTGCAGATCTGATTTTGATCAAGTTTTAAAATTTTCCTGTGTCTATATCGATACTGAGTTTAACGAATAACACTTCCCCTATCAGCATGGGAGTCGGAAGGAATTTTTATCTGGGGGGTCTAAAATTGCTTCAAGAAGGAGCAAAAAACAAGTCATTAATATTTAGATCGAGCCGTTCATTAAAGAGCGCAGTTGCTGATACAGTAATCATGCATGCGTCATATTGCAACTATAGATGCCAGAAAACAAAACGAAGAAGAGAAACTTATTATTGAAAACAGACGTAAAAAACGTTTTTTGCATATTAATAAATAAAAATTAATAATGTGCTTCTGAGAACAAAAAATATAAAAAAAATTACTACGCTTGATTTTATTGATCGTAAATTAATTTTTCGATCAATTTTTACAGGGGGCAACTGTCTTTCCCTCCCCCCGTGCAGAGGTCCAGTGTATCACAAAAACAAAATTCGTTTCCAATGGTAAAGTTGATTATAATTAAATCATTATTTATTTTTCGAACAAATTTATTAATTCTTAAAAATAATGTCTGCACACAAAGAGTTACTCTGCTCATACTTGTTTCAAAATTTTTCCATTAAGAAGACAATTCTTTCGTTCATAGTCAAGTACTAATCGATGAATTAGCTTCAACGGCGTGGCACAGGATGTTGCAATCTACCGACATTGGCCGTCCGTCGCAGCTTTACTTTCGTCCCGTCAAGCTTGAGCAGCACGAATGGAGACAGCCCCCTCACCTTCTACTTCGCATATTTTTCGGGCCACTTCTCTAACTTTAAATCTTTATTTCCAGCAATGACGTAAAATTGTCCGAATTTCAAACTTAATTCACTCTTTGTACAACGTTTCTAACGATAGAAACCAGGACTCCGATACTTGTAATAGTTACTCACTGACGCAGGGGACTTTATACTTTCCCTTAGGACTACGTTCAAAGGGATGCAAATGCAACGCAGTGATGTGTCACCGTACAGATTTTGCATGGCGAAAAACGCACAAACTTATGAATCACTCTGGGATTATATGTTATCACTTTTCCTGAAAATACTATTCTTCTCAAAATTACCAAAATCTTGAAATTTTTAGCAATGTTCTTGGAAAGATGTCGGAAAATATAGAAATTATTTTGTCATTAAACATAATAAACGAATCGAAAGATCCTGTTTTTCGTTCCATCTTTTATACAGATCCTAGTAAATTGAAACCAGGATTTTATCAGTAGTGCATTTTAACTATACGAAATGTAACAGATTCAAAGGTGAGATCATACTAATCAGAAAGTTCTGATTTATTATTTGTTTAACCCCCAAGACACTTTATCAGTCTTACGAGAATAGGTCCATACGCATGTATTGACTCCCAGCCTAAATAGTTAAATTTCTACTGGTTAATATTATCAAATCAGTGTGAATAATATAATTAAGAGTAACATTTTATTAAATTAGCATTCAATTAATTTCTTCCAGAGATTACATTTATATAATATATATATATATATTTTTTTTGCTTGTAGTCTTGGGGGCCTCTCTGCCCGTTTCCACATGTTGATGCCATCGGTATCGAATCGGTCTGCCTGTGTAATAGTGGCGGAGCCGAAGAAGGAATGGCATTGGAGTTTAACGCCCATCACCTACCCCCCAACCCTCTTTGTAGAAATGTTATTCTTGAAAAAATATTACTTTTTAATTTACATAGACGGAAAACGTTAAAATATTTCCAAACACTCTCCCTCTTAAAAATCTTTGCTAATGCACTATCCAAAAAACATTATAAATTGATTTTATTCTAATGACGAAATCACTTTTAACGTGTGATATCTGTTATTTCCAAACCTTTTAGATTTTCGTTATTTCAGAACTATTTTAATCTGAGCTTATAACGTGAGTATGGCGTTGTTCGCTGTGTTTGGCAATATATATATATCAGTTTAAAGCCCTGTAACACCTGTGTGCGAACTAGTTCTATGTAATAAAACTATGTTCTATCTAAAAAGCGGTACCGTGGTTTCATCTAAAGGAAAGAAAGAATGAGAAGTTTCATAAGGAGAAAAAAAGGATATTTTTGCCTGAGCAGAGGGAAATAGGCCCCACTCTATATACCATCCCTGCAAACGTGTATTACTCGAGCTCGGTAATTTGTTTAATATATATATGGTGATTACGTATTCTTATTCCTAAATAATATTATTGTTGCTGAAAATAATGAGGTTATTTGTATAATAAAAAAAATTCTTTAAAATATATGAAGAAATGGATAAAATTTTTTACATCTCACCTTAGTAAGGTTATTTTCATGTGATGTATAACTTTGCAAAATACAGTATTAAGTGAATTTTTTTTTAAGTTCAAACCATTAAAGTTAGTAGCGATACACTTGTTCCTTTCGCAGCGACTCTTAAAAGCTGAATAATTTCAGTGTTTTGAATTCAACTTTGCAATAGTCTTAGGAAGGATAAGAAAGAATTAATATCATTACACTACATCACTGATAGTTTCTTAGCATTTATAATTTTTTCGTAATATAGATTACGATGTTTGGAAAGAGAATATTATGAAACTTATATAAATACATTTTGTGCCCCTAGGTGGCAGCAGCAACCAAAACCGTTCACTGATGCAATCCATTGAACCGACGGAAACAAACCATGCAACGGAACTGTACTTGGGGGACTTAGTATAAATTTTTAGAAATTACACCTCAAGCAGCTGCTTGTCACAAAGATCTGACAGGAACCTGCCAATTTAATATGCCACAGAGGAAATTTGTTAGGAAGACATCTCAATAGAAAGAGCAACACGGAGACATCCATACCTTATCCACAGCTCGAACTCAGGTTCCTTTGATCAGTAATCAAGCATGCTAACTACTCAGCCACTTAGATGTTTAAGGCAAACTCGAAATGAGCCTTCTCCTCTCCCTCACTATTTAACTTAAATGGTTTTTTAATTTATTGTGAAACTAAACGTTTGAAAGGCAATTTTGAAATTCAGAGAAAAGAAGGCCAAACGGAATCCTTATACAACCACTGGCGTTCCCTCACAGAGCGATATAGTAAAAAGGAACAAAATAGGGCAAGACCAACACACACACACAGATTTAATATATCACAAAAAGTGACCAAATTTAAAGATTATAGTTTAAAAAAAAAGAAATCAATATTATTTTGAGAGTCAAAGTTAACTTGGCACTTACAAACACTACTTTATTTGAAATGATAAAAATAGATAACCCAAATTGCAATTTTTGTAATGAACCCCATACATTAGAACATATAATCTTTAACTGCAGAAAATTTCATAATCAAAGACAAAATTATTATCAAAAATTACAAAAATATCATTTAACTCAATTTAATTTCAATTCCATCTTAGAACCACCCAAAAATTCCCTAAAATGTGAAACTATATAAATTACTGAATTCTTACTTAAGAGATATTGAAATATTTGATAAATTATAAAAAAAAGACAAAAAAAACCAGATAAGCTGGACTGATAAAAAGAAGAAAAAAAGATACGATAAGAAAAAAAAGATAAGAAAAAAAAAGAAAAGATAAGAAAAAAATATATATATAGATAAATAAAAAAAAAAAAAGATGAAGCTTTGAAACTACATATTGTCACTTATACATAATGTCTGAATGAGTCTGTGATCAGACATAAGTCTTGTTCATGGGAGTATTCAAGAGGGGAGATGTATCCATGCCCACCAACATTTTCCTGCTGGCAACTTGGGACCAAAATGTTTATAACTGTCAGCTAAGTTTGACACCAAAACGGTGGTTTTTGTATAATAATAGCGGATTAGAATTTGAAAATATTATTTTAATATTTCATAAATGCCATTTTACGTTAGGCAGAATATATCACAAAGATATTACAGCCACGGTAAAATCTTGTGCTTCTATAAATTGCTCCAATAGAACTAGAAGCGATGTATCATTTTTACAACTAATACTCCTTTTATTTTCCTGTGTAAGAATCCACTTTCTCTTACTGATAGCAGATTTTTATTTGTTTTATATTATTAAGAGGAAACATTATCATCATCATCCTCAAGCAGCCATGGGCTACAGAGGTCCAATCAGATTGGGCAATTTAGTTCTCCAAACACATCTCTACTGAGCTATATCTGCTCACTGTAGACCAATTCTGACAAGGTCCTGTTTGACGGTTGTCTGCCCACAACATTCCAGGTCTCCCACCTTTCTCACGCCTTCAGGCACACTGTTCATTATTCGCTAATCTATAGCTATTCGCTAATCTATTGCTATGCATAAAGGTAACGTGACCAAATCAATGTAATTTCTCTGTACAGTATGCTGCTACAAAGAAATTGCAGACTCCTTTTCCTAACTTCATCGTTTCTTACAAAGTTGAACCCTCGAATGCCTAAGATACTGAGTAAGCACCTAAGAATAAATAACATTAAAGTTTCCTGTTATCTTGTTTACAAAAGAGTCCACGTTTACTACCATAACTAACGCTAGAAAGAACCAAACTATTAAACAAACTAATTATACTCTTTCGGTGTAGAAGCCTATTTCTTCACGCTAACCATAGATTCTTAAAGGTCCCCGGAGCAATTCCTATTCTTCTGTCTATCTCATGCCACATATCGCCAGTATACTTTTTTTTTTATTTGCGTCATATAGGATAGAGAAAAATCCTAGAAGCTACTCCTAGCTTTTACAGGCCTTCTCATACAAGGATATGCCCTACTACGACCGAAGTCACTGCTGACCACTGCCTTAGTTAGAGCTAACGCAATGCACAAAGTTTGCCTTGCTGAAACAGTCGCTAGCTGCCTAACCACTACGCCAGTTAAGGCTTACATAGCTCCCAGTTAAGGCTTATATAGCTGAAGAGTGCACTGTTCAAAGCAACTAACGCACCACCTCCTGACCAATTTTCATCACTTTAGGTTTTTCTCTGTTTATCACCAAACCTACTCTATTACCAGTCTCGTCAACAATCCTAATGAACGAATTCATTCATCAACATCATTAGCAACAGGGCCAAATCATCTGCATAATCTAAATAACAAATTTTGAAATCTCTACACCATTTAACGCCAAAATCTTTCCCTTGCAAAGAATTTTGCATAACATAATCAATAACCAAACAAAAGAGAAAAGCAGACAAAATGCACCCTTGTCTAACTCCACTAGCAATGCTAAATCAATCTCTGAAAGACTTACCGTTATAATAAATAGCTTTCATTACACTAACTAACTTATCAGGTATTTCATATGATCTAACAATCAGCCACAAATTATGTCGATCATCAGAGTCAAAAGCCTGTTTGAAATATATAAAGCTAGCAACCACAGGTTTCTAAAACTCTAACATTTCTCAAGAATCTGCCTAAATGAAAATATTTGATCAATACATCCCCTACCACTTCTAAATCCACACTGTTCATCACGCAGTTTTCCATCAACCAAATTCTTAAATTCTATTAAGTATAATTATGCAAAGAACTTTACCTGGAACAGAAAGTAAACTAATTCCCCTATAATTATCATAAGAACTGCGATCACGTTTTTTTTTAAAAAAATAGGAATAATAATAGCTCTGGTAAAATGCTTATGATAAAAAAAATAAAAAAAAAGATTTTCAAAATTTCAGTCATCTATATGGTAACCGAAACATTCCCAGCTGTAAACATTTCAGTAGTAATTTCATCTACCCCTGGGGATTTATGAAGTTTAAGTTTAGAAATAGCCAAAATAACTTCAGACTGCGTTATGGGGCCAACATTAAAGCCAGTAATGCATCTATCATCATTACAAACATTGGGAGTATAAATAATCGCATCATTTAGAACATCTCTGAAATGCTCAGACTAACCATCCATCACAAGATGCTCACCTTCAATAGCCTTATCTTGTTATCCTTCAATCCCTGTATACTTGTCGTTTTCTACCACATAAAACATTAACTATCTGCTGCAGCTCTCTGCTGTTGTGCTGTCTAAATGCTTTCTCAGCTTTGTCAGCCAAGCCATCAATATACCTGTAGTCAAGCCAACACTGGCTTTACCTAAGTTAAATTTGAAAATATAGTTAGAAATAATGAGTTTAAATATAATCAACGACTTAGCGATATGCAAAATTCTATTTACTTAGAACTTCTATTTTCTAATTTAGTTATAATCATATGAATCGTTGAATCAATCTCAGCTGATTCATCACTTCGAATCGTTCACAAAAAGTGAGAAGAATCATTCAGTCAACTCGGCTGATTCATCATTTCGAATCATCTGCCAAAAGAATTGAAGGAATCAGAAGAGTCGTTTGCCAAAAGAATCGATGGAATCAGAAGAGTCGTTTGCGAAAAGAATCGAAGCAATCAGAAGAATCGTTTGCGAAAGAGTGGGAGAAATCAAAAGAGTCGTTTGCGAAAAGAGTCGGAGTAATCAAAAGAATCATTTGGGTGAACGCAAACGATTCTGTCATTCCGTATCGTTTACATTAATTACCAACATTTTATTTTGTTGTTTTTTTAAAACTAAAAATATTTCACGGTGAGGTCAATTCAAAGAATCGATTGACTCACTTCACTGATTGGTTCATTTTAAACGAATCGTTCGCGAACACCTCATTACTAAAGCGCCCCATCCACTTATCAGAATGCATGTCAAGTACGGCAAAGACAAATTTCCTCAAATCAAAACTTCGTGCGAATGGCAACAAGAACAAGCTCGCTCAGTGCTGCTCACCGAGAACTTGCATGATTAGAGGCTTGTGATTACGATAGATAATTTAGCTGAAGTGCTCCTGGATCTGACTAGTGCGCTTGCGCGAACTGTAGTCATCGTCTGTGATCTCTCGTATACATCGATAGCTCGTGTCGCTGTATTTGAAAATTTGCCAAAAAGTTTCTTAAATGCATATATTATCATGCCGTGTCTGTAAAAAA
Organism: Ryuthela nishihirai; assembly: GCA_038380435.1. Lineage (NCBI taxonomy): Eukaryota > Metazoa > Arthropoda > Arachnida > Araneae > Heptathelidae > Ryuthela > Ryuthela nishihirai. The sequence goes on from JAWZYU010000021.1 coordinate 58,782,512, forward strand.
TAAAATCTGCGACAATGATTACAGAAATCGAGAAAAGAAGAACATGTAGTTGTAGTATGAAATTGTAGATATTTACCACGAAGTCGAACCCAAACCGACAAGAGATTTCTTAGTGAAAAAAAAATTCTTTCTTGATTATTTTACATAAAGAACACAAGAGTGTGACTGATACAAGGCGAACTGGTACTGGAACAGATGAAATTTATACTCCAACATTGTGATATTACGATATACGTTGTAGTGCAGTTCGGGTTATAACGCCGCCATTTTGTTTTTGACGCAACGTATTGCTACGTTATACGTTTACGTAACTGACGGTCCCTACCGATTACTGATGAAAATGGAAAAAGTTTTTGCCCTTAATAAAAAAAAGTCTAATTTACTTCTGTAAAGAAAATTATTACTAAATATACAACATAATAAATACACTTCACAGAAATAGAATATTATCAAGAGTATTCAACTGTTGTACAGATAATGGCTTAAAACTTGAATTACCAGGCACAGTACAACGAGAATACACGAAAAAGTATTTCGTGATAAATGCTTATTTACGAACGAAAAATTTTGCTTAGCATATAAAAAAAACAGCCAAATTAACTTTATCTAGGGTATAATAGTAACAACTACGCATATCGCTCAATAGCACACTTTCGTTACACACTATTAAAAAAACCCTAAAAGTATATAATCTCATCAGTGACAATAATTTCAACTAGATCATAACGCTCAAAAAACAGATTTTCGTTCCACACGAAAAAACTAAAGTCCAAATATATATATATCTTGTACGAGACAACAATTTTAATCTACATATACCGTTTAGCAAAGTATTTTCACTCCGCACATATAAAAAGCCCCTCCCCCCACACAAAAAAAAATCCACATCGGAGGCAACTATTTGAGCCAGAACTTCTACCAAGACAACAAATTTGGGTTCCACACTTTACAAAAACTCCTCCTCCCCAAAGTAAATATTCTTGTCGAAGACAACTATTTCGACTACAGCATATCACTAAACAACATACTTTCGTTTCGTACTTAGAAACAACCCCCCCCCCCAAAAAAAAAAAAAACAAACACATGAACCCAAAGGATAAACATACGTAACGTTTACTTGTAAAAGCCTAAATATCCAGAAACTTTTGTTCTTAGGAGGTATACGTAGGTACTCTGCATTGGTAAAAAACATTTTTAATTTGCAACATTCTAAAATTCAGGGGACCCCTACCTCCACTTGATATTAAAAAAAAACTCTGCTTTTATTTCAGATCATACCTAGTCGCTTCATAAATCTAAAAAATATCGAAATGTGATATTTACATATCACTGCAAATCTCAGCAGCAGACAATATTTTCCATTCAATACGTTACATTTATTCCGTAGCGCCGTGTTTTGCCGTGAACTGCACCGTGGCCTTTTGTAATATACGTTTCTTCTAATTTCCAAATATTTGCAATAGCTGTGTGAATCATCAAAACCCAGTTCATTAAATAAATTTATATGTGAATTCCTTCTGTTATAGCCATTTTCGACCCCAATATCTGTGTTTACCCTTCTTTTTTTATACAATAGGACAAAATAATTCTTAAACACGTAATTCTATTCTTATTAGAAAAAGGAGCCATTTTACATTAATGAAAATTGCCCACCAGATGGCAGCACTTTCTCCGTGCAAGAAAATTGACAAATGGATGGCCGATTCGTTGAAAACTTTCGACGAAGTACTGTAGAAGCTTGGTGTGAACAGCAGGCAAGGATGCATTGGCACGTTTCAGCATAAATGCATTCTGACAAGTGGATGGCGTCCTTAACTGTACCCATGGAGGTAGGAAGAGGGAGAGGCGCCCTTATTACATCTTAGCATGGGTCGCTAGGGTAGCCGCGCAGAATGGCTGTAGCCATGTTGTTGCTACTCAGATAGCACTGGTCCTATTTGTAAAGTGGGTCTCGGCCCACTTATCATCAGGACCGCAAGCCAAATTCTTCGGTGAGTGCAAAAGTTGTAAGTGCAAATTTGGAATAGAGATCGAGAGGTGGACGGAGGAAGGCAGGTCTAAAAGTGGTCCAAAGATGGTAAAAAACGTCGTATTTGTGTGAGGAGAGTTGTGTGTGAGCTAGAGTGTATGTAATTATTTAATTTTGAGGGGAAGGAGTGTAATTAATTAATTTGTGTTGATAGAATGTGTGTTTATAAAGTGTTGAAGCTGCCGAGCAGAGCTAAAGCGGGAGCAAGCTGCTGGATCCAGCCAGAATCGTCTCAGCCAATGAGAATGCAGGAATTTTGGTATTGGCTGAGCGCTGAATCCAAGATGGAGGCGGTTTTTTGCAAGAAGTTGGCCGAAAGAGAAACAGATTTGGAACAGGTAAATTTTGAAAATTGGAATAGTAGCCAATGTAATGGGATTATTAGAATAGGTGGAAGAAATTTAAGACTAACTGAAGATAATCCCAAACGGAGAAATAGTCGATTTGTGTGCTCTTTTCCAAAGCATAAAGATAGAGATCCTGATGTTTGTGCAGGATATGGCCAGTGGGCGATAAGGTATGTTTGAGGCCATAAAATGTGGGTTGAAATTTCCATTCTGAGGTGGCAAGTTTAGGGTTGGCAATAAATTTGCGAATATCAACAATGTCCTCGAATGTTTCTATAAATTCGGGGCATTCTGTTTGTTGTATGGGCAATGGGGATGTAGTTTGGTCAATTATGAAATTTTGTATGTTTTTAATAAGGGTGACTGAGAGGAGGGAGGAATGATTGCATTTTGTTTTTTTGAAGTGTCTTCGTTAGGGGGTGAGTCAGGTGGGGAGGGTTTTTTTTTCTTTTTTGATGTGAAATTTCAGTTACAGGAGGGGTGATAACAATAGGGGGAGAATGTCAGCAGGAGGTGAGGAGGTACTTACAGAAGTGGAGGGATCAGGAGTCTTCTGTGAGTCCTTGTTTTCTTGTGGCTGAGCAGGTGATAGATCCATAGTTTGGGTTGGTTGCTGGGTTGGCACTTTCTGTCGTTTTTTGAAGGAGGCACAGTCCTTTATTAGGTGTCCAGATGTCTTACACCACTTGCAGAGGAAGGTAACTCCAGGGTAGAAGATTGTGGCCGAAAAGTTCTCAATTTGGAGGAAATTTGGTACTGCTTTTTCCATCTCTAGATGTGCGATTCGAGTTCCCGTTTAGATCGATTCCAAACCCGGTATTCCGAGATATTCATCGGTAATACTTGTCACAGTTCCAAAGGGAGCGAGGGCTGCTGCCACAGCTTTGTTAGAGACAAAAAAAGGTAGTTTAGAGATGAATAACTTCTACTTTGGAAATCCAAGTCTGGTTGATTCGACTTGCTGGCCATTGTAGAAGTCAGGTGGAAGATCCGCAAATTTGTCGGCGTAGGTGTCCGAAGAAAAGGTCAAAATGGTGGTTGAGGCGTTAATTTTCTGGGCGATTGCGATGGCAGAGAGAAGCACATGTTGGGCTATATGAGGCACAATAAATTCGTACGTTAATCCAGGGTGCTTCACACGGAAAGATCGTTTTAAACGGGCATCGTTTTTGTAATCCATGGTGATATCCATTTGCACTAATTTACACAGTTAACACTATAATGCAGAGAGAGCTAAAAAACACGTCTATCGCTTTCGAAATCCGAAGTTGGAATCAGATAGCCGCACGCTGCACGTCAATTGCAATATATCCGAATGCTTTATAAGAATACTGCTCAATAAAATCGCAAATGTTTCATGTACAAAAAATGAATTATTTCGCCGAATATTGCTAAATCAATTTTTTATTTTCTTGGAAGGTCAAGAAATGTTTAATACATATACAAAATACTTTTTCCCGTTTCGGTTTTGCGTTTGTTTACCTTTTTAAACACAGTTGCTTAATCCCATTTAAAGCTAGTAATAACAAATTACATATCAAATGAAACAAATGAAAGCTACACCATCTTTTTCATAAAATAGGGATTGATTGTAGAACTACATATATCAGTGCAGGTTTCACTACATATACCAAGTTTCTAACGTTCAGAGTAAATTGTGATAAGTCAAATCTCATATAAGAAAAAATGTAAGTATGAGCAAAAAAATCTCTTTGGAATAAAAAGCAGGAACTTCGTTATGAAATATCCAGACTTTAACATAGGTTTAAATTATGAATATTGTTTAAAATGGAAATTTAAATAGTTTTGATTATGATCTTTTATTTATCTTCAGTCATATTCTTCCATTAAATTGCATGAATATCATTGGAAATGGAGATTTAAATAGATTTAATTATGATCTTTAATTTACCTTCTATCGTATTTTAGCAATTCAAAGTTAGATTTCCATCGACATGGAGCATTATTTATCATGAAATATTCTAGCGTCCATAACTCTTTAAATACTTAACGAATATTGGTGAAAATCTATATGTAAATAGATTTTATTATGATCTTTAATTCATCTTCAGTCACATTTTTTCCATTAAATGCATAATTTAGAAGTTATGGAGCTTCCAAATTAGGTCCTCACTGGCATAACATGGAAGATTATTACTTAATATTCCAGCTTCCGCCACTATTTAAATACTAAACGAATATTGTTTCAAATCGAGATTTAAATAAATTTAATTATGATCTTTAATTTATCTTCAGTCACATTTTTCCATTAAATGCATATTTTAGAAATTATAGAGCTTCCAAGTTAGGTTCTCACTGGCATAACGGAAATTCTGTAGCCTTTCGGAAGGATTCATCAAAAGCATAGGAAATGAATAATGTGCGTATTATGTTATCTCTCATTTCTTGATTTATTATTTCTTTCTCTGAATTTATAATGAACCTTTATTTAATCAGTTTACATTTAAAACACGGGGAAAGTTTCGCAACCCCCTCCCCAAGTTTTCGCTAACTCTCCTACCGCAAGTACTAACTATGCTACTGTCAAAAATAGTTGAAATAACAAAAAAAGTTTTCAATTTACAAAGCAAAACTTTAACATTTCTCCTTACCTATGAAATGTTATCCCTTTTATGTTTTTCGCAGATTTGTTAATGCATCCAAAAGCTATGCACGTACTCATTTTTTTTTAATACAATCTGTCGTTCTTTAAACAAAGCGGTAGCAGGCTTACGAGTAGCAACAATATGGCGACGCTCGGTTACATTTTTAAAGCGATAGGGCGCCTCCCTCTCTTCCTATCTCCATGACTGTAGATTAGTGAATGGCTCCTGCCACTGGATCTTTTGCATGGGTATAACCTTTAACCGCAAATTGCAGTTTGCTTTAATAGGCATTCCAAATTAGGTATTTAATACTAACCTTTAATATTTTATTCATTCATTTATAGTTTCTATATTAACTGTAATAACCAGAAAGAATAGAAAGAAAATTTTATTTGTTCAAATTGGAATATGTTTCGTATTTTGTATAAGAAGCTGATCACGGAAAACTGTTTGTTGGCAAGTGTGTGAAGGACCAGACGATAACTGCAATGTTTGTTGGTGGTGGCATGGCGTCTCCGAAAAGTGGGAAGAAACATACCAAAAAACACCATCGACGCCATCACCACCACCATCACCATCATTTCCACCCACCGCAAGATTTGCAGCTTTCTAGCTTAGAAGCTTCACAGGTATGAAATATTTGCTTTTAGTTTTTCTTTTCGAATCGTTAATATAGGTTAAGTGAAAAAATGTTTCGTATCGTGTTTTCACCCTTAGCTAGTCTTAATAGTACCGATTATAGGGATAAAAGGCGAAGAATAACGTTTTAAGAATTTCCTATGGAAGTAATATTACTTTTGGATTAAGCAAATCAGCTACTGCTTTAGAGATATCTGCAAGATTTCTAACTTCAGCAAGCATCAAGCAGATATGCAATAAGTTTTTCTAAAGCCCATCTGAAAAAGTTGAGAACTTTCAAGACATACACACATACAAATCTTCATTCAGCCACGGACTATGGAGGCCCTACCAATGCAATAAGTTTTCCTAAAGCCCATCTAAAAAAAGTTGAGAACATTCAAGGCATGCACACACAAAAAATCATGTGGCCATTGGCTATGGATGTCCTACCAAATTGTTAAGAAATGTTTAGTTGCTAATGTTGTAGATTTCGAAAAGGTTGATGGAGTGTTATAATTTATGTTTCATAATATGGTGACCTGATAAAATGGTGTTCGAGATAACCTAACATTGAGCAATGTGTAAGAGTTGGTAAAACTTATACTGATTAATAGCATTTTTCTGAAGTTTAGTAAGACTGCATTTTGCCTTCTTTTTGGTTTGATTAAAATATATATCTTTTCAAGCTGCTGCTTGCTACAGAAGTATGACATGGTAGAGATGATATGATATGTGATAGAGATGGTCTGTTTATGTTGTGAGAAATTCACTGCAAGGGCAGGACTGGAACATTAGATGGTCCAATCAGTGGTCTTCATTGCTAGGGTTTTTGGTGAGCATTAAAGACTAACCTTCAGAAATGTTAGTTGTCCTAATATGCTGGAGTGCTGTAAAGGCGGAACTGCGGGTCTTGCTTTAGATTACTTTCCTGTTGTCCTAATCCAGATGCAGCTCTGGCATTTCCTTTGCCAATGTATGATATGGCTCTCAATGAGTACAATTTTCAAATCACAGACCCAGAAAATCTTCATTACATACTTATCCGGTATATATTTCTGGATTGGGTGTTCCCATAGAGGTCAACCATCTGTTCATCAATCATTATATTACTTCCAGAAAGGTAATATTTTTTGTAAATTGTTGTTAGACTTCAAAAATATCATGAATTGGTGTCGGTTTATCTTTGGCCCTACAAACTGACTATATTTCTTTGTCATCAAACTAAGGAATCAAAGAATTAATTTAAACCTGCATAAACTCATGGTGGCATGAAATATTTGTTGTCCATTAAGCTTATCCCATAGGGCCTGGTTTTTATATTTTGTTATGTAGGTGTCCAGTCATCATTAGAAGTCTGAAAAAAGACTCGTAGTTCAATTTAAAATGTTACTTCAGAAAATTGTAATACTTTGTAATTGTAAAATACATAAAAAAAAAAAGGGTTTAATGTTTATGCACATGGTACAACTTTTGTTGTATTACCTTGGCACTGTAAAGAGCTTTTTCATTCCTGTTTAAAAGTAAAATATGTTATGCACTATAGCACAGCATGCACAAGATCCTGTGTCCACTGTAATATAGGGCGGGGGTGGCTCAATCGGTAGCGCACCAGGCTCGTAATCTGTAGTTCCCAGGTTCGAGTCCCAGCTGGGTCAGCGTTGAGATTTAAATCCGCAAAAATTCCCCGCCCTGCCCACGGTCAGTAGGGGACACCGATGGGCTTGGAAAGGCCACCGTCCGTCGGATGGGACGTTAAGCCGTGGCCCCGTGTGCGGGAGAGACATACCCTGTGCACGTTATAGAACACACAGGATGGCCTTGACTGGAGGCTACCATCTGTCTCCCAACAGCTGTTCCAGTGGGTCCCCTCTCCCAACCTTCTCTGAGCCTTCGGGGTCCATGTGACCTGGCCATTTAGCCCAGGGTGTGCAAAAAAGTGCCGCTCAGAGGTAAAACAATCCAATCCACTGTAATATCCCTGAAGAATATACCATGTTATTATGAAAAAATTTTCATACCAACAATCTATAAAAAGCCCTATCAAGAAGTGCAATTATATGGATTATGTACCACTGAAAATTCAGTAATTCAACCTAAGAAAATGTTTGGTGCAAGATCAAATACAACATTTGAAGGAGAGGTTTTAAGCTATAATGACATCATCAAAACCTGCACCTCAGTTTCTGGTACTTCTACTTGGCCAATAGAAAAGGATCTCGAATAATTCAGCAAGGAAAAAATATGTACATTGACTAAACAATTTTATCAACTGTAAGTTTCAGATATTTGAAAGTTGTTGCTAATCAACTATACAGTGAATGGTAAAAATTTAAAGTTATTGGGAAAGGAATGAGTTTTATTGAGCTTTTAAATAAAGTTCTCTTGAATTGTGAAAGATTTCCTATTTGAAATTGTTGGGTCGTGTAGCAGTTATGGCTGTTTTAATTGTTTTCTGTGGATATGGATCCAGCTTGATGAAACTCTTTAAAAGCAAATTCAGATCATCAATTGAAATACAGTTTAAATCACTTTATATTTATCAATATAAATGGATCATATATCAGATTATCATGACATCTGTGAAGGAATTTGATCCTTCCAAAGTTCTGGATCATTCATGTTTTAGGGTAAAAACATCCAGATAAATATACATAGCCTTAAAAGACAATCACAAAAAAAGTTGTATCTAAGAAATATTCCCGTCGTACTTTTCATACTATAATTTAGTATATTTTGTTTGGAAAATGAACTTTAATATTTAATAGATGTTGGATTTTTTTTAGCTCAAAATTTAAAATAAATAATTTTCAGTTTTTTTTATCCTTGTTAATTCCACAAAATCTTAATTTACTATATTTAATTACATACACAGAAACTGCTGGTGCCTATATTCAGGCTGGCTCCTACTTGTATGTATATACATACATACAAAATCCTCATGCAGCCATGGGTTACAGAGGTTCAACCAGACTAATTTTCCTCTCCAGATGTATCTCTTCTGAGCTACAAGCTGCTGCATTTGACCACTCTAAGTCCCGTTTGACATTGTCTGCCAATCGCATCCTTGACTCTCCCCCTTTTTTACTGAAACCCTTAGGCACACTGTTCATAATCCTGTTTGCCAATCTACAGTTATTCACATGGACAACATGGCCAAACCAAGGCAATCTCTTTCTGCACAATATGCTGCTTAAAACAGGTTGATGACTCCTTCTAACCTCATCATTACTTGCAAAGTCAAACCACCTAATGCCCAAGTTACTGTGTAAGCACCTAGAGTCAGAGATATCAAATTTCTTGTTATCCTGCTTGCCAAGGGTCTATGTTTCATTACCATAAATAAACTTAGAAAGAACCAAACTATTATACACCCTTTTGGTCTTAGGTGTACACACCTATTTTTCCACACTCTCCATAGATCCTTAAAAGTCCAAGTGACAATTTCTATTCTTCTATTTTTCTCATATCACACATCACCAGTATCTGTTACATAGCTCCCAAAGATAATTAAACTGAGACACTTGTTCTACTGTGCAGCCATTCAAAGTAACTTAAGCATCACTTGCCTGACCAATTTTCATCAGTTTGGTTTTTTCTCTGTTTATAACCAAACTTACTCTATTACCAGTCTCATCAACATCCCTAATGAATGAATTCATCTTGTCAACATCATTAGCCAACAGAGTCAAATCATCTGCATAATCTATATCAAAAATTTTGAAATCTCCAGACCATTTAAGGCCAAAATCTTTCCCTTGCAAAGAATTTCACATAACATAATCAATAATCAAACAAAAGAGAAAAGGAGACAAAATGCACCCTTGTCTAACTCCACTAGCAATGCTAAATCAATCTCTGAAAGACTTACCAACTCACACAGGACTCGTTGTTATTATAGAGAGCTTTCATTACACTGATTAACTTATCAGGTATTTCATATGATCTAACAATCAACCACAAATTATGTCGATCATCAGAGTCAAAAGCCTGTTTGAAATCTATAAAGCAGCAACCACAGGTTTCTAAAACTCTTAACATTTCTCAAGAATCTGCCTAAATGAAAATATTTGATCAATACATCCCCTACCACTTCTGAATCCACACTGTTCACCCCACAGTTGTCCATCAATCAAATTCTTAATTCTATTAAATATAATCATGCAAAGAACTTTACCTGGAACAGAAAATAAACTAATTTCCCTATAAGTATCACAAGAACTGCGATCACCTTTTTTAAAAATCAGACAATGATAGCTCTAGTAAAATCCTTAGGACCAATATCTTTATCATAAAAAATATTCAAAATTTAAGTCAGCCATGTGACAACACAAATACTTCCAGCTCTAAGTATTTCAGTGGTAATTTCATCCACCCCTAGGAATTTATACGGTTTTAATTTAGAGATAGACAAAGTAACTTCTGAATGCAATATAGGACCATCATTAAAGCCAGTAATGCATCTATCATTACAAACAATGGGAATAGAAATAATCACATTATTTAGAACACCTCTGAAATGCTCATCCCACCTAGCCATCACAGAATCCTCACGTTCAACCACCTTACCATGTTTATCCCTCAATCCCTGTGTACCTGTCTGTTTCTTCCCACATAAAACATATGCAATCCCCATCTGTTATGCTGTCTAATGCTTCCTCTGCTTTGTCAGTCAAGCTATAAAGCCAAAGATTCTTGTCAGCTGTTAACTGATCCTTTACACATTTATTGAGCTCATTGTAATGCCTTCTGTTAGAACTATAGGCTGTTTATTCATATTAATCCTGCACTTTCTTCTTTCAGAAATAAGTTCCATAGCCTTATCACTCAAATAATTTTGTTTCCTCTGTTCCCTTTTACCCAAAAGAGTAGTGTCGGTTTTAAGAAAAGTCTGTTTAAACTGATCCCATTCTTTTTCAACTTCAGCAGTAAGTAAACTACGATTGTCATAATGACTAAGTAGCCTGATGTAGCTTTGCCTATATCAGGATCTTTCAGATCTTTAGTGTTAATGGTAATTTTTTTAACCTTAGCACAACACTTCTTAAGCTTCAGCTGCAGGGTACTTTTGACTAGGTAATGGTCAGACCCAATTTCAGCTCCCCTGTATGTTCTGGTATTCCTAACTGCACTGGCCCATTTTCTGTTAATTAAAATATAATTTCTCATATTCCTGTGCAACTCATCAGATGAAATCCATGTATATTTATGAATGTCCCAGTGTTTGTAGTATGTGTTAGTTATTCACAAACCATTGAATTTACTTACCTGTAGAAGACATTCTCCATTGTCATTGGAACTGCTAATGCCAAAGGGACTTAAAACTCCTGCCCAGAGTTAGTACCAACTTTAACATTGAAATTACCTAGCACAAGAGAAATATTGCCTTTCTTCACAGAATTCAAAATATCCTGAAGCTGGTTGTAAAATGTATTTCTCGTTCTCATCACAGTCCTCTGTGGGGGCATAACAACAGATAACATTCAAGTCTTTAATTTTTGTTTTAAATTTTGCTCTAAGAAATTCATTTATGCAGTAATGTCCTAGAAGAGCATCACTGGCATGTCTGCTGAGAAGCAAACCTACACCTTGGAGATGCTTTCCATCCTCCCTCCCTGAAAAGAGAAATTTAAAGTTATTTTTAAGTATCTCACCTTTGCAATTGACCTGATGGATATCTGGTCTCTTGCAAGCCTAGAATATCTAGGTTATAATGCTGGAATTCCTGTGTGAGGAATCAAGAGAATAATCTCTGTAATGACCTCACATTCCTGCAGAGAGAAAATGATTAGTAGGATTTTTAAAGAAACTAGGTTTATTGAGAGAGGTATGGCCAACAATATCAAATAACCCCCTGATAGCAGACATGGGACAAAGACCTGTTCCTCCTCTGCTAAAGACTGAAGTCACTGATGCTGGTAGGAACTTCAGGCACTACCTTTCCAAGTGAACCTTTTCAAGAGCTGTACGACTTGCCTGAGACACATTACTCCAGTTTAGGATTGGCAAAGCCCAACTAGCTAAGTGAGGGTTGAGGTTCTCCCACTGTTAAAGGCTGAAGCCACCCTTTCTGGTAGGAACTCAGGCTCCACCTTTTCAAGTGGACATTTTCAAGAGCCATAGACCTGCCTGAGACACATTACTCCAGTTTAGGATTGACAATACCCAACTAGCTAAGTGAGGTTCAAGTACCTGCGATGACCTCTGCTCAGGATTATCCACCAACTGATAAACATATCATGTGAATCTATTCCCTTGGGGCTGTCAACCCACAAACAAACAGAAAACAGGGTGGAAGATTTTCCCTCCACAGAAGCCCACCAGTGCAGCAAAATCAGGATCCATAATCAAGCTCAGAGCCATATTTCAGTCCAGTAGGTTTATATGGTCATCACCAGAACCCTGTGTAGTTGACCACTCCTCAGCAGGGTAGAAAAGTAGCCATAGTTGTCCATATCAGTAGGCCACACTAATCTGGCAGCCTTCCCCTTCTGTTCACATCCAAAAGAGCATATCTCTTTTGAAAGGTACTAAAGGCCTGCACCACGAGAAGACAGGGTCAGACATTAGGTGCTAGACCTGACCGGTTCTATGCTTCATCACTGGAGTTTGGTACATAGTTCTCCTTCGAGTTTATGCCTAGCTACCATTTACAGATTGTTGAATAATGATTAATTACTGTCTTACTGATATAATACTTATTGTTAATTATGGAAAATATAGAACAGTTTTCAAAATTTAATTACATCAGTAAACTTATGTTAACCTATTATTTCATTAACTATTACTATTTTACAAATTGGATTTGACACTGAAGTATTCTAACTGCTATATAAGCTAAACCTAATATCTGACCCTGCCTTCTCGTGGTGCCCCAAAGAATATACAAATTTGTCCAAGCTTGTACATAAGCATCACACAGACTTCTCATATTGATCATGAGGTGTAGTGGCAGTACATCTCACTCTTTCTGGAGAGCAGATGACACTTGTGAGAGTTCTTGAAGAGGGTTGATGACTTCTAACATATCACCCCAGCACATCCCACTATGCTCTATTGGTTTCAGGTCAAGAGAATAGACTGGCCACTCTACTGAATATCAATTTTGAGGAATTCATTGACTATATGAGCCCTGTGAGGGCAGGAATTATTGTACATCCAAATAAATGGGGCCAACAGTGCCACTGAAAAGCTTCACATAGGACTGAAGGAAGGAATGCTGTAAAGGAATTACTATTCCTTTACTTCCAGCAAATATGTGAAGCAGTATGTGTCCATTTGACATAATGCAGCTGCAGGCCATCAAATCACCATAGTGGTGTCATTCTCTGATGTTAGAGGGTTGGTAACAAGTTCCTTACTCTCACCAGATTGAAATGCATCAAGAATCATCCTGAAGTCTGACTGTGATTCTAGTTGAAGGGCAGATATGACCATTGTTCTGGAGTCCAGTCGCTTCTGCACCATGTTAGTCAGACTCTCCCATGGGATTTTTCCTAAATCCCCCCATGAATGCTTGTAAGCTTGGAGAAATATCTATTTATAATGAATATTTATAAATTTATAAAAATTCTCCCCCTAATCCTCTTCAAAAACTTTTTGATCTGAAGAAATTCCTCAAAGTAAGCATACATTACATGCTCATTCCCTCCCATAGGAGGGGCAGGGGTGACTCAGTTAGTAGCACCAGGGGCATAGTAAAGGACTATGGTTGGGGGTGGAGAATCAAAAATTTTCCAACTAGAAATTCAAATTTTGCCAACGGAGCAAACTTGCTTAAATTTCCGCTACATGGGGGGGAGGCAATTTTCACAACTCTCATTTTTGTCATTTGACTTCCATTTTTTGATCAACTGGCCATAATTTTAAAGGAATAATTCCAATATTTACATCTCGGCTGAATTGTAACAAGTCGGTGTGAATTTTCTCTTGATTGGGCCAACTTTCCTTAACTTCACAAAACTAATCTTAATCCTACATCTCTCCTAAATTTGCCAAAGCACTTCAAACTTTCAAACTCCCCAAGATTTTGCCAAGTTTTCTCGATTTTAGTCAACTATCCTGAATTTCACAAACCCAATCCCAATTATCACAACTCGCCCATATTTTCCAAGCGGATTCGAATTTTACCAACTATCCTACATTTTGTTCAGTTCCCTCAATTTATCCAACACTTCTTAATTTCACAAAACAAATCTTAATTTTCATAACTCGCCTATATTTTACCAAGTGCATTCGAATTTTGCCAACTCACCGTAATTTTACAGAAAAAAATCGCACTTTTTACATCTTTCCTGAATTTGCCAAGCCACTTCGAATTTTATCAATTCTCCTTAATTGCACAAGAAAGGCACAATTTTAACAACTCCCATGTATTTTACCAAGTGACTTCGAATTTTGCCAACTCCCCTAGATTTTGCCTAGAGTACTTGATTTTTCCAACTCTCCTTAATTTCACAAAACCAATCCCAATTTTTACAACTCAACTGTACTTGACCAAGTGGTTTCCAGTTTTGCCAACTTCCCTAAATTTTGCCAAGTTTTCTCAATTTTCTCAACTCTCCTTAATTTTACAAAAACAATCCCAATTTTCACAAATCGCCCGTATTTTACCAAGTGGATTCGAATTTTGCCAACTGCCCTAGATTTTTCCAAGTTTCCTCGATTTTGCCATCTCGCCACAATTTTACAGAAAAAAATTCCAATTTTACATCACACCTGATTTTTGCAAAGTTACTCTGAATTTTGCCGACTCCCCCAAGATTTTCCAACTCTCCTAGATATTGCGAAGCTGCCTCGATTTTGCCAACACGCCATAATTTTACAGAAAAAAGATTGCAATTTTTACATCTCCCCTGAATTTTGTCAACTCTCCACGATTTTGCCTTCAATGGACTCTAAGGAAATAGGTGACCAATAGGTAAAATATTTAAAAAAGCAATCAGTAAGTAAATGAAAACTTGTGATGTATTTTGCATCAATGCTTAAAAGTTACTAAATGTTTCAGAAGCAAAAAATGTAAAGAAAAAAAAATTACCTCCAGGCTTAAGTAATAAATTATCACAGGAAAAGTCCTTTAGACAAGGAACACTTGAAAACATGAGTTGAAAAAAATTGTTTGTCCTGACTGGGATACGAACCCAGGTCAGGACAACCAATTTTTTTTCAACTCATGTTTTCAAATACCCCCAGGCTTTCATCAAAAATAAAAGGAAATTTAAAAATTACTGTACCACTATGGCATCAGATCAATAGGGATGGAAGTAGATATATGCAGGGCCAGATATAGAGAGCAAGGTTGCCATCCCCTCTGAAAGAGGGGATGGCAACCTTGCTTGCCCTTATAACCAATGCTTATAAGGGTAATATAGTCAAAAAGTTATTAAACCTATTTATATATCATGCATTTTTTTAAGTAATTTCACCAAGAACTGTAAAATAGAGGTGGGAAATGTTACCCTGCATTGGAAATCCAGTCTCATGGTCACCTTTTGCAAATTTCCAACTATTTCTTTCACACAAACACTCGATTTTTTTTTTTTTCCTAGATCTGGGCTTGGAGATATGTTCAAATGAAAGCTTGTGACATGGGGAGTGCCATACGCCCTAAACATTTAAACCCTAGGTTTTCTTCTTCTCTAAAACAGAGGTAATGTGAAAACTAATTTTCCCAGGTCCATTCCTATGTTATGTGCTGGGTTCAGGCAAGAAATATAATACTGCTGCTTTTGAGTGATTGAATATGATATGTATACATGTTAAAGGGTAAAATTTAAAAATTTTCAAGGAAGGGCATGCCCCACTTAAAACTAAAGAAAGATAAAGAAAATCTAAACAAACATAT
Organism: Ryuthela nishihirai; assembly: GCA_038380435.1. Lineage (NCBI taxonomy): Eukaryota > Metazoa > Arthropoda > Arachnida > Araneae > Heptathelidae > Ryuthela > Ryuthela nishihirai. The sequence goes on from JAWZYU010000021.1 coordinate 58,797,956, forward strand.
TTTGCAAAAATATTTTTTGAAAGACTGTTAAGAGATTTATTGCAATATTTGAAGAAAATAAATTGTGAGAGAAAAAATATATCGGAATGGCTTTTGGGTCTATTCTGGTTCAATAGGATAACTTTGTTTTTTCCAACCCCCCCTAAGTGTTTTCATGATCCAGAGCTGCTACCATTTTATGCAGTGTTTTCGAATATCACCCAAAATGTTCAAAACTATGAGTAAATTTCTAGAGTTTGTAGCATTAAGTTATTTAAGGTTTGGATTCGGGTTCAATTCACTTCAGTGTTCATTATTGATAGGAGCTTGAGTTTTTGACACAACACGGCAAGGATTGCTGTGGCAGCAGGGCATTTATCAAATTGCATAGAAAATGTGAAATTGATATATCAGTCTTCAGTCATGCACTTGTATAATCTGCAGTTCCCAGGTTCGAGTCCCAGCCGGGTCAGCGTTGAGATTCATCTCCGCAAAACTCCGCCCCTGCCCATGGTCAGTAGGGGAACCAATGGGTTTGGAAAGGCCGCTGTCCATCAGATGGGACATAAAGCCATGGCCCCATGTGTGGGAGAGCCATAACCTGTGCACGTTGAAAAACACACTGGATGGCCTTGACAGAAGGCTACCATCTGTCTCCTAACAGCTGTTCCAGTGGGTCCCCTCCCCTAACCTTCTCTGAGCCTTCAAGGTCCTTGTGACCTGGCCATTTTGCCCATTGTGTGCAAAAAAGTGCTGCTCAGAGGTAAAACAACAACCCATGCACTTGTAGAGTGAGATATTACAATCATCATAATCAATTGCCTCTTATTTCCTTCTTGAGAAAAATAGTGGTACATAATTAGTATCATATGTCCCACTGATCATTTAATATCACTATTAAGTTTCCTTGGACTTGTGTAAATGGTATAATTGCCGGCTTTATACTGTGCATCTGAGATTATAAATGGGAATTCTGACAAAATCATCAAACTTTCCTCACCAAACCAAACATACAGTATAATTGTTTGCTTTTCAACAACAGAGATTCTTCCTCAAAGCTGCTGCTTTTTCATCATTCAACTTCAGTGTCACAGCTTAATCAGACTAGAGAACTATAATTTATCTTTAATCTGGAATCTAGATAATCAAATTTGAAAATTACTAAATAACTTCATTTGCTCTGTAATACCTTGGTTATGCCCAGTGGTAGATTTACCTAAAGACTTGAAGGCTTAAGTCTACAGCAGCAGGGTTGGCTCAGTTGGTAGCAATCCAGGCTTGTAATCTGTAGTTTCAACATTCAGAATTATCTCCACTCAACTCCTACCCTGTCCTCAGTCAGAAGGGAGATGCTGATGGGCTTGTAATAGGTTGTTGTCTGTGTGATGGAGTGTTAAGCAAAAGCCTTCACCATACATAAGGCCTGGAAAAGGTGGAGTTGGTGTGCTGATGTTTTGCTGCATTTTTGTGTGTTGCATGGTCTAGTAATGCATCTATAAATACATCTAGTAAATTCTATTGAAATCTTATTTAAACAGCTTTATTTTCAGAAATAAATTACATAGGTAAAGCAAGTTAAGGTTAATATTTAATCAATATTCAATTGCAAGATATAGTTTATTTGATATTGTAAAAAATGGTTACATTTTGCATAAGCTTTGCACTCAGCATAGCTGGAAGCAAATCAAACCATGATAGCACATCAGGGTATGTTTCAGTCTTAAGATCTCCTAAATTGCAAACTTTAAAGCATCTGTGATCTGTGGTTGAAAAAAATACCACGAGCTGATTTCATTCCTTCTAAGGACAGTTCTTTGCAGGAAACATTTTGTAATAGACTACATAATAAAAATTCATGATGTTTTAACAACTGTTTAATGGTGACTTGAAAATCTAGCATGGTAGTCCAAAGTTTAAAGATGATATATGTCTGTTGATCTTCCCACAATACTCAGCACATCTTATAGAAATGAAACAAATGCAAAAGAAAAAAAAACTGTCTATCATGAAATGATATTACAAAAGTTTATTCAACAAAACTTTGATGCATGGTTTCAAAATAATAAAATGGCTAATTTAAGTAGTTGGTTGACTGTCCACTTTCAAGCAAAGCAACTTTGATTACTGCAAGTTATTTTCCTATGTATCATTATATTAATTGTGTTGCTTTACTTTTTATTTAGTGTAACATTACTCCTAAAGCTATTAAATTGTTAAAGATTAATATGCAATTAGAGCTAAGCATGCATAGATTGTAATTCTGTTAATTCAAAGTTGTATAACTATATGCTTTCTAGTCCAGGTAAATGTGTAACTGATCAGAATTTTAAAAAAATTTGAATTTTGTTACTTCTTTAATAGAAAATTAAAAAGTAACTGAAAATCAGATTCAAAAATCCATTAATATTATCTTAGGCTCACCATGTTTATCCCTCAATCCCTGTGTACCTGTCTGTTTTTTCCAACACAAAAGATTTACTAAGTGGTACAACTCCTTGCTGTTGTGCTGTTTAACTGCTTCCTCTGCTTTGTCAGCCAAGCTATCAAGCCAAAGATTCTTATCAGCTGTTGCAAGCAAACACAGATCTCATAATGACTGAGTAGCCTATCATGGTATGCTTTGGTTTTATCTGGATCTTTCAGAGATTCGATGTTAAAAGTAATTCTCAGCACATTTCTTAAGTTTCAGTTGCAAAATACTTTTGACCAGGTAATGATCAAATCCAATTTCAGTTACCCTGTATGATCTGGTGTTCATAACCAAACTAGCCCATTTGCTGTTAATTATAATATAATCTATCATATTCCTGTGCAGCCCATAAGGTGAAACCCATGTGTATTTATAAATGTCCTGATGTTTGTTGTACGTGTTAGTTATTCACAAACCTTAAGTTACTTACTTGTAGGAGACTTCCCCATTGCCATTGAAACTGCCAATGCCAAAGGGACCTACCACCCCTGCCCAAAGATTAGAATCAGTACTAATTCTAGCATAAAAGAAACATCTCCTTGACAGAATTCATAATATTTTGAAGCTCTGTGTAAAATTAATCCTTATCATCATCATCAGAGTTCTCTGTGGGACCATAACAACAGATGATATTCAAGTCTTTAATTTTCGTTTTACATTTAGCTGTAAGAAATCTTTCATTAATGCAGTCATATCCTAGAAGAACATCACTAGTGGGTCTGAGAAGCAAACCTACACCTTGGAGATGCTTTGTATCCTTCCTCCCAGAAAAGAGAAATTTAAAATTATTTTTAAGCATCTGACTTTTACCTTTCCATCTGGTCTCTTGGAAGCCTAGAATATCTAGGTTATAACGCTGGAATTCCCATGTGAGGATGTCAAGAGAATAATAATCTCTCTTCGATGTCCTCACATTCCACATACCTGCAGAGAAAGAACAAAAAATGATTAGTAGGTTTTTGAAAAAAATTAGGTTCAAGGTGGTGTTAGTTCATGGTGAAATTAGCCTCCAATGAGGGGCTCCCTACACCAGTTACAGCAGGAGGACAAGGCAGAAGGAACTACCTCTCAGCTATCTCGTGAAACTATTAACTATACTAATCTCGTTAAAGTAAAAAGAGACATTAAACATTGCAGAAAAAGCCAATGTTCTGGAAGAAATTAGTGACCAGTTGGAAGCATGTTTGCTGCAGCTTCGTGTTATGGTGGTTACCAAGTAGGGAGGTGATGGAGTAGTCAGTGGTTCCGATTGCGTGAAGCTCCCGAAACAAAGCTTCTCTTTCAGCATTGTAGTGGGAGCAGTACATGAGATACAGTCTCAGGTGTGCTGCATGTGACACAGTTAGGACTGTACATTTTGCCCAGAGTGTGAAGCGTAGAGTTGCTGTAGATGACACCAACTCTGAGATGATAATGGAGGGTCTCCTCAGATCTGCAGGCAGGTTAAGAGCAGTGAGGGAAGGGTCAACCAAGTACCTGAATGAGGAACAAATGGAGTTCCTCTGCCACTGAGCAAACGATACTGGCTCATCAGTTGTAAGACTATGCCATATATCTTTCAGTCGCTGAGAGAGAGGGTAATTAGATGCATACATCTGATTCTCAAGTGCCTCCTTCACAGTGTGATCAGCAAGCTCATTGCTAGGTATCCCTACGTGGGAGGGGATCCACTGGAAATGAACCGTGATTCCGTCAGAAGTGACCTTGGAGCAAGTCCCCATGATCTCCTGGATGAGGAAGTGTTGCAGTTGTTGCTGTCTCGCTTCTGGAGAGCTTCCAAGACTGACTGAGTCACAGAGGATGACAAAGTTGTCACTCTCGAGACTCAGGATGAAGACTACAGCTTCAAGGATAGCATGAAGCTCCACACAGGTGGAGGATGCGGAAGATGGAAACCTCTGGCGATGCCCTTATCGGGGATGACAGAGGCAGCACATAGCCTCTCCTGGTCCACAGATCCGCAGTGTAGACCTCAGTACATCTCTCATATCGTGCAGTGACATAGGAAGTGGAGAGAAGTCTGACAGCCACTGGATCTGAGTCACTCTTTCTACCTAGAGAAGGGACAGTGACATTGATCATAAGATCACTGTTCCTCCAAGAGGAAGGTCAGGGAAGAGTGTATTACCAGCAGTGGAGCAGTTATGGCAGGGACGACTTGGCCGTAGAAGTCAGTGGCAGACATGGTAATGGCAGAGTCTGGCCTGTCTTGCAACTTCCTGAAAAGCTCGTGGTTAAAGTGGAGGGAATGGAGCCTCGAGAGATGACAATATATTTCTCTTCTGGTGCAAGCGGAAAGGCATTTCATTAGCCTCTGCAATGACAGACACATTTGGCGTGTTAAGGCAGAATCCAAGACAGAGGCGCAGAGATATAGTGTGTACAGTGGCCAACTTGCTCAGCAGTGAAACAGAGACATAGCTTAGAAGGTTAGTTGACGCGAGAGAAGATCAAGTGCTGGTACAATACCAGGAGGGTCTTGCAGGAACTTCCCCAGTGGGTAAAAAAAATATGTGCAACTGTGTTAAGATACTGGATGTGAGGTCCCCAGGTCATCATAGAAGAGCATCATTGGTGGGTCTGCTGAGAAGCAAACTTACACTTTGGAGATGCTTTCCATCCTTTCTCCCTGAAAAGAGAAATTTAAAATTATTTTTAAGCATCTGACCTTTGACTTTCCATCTGGTCTCTTGCAAGCCTAGAATATCCAGGTTATAACGCTGGAATTCCCGTGTGAGGACGTCAAGCGAATAATCTCTATTTGACATCCTCACATTCCACGTACCTGCACAGAAAGAATGAAAAATGATTAGTAGGATTTTTAAAGAAATTAGGTTTTTTGAGAGAGGTAGCGCCAACAATATCAAACAGCCCCCCTAATCGCAGCAATATTATCTGAACAGTATTATAAATAATAAATAAATACCCCCTCAAGCAGCTGCTTGCCACAGAGGTCTGACAGGAGCCTGTCAGTTTATATGCCATAGTAGAAGGTCTGTGAGGATGGCAGGACCTCAGCAGAAAAACAACACACAACATCCATGCCTTATCCGGGGCTCGAATCCAGGTCCCTTAGATCAGTAGCTAAGCGCGCTAACCACTCGGCCACGCGACGGCTATTAATAGTTATATTAAATTTTATTAAAACGCATAATTTTCAACTGTTTCTGAAGTGATTATTTCAATTTTACCCAATTCGAAATTTTAGTTTTTCGTAATGAATTTCCATAACACTTTAAATTCTGACCGAAACAGTTGAAAATTATGCGTTTTAATAAAATTTAATATAGCTATTATTACCTCTGTTCTAATTCGTTTATACCTCATTTTTGAGATCAGTAATTTTGACTACCATGTTGATGCTTGTTAAATAATTCCGCTTCCATTGTTCTTTTAAGTAATGAGCGAAGAATGTTCATGTGTCCTCGTTTTCTTTGATAAAATGCTCATGACGGTGTAGGTACTCCATGAGTGTGGACACGGAACACTGTTGAGAGCTATTAATGAGATTCATGCCTCAGGGAGCTCGTTTACGGTGTTGCTTACAACATGTTGCCTAGTCTGGACTAGGAGGGATTAAGCAAATCCTGCTGTCACTGTTAACTCACTTGTATCTTCCAGTAGGTTCGCACAGGTTATTAAAAATATATAAGAAAATAATAATTAAAATTAAAAAGAGCAGTATAAACAAAGATTATTAATATAAATATAAGTATATATTTATGATAAGAGAACCTTTGTGTTCGTTCCTTCTTCTTTTACTGACTTAAGAAGATGATTCCATACATGCATTTTGTATATTTCCGTTATATGTTAAAAACAGTAATAAAATAACAATTACTAGTGATGCCTTAGCAAATGCGTTTAAAATCAACTGTTGAACAAAACTTGTAAAAAATTTACGCATCACATAATGTTGCTACCTCTAAAATCTATAGTTCTCACAAAATGGGACAACAATTTCCTCTTTAGAATGAAAATTACCTCCCTTCACAGAGTTCCCCCTAGTGCAGGACCCAATCGGCTTAAGGCCGGCCCTGACAATTACAGTTGAAGAGAACCGATTGTTAATAAATTTGGATTGCACCACTGTGTAAACCCTTGACCACGAAACTCTACCATCTAAATTTTGCATTTCTAACACGAATAGAATGTTTACCATATTTGTTAAAAGTTTTACAGTTCTTCAAATTTAGCTCCTTCTAACGATGGAAATTAACGTTATTGAAATACGAAAAAAATTCGCCATATGTTTATTAGTCTTATTTAACCAAAAAATAAAGAATTTTTCATTTAACGCTTGAAACCAAAAAAAACTTTATCTCTGCAGATGACAAAGTAAAAACAATTTAATCTGCGAAATTTCTTTGACACATTTATAATTTTTGGTAGAGATGTTCTATTTTGATTAAATAAAAATGAAATATAATTTCCATCCTATTCTACAGTAAACACAACAAGCTTGTGAAAAGTAAAATAAAGAGAATAACTGTTTTTATAATCTTTCAAGGCCTGAAATAACGACATCCTTTCAACAGCTTCTGTGACGAATGATACAGTAGCATGGCTACGGAAGTGTCGGAAGTAAATACTTCAGCAATAGGATATGTGCACTTCAATATGCATTTCCTGTTAGTCGATAGAGTATTAAAAGGGAGAAAATGCTTCCAAAAGTTTCTTTCTCTTGTATAATAGTCTCATGAACTGCCAATTTTGGGAAATCCGATGACCGATAATGGCGTGCGACCCTGTTTTTGTACGACATGTGGTAAGCGTATGTGTTTCAGGTCTGATTCACACGCGACTCAAATGATGAAACGCCCGTATGAGCAATTTCTAAATGGTAATATCGTTATTTATTACGAGGTTATGTTGGTTTCATAGACTAGAGAACCAAATAATACTTTAGAAGGAAAATGTATTTTTTTTAATTACTGCAACAGTAATGTATGTGTATCGTAGACACGTGTCTCAGCTCTATGGGGGCGAGTCCCAGTTGGGCCAGCGTCGATTTATCCTCGCAAAACTTCCCATCGTGCCCACGGTTAATAGGAGACATCGATGGGCTTAGAAAGGCCGACATCCGTCAGATGGGACGTTAAGCCGTGCTCCTCGTACGGGAGAGAGCCATACCCTGTACATGTTAAAGAACACGCTGGATGGCCTTGACGGGAGGTTACCATCTGTCTCCCAACAGCTGTACCAGTGTGTCCCTTCCCCCAATCTTCTCTGCACCTTGGAGGCCCATGCGACCTGGCCATTTAGCCCATTGTGTGCAAAAAAGTGCCGCTCAGAGGTAAAACAACCCAACCCAGCTCTCTTCAACAGTATTTATGGCGTTTTATCTCGGACAGCATTAGACAGACCGGTTGTATATTTTATCAACTTTATTAGCCATACAATTTTTTCTCTGATCAATAACTCATAAATTCAGTGTTTCCCAATTTGTTCCTTTCTTATAACCAACATCCACTTCTCGAAAAATTATTTTATTGGTAGATCAAACAAACAAGATATCTTTAAGAAAAAGTAATTTAAATTTTCACTTTACGATTAGTAATTTATATACAGATCCTAAATCAGGTTAAATTTCACGAAAAGGGGGAAAAAACTACATAATTCGTTTTATATAAAAACGGATATCCAGAACTCGTTTCGAAAACGCAGTTTTGGTGTTTAATTTTCGAGTCTGATTTAGAAGTGGTAGGGGATGTGTGTAGATGGATGTGTAGATAAGATATTTTCACTCAGGCAGATTCTTCAGAAATATTTAGAGTTTAGAAACCTTTGGTTACTAGCTTTGTCGATTTCAAAAAAGCTTTCGACTGTGTTGATCATCATAATTTGTGGTTGATTGTGAGATCGTATGGCATACCTGACAATTTAGTTAACATAGTGAAAGCTCTCTATAATAACACAGTCGTGTGTGAGAGTTGGTAAGGCTTGTGGCAATTGGTTTAGCGTTGCTTCTGGTGTTCGACAAGGGTGTACTTTGTTTCCTTTTCTCTTTAGTTTGATTATTGATTATGTTATGTGAAATTCTCTGCAAGGGAAAGATTTTGGCCTTTTAAATGGTCTAGAGATCTGAAAATTTCTGATTTAGATTTTACTGATGATTTTGCCCTTTTGGTAAATGATGTTAATGAGACTGTTAGTAAAGTTTGGTTATAAACAGAGAGAAAACTGAAGTGATGAAAATTGGTCATGCAGACATTCAGTTAATCTGAATGGTTCAATCTTGAGCAAATGTCTCAGTTTAATTTTCTTGGGAGCTATGCAACAGATATTGGTGATGTGCGACATGAGATAAACAGACGAATTGGGATTTTTGCCGAGACTTTTAAGAATCTATGGAGATTGTGCAGAAATAGGCGTATACACCTAAAGATTAAAATTAGACTGCATAATAGTTTGGTTCTTTCTAGGATTAGTTATGGTAGTGAAGCTTGGACATTTTATAAACAAGATAACGGAAAACTTGATGCTTTTGATTCTAGATGCTTACGCAGTATCTTGGGCATTAGGTAGTTCAACTTTGTAAGTAATGATGAAGTTAGTCAAAGGAGTCGGCAACCTCCTTTAAGCAGCATATTGTGCAGAGAGACTTGTGTAGAGAGAGAGAGAGTGTCCGTGTTGCACGTATGGATAATTATAGATTAGCGAATAGGTTTATGAACAGTGTGCCTAAAGGTCTAAGTGTGCCATCAGGAAGATGGGGAGACCTAGGATGCAGTTGGCAGATAATGTCAAACAGGACCTTGTTAGAATTGACGTGCAGTGGCTAGATGTAGCTCAGGACAAATATGCTTGGAGAACTAAATTGCCCGATCTGGTTGGACTTCCGTAGCCCATGGCTGCTTGAGGATGATGTGTAATAACTTTCCAATTTCAGAGGTGAAGAATATATATGGGTCTGCAGAATTTAGTTTTGGTAAACACATAGTTATGTCACACCACTTTAATTCAAACCTCGGGTTCCGAAAGATGGTATCGTTGTCTGTTTAAACAGTTTTGATCGCATCATGTAGCTCGATATACTAATGCTTTGAATTGAAACTAATATATGAAAACGTTGTAGTTGATAATGGCAATAAAAATTAAATTTCTCCTTAGGAAGCCTACTATCACGAGAATTTGCAGGAAAGTCTACAGTGATAAAAAAAATTACTTCATTATACAAGTTTGTGCATTTTTATTTCATTATATGCCCTGAAGTACCTCTGTCAATCCACCAGCTGCGAAACACAAAAAAGTTCATAAATTGGAGTTTGCCATCAAGATGAATTCTGCCGTGGAATTTTACAATTGGTTGCTGCTGCCATGTAACATTAATTATCAATCAGTCAATTTTAGCTTGTAAAGTATCGATAGCTAGTGAACGTTTCTTTAATAAGGCCTGAGCAATCTTAATTCTAATTTGATTTTGAATCAGTATGTAACATAACCTATGTTTGTTATTGCAAGATAAGGTTCTAAAGTTCAGTTGTTTTTTCTGTTGGAAAATGTTAAACCTTGGTTACAAATGCATGCAGAATTAGAAATTAGACACTTTAATAAGGGTTTAAGGTAAATGAATGAGCTCATGATCATAAAACATTTAAAGCGTGCAGCAAAAATGTGATATAATTTTACTTGAAAAACAGAAACGTTATTTAAAATGTATTGTGCAATGTATACAACTTGTACTGTATTATAAATACATATTTGGGTAGTTCACGTGAAAGAAAAAAATTCAATTCAGACATTTCAGTTTTGTTTACGTACCTCCCACCCTCTAGACTTCTCTCGCCTATCCCGTTTGAAAATACTAGTAAGGTAAATGGAGGCCAAAAATTATTAAACATGCATATTTCACACATTTTTTAAGAAATTTTTCAGAAAGATCTAAAATGAAGGGGGAAATGTGTCACTGCAATTAAAACCGAGTCTCTTGGCCTCCCTTTTCCGTCTCGACTGCGTCTCTTGCCTCTTTCCCTTCCCTCTCATTTTTTTCTTGATTCGGACCTGCCTAAGAGTACTAATACCATCGGTTGAGAGACTGCTCTGAATCAGTGATTCTCAACCTTTTATGCTTCACGTACCCCTGGAAATGTGTATGCAACTGGCGTACCCCAAAAAATTTTACCGCGTACCCACGTTGAGAACACCTTGCTCTAAATAATCCGACACTATAAAGCATATGAAATTGTATAATGTATATTCCACAATATATTTCGGCTTTACACAAAAATATTGGAAAAAAAAATTTTTCCGAATAAATGCACTAGTGTTAAAAATTAAATAATATTTATATGAAGGAAAAAAATTACTTTTTATGATGATGGTGCTAATGATTATGCTGATTTTACGTTAAGACTTATCCCTTGACGCCAGCAACTGCTAGTTCATAGTATCATATTTATATATAGTATGTAAAATATATCCTAAATCTATGTTATGTAATACGAAACTGGTTGCATTTTCTTGAACATGTAAAACCGTGTAAATCGAGGGTTGAATGTATTAAGAGATTTCACATTGTGTATATTATGTTATAAAAATCATGAACAATTGCAAAAGTTCAACCAAAATTCGATAGCACTGTCAATAAAAACATTAACTGCACTGAAGCATTGATGAATTGTTAATGACGTTTAAATGTTATCGAGGGTTAATGCATTGTATAAAATTCATTTTCTTATTTTTCATTTTATCATTCTCATAATTTTAGCATGTTATATAGTGATTGCTTTTTTTTTTTGCTATTATTTTGGGCACTTCTTGCGAACTATTTGAACAACCCTAATCTATATGCATAAACTAGTCGTTAATTGTGATCAAAATGTGTAGCGAAAACCGTCCCGTATTAATACGATTATGTATCACAAAGTTATCAGTATGGAGCTGAAAAGATTTGCAGAGATACCTGGAGCAAATTAAATTCCTTTAAATTGTGTAGACCCGAAACCAACTTATAAAGAAAATATATATTATTAAAATTTGGCATTAGTTTATAGGTGGCCCAAAAATGTTTATCGTTAGGAGCTAGAAAAAAAAAAGTTAAATGTTTTCCGTTAAAAATAGCATGAAAACTGTGAATATTAAATAATTTTTGCAGATTTATTTTCAATTGAAACACTGATTCAAAGGAATGGAAATAAAATAATTAATTCATTTTGCTGTCTTCATTCAGCTCATATAAGCAGAACAATCAATAAACACTTGTACTTTGCACTTTTAATAGTAATGGAGCTTTATGATTACAGTTGTATGCGTGATAAGCATTGTGTGAGAGATAATGGGCATAAAGTCTCATGACTAAGAGGTGTGTGTGTAGTTCACGGAAATAAAAGCAAAATGTTTGAGAATGAAATTACAGCTATAAACCTGAATATTTCAAGCTCCACGGAAGTCTCTCAGAAGGAGGTTACTGTGAGTGCTTATTCTCTTACAAAGTAGTGAACATCGTATAAGTTGATTATGTAACTACCACAACTTATTTATGATGACAGAAATCTATGTACATAAAGAGATGCCGAAGCATATGTTTTTTACCTGATGCAAATTGGACCTTATTTTTTTCAGGTATAGGAAACTTAGTGGTAGAAAATGTATCGATAAATACGGCTAAGAGAAAATACTGGAAATAATCTTCCAATAGGTCAACAAATTCAATGGCATCTCAGCTAAAAGGAGTATTGAATAATTTCATTTCAAATCAGACAGAGGATGTTAAGTTTTGGTTTGGTTTGTTTTATCTCTGAGCGGCACTTTTTTTGCACACAATGGGTTAAATGGCCAGGTCACAAGGACCCGAAGGCTCAGAGAAGGTTTGGGGAGAGGACCCACTGGAACGGCTGCTGGGAGACAGATGGTAGCCTCCCGTCAAGGTTATCCAGTGTGTCCTTTAACGAGCACAGGGTATGGCTCTCCCGCACACGGCGCCACAGCTTAACGTCGTATCCGAAGGACGGTGAGACCTTTCCAAGCCCATCGGTGTCCCCCTACTGACCGTGGGCAGGGCGGGGATTTTTGCGGAGATATATCTCAGCACTGACCCAGCTGGGACTGGAACCTGGGAACTGCAGATTACGAGCCTGGTAGGATGTTAGGTGACACTAATGAATTCTGCTGTAAAAATGTATTTGTATGTAGTTGTGAAACGTCGGAATAGTATTTTTTTCGAGCAGTTTTTTTTTTCAACAGTTATGGTTATTTAAAAATGGTTACTCGAAAACAAATGTGTCGAAAACGACATGTGATATACTCGTAATATTTAAAAAATTTCATCGAAACGTTTCACGTATTTTATACTTGTAAGATCACGTTTGATATAGACAAATAATGAAGTATTCAGCCGAAAATTTTTGATTTTACTATGAATGGAATTCGAACACACGTCTCCCAGTAATATGTCAAGTATGCTAACTACCATGGCCGTTGCGAGGCTTACTGCCGCCGGTGTACAAGATAAAAAGTGCCACCCGTTTATAATGATCATAAGTATATTTCAAAGAGCATGTGGTATTTTTAAACGAATATGAATTACGTTTAAATCCTGATTAACTATAATAATTAATTGCAAAAAGTATTAATATATTATTTCTTTAAAATATCAATTTGAGGAATAAATTATTTTTTAATGTTGTTTAAACATATCGAGGGATCCTACAACACGAAAATATATTGTTCATAAAACTAACTTTATTCAAGACAAATAATACAAAGAATCATAAAGAAAGAAATCACAATGAATGGAAATTAAAAGGAAAGCATTAAATTTCATCATCATCTTTAAGCAGACATGGACTACGGAAGTCCAACCGGATTGGGCAATTTAGTTCTCTAAACTTATCTACCCTGAGTTCCATCTGGCCACTTTGCACGAATTCTAACAAGGTCCTGTTTAACCTTGTCTGTCCAACGCATCCTAGGTCTCCCCCTCTTTCTGAGGCCTTCAAAACACTGTTCATAACCCTATTCCCTGATCTATAATTATACATACGGGCAACATGACCAAACCAATGGAATCTGCACAATAGGCTGCTCAAAGGAGTTTGCCACCTCTTTTGCCTAACTTCATTTCTTACAAAGTTGAACCATCTAATGCCCAAGATACTGCGTAAGCATCTAGAATCAAAACCATTAGGTTTCCTGTTATTTTCTTTACAAAACTACGATAAACTAACGATAATAACTACGAAATAACTACGAAAAATTACGATAACTAACTCTGGAACGAACCAAACTGTTATAGAGTCTAATTTTAGTCTTTAGATGTATACGCCTATTTCTTCACACTCTCTATAGATTCTTAAAAGTCCTGGCAGCAATCCCAATTTGTCTGTTGGTCTCATGCCGTACACCCAGGGGCGTAGCGAAGGAATATTGGGGGGGGGGGGGGGGGAGAAGTCCAAAATTTTCCAACTCGAGCAAAATTTGCCAACTGAGCAAACTTGCTTAGATTTTCGCTCCGTTGGGGGGGGGTAGCCAATTTTTAAAATCTCTCCTATATTTTGCCATTTGACTTCCAATTCTGCCAACTACCCGTAATTTGCCATTTGACTTCTAATTATGCCAACTAGCCATAATTTCTCGGAAATACTTCCAATATTTACATTTCGTCTGAATTGTAGCAAATCACTATGAATTTTTGCCTTGATTTGGTCAAATCTCCTTAATTTCACGAAACTAATCCCAATCTTGGGAAAAAAGTATTAATATATTCCTAAATTTGCCAAATCACTTCAAACTTTTGAACTCCCCAATTTTTTTTTTTTTTTTTTGGAAAATTAAGGGGAGTTTGGATATGATTGAATGATGCCATCCGACGTTCCACTATACAGGATAGTACTACATCTTGTGGACGGCACCAAAAGCCACCTTCGTGTGCTGGTTGAAGCCTATCTAAACCACTGACATTGAGGCTGTGAAGCAGCGGATTAAGTACCTGTCGTTTACATTACTTTAAGTATTATCGAAATCTTTGAATTCTGTAATTTTGAAACTTTCGAATTTTGAGCCCTGTGTGCTGGTTGATGCCTATTGGAAACGTTGACATTAAGGCTGCGGAGCAGCTGGGAGAGTACCTTTCGTCTAAATTAGTTTAATATTATCGTAATCAGTCAGTTCATTCATATCTCTAATTACGAATTTTCGAATTTTGAATCGTGCCAATGATTTATTGCCAATATGGTTAGGTAGCATTATGGTCTAATTTTACTGCAACTCTGTACATGAATTGTGCCGAAAGTCTACCATTTTTAAGGGGTAAATTCGAGCTCTTTTAATTTTAAATATACGCTGTTCACAAAAATTAGGGAATATTTCAAAATGAATATGAAGCGATAAAAAAAAGAAGCATTTGATTTTTTTTTTATTAAACAAGAACATCAGAAAAGCAAACGACAAGTCAAAGAAAGTTGTTCGATTATGCAAATGAGATGCAAAACCAACTTTTATTTCATTGGTGAAAATGCTCTATACAAAAGGCTGAAAGTACTGGAGCATCTGCACGTTCCCTGATTTTGAAAGTGCACATCCTGCAATTTCCCAGCCCTTGCAATGCCCTTAATAATAATAATAATCTTTATTCATATTCATGTTAGTTATACAAAAGTTTAAACAAATGACCCGCAAAGCATCTGCTTATCTGCAGGAGAGAAGAATAATAACGTTACATGAAAATACATAAGATATAGTTTAAAACAATGTCATCAAATTATATGAATTCCAGTGGAAGCTCCATTGTGGTGGTTGAAATTTTTATTTAAAATTTAGTGCCTAGAAGAAAATTTTTTGTCTTATTTTTGATTTCTTTAAAATCTTTTAATAAAATAATTTCCCTTGGCAGTTGATTGAACTCGTAAGGTATTGTATATGCCCTTGTACATTTCCCGTAATTGTTTAATATTTTTGGAAGTTGGAAATAATTTTTGGATTGTAACCTTGTGTTTTTCCCATGAGAGATTTAGATTTAAATTGATTATCAAAAAAATATTTTAAAGTGATGCTGTATTTGTAAAGGTTGTGAAAAGAGAGTACGCCTAGATAATTTAGTCTTTCTTCGCTATGATAAAATGAATTTCTTAAGTTGTATGGGATTATATTTTTAGCAATGGATGATTGAATAGTTTCTATTTTCTTTATATTTGTGAGGTTAGTTGAGCCGTATATTGTCAAACCATAGGTCAATATAGATTCACAGATAGCTTTGTAAACCAAAATACATGTATGTGTACTTGCAACAAATTGTAGTTTATAAAGTTTAGATGCACATAGACGCAATTTCCCTGCTAACTTTTGAATATGTGTATTCCATCGGAAGGTTGTGTCCATGTAGAGTCCAAGATATTTATGGCTCTCAACACGCTCAATAGCATCACAGTCGCAGCAGTCAGGGTCATGATTTATCATGTTGTGGGGACACAAGGGTTCGTGGTTTTTAATTGCATAAGATGAGAGATCATAGTATCCTGGTGAATGAAAGCTCATCCATTTGGTTTTTCCTGAATTTATGTAAATACGATTAATGTTAGACCAGTAAATAATTTTGTTAAAATCATCCTGTGTATCTCGGACTGCGTCTCCTATATTGTGATTCACGTTAACCAAGGCGGTGTCATCAGCATATATATAAAGAGAGCCCTTCAGTTTAAGGTTAGCTAGATCATTAATATAAATAATGAATAAAAGCGGACCTAAAATTGAACCTTGTGGAACACCAGTGTACACTGTTCTCTTCTCACTAAAAACGCCTTGCAACATGATTTGCCCGAATGCGAAGCCTGGAGAGCCATAGGACGTCTTGAAGCTGGTCAAACACAGACGACAGTGGCAACAGCACTTGGAACATCCCAAAGCGTGATAAGCAGACTGTGGAATTGCTTTCAAGAGACTAGCACAGTACGAAGAAGACGAGGGCAGCGTCGCCCATCTGCCACAACAGCAAGAGATGACCGCTACTTGACCTTACTGGCAAGAAGGAACAGGCGCAGCAATGCAACAGTACTGCGGGGACAGTTTCTTGCTGCCACTAGACGATGAATATGCACCCAGATTATACGAAATCGGCTCCATCGTGTTGGACTGCATGCCCGGCGACCAATGGTATGCATAACGTTATCTGCTGAACACCGTAGAACCCGTAGAAAGTGGGCTGATGAGCATCGTCATTGGACCCGTGATGAGTGGTCAACTGTCCTCTGATGAGTCACAGTTCAGTCTGCAGCCTGACAATCGTGTCCTGATCTGGTGTGAACGAGGAACACGGGAGAATCCACGTTTCATGCGAGAAAGGGACTCTTTTGGTGGTGGTGGAATCATGGTGTGGACTGGCATCAGCATTGGTGGTCGTACCGACCTCCACGTCATCAGAAACGGATCGCTGACTGCTGTCAGATATAGAGATGAGGTCCTGCACCCTATAGTGGTACCCTATGCTGGAGCAGTTGGAAACAACTTTCTTTTCATGGACGATAATGCAAGGCCCCACCGTGCGCATCTCGTCAACAACATGCTTCAGGAGGCAGGAATCGAATGCATGGACTGGCCTTCACTTTCTCCAGACCTGAATCCCATTGAACATGCTTGGGATGTACTGGGAAGACATCTAGCAAACCGTCCAATGCCTCCCACAACACTTCTTGAGCTGGAAGTTGCCCTGGAGCAAGAGTGGCAGAGGATCCCACAAGAACTGCTGGACATTCTGATCCTGTCCATGCCCCATCGCTATCAGTGTGTTTTGGCAGTCTTGGGTGACAATACACCCTACTGAACAGTCAATGTGTGGCACTCTCGTCCAGTTTGACATGCTTCTGTTCACCCCCACCAATATGTCACTTGCTACTCAATCACAATTGAGTTTGCATTGAGTTGCTACTCAATCACATTTGAGTTTGCATCTCATTTGCATAATCGAACAACTTTCTTTGACTTGTCGTTTGCTTTTCTGATGTTCTTGTTTAATAAAAAAAAATTTAAATGCTTCTTTTTTTTATCGCTTCATATTCATTTTGAAATATCCCCTAATTTTTGCGAGCAATGTATGATATTCGCTACTTAAATATCAGTTATTTGGGACAGATGTCCAAGTTTGAAGCTCTCGTAGTTTCGTGGATGGTTGGGTGAGGGGACCCACTGGACAGCTGTTGGGATAAGGTGTCAGCCTCCCGTCAAGGCCATCCAACTTGTTCTTTAACGTGCGTGGGTGTCTCCCAAACACACGGGGCCACGGCTTAACGTCCCATCCGATGGACGGCGGCCTTTTCAAGCCCAACGGTGACCCCTGTTCACTGCAGGCAGGGCGGGGAGTTTGGCAGAGATAAATCTCTACACTTGCCCAGTTGGAACCCGAACCTGATAATTGCAGGTTACGAGCCTGGCACGCTACCAACTGAGCCTCCCCTGTCCCCGTAATAAAAAAATTGAAAATAATGAAAATATAAAGAAGGAGGGAAATGGTAAAGAGAAATAGTGACAAAATTAGGTGTAAGTGAAGAGTCAGAATTAAATGATAAGATTATAGTGATAAAATATAATTAATAAAGGGAGGGGAGAGAAAGGGAGATGGAAATAATGTGAAATAAAATAGAAAAGATGGTGGATAAAAAAAATGGATATAAACTCTTGGTTGAAATCCAGACAGTGTTTGAATTTGTTATGTGTTTTTGGTTAGAAATGTCAATCATGAGAATACTTTTAATTTTTAAGAAATATTTATTATTATTATTGATATAATTAATTTTAATTTTGGAACGATACGAAGTATAGTAAAGTTTCAAAGTTTGGAAAGAAATGAAACATGGAGACACTTTGCATAATCTAAAAAAAATATATTTACAAGTAGATGATTATGGAACACACACTGTTACTTTTATTTTAAAAATAGGTTTGATTCTATTTACCTTTTTAAATATTTTTTAAGATTTTGTGTACATAATGATCCTAAGGATCGTATTTGAAATGTGCAGAACCATATCGGTATTATTAGCTTTGTCAATAATAATTTTACGAATAAAAGAATGAAAAACATGGGGGAAAAAGAATTTTCTCCGCCTTTTCACTGTTGAAGATTTATATATATATTTTTTCATATTTAAGTTTGGGCGAAAGCACCTTACACGGCAGCAGAGAGATAAAGATCTGAATGATATGTGAAATGTGTGTTGGGGGGGAAGTGAGAAGCCGAGTTCTGAAACTTAATGTAAGTTAAAGAAATTCAGTCATGGCCAGCAGAAATGACTGTAAATATAATAAATATAATTAATGACTAAGTTTGTGTATTTATGTAAGAATAGAACTCTTTGGAGTGGGGGGAGAAAGAAAGAGGGGAAGCAGAGAGAGAGAAGAAGGAAAAGGATAGAAAAAGAAGAAGAAAAAAGGGAAAAAAAATACATATATATGTTAAAAATGGGAAAAGGGAAATAGAATTTAGGAATTAATATAAAGTGGGAATAGACGCAAAATTTTGAGATTGGCTGAAAATGAATATTTACTTTTAATATTTTAAATAAGAGTGGAAGAAGCTAAGGTTTGCTTCGCTGGCGCTGACAGAGATCACCGTTCAGTTCATGTCTACTGAAAGCGCTTCCTGTTAAGGCTTTGGGAAAGGGGATTAAGTAGAGTGGGTGAGGAGGCCGTCAATGCCAAGGGAGGTAGGGTGGGTAGGAAAGGAATGCGAGTCTGCTAGGAGCGTAAACATTGTACTTTGGTAAAGGACATGGTCCAGCCGGAGCAGAAGGAAGGCGAAAGTAAAAAGATATTGAACAGTTAATTAAGGGGAGTTGTCAAAATCGAGGCAACTTGGCAAATCTGAGGCAGTTTGCAAAATTCGAAGCCACTTAGTAAAAACAGTTGAGTTGGCAAAATCGGGACAACTTGGCAAAATCATGGGGAGTTGACAAAATCGGGACAACTTGGTAAAATCTTGGGGAGTTAGCAAAATTCGGAGTGACTTGGTAAAATCTTGGGGAGTTAGCAAAATTCGGAGTGACTTGGTAAAATCTTCGGGAGTTAGCAAAATTCGGAGTGATTTGGTAAAATCTTCGGGAGTTAGCAAAATTCGGAGTGACTTGGTAAAATCATGGGGAGTTGGCAAAATCGGGACAACTTGGCAAAATCATGGGGATTTGACAAAATCGGGACAACTTGGCAAAATCTTGGGGATTTAGCAAAATTCGGAGTGACTTGGTAAAATCTTGGGGAGTTAGCAAAATTCGGAGTGACTTGGTAAAATCTTGGGGAGTTAGCAAAATTCGGAGTGACTTGGTAAAATCTTCGGGAGTTAGCAAAATTCGGAGTGACTTGGTAAAATCTTCGGGAGTTAGCAAAATTCAGAGTGACTTGGTAAAATCTTCGGGAGTTGGCAAAATTCGGAGTGACGACAAAATCTTGGGGAGTTGACAATATTCGGAGTGACTTGGCAAAATCGTGGGGAGTTGCCAAAATTCAGGTAAGATGTAAAAATTAGGATTTTTTTCTGTAAAATTATGGCGAGTTGGCAAAATCTAGGAGAGTTGGCAAAACTTAGGGAGTTGGCAAAATTCGGAGTGTCTTGGAAAAATCTTAGGGAGTTGACAAAATTCAGGTGAGATGTGAAAATTTGGATTTTTTTTTCTGTAAAATTATGGCGAGATGCAAAAACCAGGGGCAGTTGGCAAAACTTAGGGAGTTGGCAAAATTTGGAGTGACTTGGCAAAATCGTGGAGAGTTGACAAAATTCAGGTGAGATGTAAAAATTGCAATCTTTTTTTCTGTAAAATTATGGCGTGTAGGCAAAATCGAGGCAGCTTCGCAATATCTAGGAGAGTTGGAAAATCTAGGGGGAGTTGGCAAAATTCGAATCCACTTGGTAAAATACGGGCGATTTGTGAAAATTGGGATTGTTTTTGTGAAATTAAGGACAGTTGATAAAATCGAGAAAACTTTGCAAAATCTGGCGAAGTTGACAAAACTGGAAACCACTTGGTAAAGTACAGGTGAGTTGTAAAAATTGGGATTAGTTTTGTGAAATTAAGGAGAGTTGGAAAAACCAAGAACTCTTGGCAAAATCTAGGGGAGTTTGCAAAATTGGAAGCCACTTGGTAAAATACAGGGGAGTTGTGAAAATTGTGCCTTGTGCAATTAAGGAGAATTGATAAAATTCGAAGTGGCTTGGCAAATTCAGGGAAGATGTAAAAAGTGCAATTTTTTCTGTAAAATTACGGCGAGTTGGCAAAATTCGAATGCACTTGGTAAAATAAGGCGAGTTATGAAAATTGAGATTTGTTTTGTGAAATGAAGGAGTGTTGGATAAATTGAGGAAACTTAACAGAATGTAGGGCAGTTGGCAAAATTCAAATCCACTTGGAAAATACGGGCGAGTTGTGATAATTGGGATTGGGTTTGTGAAATTCAGGATAGTTGACTAAAATCGAAGAAAGAATTTCACCTCCACATCTCACCTGAATTTTTCCAACTCCCTACGATTTTGCCAACTGTCCCTAGAGTTTTGCCAACTCGCCATAATTTTACAGAAAAAAATCCTAATTTTTACATCTCGCCTGAATTTTGTCAAGTCGCTCCGAATTTTGCCAACTCACCTGTTTTTACTAAGTGGCTTCAAATTTTGTCGTCTCTCCATTTTCCAAACTGCCTTAGATTTGCCAAGTTGCCTCGATTTTGATAACTCCTCTTAATTTTCCAAAAAAAAAAATTACAAATTTTTACAACTCACCTAGATTTTACGAAGTTGCTTCGAATTTTGGCAACTCTGAGTTACTTTGGGGAGCCTTCCCCCCATGGCTACGCCCCTGCGTACACCAGTATATGTTACATAACTCCCAAGATAAACAAACTGTGACACCTGCTCAAGACTGCAACCTTCAGCTGTGGTTCAAATTAACTGAACCACAGCCTGTCTGACCAATTTTCATCACTTTAGCTACTAGTAAAATATTACTAATTGCATTTGTCCAGCCATCCACTAGCTCGAATTCTCACTGCTAGAGAATGCTAAAGGCCATAAATAGCGCCCTTTATCGGTGGAAGTTGTAAAATGCCAAAACTTCAAACGAATACTGCAAATTATCTATTAACGTTAAAATTCGAAATTTTGGTGGTAGGATTTCATGGTCAAGAAATTTTTCGAGCAATGATTTTCTCCCATACCACTGGGAGAGGTGAAGGAAATGAAACCATTTTTTTTTTAAGAAATTCGTTAGGCTCCCTAATAGTTATTTAAATTCCTCAGTTTTTTTAGGGAATGGGAAGGCAACCCTTACATTGCTTAGAGCCGTGATTTGGAAAGTTATATGCCGAATTCGGTGATCTTAGTTCTTACCGTTGAGGAAAAATTCTTTTCCCTGTTTTATGTAGAGGGCTGTTTTTGCCAAGGAAGGGGGGAAAACATGGGTGTCAAAAGCTGCACATTGCTTAAAACCATCATGAGAGGAAGTTGTATGTCAAATTTGGTTATCATAGCCTTTACTATTTACAAAAAATTGTTTTCCTGTTTTATGGGGGCGGGGGTGGCTCAGTTGGTAGCGTGCCTGGCTCGTAATCTGTAGTTCCCAGGTTCAAGTCCCAGCTGGGTCAACATTGAGAGTTATCTCCGAAAAATTTCCTGCCCTGCCCCACGGTCAGTAGGGGACACTGATGGGCTTGCAAAGGCCACCGTCCGGCAGATAGGACATTAAGTCGTGGTCCCATGTCTTGGAGAGCCATACCCTGTGCACATTAAAGAACACGCTGGATGGCCTTGACGGGAGGCTACCATCTGTCTCCCAACAGCTGTTCCAGTGGGTCCCCTCCCCCAACCTTCTCTGAGCCTTTGGGGTCCATGTGACCTGGCCATTTAGCCCATGGTGTGCAAAAAAGTGCTGCTCAGAGGTAAACAACCCAACCCTGTTTTATGTAGAGGGCTTTTTTCGCGGAGGAATGTTGGGGAGTGAGAACCTCATATTGCTTAAAGCGAGGATGAGAGGTAGCTGTATACCCAATTCACCATACTACCTTTTATCATTTAGGAGAAATTTTTCAATATTTGTATGCGTGTATGTGGGAAAATCATATATCGAATTCTATAATCATAGCTAATACTGTTTTAAGAGAAATCCCTCCCCTTTTCCTAGAGAAAATATCGAAAGAACTTTCAGGGAGTCATTTTTTTGAAGGGGAAGAAATATTGAGGGCCAAACTCTTTCACTACTTAAGCTGCTATTTCAGAAAATTGTATTCTTACCATTTAAAAGCAGTTTATAACACTTTTTTGAGGGGTTGGGAATTTTTTTAAAGGTTCTAATCTCTACATTGCTATAATTAGAGGAAGCTGTATACCTAATTTAGCGGTTCTAGCTCATACCATTTAGAAACAGTTCCTACCACTCTTTTAGTGGGTGGGGAGAAAAAAAAATTATATCCTAGCTCTAACGATCTTGAGTCAGGTTGTTTTACCTCTGAGCAGCACTTTTTGCATACAATGGGTTAAATGACCAGGTCACAAGGACCCTAAAGGCTCAGAGAAGGTTGGGGGAGTGGACCCACTGGACAGCAGTTAGGAGACTTGATAGCCTCCTGTCAAGGCCATCCAGCTTGTCCTTTTACGTGCACAGAATATGGCTCTCCTGCACACAAGGCCATGGCTTTAAGTTCCATCCAACAGATTGCGGCCTTTCCAAGCCCATCGATGTCCCCTACTGACTGAAGAGCAGGATGAGGTTTTGCAGAGGTTAAATCCCAATATTAGCCAAGGTGGGATTCGAACTTAATGTTGATCTCAGCTATTGTTAGTGGAAACTGCATCCTAATTTTGGAGGTTCTAGCTGTTACCATTTCTAAGCAGCTCTTACCACTATTTAAAGGGGAGGGATTTTTTGAAGGGGAGAAATTTTTTGAGAGTCCAAACCCGATGATCTAAGGTGCAATTACAGGATCAGTATACTGAATTCAGTGGTTTAGCACTTATTTTGAAGCATTTCCTACCCCTGTTTAGGGGGGAATATTTTTGGAGGGCAAGGAAATTTTCGGGGTCAAACCCTTACGTTGGTCTAAATTACAATTAGACGAAGCAGTATACTTAGTTTGGTGGTTCTAGCACTATTATTTAGAAGCAGTTCCTACCACTATTTAGGAAGTGGGGGGGGGTGGGTAGTTTTTTGAGGGTAAAAAATTTTTGGGGGCCAAACCCTTACATTGGTCTAAGTAATGATTAGAGGTAGCTGAATACTAATTTTGGTGGTTCTAGCTCTTGTCATTTAGAAGCAATTCATACCGCTTTTTAAAATGATCTTTTTTGGGGGGAGGGGGAGAAATATTTTGAGGATTCATGAAAGCAGAGAAAGAGAAAAAATAAGAATCAGACAGACCTTGTCAGATATGTAGCAGATTATATTCTTGTGTAGTATTTAGAAATTCTTTGTCCTTCACAAATATAAAACTGTTATTTATTGCTTAAAATAGATTGATAGTGCATAAATGATAAGAATATGAAATTAGTAAAAAAAACGTTTCATAAAAGTAAAGCGACAAAACCATGTGTGACCAATGAAATGTTAAATACAATAATTGACCATTTTTTTTTTATACTTAGGTACCATTCTGTTTCGTATTAAGGTGAACTTTGTATGTTTGGGGACAAATTTTTGGCTTCTGGAACCAATTAAAGTTTATAGCATAGAAATAATGGGAAATTAATTTTACTTTTATGAGTTATCCACTTACAAGCACGAATGAAGCTTGTAAACCGAGGACTTACTGTATATTTATTACTAATGCCCCAGAAATTGTTTCTAAATAATTGCTTCTAACAGTATCATACATAATGTATAGGTGCATGTTCCAATTGCATTGTGTATTCACATGTATTCTATTTATCTATTGAGGCAAGTGATGATTTTATGTTTACATCTTATGCAATATACGAAAATGAGGACTCTGCCATTTGTGCCTGAAAGATATATTAATAGAATTTCATCACCTGTACAACGAATTGGACAGATCACCACTGTGAACATGCTACATTTGATCCAACACTAGTTCGAATACTGTAGTAGTGTTTATATCTTAGTTCCCAATTTGTGATTTTTTTTTTTAATATACCAATTTATGGTTTTATCTACTTAATTAGTTTTGGAGAAAACCATAAGACTTTTCATTCAAGTTCCAAAAAACTGACCTTAAACTACATTTATACACATATATGTGAATAATATTTTTCTTTGAAAATATTAAATTGGCTTTTGAGCATAAGAACTTACATTTCAAGGAATGCTGTGATTTACAACAATTTTTGAAATATAAGTTGTTGTAGAGCTCAGTGGAGTCATCCATAAAATACCTAAGAGCTGCTTTGGAGGATTAAGGGTATCTGTTATGTCACATTATATAAGGGGGATTACATATATACATAATCTAAATTATTTGTGAATTGTAGTAACCAGGAAACGATATATCAGTTCTGTACAACTATTCTGTAATTTAAATTTAGCTTTTTTTTTATTTGAACACAAATCAGCAATTTTTTTAGTTTTTCTGATCAAATACAGAAATATACATTTAAAACTGTAATATAATTTTTAGCTGTTGATTCATCTTAAAAAAATGCTAAACTTGAAAATAACCGCTTTATGTTTATATAGATTGGATTACTAGCCTTGGTCACCATAAATAATAGCATCAACTGCCGATGTACTTGTTTTTGCTTTACCTCTGCTCTTCCAAACATGGATTAGCAATCAGTTTTGGTTTTGCAGCTGCAGTTATCCTTTTCTGTCTAACAAAATTTGCAATGCTTTGAAAACTTTTAATGAAAGATATCAATTTTTATTACTAAGAAAGTTACTTTACCCAACAACTATGTACAACAATCACATTGTTATTATATTAGTAGACTTCCGATTTTGAAAACACTTTTATGCTTTGCTACTCCTAGAATTAATTTTATTGTTGCTCACATATACAGCGATTAAAAACAAAACTTGCCAATGTTGTACATTAGATTTTGCCATCTTCAAATGGCAGCTGCCTTAGGATTGGATTACGGAAAGGCTTACTTCTTAAACGGTAAGCTTTCTAATTATATTTCATAATAAATTATGGATCTTTCAATGAAATATTTGGTTAGCTTTGAAATAAAGCATTGTTGTTACAGTAATAAAACTTCGGAAATTATTACATATCATTTCAATACTTGAGTTTAATTTTGTTAACTTTGAAATATTTTCGTTTATCTACATTTTATTGGCAATTTTAGCGATTTTTTTCAGTTTTTTATTTAAATTATCTTAAATAGTTTTAAAGCAATTTTTTTTGTTACCAAGTCCAGATATACACCTTATATGTCCCTTACGCACACAAAATGGTAGTGTGCCTTTATATACAGTCAGCTTGTGTAATTTTGCATACACCCATCCCTCAGTTTGGAAACATTTGCTAAATGATGAAATTTTCACTGTTTTTTGAGCGGCACAAGACATTTTTGGTACAAAAAAAATATTAATATCTGTAATATACTCAGCATAAAAGTCATGTGATTTTTCAGGAATGAAGTTGTTTGACATTTACATATTCCAGTTTAATTTGCAAAATGAAACTATACCACTCCTATGTTATTTTGAAACGTCAGAGAACAAAAAATTTCCAAATCAAACCACTCAAGTGCTGTTCTATGGTAATCTTCAGCTGTTGCAAGTTAGCCTAGCAGCATATGAGAGTGAATATTCAGCACATACTATTTACCCTATAGTCCAATACAATGACTCTACCACCAATTCGCTCCTCCCACCTTAATACCCACACAGATGATGTTGATTTATTTCAGGGGGTTTTACAAGCTTACTTTTTTTTCATTTTCTTTAGGTGTGGAGTTTTTTTTTTGGTAAAGATTAATCATTAATAAAAACAAGAAGTGGTATTTCATTATTAGGTATTAATACATTTTGGATTTTTTTTTTCATTTAAAAATGCAGTTGTGATTAACTAAACAAGAGTACTGTGTTAGATACAGTTAGTTTGTTTTGAGCCAGTTAGAAAAACTCCAACTGGACACTAATGTAGTTTAGGACAACTAGCATAAACTATTACAGTATTATTGTTTTCATTTGAATGATTCTTTAATATTCTAGCATATAGGGGGAATGAATTATTGAATTTCTGAAACTCGAGAACCAGTCGTAGTTATTTACATTGAAATTAAAGGGAAATAGTTGTTTGATTTGCAAATTTTTACATTGAAACAGTTATAGAGGAATGAATTACATTTGTAAATCGAGGGATGGGTGTATTTACTTTCGTGACAATGAAGGAAGGAAATAGTTAAATCTAAATTGGTGTAGGAATTTTATGATTAGTACTGGTTTTGTTGCCAAATATTGTAAAAATCTAATAATTTAATCTCATACATAGTATGTATTTGTTGTTTTCAATATGCAGTAGTTCAAAGGAGAAACAAGAGTCCCTGCAAATATTTCTTGCCCTGCACCACATGTGTTTTTAGATAGGTTGTATTGTTTTGTTTTTAGCATTACTGTAATATACTGTAGTGTCTTTATTACTGTATCAATAGATGCATGTATGAGTTTTGAGCCAGTGTTTCCCTCCTATCCCTAACATTTGCTTTATCTCTTATGGAGATATTATGTTAGATTTATGCAACCATTTTTAAGAATGTAACCCCCACATAAATCTAAAGCCAACTGTAACAAAAAATTTCCCAACTCTTGATTTTGAGCAATGTATGGCTACTATTTAAAGAGGTCTAGAAGCTGGAACATTCAGTAGCACTGTTGGTACTTGTAAGAATTTATACTTCAAAAAGTATAAGAAATAGTTTACTACAAAAAATATAAGTTTAGAAGTTTGTGTAATAGTTTTTCGTTTTCTGTCCACTTTGAAATAGTGTTTGCGATGAATAGCAAAACCATCTGCTGTTGAACATTTCAGCTTCAATAACTCTTTAAATATTAAATGAATATTGTCTAAAATAAAAATTTGGACAAATTTGATTGATATGCATGATTTATCTTCTGCAACATTTTGTGTATAAAAAGGACATTTTCAAAGTTAACTTTCGATGTGGTTTTTCCATTCATATAAAATGGAAGTATCCCATTAGTGATGCTCTTCTAGGATATAAATGCAGTAATGAAAGGTTTCTTACAGCAAAATTTCAGACAAGCATTAAAGACTTCAATATTATCTGCTGTTATGCCCCCACTGAGGATTCTGATGAGGATGAGAAGGATAGGTTTTACGGACAACTTCAGGATATTTTTAATTCTGTCAAGAAAGGAGATATTACCCTTGTTCTAGGTGACTTCAATGCCAAAGTTGGTACTGACTCGGACCTTTGGAGAGGGGTGATAGGCCCTTTTGGTATTGGTAGCTGCAATGGCAATGGGCAACGTCTCCTATAGGTAAGTAAACCCAATGGTTTCAGAATAACTAACACTTATTACAAACATCGCGACATACATAAGTACATATGGGTTTCACCTGATGGGCTGCATAAGAATGTGATTGACTATATATTAATTAACAGCAAATGGGCTAGTTCTATTAGGAATACCAGGTCATATAGGGGAGCTGAAATTGGATCTGACCATTACCTTGTTAAAAGTGTCTTGCAACTTAAACTGAAAAAGTGTTGTGCTAGGGTTAAAAAATTTACCTTTAATTCTGAAGCTCTGAAAGACCCAGTTATAGCTAAAGCTTACCATGATAGGTTACTTAGTCATTATTACAGTCATGGTTTGCTTACTACTCAAGTTGAGGAAGAATGGGACCATTTTAAACAGGCCATTTTGGAAACTAACAGTACTCTTTTGGGAAAAAAAGGAGCAGAGGAGGCAGAATTATTTGAGTGATAAGGCACTTGAGCTTATTTCAGAAAGAAAGAACTGCAGGAATGTCCTTAATCAATACCCTACTATTCCTAATAGAAAGCATTACAGAGAGCTTAATAAATGTGTAAAGGATCAGTTAGCTGCTAATAAGAATCTTTGGCTTGATGGCTTGGCTGATAAAGCCAAGGAAGCAGTTAGACAGCACAACAGCAGAGAGCTGTACCTAATAGTTAATGTTTTTTGTGGTAAAAAACGGACAGGTATACAGGGTTTGAAGGATAAACAAAGTAAGGTTATAAAAGGTGAGGATTCTGTCATTGCTAGGTGCGCTGAGCATTTCAGTTGTTCTAAACAATGTGGTTAGTTCTCCCCTTGTTTGCAATGATTATAGATGCATTGGTGGTTTTAATGTTAGCCCTATAACACATTCTGAAGTTATTTTAGCTATTTCTAAACTTAAACTACATAAATCCCCAGGGATAGATGAAATTACTACGGAAATGCTTTGAGCAGGGAATGTTTCAGTTACCAGTTGGATGACTGAAATTTTGAATATCTGTTATGATAAAGACATGGTTCTTAAGGATTTTACCAGAGCTATTGTTATCCCTATTTTTAAAAAGAGTTGATTGCAGTTCTAGTGATAACTGTAAGGGTCTCGGCCTACATTCTGTTTCAGGTAAAGTTCTTTGCATGATTGTGCTTAATAGAATTAAGAATCTGGTTTACAGGCAATTGTGTGATGAGCAATGCATATTCAGAAGTGGTAGGGGATTTGTAGATCAGATATTTTCACTCAGGCAGATTCTTGATAAACATTTATAGTTTCAGAATCCTTTGGTTGCTAGCTTTGTTGATTTCAAAAATACTTTCGACTCTGTTGATTGTCATAATTTGTGGTTGATTGTGAGATCATATGGCATACCAGACAAGTTAGTTAACATAATGAAAACTCTCTATAATAACACTGAGTCATGTGTGAGAGCTGGTAAGGCTTGTAGCAATTGGTCTAGGATTACTTCTGGTGTTCGACAAGGGTGCATTTTGTCTCCTTTTCTCTTTAGTTTGGTTATTGATTATGTTATGCAAAATTCACTTCAAGGGAAAGATTTTGTCTTAAATGGGCTGGAGATACAAAAATTTCTGATTTAGATTATTCTGTCGATTTAGCCCTTTTGGCAAATGATGTTGATGAGATGAACTCTTTCATTCGAGCTGTTGATGAAACTGGTGCTAGAGTAGGTTTGGTTATAAACAGAGATAAACTAAAGTGATGAAAATTAGTGAAGCAGCTGGGATTAAGCTAATCTGAATGGTTGCAATCTCGAGTAGGTGTCTCAGTTTAATTATCTTGGGAGCTATGTAACAGATACTGGTGATATGAGACATGAGATTAACAGATGAATAGGGATTACTGCTGGGACTTTTGAGAATCTATGGAGATTGTGCAGAAATAGGCATATACACCCAAAGACTAAAATTAGACTGTATAATAGCTTAGTTCTTTCTATGGTTAGTTATGGTAGTGAAACTTTGACGCTTTGTAAACAAGATAACAGGAAACTAGATGCTTTTGATTCTAGATGCTTACGCAGTATCTTGGGCATTAGGTGGTTCAATTTTGTAACTAATGATGAGATTAGGCAAAGGTGTTCGACAAGTGTAAGCAGTTAAAATCAATCCAAGGTGAATGCACAGTATTCCCTGTTAAGAACATTAATTAATAGATTCTGAAAAAAATTCATTGCCGCCACGGCGGGAATCGAACCCACATCTCTCCAGATTCATGCCAGAGCACGCTAACCATTGCACCACGCGTCGGACAACGAATAGTTTCAGAATATGACCTTATAAATTTTCTTCTTGAGATGTGACTGAGACAGCGCCATCTATACTCAAGGAGATGCAACTTTTTCAGTCGTTGCATTTGATTATCAGATGTTAATGAGAAGGTCGCTAACGCTATCGCGTTAAATATATAATTAAAATCAATCCAAGGTGAATGCACAGTATTCCCTGTTAAGTAGATTAATTAATAGGTTCTGAAAAAAATTCATTGCCGCCACGGCGGGAATTGAACCCACATCTCTCCAGATTCATGCCAGAGCACGCTAACCATTGCACCACGCGTCGGACAACGAATAGTTTCAGAATATGACCTTATAAATTTTCTTCTTGAGATGTGACTGAGACAGCGCCATCTATACTCAAGGAGATGCAACTTTTTCAGTCGTTGCATTTGATTATCAGATGTTAATGAGAAGGTCGCTACCGTTATCGCGTTAAATATATAATTGAAATCAATCCAAGGTGAATGCACAGTATTCCCTGTTAAGTAGATTAATTAATAGGTTCTGAAAAAAATTCATTGCCGCCACGGCGGGAATCGAACCCGCATCTCTCCAGATTCATGCCAGAGCGCTCTAACCATTGCACGCTAACCGACACGTGGTGCAATGGTTAGCGCGCTCTGGCATGAATCTGGAGAGATGCGGGTTCGATTCCCTCCGTGGCAGCAATGAATTTTTTTCAGAATCTATTAATAAGTGTAAGTAGCATATTGTGCAGAGAGAGACTCCGTTGGTTTGGTCATGTTGCCCGTATGAATAATTATAGATTGGCGAATAGGGTTATGAACAGTGTGCCTAAAGGCCTCAGAAAGAAGGGGAGACCTAGGATGCGGTGGGCAGACAATGTCAAACAGGACCTTGTTAGAATTGGTGTGCAGTGGCTGGATGCAGCAGCTCAGGACAGACATGCTTGGAGAACTAAATTGCATGATCTGGTTGGACCTCTGTAGCTCATGGCTGCTTGAGGATGATGATGATGAATTTTGCAATGCAAGTTTTAGAATAATATATAACGAGTGATTAAATATTTCATCAAACATAATGTTTATTTTTTTTTCCTACCAATAAAAGTGAGCACACATCATCTTTCAGTCTTTTCATTTCGAAAGTGTTGCTTTTTCAGTTTTTACTTTTGCTAAATAGTTTTATGGAAAAGATGAGTTTAGCCAGCATGAGGGATTCAAACCCATTTTTCTCCAGATTAATCCCAGAGTGTTCCAAGACCACTAAACTTTTAAAGCACTTCTAGAGATATGAAAGACTTTTTTTTCTCAATAGAGAGATGAAACACAATGGGCGTTGAAGAAAATCAATGTGGAAAATTGGGTATGATGGCAGAAAATATGACCAAAAATTAATATCTGTTGGTACTGTTTCTAATATTTTTTCATCACCAATGGCTTACACTAATATCTTAGTGGTATTTTTTCTAAATAATTTTTTCCATTATGACCAGAAACAATGGAAAGAGGAAAATTCATAAAAGCAAAGATATTAAAAATTAAATTTGATAGCAATATGCTAGCCAAAAGTAAGAAATTACTATGAAAAAACATTATTGCATAGCATATTTGCTATACAATTTTTCTGAAAAACTTTCACTCTAATGCATATATATTATGCCTTATTTGCATATGTGACTAAAAAATTTAGAAAAAAATTAATGAAATGTCTAAGCACATAATTAAAATATTCTGAAAAATGTTTTGTTTTTTCAGTTTTACTGAAAGTAAAATAATGCAATAAAATTTGGATATTTCAAAAAAAAAAGTATGCAAAAGTGTTCATTTACCTTTATTTATCTTTGCTTATTTTTATCCTATTGTATTACTCACAGTCAAATGCTCTTTCCTTTGATGTGAAATATAACCTTTTTCTGTTTGTTGGTTACTAAGGTTCTAAAGCTGTTTATTTTATGTTTTACAAACACTTCAGATTTGATTTGGCCACCAGAATAATTTCAGTTTTAGAAACTTGCCTAAGAGGATTAATGACACCTTCCACAACCTGTCATTGGCAGTCCTGAGTAGGGCAGTATATTGTAAGGCTTTTAAACATTAATGATGGTGGCTCTTGCGAAAAGCATCTATATTTCATATCATTTTAAATTGTTCTCCAGAATCATTCCTTAATTTTTCATAGAGTTGAGAATATGATAAAATGTATATTTTTGAAGGCTTTACATAGTTTAGACCATCTTGACATCCAAAAGGTTAACATGCTTGGCTGCAGATCAAAAATGCAAGCTCTGGATAAGGAATGCCTGTTTCATTTTATGTGTCATCTCCCTGTTGAGATCTCACCTTCTTCAGAGACTTCCATACCTCTATGGCATATTATGTTGGCAAGCTTCTGTCAGATGTCTGTGGCAAGCACTTGCTTCAGGGGTAGTTTATTTCTAGCTCATTTTCAGAAACACAAACTGTTGTTTTCACTCTGCTGTCTGTCAGTAGATGTTAAATTTTTTCTGTTTCTATATATAAATAAAAAATTCTTCTTCTATTAGATAAGTGCTAATAAAATAGTCTCCATAAAAAGCAACACTTTTTTTAATAATTAATAATTCTTATTTTAGACATGTTCCACAGATTTCTAGGGGGAAAAAATGTTTTTTACAGTAAGTACAAACTGTCAACAGAATAAGCATTAAAATCTTGCAAAAATAATCGAATTTGAATTTTTTATTGCAACCCTTGTCCAACTGTTTAAATTGTGAAATACTTGTAATTATTGTCTTTGACAATAATTGTTCCACATTCATCAGTAACCATGTGTTGTTCTTCTAATTTATTATATAGTTTCATGCCATTTCAAGGAAACATTTAGTTATTGAAGTATTCATATTTTTGAATGGTCTTTTGCCAATTTGTTATAAATGTGCTAATGTTAAATTGATGAAAATACTATTGACTTACACATTGTAAACAGAGATAGATACATTAATATGATTAATGCATCGTCACATAGCATTTTGATTGATTAATCAGATTATTTCATTTGCATGAACAAACTTGTATTACTTATTTTGAGCTAGTGTTCAATTTGATCATCATCATCATCATCCTCAAGCAGCCATGGGCTACAGAGGTCCAACCAGACTGTGCAGTTTAATTCTCCAAGCATATCTGTCCTGAGCTACATCTGCTGCATCCGGCCACTGCACACCAATTCTAACAAGGTCCTGTTTGACATTGTCTGCCCAC
The DNA here is from genome assembly GCA_038380435.1 of Ryuthela nishihirai. NCBI lineage: Eukaryota > Metazoa > Arthropoda > Arachnida > Araneae > Heptathelidae > Ryuthela > Ryuthela nishihirai. The sequence goes on from JAWZYU010000021.1 coordinate 58,831,257, forward strand.
CGCATCCTAGGTCTCCCCCTCTTTCTGAGGCCTCTAGGCACACTGTTCATAACCCTATTCACCAATTTATAATTATCCATACAGGCAACATGGCCAAACCAGCGGAGTCTCTCTCTGCACAATATGCTGCTTAAAGGAGGTTGCCAACTCCTTTGCCTAACCTCATCATTAGTTACAAAGTTAAACCACCTAATACCCAAGATACTACGTAAGCATCTAGAATCAAAAGCATCTAGTTTCCTGTTATCTTGTTTACACAGTGTCCAAGTTTCACTACCATAACAACCATAGAAAGAACTAAGCTATTACTGGGGCGGGGGCGGCTCAGTCGGTAGCGCGCCAGGCTCGTAATCTGTAGTTCCCAGGTTCGAGTCCCAGCTGGGTCAGCGTTGAGATTTATCTCTGCAAAATTCCCCGCCCTGCCCACGGTCAGTAGGGGACACCGATGGGCTTGGAAAGGCCGCCGTCCATCGGATGGGACGTTAAGCCGTGGCCCCGTGTGTGGGAGAGACATACCCTGTGCACGTTAAAGAACACGCTGGATGGCCTTGACGGGAGGCTACCATCTGTCTCCCAACAGCTGTTCCAGTGGGTCCCCTCCCCCAACCTTCTCTGAGCCTTCGGGGTCCATGTGACCTGGCCATTTAGCCCATGGTGTGCAAAAAAGTGCCGCTCAGAGGTAAAACAACCCAACAACAACTAAGCTATTATACAGTCTAATTTTAGTCTTTAGGTGTATATGCCTATTTCTGCACAATCTCCATAGATTCTCAAAAGTCCCGGCAGCAATCCCTAATTGTCTGTTAATCTCATGCCGCACATCACCAGTATCTATTACATAGCTACCAAGGTAATTAAACTGTGACACATGCTCAAGACTGCAACCATTCAGATTAACTGAATCACAGCCTGCCTGACCAATTTTCATCACTTTAGTTTTCTCTCTGTTTATAACCAAACCTACTCTACTACCAGTTTCATCAATAGCTCTAATGAAAGAGTTCATCTCATCAACATCGTTTGCCAAAGGGGCTAAATCATCAGAATAGTCTAAATCAGTCATTTTCGTGTCTCCAGCCCATTTAAAGCCAAAATCTTTCCCTTGAAGTGAATTTTGCATAACATAATCAATAACCAAACTAAAGAGAAAAGGAGACAAAATGCACCCTTGTCGAACACCAGAAGTAGTGCTAAACCAATTGCTACAAGCCTTACCAACTCTCACACACGACTCAATGTTATTATAGAGAGCTTTCATTATGTTAACTAACTTGTCTGGTATACCATATGATCTCACAATCAACCACAAATTATGACGATCAACAGAATTGAAAGCCTTTTTGAAATCAACAAAGCTAGCAGGCAAAGGTTTCTGAAACTATAAATGTTTATCAAGAAACTTCCTCAGCGAAAATATCTGATCCACACATCCCCTACCACTTCTGATGCAATTGACTGTCAACCAGGTTCTTCATTCTATTAAGCACAATCATGGAAAGAACTTTACCTGGAACAGAGAGTAGGCTGATACCCCTATAGTTATCACAAGAACTGCAATCACCTTTTTTGAAAATATGGATAACAGTAGCTCTGGTAAAATCCTTAGGAACCATGCTTTTATCATGACAGATATTCAAAATTTCAGTCATCCAAGTGGTAACCGAAACATTCCCAGCTCTAAGCATTTCGGTAGTAATTTCATCTACCCCTGGGGAATTATGAAGTTTAAGTTTAGAAATAGCCATAATAACTTCAGATTGTGTTATAGGGCCAACATTAAAGCCACCATTGCATCTATCATCATTGCAAACAATGGGAGTAAAACTAACCACATTGTTTTAGAACATCACTGAAATGCTCAGCCCACCTAGCCATGAGAGAATCCTCACCTTCTATAACCTTACCTTGTTTATCCTTCAATCCCTGTATACCTGTCTGTTTTCTACCAACAGAACATTAACTATCTAGTACAACTCTCAGCTGTTGTGCTGTCTAACTGCTTCCTTAGCTTTGTCAGCCAAGCCATCAAGCCAAAAATTCTTATCAGCAGCTAACTGATCTTTTAGACGTTTATTAAGTTCTCTGTAATGCTTTCTATTAGGACTAGTAGGGTATTGATTAAAGACATTCCTGCAGTTCTTTCTTTCTGAAATAAGCTCAAGTGCCTTATCATGCAGATAATTCTGCCTCTTCTGCTCCTTTTTTCCTAAAAGAGTACTGTTAGTGTCCAAAAAAGCCTGTTTAAAATTATCCCATTCTTCCTCAACTTCAGTAGTAAGCATAACATGACTGTCATAATGACTAAGTAACCTATCATGGTAAGCTTTGGCTATAACTGGGTCTTTCAGAGTTAAAGGTAAATTTTTAACTTTAGCACAACACTTCTTAAGTTTAAGTTGCAAGTCACTTTTAACAAGGTAATGGTCAGATCCAATTTCAGCTCCCCTATATGACCTGGTATTCCTAACAGAACTAGCCCATTTGCTGTTAATTAATATATAGTCAATCACATTCTTATGCAGCCCATCAGGTGAAACCCATATGTACTTATGTATGTCGTGGTGTTTGTAATAAGTGTTAGTTATTCTGAATCCATTGAGTTTACTTACCAGTAGGAGACGTTGCCCATTGCAGCTACTAATACCAAAAGGGCATATTACTCCTCCCCAAAAGTCACAGTCAGTACCAACTTTGGCATTGAAGTCACCTAGAACAAGGGTAATATCTCCTTTCTTGACAGAATTAAAAATATCCTGAAGTTGTCCGTAAAACCTATCCTTCTTATCCTCATCGGCATCCTCAGTGGGGGCATAACAGCAGATAACATTCAAGTCTTTAATACTTGTCTGAAATTTTGCTGTAAGAAACCTTTCATTAATGCACTCATATCCTGGAAGAGCATCACTAGCATGTCTGCTGAGAAGCAGTCCCACACATTGGTGATGCTTTCCATCATCCCTCCCTGTAAAGAGAAATTTAAAGTTATTTTTAAGTATCTCACCTTTACCTGTCCATCTGGTCTCTTGCAAGCCTAGAATATCTAGGTTATAGCACTGGAATTCCTGTGTGAGGACATCAAGAGAATAATCTCTATATAATGTCCTTACGTTCCTGCAGAGAGAAAATGATTAGTAGGATTTTTAAAGAATCTGGGTTTATTGAGATAGGTAGAGCCAGCAATATCAAACAACCCCCTGATCGCAGGCATGGGGCAAAGACCTGTTCCTCCTCCACTAAATGCTGAAGTCACTGATGCTGGTAGGAACTTCAGGCACCACCTTTTCAAGTGGACTTTTTCTAGAGGTATATGGCCTGCCTGAGACACATTACTCCAGTTTAGGCATGACGATGCCCAACTAGCTAAGTTAGGTTCAGGTACCTGCAATGGCCTCTGATTAGGATTATCCACCTGCTGATATAAGGTATCCCATGCCTCTGTTCACTTAGGGCTGGCAACCCAGAAGCAAACAGAAAACACAGTGGCAGATTCTCCCTCAGCAGAGACCCACCAATGCAGCAAGTCCAGGATCCATAATCAAGCTCAAATCCATAAACAAGTCCAGTCTAGTAGGTGTAAATGGTCAGACCAGGCCCTGTGAAGTTGACCACTCCTCAGCAGGGTTGAAAAAAAAGAAAAAAAGAAAAAGTGGCCATAGATGACCAGATCAGTAGGCCATATTGAACTGGTAGCCCTCCCCTTTCATTCCCTTCCAAAAGAGAATATCTCTTTTGAAAGGTACTAACAGCCTGCACCATGGGAAGTGGGGTCGGACATTAGGTGTTAGACGTGGCCGGTTCTGTGCATCATCACTGGGGATTAGTACACAGCTCTCCTTCCAGTTTATGCCTAGCTACCATTTACTAACCTTGATTTGATAGTGTTGGGTTGGGTTGTTTTACCTCTGAGCGGCACTTTTTTGCACACCATGGACTAAATGGCCAGGTCACATGGACCCCGAAGGCTCAGAGAAGGTTGGGGGAGGGGACTCACGGGAACAACTGTTGGGAGACAGATGGTAGCCTCCCGTCAAGGCCATCCAGCGTGTTCTTTAACGTGCACAGGGTATGGCTCTCCCGCACATGGGGCCACGGCTTAACGTCCCATCCGACGGACGGCGGCCTTTCCAAGCCCATCGGTGTCCCCTACTGACCGTGGGCAGGGCGGGGAATTTTGCGGAGATAAATCTCAATGCTGACCCAGCTGGGACTCGAACCTGGGAACTACAGATTACGAGCCTAGCGCGCTACCGACTGAGCCACCCCCGCCCCTTTGATTTGATAGCAGTATGTTATTGTCTATAATAGCATGAAAAGGTGGACCATTTTAATCATAGCTAGTAAGTCAATTCTCAATTCTTGTATTTAGGATTTCTATCCAAAGTCATATTTTAGTATTAAGTATTTGTGTTCCTTTCAGCATCAAATTTTAGAGACAGTAAAAAATGATCGTGTTATTGTTACACAACCAGAAGAAGATAGGCGAAGGCGCACCATCATTGTAGAAAGAAGAAAAGGCTCATTTGGCTTTACTCTGCAGGCAAGTTTCTAATCCTTTTATTTATTCATTCATTCATTTTGATTGCTCTTATGTTGTTCTATCTCAAATATATGTTTTATTAATTTTACAAGTATGCAAAACTTTTAAATGTAACTTCATTTGCAAACTGATGCGGCATTTCATACCAATGTGTATTAAAATTTTGCTGATAATATTGGAAGTGTTGACAAATAATAAAAGGGCAGAAATGTCACTTCTAAATGTAGAAGAGCTACCAACTGAGCCACCCCCACCCCTTCTGTTCAAGGAGAGATTGTATTTATTCTTATAGACTTTAAACCCTTAGAGAGACAAACCAATAACATACCTTATAACTGTATTTCTGTGCATTTTTATTCCATTTATTGCATTTTTATTCCATTTATAATTTGCTTTTATAATTTCAACTTAATGATTCTTTTACTTTAGAAACTTCATTGTACCAGCCATTATCAATGTTTCTTTTGAGCTTTGTAGCATTTTATTTATTCTTATCATTAATTGTTGTTATATCATCCAGCAGTTATCAGTGGTTAGGTTTCCTACCTCTCAAATTTACTATTATCAATGCATTGCTAAAAAGATTCAGGAAATATAGTATACAAAGTATAGACTTTAACAATCCCATAATAGAATACAATAAAATTTGGGTGTGCAAGTATATCAGTGTAGAACCCATTAACCTAGCATTTCTGGTGGAGTCCACTTCACCCCATGGGTCAGATTTAGTCATAATAATAATAATAAATCCAGATTTAGTCATGTTGATAAGAAGTGGTACTATGGATAGTAATCAAACTCTCTTTAGTTATCAGGAGTCTAATATGCCAGTGATTCTTTAGCTATTGTGTAGATTGGATCTTCCCATTTTCCAGTTGTTCAATAAAATGTTCTCCAGTGCAACAAACCCCACCATGCCACTGACATAGTTCCTTGATTGTATTTTGTCTGCCATTCCAAAGTTTATAGAACTTATTTGAAAATAGTGTTCCTATCATATATCACAGATTATATAGGCGGTTCATTATGAACCCTGAAGACCAGCATCTTGTTCATTTCATGAATTAGATATTCAAAATTATAATAAACCATACAAGAATTCTGATTCCACTTTTAAAGATGAAACTAACACTCCAAAAAAGAATGAAACAAATTCGTAGTAATATGCATTCATTGTCGAATCCATTTAATAAAACTAGAAAAACATAAAATTAATGTGACAATCCTCTTTGTATGGATTGCACTATCTTGTTATGCATGTGTAATGTGGACATTAAATCAGATCATGGAAAAGAACTAGTTTTTTTTTAATTAACACACAGTTTGTATAATTAAGTTAATTTTATAATGTTTTTAAATCAAAAATTTTCGGAATAAAAATATCAACAACTATTTTGTAACATTAAAACACGTATTATAGAAAATTAATATGTTTAATAAATTTTTTGAGCAATAAGCAGCTGATAAATTGCACATGAAGTGTTAAATACATTTTTCAGTCTTCTGAATATTGATATTTCTTTTTTCAAAGAAATATGAGGGTTTCTGATGAACTATATGACAGATGCATCGCATCCAATCACACCTATGATATAACATTTACTAACCAGACCAATGTCAGGTTAAAGATCAAGTGAAAGGACATAGTGTGTCTGAATTTTAAGGAACAATGAACAGCATCTCTCATCAAATAGAATTTCATGAAATTTAATACAACCACAGGAATACAAGGATTCAGCAAGAGATATAATCATCTGTGACTGCTATACTGTCCATCATGCTGTTAGCATGGTTGTTCAATAGATCAGAGGCTACAAATACATTTCTCTTTGCTTCTAGGTTTTCTGAAAGGGGCTACAACATGCAATTCTTTGTCTCAAAGCATCCCACACATTATAAATTGGCTTCAAGGTCTGATCCATCTCAATTCAGCAGGCACTTCAAAAAGCAACAAAATACACTGGTGGACAAAAGCTAAGTTACTAACATAAATGTTGATATTTCAATGTGACTGACAAAATTTAATAAAATTTGGTGAAGAGGTACATCAGATCATGGCAAAAAAAAAATACTTGAAAAGGAATCTCATGTGAACAGTACTTGTGCAGGCACATAAAAAATGCCACGCACATAAGGCTTGCTTTAAAAGAGTGCAGATACAGTGCTTGCTGTATCGTGCCTAGCATGCTCCAAGGTCACAGCTTGCAAGAGGTGTTGGAGAACATGCAGACAAACACCTAGTCACTTGGAGAATTTGGAGAGATGGCTAATCATTGGTAGTTTGTTGGCAGGACAGATCCAAGCTGCATAGATGGCTCAAAGTGTGCCACATCAGTGGGATCAACCATGGTCTGCTGTGATGTAATCATTGCAGACCAGATCATACAGCAATGTTCCATCTTCACTGCAGAGTTGTATGCCCTCAACCTCACATTGTACCATGTGGTGGCTATGCATCATCATCTGTGTATACTTTATACTGGCTCACAGCTCTCTACAGGTTTTGATCTTGGTGTGGCCTAGGTCTCATTCTGTTCTCTCTAAGATCCACCAACAGCTCCATCATTTGACAGCCACCTTGAACATCCTTTTCTGTTGGGTGCCCAGTCATGTCGGGATCAAGGACAATGACTCTGGCAGATGCAGCTGCCAAGTCAGCCTTCCCCTGTTGAGCTCACTGCTGCTGGTTCTATATGTAGACTTCCAGCAATGTTTATATCATTGAGCTCTGGGCACAGTGGCAGAGATCTGAGTCAGAACAGATCGCAAGCAAACTCTTTGAGATCAAGCCCATTATCAAACCATGACAGTCATGTTTCTGAAGGAATCACAAGGAGGAAGTTATACTTATTCGGCTCTGCTTATGTCATTCATTTATTATGCATTCTTTTTTTCTACAGGTGGAGGACAAATCTAAGTGTGAGTTTTGTGATATTTTAACAATCAAACATATTTTAAACACATGTCCTTGTTTTAATCTTGAATGTTGTATGTGTTTTAACCTTCATGATTTTATGTCCAAGCTTCTTACACTTGAACATCTTATATCAGGTAATTCCTTTTTAGCTTTTGTCTTTGCCTTTTTGCATTTTACCAGATATTTTAATCACCTTTGATCTTGTATTTTACATGTGTTTTGATTGTTACATGGGTCCTCTACACCCATTTTTTTTTGTATTTTATATTTACTTCTTTTACCAACTTTTTATGCCCATTTTACTATGTTTTGTAGTTGTTTGTTTCTTTGCATTTTGTTTTTAATTATGGTTGTGGGTTTCTCTGATTTTTATTGCTTTATTTTTCAGATTTGTCTTGTTTGGCACAATATGGCTAGTTTCCCTTGTGCCATAAAACCCCAAACAACCAACCAGATTCAAGCTGCAGTATCCTTGACTTTTCAGGGGTGCTGTTGGCCTCAAGTTAATTTTTATGAACGATAATGCTCTTCCTCATAGGGCTCAGCTGGTCAACGATTACCTCATAGTGAGGATATCCACAAGGTGGAGTGTCTCCAGATCTTAATCCTATTGAGTATGTCTCGAACATTCTGGGGAGATGCATTGGGTTCTTCAGCCCACTCCCAGAACCTCCTAAAGTTGTGATCTGCACTGACAGAATAATGGCATTTACTGCCATCAGACCTCACCCATTGTCTTGTCACCAAAATGCATTGCACTCGAGAGTATTCCCTGTTGATTATCAGAACAATGCATTTCTGCTGCCATCAGTGAAGGACTCTTTGACACATGAGCATTATTCCTGGTTGTCCATTCCTATGCATCTCATGTTTGCATATGTTCTTTGTCATGGTCTGACCTGATTTATACCTCTCACTTGAATTTCATAAAAGTCTCTTTAAGTTCTTATGTTGCTATGTCAACTCTTATGTTTTTAACTTTTGTCCACCAGTGTAGAAGTCATAGATTTTCTTAAAATTTTATGATGTTTTATTCCTGGGACAAAAATAGATGTGTTTTGTGATGTCCTTTCACAAAAAATTTCTTGCTGAAAAATTAAATTTTCAAAAACACAAAAAAATTAATTTTCGAATGTACCAATACTGTAAAATCTTAAACAATAATTTGTTGGTACAGAGGGAGGTAATATACATTAAAGATAGAAGTCGGAAAAATGCAACATTAAAAAAAGCAATATATAGTGGCCATTTTTCCTCCATAACTAGTAATATAAATAAGAGGGATAATCTGTAACATTATCATTTTTTCCCTTTTTTAAGGTATTTAGACTTAGAATGTGATGGGAAGACAATACCAAACAGGACATTATTAGAGTGACTTGTGTTGGCCTAATGCAACAGTTGTATCTTAAGTGTATTTGGGGGACTGAAATATTGGGGGTCTAGGTATTCACTTGAAGGAGATCTACGCACCAATCCCCAGTGATGTAGCATAGAATAGGCCAGGTCTAGCACTTAATGTCTGCCCTGCCTTCTTTAGGTGCAGACCATTAGTACCTTTCAAATGAGATACTCTCTTGTGGAAGTGAATGGAACCAAGAGGGCTGCCAGATCAGTGTGGCCTACTGATCTGGACTATTATGGCTTTTTCCTTTTTATTTTCTACCCTGCTGAAGAGTGGTCAACCATATAGGATCCGGCTGACCATATATACCAATCTAAATGGAATAATGGCTCAGAACTCGATTATGAATCCTGAATTTCCTGCACTGGTGGGTTCCTGTTGAGGGAAAATATTCTGCTGTGTTTTCCATTTGTTTGTGGGTTGACAGCCCCAAGTGAATAGATTCATAGGATACGTTGTATCAGCTAGTAGATAATCATGATCATAGGCCATTGCAGGACCCGAACTCCTGCTTCTATGGGCATCGTCAAATACTACACTGCAGGAAGTCTTTTGTGTAATTGTCTTCAGCCTTTAATAGTGAGGAACAGGTATTTGCTCCATGCCTGCGATTAGGGGCTGTTTGATATTGTCAGCATTCTCTCTCTCATTAAACATAATTTATTTAAACATCCCATTAACCATTTTCTCCCCATAGTTAGTTGGAATGTGGGGACTCTGCATAGAGATTATTCTCTTGATGTCCTCACACAAGAATTTGACCATTATAACTTTTATATTCTCGGCTTACAAGAGGCCAGAAGGACAGATAATGGTCAGATTCTTAAAAATAATCTTAAATTTCTCTTTTCAGGGAGGGAACATAATAACGATCTCCAAGGCATAGGTCTGTTCTCAGCAGACATGCTAGTGATGCACTTCTAGGATATGAGTGCATTAATGAAAGGTTTCTTACAGCAAAAATTTAGAAAAGCATTAAAGACTTGAATGTTATATTTGTTATTCCCCCACTCAGGAAGGTTTTAAGGTTAACTTCGGGATATTTTGAATTATGTCAAGAAAGGAGATATTACCCTTGTTCTAGGTGACTTCATTGCCAAAGTTGTTACTGACTCTGACCATTAGCAAAAGGTGATATGCAGTTTTGGTACTGATAGCTGCCATGGCAATGGGCAACATCTCCTACAGGTAAGTAAACTTAATGGTTTGAGAATAACTAACACTTATTACAAACACCATGACATAGATAAGTACATGTGGGTTTCACCAGATGTGCTGCATAAGAATATGATCCATTATATATTAAGATCTAATGGGCTAGTTCTGTTAGGAATACCAGATCATATAGGGGAACTGATATTGGATCTGACCATTACCTTGTTAAAAGTGTCTTGCAACATAAACTTAAGAAATGTTGTGCTAAAGTTAAACATTTACCTTTAACTCTGAAGGACCCAATTATAACTAAAGCTTACCATGATAGGTTACTTAATCTTTATCACAGTCATGGTTTGCTTACTACTGAAGTAGAGAGAGAATGGGACCATTTTAAACAGGCCATTTTGGAAACTAACAGTACTCTTTTGGGAAAAAAAGGAGCAGAGGAGGCAGAATTATTTGAGTGATAAGGCACTTGAGCTTATTTCAGAAAGAAAGAACTGCAGGAATGTCCTTAATCAATACCCTACTATTCCTAATAGAAAGCATTACAGAGAGCTTAATAAATGTGTAAAGGATCAGTTAGCTGCTAATAAGAATCTTTGGCTTGATGGCTTGGCTGATAAAGCCAAGGAAGCAGTTAGACAGCACAACAGCAGAGAGCTGTACCTAATAGTTAATGTTTTTTGTGGTAAAAAACGGACAGGTATACAGGGTTTGAAGGATAAACAAAGTAAGGTTATGAAAGGTGAGGATTCTGTCATTGCTAGGTGCGCTGAGCATTTCAGTTGTTCTAAACAATGTGGTTAGTTCTCCCATTGTTTGCAATGATTATAGATGCATTGGTGGTTTTAATGTTAGCCCTATAACACATTCTGAAGTTATTTTAGCTATTTCTAAACTTAAACTACATAAATCCCCAGGGATAAATGAAATTACTACGGAAATGCTTTGAGCAGGGAATGTTTCAGTTACCAGTTGGATGACTGAAATTTTGAATATCTGTTATGATAAAGACATGGTTCTTAAGGATTTTACCAGAGCTATTGTTATCCCTATTTTTAAAAAGAGTTGATTGCAGTTCTAGTGATAACTGTAAGGGTCTCGGCCTACATTCTGTTTCAGGTAAAGTTCTTTGCATGATTGTGCTTAATAGAATTAAGAATCTGGTTGACAGGCAATTGTGTGATGAGCAATGCATATTCAGAAGTGGTAGGGGATTTGTAGATCAGATATTTTCACTCAGGCAGATTCTTGATAAACGTTTATAGTTTCAGAAAACTTTGGTTGCTAGCTTTGTTGATTTCAAAAAGGCTTTCGACTCTGTTGATTGTCATAATTTGTGGTTGATTGTGAGATCATATGGCATACCAGACAAGTTAATTAACATAATGGAAACTCTCTATAATAACACTAAGTCGTGTGTGAGAGTTGGTAAGGCTTGTAGCAATTGGTTTAGCATTACTTCTGGTGTTTGACAAGGGTGCATTTTGTCCCCTTTTCTCTTTAGATTGGTTGTTGATTATGTTATGCGAAATTCACTTCAAGGGAAAGATTTTGGCCTTAAATGGGCTGGAGATACGAAAATTTCTGATTTAGATTATTCTGATGATTTAGCCCTTTTGGCAAATGATGTTGATGAGATGAACTCTTTCATTCGAGCTGTTGATGAAACTGGTGCTAGAGTAGGTTTGGTTATAAACAGAGAGAAAGCTAAAGTGATGAAAATTGGTCAAGCAGGCTGGGATTAAGTTAATCTGAATGGTTGCAATCTTGAGCAGGTGTCTCAGTTTAATTATCTTGGGAGCTATGTAACAGATGCTGGTGATGTGCGGCATGAGATTAACAGATGGATAGGGATTGCTGACAGGACTTTTAAGAATCTGTGGAGAGTGTGGAGAAAATCCAGCATTAATAAAAATGTTCCAACAGTGACAAAAGATTTTAACACTGGTATTTTAAATTGTTTTCAGATGCTTTGAATTTATTTTACCTCAAATGTTTTTAACATTTTATATTTTGCTATTATTTATGTATATTATTAACATAATCATCATCATCATCAAGCAGCCATGGGCTGTGGAGGTCCAACCAGACCGGCAATTTAGTTCTCCAAGCATATCTATCTTGAGCTATATCTGCTGCATCCAGCCACTGCACACCAATTCTAACAAGGTCCTGTTTGACATTGTCTGCCCACTGCATTCTAGGTCTCCCCCTCTTTCTGAGGCCTTTAGGCACACTGTTCATAACCTTATTCTCTAATCTCTAATTATCTATACGGGCAACATGGCTAAACCAACGGAGTCTGTCTTTGCACAATATGCTGCTTAAAGGAGGTTTACTGACCCCTTTGCCTAACCTCATTGGTACTTACAAAATTCAACCACCTAATGCCCAAGATACTACGTAAGCATCTAGAATCAAATGCATAAAGTTTCCTGTTATCTCGTTTGCAATGGGTCCAAGTTTCACTACCATAACTAACTCTAGAAAGAACTTAACTGTTATACAGTCAAATTTTAGTCTTTAGGTGTATACACCTATTTCTCCACACCCTCCATAGATTCTTAAAAGTCTCGCAACAGTCCCTATTTGTCTGTTAATCTCATGCCACACATCACTAGTATTTGTTACATAGCTCCCAAGATAATTAAACTGACACTTGTTCAAGAGTGCAGCCATTCAAAGCAGCTAAAGCATAACCTGCCTGACCAATTTTCATCACTCTAGTTTTTTCTCTGTTTATCATCAAACCAACTTTATTACCATTCTCATGAACAGTACTAATGAAAGAATTCATCTCATGAACATCACTTGCCAAAAGGGCTAAATCAGAAATTTTCGTATCTCCAGATCATTTAAGGCCAAAATCTTTCCCTTGCAGTGAATTTTCCATAACATAATCAATAACCAAACTAAAGGAGACAAAATGCAACAATCCATACCAACTCTCACATATGATTCAGTGACTATCAATTGCAACAATCCTTACCAACTCTCACATATGACTCAGTCACATACGACACAGTGTTAGCATAATGAGTGGTATCTTGTGTGTGTCACAAGTGGTAGCTTGTGTGGTATGCCATATGATCTCACAATCAACCACAAATTATGATTATCAACAGAGTAGAAAACCTTTTTGAAATCAACAAAGTTAGCAACCAAAGGTTTCTGAAACTCCTAACAGAACTTTTACTAACAGAACTTTTACCAAGAATCGTTTCCTAACAGAACTTTTACCAAGAATCTGCCTGAGTGAAAATATCTGATCTACACATCCCCTACTACTTCTGAATACTAATTGCTCATCACACAATTGCCTGTCAACCAGATTCTTAATTCTATTAAGCACAATCATGCAAAGACCTTTACCTCGAACAGAAAGTAGGCTGATATCCCTATAGTTATCACAAGAACTGTGATTACCTATTTTTAAAAATAGGGATAATAATAGCTCTGGTAATTTTTAACTTTTAGCACAACACTTTTTAAGTTTAAGTTGCAAGACACTTTTAACAAGATAATGGTCAGATCCAATTTCAGCTCCCTTATACGACCTGGTATTCCTAACAGAGGGGCGGGGGTGGCTCAGTAAGTAGGCTGATATCCCTATAGTTATCACAAGAACTGTGATTACCTATTTTTAAAAATAGGGATAATAATAGCTCTGGTAATTTTTAACTTTTAGCACAACACTTTTTAAGTTTAAGTTGCAAGACACTTTTAACAAGATAATGGTCAGATCCAATTTCAGCTCCCTTATACGACCTGGTATTCCTAACAGAGGGGCGGGGGTGGCTCAGTCGGTAGCGCACCAGGCTTGTAATCTAGTTCCCAGGTTCGAGTCCCATCTGGGTCAGCGTTGAGATTTATCTCCGCAAAATTCCCCACCCTGCCCCATGGTCAGTAGGGGACACTGATGGGCTTGGAAAGGCCGCCGTCCGTCGGATGGGACGTTAAGCCGTGGCCCGTGTGCGGGAGAGCCATACCCTGTGCACGTTGAAGAACACGCTGGATGGCCTTGACGGGAGGTTACCATCTGTCTCCCAACAGCTGTTCCAGTGGGTCCCCTCCCCCAACCTTCTCTGAGCCTTCGGGGTCCATGTGACCTGGCCATTTAGCCCATGGTGTGCAAAAAAGTGCCGCTCAGAGGTAAAACAACCCAAAACATTCCTAACAGAACTAGCCCATTTGCTGTTAATTAATATATAACCAATTATATTCTTATGCAGCCCATCGGGTGAAACCCATGTGTAGTTATGTATGTGGCGTTGTTTGTAATAAGTGTTAGTTATTCTGAATCCATTGAGTTTACTTACCTGTAGGAGACATTGCCATTGCAGCTACCAATACCAAAAGGGCCTATTACTCCTCCCCAGAAGTCAGAGTCAGTACCAACTTTGGCATTGAAGTCACCTAGAACAAGGGTAATATCTGCTTTCTTGACAAAATTCAAAATATCTTGAAGTTGTCTGTAAAACCTATCCTTCTCATCCTCATCGGCATCCTCAGTGGGGGCATAACAGCAGATAACATTCAAGTCTTTAACGCTTGACTGAAATTTTGCTTTGAGTAACCTTTCATTAATGCACTCGTATCCTAGAAGAGCATCACTAGCATGTCTGCTGAGAAACAGACCCACGCCTTGGTGATGTTTATTATCTTTCCACCCTGAAAAGAGAAATGTAAGATTATTTTTAAGAATCTGACCTTTATCTGTCCATATGGTCTCTTGCAAGCTGAGAATATATAAATTATAAATGTGGAATTGTGTGAGGACATCAAGAGAAAAGGCTCTGTACAGAGTCCTCACATTCCAACTACTTGTGGAGAGAAAATGGTTAGTGGGATGCTTAAAGAAACTATGTTTATTGAGAGAGGAAGTGCTGACAATATCAACATCCCCCTAATCAGAGGCATGGGGTAAAGACCTGTTCCCCCACTACTAAAGGCTGAAGCCATCTACATTGGAAGATGTCCTCAAATGTAGGTTTGATGATGCCCATAGAAGCAAGAGTTCAAGTACATGTGATGACCTCTGTTAGGATTAACCTCCAGCTGATAAAACATATCCTGTGAATCTATTCCCTTAGAGCTGTCAACCCACAAACAAACAGAAAACACAGCAGAAGATTTTCCCTCCACAGAAGCCCACCAGTGCAGCAAAATCGGGATCCATCATCAAGCTCAGAACTGGTCTTATTTCTTGTAAAAAGAAGTCAATTTAACAAATCAGAAAATTGCCCCATACTTAAGTTATAAAATAGTTTTAAAAGGTTCAAAATATGTATGATTTGCATCCCCCCACTTTAAAAGTTGTTTGTTTTTATACTTCACCATAATATTGCACTGACGAGGGTAAGGAAGCAGAATGAGATATAGAGCAGAAATTAAATATCTAAACAATTAAAATTTTGAGTAGTTTGTATTAACAAATGGGATCTTTATTTTTTTTTTCCAATGAGGTACATACATCTTAAAATATTTGTTAACTATTCATATGCAGAAAATGATATGTCTATTCTGATTTTAGAAATTGTTCCATTATTGCTTTTGTGCTCTTTTTTTTTTTGTTCATTTTTGTGAAATTAGGTTTAATATTTTATGTTGCCTTGATATATATGTCGTGCTGCCAATTAAATACTGCTTAATTATTATTAATAAAGCATTGCAACCCTTGTTTCAACAATTCTTTATTGATTATTAATTCTCAATTTCAGACATATGGCATACACCATAAAAGAGATGGTGAAATTGAGTTGATCACCTATGTTGATTATGTGGAATATGATGGACCAGCATTTCGTGCAGGAATGAGGCCAGGTATTTGATCTTATGTCTAGACAAAGCTATTAGGGCTACTGTAGTTTCACTGTGTAAAAAAAAAGTTCTTGTGAAGAATGCAATTTCAGTTTTTCTACAAGAAGATAATGTTCAAGTGCCTCTATGTACATAAGTGGATCATTTAATTTGTAATCTGTCATCATCAACAATAAGCAGCTTTTCATATGAGTTAATACAGGATACATGGCAACATGCAACTCTTCAAGGGCATGGAGCAGTGTGTGCAAGTTGAAACATGCTGTGATATGGTAGGGAGTAGCTGCAGAACAATACACAGTCTGTCATTTTCTCACTTTGGAAAGTTTTTCATTTTTGTGTGTGATTTTTTGCAGGCTGTGGCTGATCTGGAAACTGAGTAGCAGTATGTGATACATTACTGTGTTTGGTGAGGCTTAAGTGGTGCACACACAGTCACACAAATGACTCAAGTGTATGGAGAATAGTGCTTGAAGCGAAGTGTAATTTTCAGTGACACAAATGCTTCACAGATGGTTGCAATTCCATGGATGGTTGCAATTCCAAGATATGGGCAACCAAACACCAGACCAAATATTCTCAATGAAGACTGCATAATAACTCTGCATGCATTAGCAGCAAGGAATAGCCTTATGGCAGTGTTCAAGCAAAAGTAGTGGAGCACTTGAATATATCAAAAAATTGGACTTATTGGATCCCACACAACCTGGCCCTGAACAAAAGCAAAAAATGTGGTGTGTGTGTGTGTCAGACCTTGGCAAGGTTTGAAGAGGAAAGTTTCTTGCAGCATTTTTCAGCAAGATTCTTACAACATATTGTGACCATAAATAAGACTTGGATTTTCCACTACAATCCAGAAACAAAATGCCAATCTAGCAAATAGAAGCACTGAAGTTCACTCAAGTCTACAAAATTTTGAGTTATGAGATTGGCTGAAAAAAAATGGATCAACAATTTTTTTATTGCAAAGGCATTCTTGTAACAAATTTTAGGCCATAGGGGACCAACACTGAATAAAGAAGCTTATGTAGAAGTTCTTCAGACAAAACTTAGTCATGCAGTTTGGGAAAAATGACGGAGTACCCATACTGCTGTTTTTGTTCCAACTCTTGCCATTGACATCAATGCTGAGATGCTAAAATCCTAAACCATTCCCTTTACTCCCCTGATCTCACCTTGTGATTTTTCACCTTTTTCCAAAGCTGAAAGCAACATTAAAAGGCTGTCACTTTGGAAATCACAAAGAGAGACAAGTGGCCACGACAATGGTACTCTGATCACAAAATAGCTTGCAGGAAGCATTCAATGCATGGTTTAGGTAATGTGTAGTGGACAATATTATGACAGAGAACACATATGTACTAGACCCTAAGAATGCCCCTCAGGGCTAGCCTCGTGGTCTAACGACTTTAGGCATATTGCCTCTCTCAGCAGCATTTGTCGGCTTCCCTTAGGGTCATTGGTTTGATCCCAAGTTAGGGAAGCTGCATCTCAGCAAAGTGTGCTCTCTACTTCAAGCAGAGTTTCCTAAATGTGATTTGATTGATAAGCATTAATGTTCAGAGAGTGGTAAAAAGTTACTCATACATCCAAATTAATTGAGATAATTAATGCTCTTTCTAATTCAGATATTGATTCTCTTCTCTGTGCCTAGATAGCAGCATGGATAAATAGGAGGATTTCAGATATGTAGCTGGGCTTCACTAATAGATGGCAGCACATTGTGGGAACACACATTAGCACTGGAATGAGCCATACTATAGCACTGGAATGCACACACATTAGCACTAGAATGAGCCATACTATAGTGGCAGCCACACATTAGCACTGGAATGAGCCATACTATAGTAGCATGCTTTTGACGGTTTTCATCCTGCCATTATGGTTGCCTGTGCAATCACTCTAAGATTTGTGCTCTCCTTATAGGTTGGAATTCAAGATGTACTCAATGGTAGTTGTCTCTCACATGGACTGAGATGGAGGTTGTTTACCATGCATGTGCTTCTTCAGAGCTCCATGGTAATCCTTGTATTCTTTTGCACTTGGAATGCACTGTGTTCTATGAGTGTATCTCAGCATATGAGACTTCTACAGTGTACAATGCACAGCATGTATGGATATATCCTTGTGCTCCTTGCACTAGTAGGTCATGTCACAGATGATGCGAGTGCAAAGCTTTCAATGAGAAACACCTTGAGAAGGAGGATTTGTGGATGCCAGCAATGAAGATTAAAGGCAAGATATCATCAATCCACAAATTAACTGATACACCCTCATATATATAAGATCATCATCAGATATTTTCCCACTTATCTAATATACTTCTGAATGAAAGCTTTTATTTAAACAATTCACAAAACATTGGTGCCACTCACTAAAAGTCAAATTGCAGTGGTGCAACAAACAAGCTGAGTTGCATGATGAATAGTGATATATTCTTAGTAATGAGACCTGCATGTGACATGTATAAACCTTTAAACTTTTATTTATGTTGCCCATTTACACCCCTCATTAAAAAAAATTGTCCCACCCAGAAGGAGTAGAGCTGCATTTATGCAAGTTAGTGTGGGACAGTGATATATGCAAATGAATGGGAATGGCTGCATTTAAAATGTGGCAGATGATACGGATTATATTAGTTGAAGAGAAAGTTGTCATTGTGGAAAAGTAGGCAGTGTATATTAAAGAAACAGAACCTGGCCTGTAAATCTGGTTACCATTAAAGAGTAATGTATTATACATCATAGATGGATGCTTAATCAACTCAATGAGTTTCAAAGAGGTTACATCATAGGCCTATTTGAAGCAGGATGGTCTGTGCAACAAATTGCAGCACATTTGAGATGTAATGCACAAACAGTTGGCTGCTGCTAGCAGCATGGACACAGGGAGGTGTTTTGCATTATCATTCAGGATCAAGTCATCTTGAGTGACTACAGATTAGGACGATCTGCAGATTCACCAGATGGCTGTCAGTACCATTCATCAACACCTGCACGAAGTTGCTATGTGAAGGAGGCACCCTCTCTTCATGTCACTCACTAAAAGCCAAATTGCAGTGGTGCAACAAACAAGCTGAGTTGCATGATGAATAGTGATATATTCTTAGTAATGAGATCTGCATGTGACAATGTCCCAGCAAAAGAGCTTCCATGTTATGCATTATTGAGTGCCATACAGTGCCCACAGCAGGGACCATGGTGTGGGACACCATCTCTTAGACAGTTACTCATCTATTATATAGCCATCAAGGGTAATTTAACTGCCCAGCAGTATGTGAGTACCATTCTCCACCCTGTGGTCTTACCACTCCAGCAGAGCTTGCCAAATACCACATTCCAGCATGATAATGCCACCATATACCACACATATTGCTCAATGGTGTCTGCAAGCCATTCCCATGCTACCATAGCCAGCCTGGTCACCAGATCTATCACCAATTTATCATATCTGGGATGTCATGAAACAACGTGTGAGAGCAGAACTGACTCCAGTGCATAATATAGCAGATGCAAGTGCAGCAAATCTGCCAAAGCTTTTGCTGGCAAACCACAGACCAGGGCATTATTAGGAAACCTTTTAACTTGCTTCCTAACCATATTAGTGCTTGTATTGCCACAAAAGGTAATCACACCTTGTACTGATGTTACCCTAATATCCATATATCTGCCTCCCTAAACAGGCTGCAAATACAATCATTTGTGACTTACACTACTACCTTTTAGCACATCCCTTTGTATCTTACCCACAACATTCCTTTTGGATGGGGCAGTTTTTTTGATGAGTAGTGTTTATTGATTGTATAAAATCTGACAAAGCAACTACTGCTATGGCAGACCCATCAGCATAGGCAAGTATTTGCAGTTCTATTTGCATAACTTTATAGGAAAAGATTTGTTTAGTCTTCATTATTACAGTCTTTGGAACACAAGTCTATCATTGTTAAAATAAATCTTTCTACAATATAATAAAGCATTTTTTAAAAAGTTTGGAAGTTTTCTTCAAATTTATTTTTTTAATTTGAGGATAAAATAAAAATATTACTATTATTCTTGATTCTGTTTCCAAAAAAGGACATTTAAATTCAAGGAAGATGGTAGGACAAAATGATTTTTCAATAACTGAAAAATATGTTTGAAAGTTTCTGAATAATATTCATCTACTTAAAAAATGACAGAAAAAAAGCACATACCAAAAATTTTCTTTCAGACATTGGTACTTGTGTTTGCCATTACAAATCATCACTCTCTTTATTAGCTGTCTCTCATCTTGTACCACTTTAAATCGTGAAACATGGAAAATGAAGCTCAAAAAGTTTTACATTGTTTTTTTCTGAAAGTTTCAAAATAGTCAATAAATGAAACGAACTATTTAATTTCATTTTGGTTAAATGGAAAATCAAGCCTTCAACAAATAAGTCCAATTTTTGCTTCCTATTTTACTACACTTATAACAGCTTATATACAGTATTTTACTACAGTAATACAAAGTAATTATACAAATTTAGTACAGTATTTTACTACACTTATAAAAGCTATTGTAATTTTCAGAATTATTTTTAGCATTTACCAGCAATTTTCCTGTTGAAATTCATTGGTTTTTAACCATTTGAGTGCTGACCAAATTACCTATAGCTAAGTCAAATGTGTCAGAGAAATATTGCCAAAATTGTAAAAGTGTTAGAAAAAAGTGTAAAAATATCTCAATTTTAAAATTATTTTCATTGATGTTAAATTTTGGACAAGGATACTTTTGACAGCTGGTGGAAACAGAGTCATATTGTCAACAAGTCTGAAATAACTTGAGGATGAGTTGAAATTGGTTTCTAGGAAACATATTTCTAAACCAAGTTAGAATATTTCAAGTTTAAACTTCTCATGCTGTGCGTTTTTATATCATTCGTTAGATGTTGGCATCAGGCATGAACTGGAAAGTTACAATGTCCTTTATTGAAAACATTGTCATCAATACTATTTTTTTTTAATAATAAATACCCCCCCCCCCCTCTCTCTCTCTCAAGCAGCTGCTTGCCAGATAGGTCCGACAGAAGCCTGTCAGTTTAATGCAGCATAGAGAAGAGTCTATGAGAAGGCAAAATAAACATCCATGCCTTACCCAGGGTTCTAACCCAGGTCCCTCTGATCAATAGTCAAGCATGCTATAACCACTCGGCCACTTGACAATAAGGAACAAAATTGATTTTATCAAACACTTCTTCGGAAGCTAAAACCATTTCAATTTCTGTGGATTGCAAAAAGTGTTAATTTTTTTAACCTTACGAGACTTATTAGCAACAGCTAAATATAAAATTCAAAATATTACAATTCTCTTGATACCAAAGGAAAAAAAAAACTATTGTTACCTATCAAATTGGATTATACTCTAATGGTTAAAGTGCAAAAATTATAGTGGTATTGAATTTGGGTTTTATCACAGAGGCAATCTTTTAATAAAGCTCAGGAAGACTGGAAACCTATAGGAAAAATTTGAAAACTGCAGTCAGGTATCTGAATAATTGCTGATGGGTCAAAAAAATTTTAAATATCAGTTGATCAGCTTTTAAAACAAAAAAAAAGCGATTCTAGGTTATAAATTGTGTTCTATTACAGGTAGGGATTTAAATTTTATGACACAGGGGAAACCCATGTGCAAAATTTGGGATCAGGCAGTTGAGTATTTGAGGGGTTGAATTCTTTTTTTAAAAATATAAGCAAATCTTACTGACAATTTGTGTAGTAATTAAGCTCTCACCAGCAGTGAATGAAGCCACCAAAAGCAGTTGCAAAGCTGGCAAGAGTTGCATTGGCATATCATGAAAGAAAAACATACATTTTTAACAGATAGCCAGCCTCAGGCTCAACCCACCCACCACACTCTGTCCAAACATGGCTGGGGCAGTGGTTGGCTCAGTCGATAGTGCACAGGCTCATAATCTGCAGTTCCCAAGTTTGAGTCTCAATTGTGCCTGCATTGACATTTATCTCTGATAACACCCACCCTGCCCTCTGAGAAAGGGTACACCATTGGGCTTGGAAAGGTCACTATCCATTAGATGGGGCATTAAATCATGGCCCTATGCACAGTTAAAAGATACACTGGGTAGCCTTATTGGAATTCTCATGACAGTTGTCCAGTGGATTCTGTTCCACAACATCCTCTGAGCCCTTACAGTAATTTTGATCTGGCCATTTAATGTACTGTGTGCAAAAAAGTGCAGCTCAGAGGAAACAACCAGCCCAGACACAGCTGTTATACATTATGATGATGATTAGACAAATTATTTAATTTCAAAAAATTATTATTTTTTAATCATAGTGTATCTGAAGCTAACTCTTATATATGTCATACTTATCCACCAAAATAAGCAGTAGTAACATTGATATTCGAGTATAAGTCGACCCCTAATTTTGGGCCTTGAGAAAGCAGAAAATATACTGACCTGTATATATTCGAATATTTACTTTGAGGACATAGCCAACGTTGCCTGATGTTGTATAATTTAGTATAACGAAATGGGTGAACCATACAAAACTATTTGATCCAAAACCTTTTTTTTTTTTATAGTAAATGAATGGAATATTTATAGTAATGTATTTTTTAAATCTATAAAACACACTGCTCTATTATTTGTTGGTTCTTTAAAGCCACTATCTGCACTGTTATTTTGCCCAGCCTCCTTAAGGAAGATAGTTACCTATAGGAGATATCAGTTGGCGATAGCAGATATGCTCATCTAGGCTCCTTGTTGTGATCATTGGTTCCCTGCCGTCTTCTTGTTCATGCTGGCAGCTGGAATCGATACCTGGCAGTCCGGGTTCGAATGCTGAGATGAATCAACTACACACACATACACTTATCCAGAGATGATGTTGATACAGGTTGATAACACAACAATTTTTAATATAATTGCTAAATTTACATTAAAAACTTCTAAAAGCTTTAAAAATTAAATAAAGTTTTAACACGTTTTGCTCTCCACTAGAACGTCTTCAGAAAATGTAAGGGACATGTTACTGCCAAATATATAAGTCTTGCGTCTGTGACACTGCTATGCCATTCCTTAGGCTCTCACTATTGGTGGAGACATCTTTAGTGAGAGTCCTGTTGCAATAGCAGTTTCGAAGGTAGTGGAGGGCTCGACGATGTCATTTATGCATTCATTTTTCTTTTGAAAGATGTGATATTGTTCTGCTAAGCCCAACTGGAAATCAGAGCTGAGTGCACATATTATTCTTGCATAATAATAATGTATTTTATAAAAGATTCTGTTTATCACTTACCTTAATATTAAATTATTAAGCAGCTGTTTAACTGGTAACATTGAAAAATTATTTTTAGTTATTAATATAAATTTTGCTCTGTATATAGAAACTTGACATGACTTATATATAAAGTGGCCCCCATACTTTTTGATTTTGAAAATGCCCAAAATTTCTTGAGTATGTACAGTAGTTTAATGCATCTTTCTAAACAGCTGGATTACATTGTTTCTGAGGTATGATTACTATTAGTTATATTTTATTTACTTTTTAATATTATTTAGTAATTTACATTAAAAAATAATAATTTTAACATTTTGTATAGTAATATTGTTAATGTAATTGTAAATGGATTTGAATCTACCACTCTAGGTAATTGAGCTTTTCCAAAGTTTAATATGGTGTGAAATATGACTTTTCTTAATTTTTAGCTGTTCTAAAATATGTTTTAATAATTATATTTTAAAATTCTTGAATTTATATGTATTGTTATACATACATAAGTAGTATCTACACATATTCTTTTTAGTATAAGATTTAGGAACGTTCATGGTAGGAAGATGATTCTTGGACCAATTATTGTGAGAATTCATTTAAATTTACAATGCTACTGAAATCAGCAGTTGAAAATTAACATTTTTTTCTTGGAAATATTTAACTGTTGTAATTTTTTCTAGCTTTGAAACTAACAAGCCATGTCAGAAAATTTACTCACCATGGGCACAGGCCGGCCTGCTCGTGAGCATCCAGTTAGTCAACATAACCAATAATAGTGAATGAATAGTGAATTGCTAGCATTTGACAGTGCAATTAAGTTTAAATATATAATGTAAAATAATATTTTTCATAACACTAATACTTAACTAATTTTTCAGGTGATGTAATTTTATCTATAAATGGGCATGATATGGAGAAAGTAGACCATAAAACTCTAGTTCAGTATATTCAGAGTTGTGAAAAGATGATGCGCATGGTAGTTCTCTTTGAAGACTGTGTACATAAAGTTGAGCTACATATGAAGTACTTGCAGCTAAAGGTAATTTATAATCTCTAAGGCTGATATTTTGTGTTTTAAAAATTTATTCAAAAAGATCACAGATGGCATTCACAAGCATCAAATATACTGCAGTTCATAATTTAAGGAAACTGAACAAAATAGCAAATATTTCAAAAAATCGTTTTTGGATTTTTGAAATGAGGAGATGACTGGATTAGATGGAGGAGACATTTGGATGACAGTCAGGTGGAGTGCAATTGGGCAGATAGAAGCGGGACAGTCATGTAGAAAGGTTGTCAGGCTCCTAAATGTGTCAGAAAGTGTAATTTCCAGATGAGATGTTTTCAAGACATTGGAACATGCTCTAAAAGAATGAACCAAGGTAGATGAACCATGCTCTAGAAGAACAAACCAAGGTAGAGTAACATTTCAAGATGATTGCAAGCACAATAGAATTATGTTAGCACACCAACTTGCATTGGAGCTGCCACAGGAATGACAGTTATCCAGAGTAACTGTGTACTGACGACTTCATGAAAGAGGGTTATGTGCTAGAAGACCTGTAGTGTGCATACCAATAACCTCAGCTCATCAGATGACATGACTAGAATGGAGCAAGTAGCACCCAGTTGGACTAACGATCAGTGGGGGATAGGTTCTCTTTTCAGATAAATCACAATATAGCATAAGTAGTGATTCCAGAGACAGTGCATCTGAAGGGAGCTTGGGATGTGGTATTCATCCCCTGAATATCATGGAGACTATTTTGGTGGGAGTGATTTGTTGGTGTGGGGAGGTATCATTATTAATGGCCACACTGACCTGCATGTCTTCTCAGGAGGGACTCTAACTGCCCTAAGATACAGAGGTAATCGCAGAGCCTTATGTGAGAGTTTTAGAGGTGCCGTTGAGTGAAATTAATTTTTATGGATGATAACACTCGTCTACATAGTGCTTATATAGTGGAGGAATATCTTGAGAATGAAGATATCCAGAGAATGAATTGGTCAATGATGTCCCCAGACCTAAATCCTATTGAACATGCATAGGATGCTTTGGGGTGAGTTGCAAGTCATCAGTTCCTCCAAGGAAACTTCATGAGCTAAGAGATGCTCTTATAGAGGAGTGGGATTTGCTGCCCCTGCATTGTTTGATAACATTAGAAGCATGAGAAGTTGCTGTTAGGGGTAATCATACTCCTTACTAAATAACATGAACTTCAATATCTGTGGTGGTCTATAATTTTTCATATTTGGAAAATTTTTCTGATATCTTCTTTGATTGAAAATTTAATTTTATAATTGGACAAGTATTCCTATATGTATATAGTTTTTTTTTTTTTTTTTTTTTTTTTCAAATATATACATCCTTTGAAACTTTTGTTAAACTGTCGTAAACTTAACCGCTGAGTGGTATGCAGTCCCAGATGTTGGGCAGCATATACACGTTTTAAATGGATTTAACAAAATATTTCTTCTTTCTGAAGAACTAAATTGCATGGTCTGGTTGGACCTCCATAGGCCATGGCTGCTCAAGAATGATGATGATAGTATCTTGGCCAAATTAGACTTGAACTACTGAACTTAAATAATAATAAAAACAAATTTATTACCTCATTAGGATACACCAGCAATTACCCTGCTAGAGATTTCTATTCTCTGCACAGGTTTCTTACTATTTCTAACTTTTACCAATCAACCTAACTTGCTTGATTGAAAATAAGGTCAGTGCTAGTGGCCCATACATAGGGCCGCAGCACTGACCTCGCTGAGCAAGAAGCAGAGAAGAAAAATGCGAGTTCTCCTCTTCATTGTTCTTAACCCATCTTTAAACAGGGCTTTCTTTGTGCCATCTGCCCTTGCTATTGACTCTCTCCAGCTCTGTGCAATCAGCACAGAGCTAATTCCACATGGAATACAGGTAGGACAAAATCTTCCCTGCTCCTGTAGGTAGGGAAAGAGGGGGGGGGGGGACACATCCTGTCATAGCTGACCTGGCAAATCCTGACATATTCCTTGATTGGAAATTAAATGTTATATTTGGTCAAGTATCCTATATATATTAAATGTAAATACACTGAAGTGCCATTGAATTAGGGATAGGAGATGTTATCAAATTCATTTGCGAATTGAATATTTCAATTCAATTCGCAAATGCAAGTCCCGCATTTGCGCGCATGACTGGGTGAAACTCTGATCATATAAAGCTGTCAGCTTTGACTTCCCCACGCATTCATCATGAGTAGTGTAATGGGAAATGTGTGGGATTTAGGTGCATTTGACAGAGGGCAGATCATAGATGCCCGACGGATGGGACATTCAATCACTGAAATTGTCAACGAACTTGGATTTTCTCATACGACAGTTTCAAGAGTATTCCGGGAATGTGAAAATTCCAGTAAAAAAACAAGTACCTGGACAAAATGCAAAGGACAACCAGCCTTGAATGATTGTGGGCTTTGCTGTCTGACCTGCATCATATGGACCGATAGGGGCCAGACATTATATGAAATCACGGACCGTGCAATGCTTACTTCATCGTCTTGACTTCAGGAGCTGCCGACTTATGATTCCCACTTCTAATGGCATGACATCAGGCTCAACACCTTGCCTGGGCTAAAGAACATCATAACTGGACCATCAAAAATTGGCAACGGATAGCCTGGAGTGATGAATCCTGATTTAAACTTCATCATGCCGATGGGAGACTGAGGATATGGTGCCAACCCCATGAAGCCATGGATCCTGCATGTCAGGTCAGAACAGTACAAGCTGCTGATGGCTCAGTGATGGCCTGGGGTGTCTTCAGTTGGACGTCTGTGGGACCTTTTGGTACATGTACTGACGACTCTCGATGCATCCCAGTATGTAGAACTCATGGCTGGCCATTTACACCCATTTATGGCCATCGTGCATCCCAATAGAGATGGCATCTAACAGCAAGACAACTGTTCATCTCACAGGTCTAGGTTGGATACTGCATGGTTGCAGGAGCATTCTGCTGACTGAAATAATGAATCGGCCACCTAGAAGCCAGTGAATGAATGAATGAATGGTGAATGAGAACCATCACTGCTGTTTGTGAACTCGTTAAGGAAAACTTAAACATCACCATTCAGGTAATAAGTTTTAGATGTCAGTGCATCGATTAACAGTGGGTGCAAAATGACTCCATAACTCTAAGCCAGTGAACCGTTTGAAGTTCACATGCCATAATTATAGAAATCGGAACATTTTCTAGCTTTCATGCCAACATTACAAAAATACTTTCAAATATTATTCCAACTAAGGTTACATATCTATTTATCATACAATACAAATTTAATGATTGAAAGTATTAAAGATTTTAATATAAGGAAGCAAAACACTAAGTTTTAGATTTTAAATTGAAGAGATATGTTTAGATATATTTGATGAATATTAAAGGAGATATCACTCTGAAGTTAATGTCGATCAATTTTAGAAGAAAAATTGTCTTGAACTGGGTGGGATATGAACCCACTCCTGATAACATGTCAGGTGCTCTGGACCACATAGCATCAATTAGAGGAGATCTTGATCGTCCGCCGGTAGCCAGGTGCCAGTGATCTAGAGCACCTGACATGTTATCAGGAGGTCATGGGTTCGTATCCCAGCTGGCTCAAGATAATTTTTTCTGTAAAATTGATCAAAGTCAACTGCAGAGTAATATCTTCTGTAATATGTTTTAGATTTTGTCATTATACAAGGGAAAATTAAAAATGCAAAACATTCATTTACATAACCAAAATCATCCAAACACAAATCAATCAATTGCACATGACCTTCCATTTGCTATGTTCAGTACATCATTCATGCCACTGAATATTTTTATGATGCAGTATATTTTTCAAATATGTAATCAATTATTTGATGTGTTCTTTGTAATGTGCAGGAGCATGATTGAAGTACCAATTATAGCAACATGCATTGCCCTCCATTAAAATTGCCCCACCAGGAAAAAATTGCTGGAAAAAGCCGAAAATTTTCATGCGTGACAACAATGTATATTTATGCCACTGATTTGCACAGGCACCAATAGATGCAAAAATATGGTCTGTAACTGAACAGTTGTCATCATGACATCACTGAGCACTATAAAAAGCATATATACCTAGCAGGCAGAAGTGTGTGTGGCAGACCTCAAAAGCAATGTCTTTGCAATGCCAAAGACGACATTACATGCACCTCATGAACTTTGGAAAGGGGCCAGATTATTGGAATGGCAGAAGCTGGATTGTCCAATCAACAAATTGTGAAATGTATGAATCATGAAGCATGAACTTGTGGATGCTGTTGGTGACAATGGACAACAGAATACTTCATAACATGGCCATAACACCCTCCCTGCTTGTTTCTATGTCTGCCAGCACAATCTGAAGATGACTGTGAGACATGGGCCTGCTTGTATTCATCTGACCCTGCTGGCAAATTTTTAGCAAATATTGTTAAGAGTTTATTAATACTAGGATTTTAATCTTTAGTTGGCACAGTCTGGTGATCAAGGAATTTATATTAACAGTAGTGACTTCATCCTTGCCTGTATAGTGGAGTTCTTTTATGTAATAAATGAAAAAAATTTGGGTTACATAGAAAGTAATGAGTGATTAGCACGCTTGGCTACTGATCTAAGGGACCTGGGTTTGAGCCCCAGGTAAGACATGGACATTTCTGATGTTTTTCTGCTGAGGTCCCACCATCCTCACAGTGGTATAAACTGATAGACTCATGTCAGACCTCAGTGGCAAGCAGCTGCTTGAGTGGATATTTATTTTTACTTATTTTAAAACATTACCATTTGCATTTTCTGATTCTTCAATAATTCGAATTTCTGCACTTAAAAAAAGCACTTACAACAGGTTCATTTGAATTGTATTACAAAGAACATATAGTACATCTAATTCTGTTAAGCAGTTGATCATTGATACAAAAAAACCTATGGCAAGGCAATTTTCCTGGTCCTTGTTGAATACATATCACCCTGGTATAGGTTTAGTTGTAACTGCCACTGCATTTCACTTTTGTTCTTTTGACCTTCAGTAGTTAAACTAATTAGTGCTTAATACTTTTAATCCTTTTATTTTTTTTTTCCAAGATTTGTATCAGAAACATAGAAATTTTATAAATTTTCATTTTATATTTAATAGAGAGTGCTTCAAGAAAAAAAATATGAATTTGAACAGCTATGTGAAAAAGAAAGACAGTTAATACAAAGTAAGGGATTCTGTTTTTTAATATCTATTATATATGTTATAAATATTTACAGACATAAATGTATATTATATATATATGCCATTTTTTATAAATACCATTTTTCCACATATTTGACTGATTTTATGATTAGCACAATGAATAATAATTAAAATTAAGATGCTTTTAATTGTCTTCTACCAAGGAAGGATATTTTTCTTCTCACCATCTGGAAAAGATCTAAGTATTTAATATTAGCCATATTACCTGTATACATACAAAATCCACATGCAGCCATGGGCTACATAAGTCCTACCAGACTATATTTGCCCTCCACACCTGTCTATCTTCAGCTACAGCTGCTTCATTTGGCCACTGTAACCCAATTCCAACAAAGTCTGTAACGCTCCAAACAAATGCAAAATATCTTAAGTTTTATGCTCCGGATAGCTTAGACGGGCGCCAGGCAATAATTAACAAATTGCCAAAATGTAGAATAAGTTGATTTAGGGTTCAAATGCCAGTGAGCGTTCATAAGTAAGAGTCAAAAATGATTCTTAACAAAATAAGAGTTAATGTAAAAAAGATCCTTAATTAGCGTTGCTCCGTGCGGATTTTTGAAGAACCTTTTCTCGTACTTTCTAGGCTTATTGGTGTCCGCCTCCAAATGACACTTTAATAGTTGAGGACCTCCAGACTTGTCAGGAATACTTGCGGTCGGCACAACTTCTTGGTTGGTTTTTTCTTCACTTAAATCAGACTCAAAATTATTTTCATTATTATTATTTTCTTTTAAAACTTCTACTTTAAAAACCTTTTCAAAAACGGCTTCCTCATACGATTCTTCTACTTCACAAACTTCGTTATTTAAACACTCATTATTTGCACTAACGGGACATTTTATAGGTGCTTCTGAAATAATCTGTTCTGGACCACAAGGTAAGTCAAAAAGTCCACGGGACCGCGGCTGCACTGTCAATTGACATTCGTCATTAGTACCATCGAAAACTTGTTCCTTAGCAAACGGAAGATCGACTTCTGTATCGTTTCGATCTGTTATTTTAGTTACTTCGTGGCAATCAGTAACAAAAGGTAAAGCCATAGTGGCAAGGCATAACTCCTGAGAGGGCTTTTCTTGAGGAACTTTGGCCTCTCGCTTCAAAGATCCCGATGAAAGTTTCCCGAATTTTCATTCCTTCGGTAGCAAAATTTCTCAATATGTCCTAGTCGGCCACAAAAGTTACAAGTGAAAGATTGAGGTTGTTTAACCAAAGTTTTAGGTCTAGTGTTATGGTTCGAAGCTTGACGTGGCAAAAAGTCTCTACTTCGTTCATATTCTATAGTTCTAGGCGCGTTCGGCGCAAATTGTCGGGACCGTGTAAATTCCGGTCGTGCGGGAGTCATTCTACGTGACTCAACCTGATATCGCTGCTTTGGCGGGAATGGCATCCATTGTTGGTTATGTGTATTTGCTGCAGATTCTCTTCTTGCAGTGTATTGCCGAGCCAATTTGACTAACTCGGAAATGGAATTCACGTTTCGTATTTCCAGGAATTCTCGGATGGGCAAAAGTAATTGAGACAAAATGCAATTTACAATATCAATTTCAGCGGCATCAACATCGTACAGCTGGTATAATTCTACTGTACCCCATATAAATTTTTCTATGTCATCTCTTTCCCTTTGTCTTCGTGAAAACAACTCTGTAGCTAGTTCTGTAAAATCATTATAAGCCGGATATATGTCCATGATTTCATTTTTAAATTCTTCCCAAAGTTCTATGCCATGACGACATCCTATGTTATTCCACCATTGCTTAGCACATCCAATTAGGCAAGATACTGCTAAAACAACTTTTTTATTGCTTGGCACTTCATGTAAACGGAAGTGCTCCTCCATGGACTTGACAAATGTCCACGATGACGGACGTTTCGAACTGTCGAACCTTATCTCAGGTAAAGGCCAATTAACATAAGGACTATAGTTAATGGATGGGTTGGCAAATCGTCGTTGTGGCGGTTGAAAATACTCTGTTCTATCGCTTGCTTCTGGCGGAACAGAAAATGGAACCTTACGTTCAAAGTTTCTTCGTCGGTGAACTGACGTAGCATTGTCAGCAAATTTAGGGGTTGTTGTCGTTCCCCTTTTCTCCCGATTATCATCAAGCAGATTCATTAGCACTTCTGCTTCCATCATTACCTCTTGCAATCTACCCTTTACTCTTTCTATGTCGGGAGTCATTATGGCGGAATCGGCCATATTATTAGCAGACATGTTTAGCGGTCTGCCGAAATTTTGAATTTTGGAAATTTTGAAAACCTTTGAGCAGCACTCAAAGGTACTGCTATACAACAATACTAAAGCTATAACTAAGCTTTACAAAAATATAAATTTGCTTGTAAAAAAAATTTTCTTATCGTCCTACGTACTTGTGTGTCCGGACACTTCTAATCATTACATACGACAAATATCTTAAATATTCAGCAATATCAAAGCTGAAACTTCAGTACCTTTGAATAATACACAAAAATGTTAAGCTACTTGCTCAACAAAAATTTTCGGCTTAAGCTGCCGTTAAATCTACAACTAGTACATACAACTATTGAGCTCAAAAAATTACTATCTTTGACAATCATACAAAATTTATCCACAAATATATATACTATCTTTAAATACTGGCGAGTCCCTGTTCGCTGCGCCACTCTTTTCATTCATATCCAGAAACATTTTACAATTTCTAAACTTTCCAATATCGACTTACAAAATTTTCAGCTATCAGTCAGCTGAAACGAAAATCTACAAAAATACATTTTAACTCACTTAAATACAATAACTAGAACCTCGATGAACAAGAATGCAAAAAAAACTCTATTCACACAAGTATAAACTCGAACTACAACAATTTCACTTTCCAAAAATAAATATCGAACTCTAAAGTTTCAACAAGAAATTAAACATCGCTAACTATATAATTCACAATAAGGCTTCTTCTTCGTCTTCATCTATTCCAGAAAAAAAACATTTTATAACTCAATCAAGTGCCAAGTGAAAGAAAAATATACTTAAATTTCATTGTTGGCACTCCGTGGCGATAAATCATCTAGTCCGTTTCCGATAACATCCTTCCGTCGTCGTTGGGTGGCTTCACGTAAAGTTGTTACTGAAGATCTCGTTCAAGTCAAGTCGTCGCTGTAGATCTCTCTCGTGACGTCATCTTCCCGATGTTCGCTGCTTCGCTGCCGGTTGTCGCTCTGCAGGCTCTGGTCGTTTCGTCGGCTTTTCGTTGCTCCAAGTGCTCAAGTGACTCGCAGGTCACGGTTTTGACAATGGACCGGCGCATGCCGGGAAAGACATTTGCATACAATGACGAACGACGAGGTATGACGCAAGAGGGGGCGTGTCCTTGGCACGCGCTTTAACGGTTACGGTCGGAAGTTCGGAGTTGCGCGTACGCAACTCCTAGAAACTTGAAAACGAGTGCTGTGATGCCGAAAAGGAAATAAAAATCCCCAAAATGATAAATATAACGTAAATTAAACAAAACTGGTTAAGGTAAAGCAAAAGTGAACGATGGGGCATCACAAGTCCTATTTGACATTGTCTTCACATTGCATCCTAGGTCTCCCCCCCCCCTTTTCCTGAAGCCTTCGGACACACTGTTCATAATCCTGTTTGTCAATATGTGGCTATGCATGCAGGCAACATGGCCAAACCAGTGCAGTCTCTTTCTGAACAAAATGCTTCTCAAAGGAGGTTACTGACTCCTAACTTCATCATTGCAAAGTTAAACCACCTAATGCCCAAGACTTGATGCCTTTGATTCTAGATGCATAAGCATCTAGAATCAAAGACATCAAGTTTCCTGTTATCTTGCTTACAAAAGGTCCATGTTGCACTACCACACCTAACCTTAGAAAGAACCAAGCTATTATATAGCCTAATTTTAGTCTTTAAGTGTATATGCATATTTTCCCACACTTTCTATATGTTCTTGGAAGTCCTAGTGGCAATCCCTATTCTTCATTTTATCTCATGCCAACATCAGTATCTGTTACATACCTCCCAAGATAAACTGAAATCCCCTTAACACCCATATGTTAATAGAAACGTTTCCAGCTCTAAGTATTTCAGTAGTAATTTCATCTTCCCCTAAGGATTTATTCAGTTTAAGTTTAGAAATAGTGAAAATAACTGTGATATAGGACCAATATTAAAGCCAGTAATGCATCTATCATCATTACAAACAATGGGTGGAGAATTTGTTGTTAAAAAGTTCGTAATTAGCATTGAGCAGAGCTTCTAACTTAACTCTCTCGCTATTATCTAAATGAGTGCTGTCAGCATGTTTTCTAATATCTGATTTTATCTGATCGACATCAAGTTTTTCTTTCATTGTTGCTTTCAGTGAAATAATATTATTAGCAAAATCAAATTCAATCAAGTGTTTTTGTATCGCATCTATTCCTATCAAAGAGTCATATAATAATTCACTTATTACTAAAAATTCAAGTTTTATCTCCACATTATTTAAAGTGATAGGTAACTCAACAGTTCCTTGCAGAAAACACTGCATGGAAGCACAAGTTGAGTTCAAAGGTCCACCGGACCACAGCTGCAATTTCAGTTTACAACTTTTCTGAATTTTATCCCATACTTTCTTATGTAGACATGTAATATCATCAGCTCCTTTGTCAATGCGAGCTATGAATTCGGTCTTGTCGTGATAAAGCTTCACAAAAGGTAAATGTAGGACATTATGTATACCCACAGTAGCGAGACTTAACTCATGAGAGGGCTTTTCTTGAAGAACTTTGGCCTCTCGCTTCAAAGAGACTACCTTTAGTTTCCCGAATTGCCATTTTTTCTATAGCAATATTGCTCCATGTGCCCTAGTCGCCACAAAAATCACATCTGAAAGTTTCTCTATTGTTCTTAAAAACAGTTTTAGGTCTAGTGTTATTGTTCGAAGCTTGACATGGAAGAAATTCTCTGCATCGTTCTAGGCGCATTCGACGCAAATTGTCAGGACCGTGTAACTTCCGGTCGTGCAGGAGTCATTTTACGAGACTCAACCTGATAGCGCTTTGGCGGGGATTGCATTCATTGTTGGTTTAATGCAGTTGCTGCAGATTCTCTTCTTGCAGTATACTGCCGAGCCAATTTGACTAAATCTGAAATTGAGTTTATGTTTCATACTTCTAAGTATTCCCTAATGGGAAAAAGCAATTGGGACAATATGCAATTTATATTATCAATTTTGGCGGCATCAGCATCGTACAGCTGGTATAACTCTACGGTACCCCAGATAAATTTTTCTCTATCATCTCTTTCCCTTTGTCGTCATGAAAACAACTCTGTAGCTAGTTCTGTAAAATCATTATAAGCTGGATATATCTCCATGATTTCACTTTTAAAATATTCAGCATCGTACAGCTGGTATAACTCTACTGTACCCCAGATAATTTTTTCTATATCATCTCTTTCCCTTTGTCGTCATGAAAACAACTCTGTAGCTAGTTCTGTAAAATCATTATAAGCTGGATATATCTCCATGATTTCACTTTTAAAATCTTCCCAATATTCAATTCCATGACGACATCCTACATTATTCCACCATTGCTTAGCATATCCAATTAGACAAGATACTGCTAAAACCACCTTTTCGTTGCCGGCACTTCATGTAAACGGAAATGCTCTTCCATGGACTTGACAAATGTCCACGATGACGGATGTTTCGAACCATCGAACCTTATCTCAGGTAAAGGTCAATTAACATAAGGATTATAGTTAATAAATGGATTGGCAACTCATCATTGTGATGGTTGATAATACTCTGTTCTATCACTTGCTTCTGACGGAACAGAAAATGGAACCTTACTTTCAAAGTTTCTACCTTGGTGAACTGACGTAGCATTGTCAGCAAATTTAGGGGTTGTTGTCATTCCCATTTTCTCCCGAGGCTCATTATCTCTCCCGAGGCTCATTATCTATTGATTATGTTAATCAATAATTAGCACTTCTGCTTCCTTCATTACATCCTGCAACCTATCCTTTACTCTTTCTAAGTCGGAGTCATTATGGCAGAATCGGCCGCAGACATGTTAGGCGGTCTGCCAAAATTTTGAATTTTGGAAATTTTGAAACTTTTTTAATCTTGAGCAGCACTCAAAGGTACTGCTATACAACAATACAATACTAAAGCTACAACTACTTGCAAAAATATAAATTTTCTTATCAAAAAATTTATCTATCGTGCCTGTGTGTGTGTCCAGACACTTCTAATCTTTACATACAATAAATATCTTAACTATCAGCAATAACTGCACTGAAACTTCAGTACCTTTGACTAATACACAAAAGAGTTAAGCTTCTTGCTCAACAAAAATATTTTCAGCTTAAGCTGCCATTAAATCTACAAATAGTACATACAACTAATGAGCTCAAAAATTACTATCTTTGACAATCACATTAAATAACGTATACAATTTATACATAAATATAATCCCTATTCTTGGACCACTATCTTTTACTGGCAAGTCCCTGTTCTTGGTGCACCACTTCTTTTAATGGCTCTGTAATGCTCCAAAGATTTATACTTTTAAAGTTTTGGACCCTTTGTCTGATCTAATATTTATTCAAGCTCCGGATAGCTAAAGTCGGGTGCCAGGCAATAATTAACAAATTGCCAAATAAAGCTCAATTATGGTTCGAATACCAGCGAGCATTACTTAACGAGTAAGAATTCAAAAATGAAATGATTGTCAATTCTAATTTAACTTACAATCAAAACAACTAACGTTGCTCAAGAGAAAAAATAGCAAAGATTCAAAAAAGTTTCTATAACAAACAAGTTTATTTCCAAAATATTATTTTTAAACACTCACCAACTTAAGTGAGATGTCGACTACATCATCACTATCTCGCTGCTACTAACAACAACTCTCTGTGACTAACACTAACACTTCACAACTCTAACTAACTTCTGTGACTAACATGTCATGGTTAACAAGTGTACAGGTTCAGCAACACATGGCTGTTGCACCGGTAAAGATATTTGCATAAAATGATGAGCGTGCAAGCTATGATCCTTGTACACATGCACTTTAGCGGCTGACAATCGAAAGTTCGGAGTTGCACATGCGCAATTCCTATGCTCTTGGAAACGAGCACTGTGATGCCAGAAATGAAATTAAATCCCTAAAATGATAAATATAATGTAAATTAAGCAAAACTGGTTAAGGTAAAGTAAAAGTGAATGAGGGGGCATCACACTAGCTTTGTTGATTTCAAAAAAGCTTTTGACTCTGCTGATCGTCATAATCTGTGGTTGATTATGAGATAATATGGTATACCAGGCAAGTTAGTTAACATAATGAAAGCTCTCTATAATAACACTGAGTCATATGTGAGAGTTGGTAAGGCTTGTAGCAATTGGTTTAGCACTACTTCTGGTGTTCGACAAGGGTGCATTTTGTCTCCTTTTCTCTTTAGTTTGGTTATTGATTATGTTATGCAAAATTCACTTCAAGGGAAAGATTTTGGCTTTAAATGGGCTGGAGACACGAAAATGACTGATTTAGACTATTCTGATGATTTAGCCCCTTTGGCAAACGATGTTGATGAGATGAACTCTTTCATTAGAGCTATTGATGAAACTGGTAGTAGAGTAGGCTTGGTTATAAACAGAGAGAAAACTAAAGTGATGAAAACTGGTCAGACAGGCTGTGATTCAGTTAATCTGAATGGTTGCAGTCTTGAACAGGTGTCACAGTTTAATTATCTTGGGAGCTATTTAACTGATACTGGTGATGTGCGACATGATAAGCAGACGAATAGGCATTGTTGCCGGGACTTTTAAGAATCTATGGAGAATGTGGAGAAATAGGTGTATACACTAAAGATTAAAATTAGACTGTATAATTGTTTGGTTCTTTCTAGGATTAGTTATGGTAGTGAAACTTGGACATTTTATAAACATGATAACGGAAAACTTTATGCTTTTGATTCTAGATGCTTATGCAGTATCTTGGGCATTAGGTAGTTCAACTTTGTAAGTAATGATGAGGTTAGGGAAAGGAATCGGCAACCTCCTTTAAGCAGCATATTGTGCAGAGAGAGACTCCAGTGGTTTGGCCATGTTGCCCATATGGATAATTATAGATTGGCGAATAGGGCTATGAACAGTGTGCCTAAAGGCCTCAGAAAGAGGGGGAGACCTAGGATGCGGTGGGCAGACAATGTCAAACAGGACCTTGTTAGAATTGGTGTGCAGTGGCCAGATGCAGCAGATGTAGCTCAGGACAGACATGCTTGGAGAACTAAATTGCACGGTCTGGTTGGACCTCTGTAGCCCATGGCTGCTTAATGATGATGATGAAAATAGGTTTGCTGTAAACAATCCACTTTGTAGCCAACTTGAGTGCCACACATGCCAGTAATTAACTATGTCACACCACGTGGATCTCCCATCTCCCATGATACTGCTAGCAGTTTAAAAAAAACTGATGCTCTAACAATATAAAGCCCTGGCCTTTCTCTGGATAAGATCTTTTTCTTTTTAATTTTAGTTATAGTTTCGATATGATGAGTGGGAAAGATGCATAAAATGTTGGGATAAATTACATAAATGATAAAAGCAATTCTTAAGAATACTAAAATAGGTTTAAGGCAGAAAACAGTGCAAAAGGGGGAGGGGGGGAAACAGAATTATATACTTCATGATTACTTCCAAAATCTTCTACTTTTAAGAATAGCAATTTTTTGTTAATTTTCAGGAGATTTTCAAAACTTTAAGGAAAAATTTGTTGATTAGTTCAAATCAAACTTGTGAGCTTAAATCAGATGGTTGCTTCAATACAGAGTAATGTTGATAAATCAATAAATATTGTGCAGGAAAAATTTCACTGCCATACGGGACTTGAAACTGCATCTCTCCAGAAACATGCCAGAGTATTTTTTTGTTGTTGTACGAAAGATGTCTGTGTTCATTTTCAGTCTCTCTGTCTTTTTTCCACAAATTTAAGACTAAACCCTTCACCCAGATTTTTGGGCCAACTGTTGGCGCCATCAATGATCTCAGGTGGCAACTATTACTTTTTACATTGCACCGATGATTACATTGTAAGATGGAAATAAATAATAGTTTCATCACACTGTTTAGCATTATTAATGATTTACACATAGATGGTAACACTGTGATTATCATCTATGTTTACAGAGTAACATTAGCAAACAAATCAGCAATACTGTTTAGTGCTTCTAAAATATGACAATGAGATCAAATAATTTATACTGCACTTTTAATAAAACATTCACCAAATGAAAAAAGAAAATATTATTTTCCAAGCTTGAAT
Organism: Ryuthela nishihirai; assembly: GCA_038380435.1. Classification (NCBI taxonomy): domain Eukaryota; kingdom Metazoa; phylum Arthropoda; class Arachnida; order Araneae; family Heptathelidae; genus Ryuthela; species Ryuthela nishihirai. The sequence goes on from JAWZYU010000021.1 coordinate 58,869,916, forward strand.
TATGTATTTTTAAAAGATATTTGTAAGAAAATTTTTAAATAGCAATTTCTATTTTAAAAAAATCAGTTGGTTTTTTTTTGTTGTTGTACAAAAGATGTCTGTGTTCATTTTCAGTCTCTCATTTCGCATTCTGTCTACATCTGTTCATCAGGGACCGTGTGATCATTAAATAGATTTGGAAGGGTTAGATCAGTGTTATCAGTCAATATATCTGTTCATAATATCCAGTTAAATATATGCAGGGTGTTTCAAAACTCTCTGTACAAATTTCAATGGGAGATAGGGAACACCAAGACAAATCTTTTTTGTCTATGAATGTATGTCCGCTGACATAACCCTTCAGTGCTAGAGGGTGCTGACAGAAATATCGATGGAGCTGGTACATAAATGAATGAACACAAGTGTGAACAACATGTTTATTTAAAAAAAGGTGCTCAAAGTTACGATCGGCAACAGCATTGTATGTATGACAGCATCGAAGCATTGATTGCCCTACATGTTGAAAGATTCTCGGAATTTTGCAAACAGTTGAAGCAGCAACAGCAATTCTTGTGACAAGGTCATCTGAGTCAATGGAAGTCTCGTATACGAGGTTCTTCATGTGTTCCCAGAGGAAGAAATTGATTCATATTAAATTGGGTGATCTTGGTGGCCAGGCAATGGGTCCACCCGGCCTATCCATCAGCCCCCAAAAGTGGCATTCAGATAATCCCACGTCATTGCTGAAGTGTGCTGGTGCCCCATCATGTTGAAACCACATTCGTCTGCGAATAGACACAGGAACATCTTCCAGCAGTCCCAGCAACATTTCTTCAAGAAAATACCCTATAAAACTGCCAGTTGAGTTGGGGAGGCAGCAGGTATGGCCCAATCAAAATGTCATGGATGATATCCACTCAAACTTTGATGGCAAACCATTGTTGATGACTATGCGCCATTGTGGCATGTGGAGTTTTGTGCACCCAAACGTGAGAATTGTGCACATTAAACACACACGTGTGAAAGAGGCCTCATCTGAGAAGAGCATATAAGCTGGAAAATCAGGCTGCACCGTAGTCTGCTGCAGAAATCAGCAATAGGGTAATCCTAAGGTTGCAATGTCTGGACTCTCTGACGATGAACAGATGTAACTGCTGTTCATGCAACACTCTCCACCTGAGGGTGTGGTTCACACTGAGACTACGTGCAACAGCTCCCATGCTTGTGCCTGGACTGCCCTCAATCTGCCATAGGATCTCTTCTTCCATGTCAGGAGTGTACATGGTTCTTTCATGACCAGTGTCATGCATGTTTGCATAGAATGTTCCAGTTTCTTGCAGTTGCCAGTTCAAACACACAAATGTTTGGCAAACGTCTGTTTAGGAAGCACTGTCAGTATAACCTCACGGCAGCTCTTCCATTTCCATTGGCAGCCCCATATGCCAGATCCGTGTCAGCCATCTCAGCAGTCATGAAACACTCCATATTACATGTAATGTGTCTGATTTATGAATGCCAATGGCAAACACAAGTCCTTTCTCTGTCTCTAGCCAATTGCAGCGCCGCCAAACAGTACCCTCTAGCACTGAAGGGTTATGTCAGTGGACATACATTCATAGGCAAAAAAGGTTTGTCATGGTGTTCCCTATCTCCCATTGAAATTTGTACAGAGAATTTTGAAACACTCTGTATATGAAGTGAAAGTAAATCAGAAAAATCCAATATATATATTTAGCAAACTTTTATATAGCTGAGCTCATTATATCAAAGTGTGACTGTGTAAGAGGGTATTTGGCTCTTGTTAAAGAAAGATACTGACAATTTATTATTTGGTTTTACACAAAATATATTTTGTTCTTAAAATATCAGTGTAAATTCTAATGGTTAAAAAAAAATTAAATTGCATTAACAAATATGCTATTGCAATAATTTTAAGTGACATGAAATTAAATTAGAATTTTTATAGTCATTTCTGCTTTCTTTCAAATTATAAGTGGTGTTTTTTTTATTTTAGTTAATTAAAATATTTGATCATTAATTAGACTGGAGAGAAAGAGGAGCAAGAATTCCACCAAGCCCATGTTTAATAGCCAGACTTCGCACACTAGTCCCTCCTAGTCCTTGCAGCATTCGTAGCTGTAATAGTTCTGACACATCCAGTGGATTGCCGGAAACAGCACTTGCTGATGACACGGTGAGTTGCATTAGCTTCCCTGCTGGCTGCTTAGCAGGAACATGGGAACGAGGCAGCCTAATGACATGTTCCATCCACTCTGATCCTGGATTCAAAGGTCATGTACCTCATCCTTCTCCTATTATTATTCCTAAACAGTTTGCTACTTTGCCCAAGGCAGCAGGTGCTGTCAGACGACCATGGCCTACTGTTGCTGGTGGATCTATGACTACACCAAAAGGGTCATGGGATGGTCTTGAGTCTCAATCAAGCACTGGTCTTTCAGAAAGCACAGATTTCTCTGAGTCATCTAGTCAGGACTCTCGTGCCCAATCTCCTGCTGCATCCAGGAAAGCAGAAAATAAGTCAGAAGGTGAATCCCATGATACACTGCAAGATGAAGAAGAAGGTGACAGGGATGAGGTAACAAGATTGTAGCAGACAATTTATACATTCTGCTATATGAAATGCATTTTGTAGGCATACAGAGGCTAGTTAATGTCATTCAGATTTTGTACTTAGAAAATGTTATTAATCCTAAGTGTTTTGCTAATTACACACTATTAGACTTAGGTTATACAATCAGTTCACCGCTATTTGTATAATGTAAACACCTTTTAAAAAGCAAGAATGGGGTCTGAAATTTAGTTGCAAAAATTAACTCAGGAATTTTTCTACAAATAATGTAACAAATAAGGAATAACACTGCAACTGTTTTATATCTATATCCCTAGTCAAATTTAGTTTTATTTCAATTGTTGTATATGTTAAATGCCTTGTTTTGACTCAGAATTTTTACAGGAATATAAACAATGTAACTTAAAAATAATTTAATCACCACATAATAATCTTATCCTGTAAATGCAGTTTAAAACAATTATATATTGGAGAAATACTTATGTAAACTAAAATGGTATATTACACAAATAAGATATTTCTGTTTTATTTATTAACTCCATAACTGTCTTAATTTTTTAACAGAATTGCTGTTACACAAGCAACATACAAATCATGTAAAGTTTAGAATTTAACTTTAAATATTGTATTGTGTCAGTTAATAAACTCTTATGAATGACAAAAGAAAGTTAAATGAGATTCAGATAGCAACTTAAAGTCAGGTTATTTTAAATAGATAACTGACATTTGACTTTGCATAGTAGTTTTATTGGTAAAATATATGCTAATAGTGAAAGGCAAAACATCTCTAATATTTTATAGTTATGAAAACATTTTTCTTCTCAGTTGCACATCACATTTAAAATTAAAAACGTGCTAACTGCTCATATACCTCAAAGCAAGGGTGACTCAGTAGTGCACCAGACTCATAATCTGCAGTTCCCAGGATCAAGTCCCACCTGGCCAGCATTGAGATTTATCTCCACGACACTCCCTGCTGTCGGTCAGTAGGGGACGCTGATGGTGTTGGAAAGGCCACCATTTGTCAGATCGGACATTAAGATGTGACCCTGCGTGTGGGAAAGCCATACCTTGTGAATGTTAAAGGCCATGCTGGATGGCCTTGAAGGGAGGCTACCATCTGTTTCCCAGCAGCTGTCTAGTGGTGGTCCCCTCCCACCAGCCTTCTCTGGGTCTTTGTGACCTGGCCATTTAACCCATTATGTGCAAAAAAAGTGCTGCTCAAGGGTAAAGAACACCAATGTCTCTGTCTCTGTATTGCTTAACAGAGTGTCTTTCTGAAAGATATGGAGCTCTGTCTGGTCAGTCATCATGATGCCAAACAGACCATTTTACTACCACCATCAAAATGGCTCTTTACTCTATATTACAATGGTTGTGGTAAATTCTTTGTTTTCTGTAGATGAACACACAAGACTTGGTTCAGTTGTTCAGACTGAAACTGGGTGTTGAACATGTTGAAAATCAGTGGGCAAAATGAATTTTGATTCATATGAAGATCACATTGACTTGAGTTCCAAAGGTGTTATTATCTGCACCACATTAAAAAGTAGTTCTGTTTAAGGGGACACAAACCATTGGTCTTTGTATACAGACCTCCTTATCTAGCTTTCTGTACATAGCATATTTTGAAACTTTATTGCTGTGGCCACTGACAACTCAAAAGACAGTTGCATAGCTGTCATTTCCCTAGGTTGTCTTGCTGTTAAACAAAATAGCATCCTGAGCAGTTGTGACTCTAGAATTGCCTTATCCTGGTCTAAGACTAACATCTCCTGATTCTTGAAATTGTCTCCAAAGACTTGAGAGGAATTATTGTAGTGCATTTAAAGCTCTGGATACTTCAATCTATGACACCCATCTTCATCCTAAGTATCCTCCTTTACTGTACACAATCATCCATACATCATCTTTGTGACAAGATTAAGTGAAATTGCTACCAAAGTAAACCCAGACTGCCTGGAATGGAAATGAGTGGTGACTGTGACCACATGCTCTTTTACAACAAACTTAATTTGCATGCTCATAGTTGCATTAGTTAAATGTGCACATATTTTCTTTTTCTACATTGCAGACTTACATGTATAACATATTTCATGTCATTATTAATTATATCCACAGCTCATCAGTATTTACTGGGTAATTCACATCATTATGCTGTATTTATTCATATGATGATGATGGCTCTTAAGGATAGAGTCTCCAAATGCAGTCAAAGACACCTTAAGACTGAACCTTTGGTGTAAAGCTTAATATCAACAATAAAGGATGATTGTTTGGCAGTCAGTAGCTCAGACATGTTATCAGGATGTCGTGGTTTTGGATGCCATCTATCTAAAGACAATTTTTCCTCTATACCTTTATCATCATATGAATAAATACAGCATAACAGTGTAAATTACCTAGTACATATTCTGTGTCATTCCCTTATATACTTTCCAAGATACATTATCCTTTAATTTTGAGTGCCAGTGTATATCACTGATTCTTAATTCTATTGAATGTGATATTTAAAATAGCATTGCCTGTGACAAATAACAGAGTATTACTCTATAACTTCCATAAGAAGTGTGATAACATTTATAGAGAATAAAAATAGTTTCAGCAAAGTTTCCTTAATAAGAAACTCAATAATGAACTAACAGTCCAATTGTGTATTCAGCACTTCATTTTTAGCTTTTTATATTTATGCAACTATTTCCAGTTTTTGATTATTTCTAATATCTTAACCTTGGACTGCATTAAATGGCCAAAGCTAAATTAATGAATACTGATGGCACAACTCAAAGCAGTAAGAGCAAAATTACCAATAGGATTAACTTCCCTGCAGTATTTAATTTCTCAGGTCATAGCAACATATGCTTCTATCTGTTACACTCTACAGCCTGGAACTTTTCAGGTCGAAATTTTCTATCTAATACATAATTTTATTATCCATATCCTTTAGCCAGTGTTTCCCAATATTGGATTTGCAACCCCCATGAAGATTTCACAGTAAACTACAAAAGAATGTACAAAGATTGTTAAATTCATAAAATATTATTTATGTTGAAGGACACATAATCATTAAAAGGAGAATTTAAAACATAGACCTCAATTGCGTGGACAGTTGTGCATGTTAAGAGGTATGCAACAATTGAAGACAATGCAACTAAAGCCTCACTTAAAGCTGAAAAAAATCAGTTTGCAAACTCATACTAAATATAAAGAGTTAAAACTTTGACAACTGTAAAAGTGTGAACAAATAAAATGAATTTAATTTTTTACACAGTTTCATAAGTTGCTCACAAATTTTGCAAATATGACAAACAAAAGTATATACCTTTCATTCTTCTTTCATTTGACCCTCAATGATGTCAGATGTCACTAGATTATTTTTACCATATTATTACTGAATTGTGTTTTAAGTATTCTGTTATATGAATTTTGCTTAAATGTTTTGTGGAATTGCTGCATTATGTCTTTTAATATAAAAAAACAAGTTGTCCTTAGAATAAGAATCTCCAATATTTTAAACAGCTTTCATCTTATTTATTTGTTGTCTGCTAATTTAGTTTATTTTTCCATTTGGCATTATCTTTTTCATCTAAAAACTAGTCATTAGTATATTTTTGTTATTATCTTAGACACAATAGGATTAATTTGATGAACTAATAATACTATACAGTTTATGCCTAGCTTTCACAAATAGTTCCATTCAACATCAGAGTTTTGTGTAGCTGATTGTAGCTGCTGATTTAGTCACTGATTTTGATAAAACTTGTCTACTCTATGTCTTTACTGGTAATTTCATATTAAAAGCTAACACTGTTATCAGCTGCTGATAAATTTTAAATTATAACCTGTGAGAAATTTCTGAAACTAATCATACCATCAGCATACTTTAAGGTGAATTTGAACAAAGACAATAAGTTTCTGCACTTAATTTCATTACTTTCAACTTCTAACTTTTTGTGTCACAAAACCAATATCATTTTTTCATTATGTGGTATATGGTTTTATTGGTAGTACAAATAGAGTAATTTTATGTTGTAATTTTTACGTATATTAGTATTGTTTATCTTTCCTAGAATGGAAAAATATGAAGTAATTTATGTTCCCATCATCGATTTTGTAGGAGGACTACCATCATTGCAATTTTAAAGGCAAAAATAAACATTCAACCTTACTGAAACAATTATATGCTATTTGAATATGTGTGTGAGTGTATCCTGTAGATATAAAAACAATACAGAAATTTGTAATTAAGTTTTGCAGTTAATGCATTATTTGATCTCGTTTGTTATTTTAGACTTTGTTGAGTAGAAAACACTGAGGTCATTGTCATATGGCTCAAATAACTTTTAGATCCTCCACCATTTCCTTTAATAAAGAATCCAAAGCCCTAGACTAGCAAATCATTCACAAACACAAACATGCTATCTTTGTTTATTCCTATAATTTGCATGCTCATAGTTGAATAGGATAAATAATTTTTATATTTATTTTGAAACTTTAAGTTGAAAATAAATATTGCTACTTAGGCAGTTCAGTTGAAACTTAATATGTGTATGGCTAATATATTTTTAAAGCATAAAATCAATAAAACAATTTAACTCTCTCCCCTCACTCCTGGAAATTTTTTTCTTAAAAATTATTAGTTTTTAAGTATATATTGAATGGTTTTAAAGTATTTTTTTTTTTCGTGTGCCTTTTTTTTTTAGCAAATCTTAATCTGCTTCACTTCTGATATCATTCCTAGTACCTTGTATAAGACAAATTAATCCACCACACATCATTAATTTACTAAGCATTTATCAATATTAGGCTGTTTTAAATATCATGATAACAATAGCTACAGACAAGGGATTGATCAGCATTCAGTAGCTCATTGGTCAAAGAAGTACCCGTGTCATCTGGAGGTTGTAGGTTCAGATTCACCAGGCTCAAGGCAATTTTTTCTCTACACCCATTGTCATGATACTTAAAACAGTGTAATAGTGATTAAATGCTTAGTAAAACATTGATGCGCTGTAGATTAATTTGTGTAACTTCTATGTATGGGCACAGCTACAAAATTTTTTTTTCAGTTTTAATAGACATGTATAAGAGAAGTTGTTTAATACCATCCTTGACTCATTTTACAATATTTAGAAGTTCAATACCAGAAACTATCAACTTGCATTATAATAATAATATTGCAAACTTCAGTCTAAGTGGTAGAATTAAAAAAAAAAAAGTGTTAAGAGGATACTTACTGTTCCCTTGACATGCTTCAGCAGCAATGTATCGTTTTTTTTGTTTGTTTTTTTGTATATGTGTGTGGGGGAGGGGCTGAACTTAAGCTTTTTGATTGTTTTAAAAACATTTGGCACCCCCCACCCCATACAGTCGCATGATCAAAACATTTGTGTTGGTGAGAGGCTTTTTTTATTTATGCATTCAAAGCAGTTTATGTAGAAGAAGAAACTTGCTATATTCTTTTAACTACAAAAGATGATTTTCCTTGTTGAAAACAATGCTATTTTTGTCGGTGTCTCAGAAAACCAAGCTGATTATTGTCTTATTACATGTGTATTCTTTTGTGGTTTCTGGTGAAAAATAAGAGTTAGGCCATACCCCATATTTTATACCCTGACAAGCTGTAACTGTTTAAATAACATTTTACTTTATTTCAATTAGCGTGACATTTTACCAAAACCCTTGAACCGTGGCTGTGGATAATTTTAGAATTTTTCAGTATCGAGCTTCAAGAGATTTAAGGGGAATGTTGCATCTTCCTAAGCATTCCTCCTGAATATACACCTGTGTTTTAGAAACTTTTTTTGATATTTCTTCTATTAAATTCATTACTTTCTAATAATCATCAATTTCAATATTATCATACTCTATATCTTGATTTTTCAAACTGTGTTCCATGGAACTCTTGTGTCCTATGAAAGCTTTCTGTGGTTCCATTAGAGACTGAAAGACAACAAGAAAAACTATGTGATTCAACACTTTCCCATCTTGAAAACATCAATGAGGGAATACTTCATACCTTAACAGGTTAATAATTAAATTTCACTTTTGTTCCTTAGTTTCATCATTGTACATACTGTTTTCCACATATTTCTTTTTAATTTTCTTAATTACACTGATTTGCATTTTTGACAAAAATATGGTGTTTGCTTGAAACTTTATGATTTGGACTTATATTTGAGCCTTGTTTTAGAAACTAAATAATTTTTCTTCATGGAAATATTTTATGCTCGTGGCAAAGTTTTTAATAAAAACCAAGATTTGTAATAAAAAAATGTATTTTAATATACACTCCAGATTACTTATACAGGTACTTAGAACACTAAAAAATGGATGTCATTAACTCTTTTATACCTGAGGGCTTGCAGGTGACTAATTGGTGGCTGGAAATGCACACTAAGCAACTGACACTATTTACACCATTTATTATCTAGCAAATATATACAATTTATATATTTACAGAGCCTAAACTAGACAAGACTTTGGTCACACACTAATTAACAGGCCAGCCACAAACTGTGGGGCTCCGGACCTCCAAGGTCTAACAAAGGATGTCTCTTCACAAAGAGACCAGACTTCATACCTTAACAACTGACTGTGGGGCTCCGGACTTAACAAACTGTGGGGCTCCGGACCACTAAGGTCAACAAAGGATGTCTCTTCACAAAGAGACCAGATGGATGCCTCTTGTTCTGTCTATGCTGAGGTGCAGCTCTCCACATACCACTCTTTGTTTCAAACCTGTGCTCCATGGTCATATAGCGTGACCTTGATGAGGGGTAGCATACAATTTAGTGTAGCCAATCACCTGAGTCACTGACAGTTCTCCACACCTGCTCCAAAGCACTGGGCTTCACTGAAGTCAGGCTTCCTTTGTTGGCTATAGGAACCAACATATGTGATGGCAACTCATTCCTCACCCTCCAGGTGAATGCTGGATCCTTACAATGGACATAACTCTTTTAACATATATCTATAATTACATTTTTTTTAAAAATTGTTTTGATTTTCTTTGATGTTTCTCATCTGGATTATCTCTCTTCAAACATTCACTTCACCATTTAGCTTATTGTGTCCAAAAAAAAAATGCCACTTAAGGGTAAACAACCAAACCTAAACCTCTTTTCAAAAATCTTGCAGTTTTCTATGCATTGCAAATCATTTTATTTAAAGTTTTTGTACAGAAAATAATTGGCCATTATGCATATTAAAAACTATTAGCATATATTTGTAGATTACTAATAATATATTATTTAAGCATATATAATATATGTAGTTTTTTTTTGTTTTTTTCATTTGCATCATTAAGTTATATTTATTTGGAGGTATTTATCCTATTCAAACTTGGTAAGAAATTAAAACCAAATGGTAAAAACATGTTATGTAATATGTTATTTCATTTTTTTTTTAGAATCTAACATATTTTACAGTTAAAGTGAATTAAATACAAAATAGTACTTTCCATAGTGAAGTGACTCATTCTACAAAAAAAAATATTCTGTAAATCAATATTACAATAAGAGGCACAGAAACAAAATTATTACCACCCTATGGTATGTTTTTTTCTCAAACCAATTAAAGATGTGAAGACTTGGTATCAATAACACTGTGATTATAATCACATGAATGTGATTTTGACATAGCTCAATTGCAAGTCTAATTAATGGCCCCATTTTTTGAAATCTGTAGTCAAGACTATGATTAAGTTGTCAGTCAAAATATTTGTTAAACATCCAGTTAGGATAAGATCTCAGGAGTGCAAAGGAGCTGAAGGCCTTGTCTTTTCTGCATCTTGCATAAGCTACATAAAGCTTAAATTTCAGTAATCTCGAGACTATTTTCATTATGGTTCATTCAATAAAGAATTAATGAATAGTCTAAAAGAAAATTGCAAGCAGTTAAGTAATACTATATGAAATTATTAGAATGTGAAAATGAAATCTAAATTTCTGGAGTAACACAAATTCATAATAATTATGTACAGCAATTGAACATTTGAATTAATTTCAAATGAAAAATTCACTTAATGTTGGTTCATACTCTTACTGTGCATATTAAAAAACATTCTGGATGACCTTGAAGAAAAATTCCTACCTTACTCTAATGGCCATCTTGTTGGCCCAATTCCCCAACCTTATTCTGAACCTTAGGGTCTTTGTGATTGACCAATTAGTCCATTTTGCAAAATGTGCTGTTCAAGGGTAAAACAATCCTTTTTTATTATATTTGAATCCATATGACTACATGCATAAAAAATAAATCATTACTGATATTAGGAACTGGGAAGAAGTATTCACATCAGCAAAATAATATAGTATAAAATAATGCTTAGCCAACAGCAGTACCAAGCTGAAAACAACAGTTCTCATCCGATCACCAAAGTTAAGCAGCTTTGGGCGTAGCCAGTACCTGGGAGGGTGACCACCTGGGAACACCATGTGCAGTTGGCAAAAAATCTACTGAGGACCCACCATCCTCACAGATCCCTTCTACTATGGTGTATTATTAAACTGACAGGCTCCTGTCAGATCTCTATGGCAAGCAGCTGCTTGAGGAGGTATTTATTTTATTTTTTAAAATAATGCTTAGAGTAGGGTGACAGGTTTTAAAAATGAAAAATGGGACATTTTAAATTTATCCTTATAAAAAAAAAAAGGACACTTCAAGGGCTTTAAAAATGCCCATTAGTGAAGAAATTTTTTTCATTTAACTTATATCACATTATTAAGCCATATTACTTAGTGATAACAAGGCATATATTATTAATAAATAATGTTAATTTTTGCTTAATTCTCTGAAAATAGGCATATTTGCAAACCATTTACAAATGTGAACAAAAAATGGGACAAATTGTGTCTGATTAATGATCTAACCAGACACTTCATGAAAAATGAAATATGTTGCCACCTGAATTTTGATCAAAGCAAAAGACGAGAACAATAATCCCAAATGTCGTTTTTTGGTATACTAACAGTTAAGTAGTATGCAAAGATAAAAACTAAATTTCTGTTGAGTTTTCTGGAGGTTTCTGCAAATTCGTTTTAATAATTGTGTTTAGTAGTAAAATATTTGCATTATTCTCTCAGATCTTCTATCTTTGGCATTTAAACTGATAGGCTCCTGTCAGACCTCTGTGGCAAGCAGCTGCTTGAGGGGGTATTTATTATTTTTATTATTAGATATACTTAACTAGCAGCTGCCTGAGAAGAAATTTGTGTAGTAATATTTTTAGTGAATTTGAATTAAGATGCTGTTCCCTATACTTAGCTTTTTTATGTAGCTTGTGTATATGACATAAACTGCATGCAAAATATAATACTCTACCCTTAACTAGATGTGAAATATATTGCATATTGATTGATGATATTGTTATCAAAATGATTTATTTAAACCTATAACCTTTTTTTGTAAAATTTCTTATATTCATATACACTGTCAGAGAACAGTTTGTAGTGGCCAGAAAACCTAAAATAATGTTATATTTTATAACTTAAATAGTCAGCTCATTGGAAACTCTCTTATTTCATCGGTGAGTTTATTCACTTTTGCACACTGTAATCAAAAGCTTTTATAATATCTATGAAGTTAGATGGAAGATATGTACAAAATTTGCTGTAGAGACCATGAAAATATAATCAAAGGTTTTTTTAATGGGATTACCTGATTCAATTTCATGTAGAATAAACCAATTTTAATTCCCAAATTTTGTATTATATATATATAATTTTTGTTGTTTTATATATTTCTCCATAAAGTTATATATTTACATTATTTTGTTTGATTTTTTTTTTATTTATAGATATTTGTACTCTAGGAAAAATTTTGTTCTACATTAGAATTTTAAATATTTTGCTGGCTCAAAAGTTCAAGTGAAGTTATTTGATAAATTTAATATGATTAGGAATATTTGACGAACTTTATGCCCATTGTTGTGAATTTGTTTTGTTATCTATTCTTAGTGTTCAATGATAAATTTTTGCTTTTGTTAAAATGTTAATTTATCTTTTTACATTCTTTCTGCAAGTCACTGCAGCTTTCCTTGTTAATAAAGAATCTATTGGTTTCAATAGGTAAATGCAATTTAGTGCACTTCTTCTTTAAAAGTAAGAAAATACATTACTTTAACTGCTATCATTTTTGAAATACTCTTATTTTTTTAATTTGGTATATGAAAGTTAAAATTAACTGTGAATAACAAATCTTTGCTTTGGCTGCATTCAAACTTTTGATGTCAACTGAAATAGTATTTGATATTTTAAGATTCAACATTGGAGACATGTAAGAGTTAAAGTGTTTAAACAGTTGGTATGAAAAACGATTCTTAGTAAATTTTTGTTTATACTTACTAGTATTAAGTCTGTTGCTTAAATAGAATATATTAGTTATTCTGATGTATTTATGTTACCTGGTTTCCATTTATAGCAGTTTATTTGAAGAATTTTTTGGGATTGCAGGTAATTTTCTAACTTAAGACAGGTTGCCTAGATGATCATGAGAGGATTCTTGGTAGATCATACAGTGTACTATTTTATATATACATTTTTATGATAAATTGATCAATAACTCTAGTCAACATGATATTTACCTCCAGCAATATATTCAGTTTTCATTCAATTTTTGCATGTAGATTTCCAAAATAATACTAAAAATTTCATATCGCATCACAATTTCTGTATATATATATGTAGGTTTTTCAGTTTACCCATAATATTTATATCTTGTTATGATTTAGGGAAGGAAATATGCCACTGATCTGTTTTATAACCTACAATTTAATTGTTGCATGCAAACATAATAATTAACTTATTATGACACTGATTTGTTATTGTTGTTGATACTTCACGCTCACTGAGAGGTCCGATCTCCGGCTTTCCCAATGCTTCAGTAAAGAGTTGAAAGTTTTTGTAGGTGATATGAAGAGATGTGAAATTCTTATTCTTTTTTTTTTTGTTTTTCCTTTAAAAGAAAAACAAAATCATAGTAAAATATGTAGAAATACATAAAATGTAGATAAATCTTATAATTAAAATTAATTATATTTTTTTTCAAAGTTCATCTTCCAGAAGAAAATGTCCTATTAGTTTATATACATTTTTCCTAATTTCTAGATTATGGTAGTCTAAAATATTTGAAATAGTAAAATCATTAATTCCATAAGATTTTAATTCATTAAAAAATTTTGATCTGGGAGTATAATGTTTTGGACAATTAAGCAGTACATGATTAATAGTTTCAGGAGTTTGACATGAAATACAGTTTGGTGAATTTATTTTTTTGATGGAAAATAGATATGAATTAAGTGTAACAGCTCCAGACCTAAGTTTTAATATTTTATTTAATAGTTTTCTAGGAAGATTAAAATTAATTGTATATTGAATATCAGGTGATAGGTGAAACCTGAAATTATTTTGTAGACAACCATTAATTTTAAAGTAGATATGACACTGATTTGTTACACAACCCTATATAATATTTGTATTCAATTATAAACTCAAAAAAGTATGCATTTTGCTGTACTATGTTTTGGAGAAAACCACATAATCATGTTGATGATTGTTATTTCTGGATGACAAAAATATCAGGGATATCTAACAAAAGCAAGCACTGTGTAAAATATCCAAACTTATCTGCAATAAGGCCTGTTCTATATAGTGAAGACCTGCTGGTACCAGTTCTCTCAAAATCATGAAATGAAGGAAGCAGTGATGAAGATGTGCAAATTTTTGTGTTGCAAACTCTGCTGCATCATCCACTTCTAAAGATTTGGACTACCAACCAGAAACTGATAATACACCACAATTAATTATGCAAGAATATTTTAATGACAGTTCATAACTTAAAGTTTACCAAAGAGCAAGCTGAACTCCTTCGTTTCAGGTTACAGCAGTGGAAATTACTTTAAGCAGGAACTAAAATCACAATATATCAAAAACTCAGTGAAGTGTTTTACAAATATTTAATTATGGAGGAAGGTATACATTTTTGTAAAGTGTATGTTATGTTTCTGAAAATTAAACACCACCAACTTGTTAACAAAAAAAATCAAGCCACAAATGTCCAAAACTGATGAGCAAAAGCCGTAGTCACTCTACTACTGTGGAGTGTCCAGCAGTTTGACCATCTTGTGAAGTAAGGGCTTCAAAATAGCAACTTCGTCATTTTTTTCTTTGAGACATCCTAACATACTAAATAAATTTAAAAAATTATTATGGTTCCTTTTCTAACATGAAACTAGGTTTATGTGCCAATGCACTCTTCCAGTTGAACATTTGTAACCTAGACCATGACTAGCTCTCAGCAGTTACATTCCAAGTTTCCCTCAACTTGTTGACTCTATACTATAAAGCATCCAAATCCACTGTCAGTATGGGCAAATAAAAAATATGTTATCAATACATTTCATTTAAGAACCATAGTTATTAACAGGTAGTCTACTGGAGTCATCAAAATGTAACATGTTGCTGGTTTGATAGATCGTGCAGTGTCATTTAATATTTAATCCCTCTACCATTTTAATTCCAAGAAAAATTGTTAAAAGAATAAACAGATCATCTAAATTTTGGTGATCTTATTCTTTCTTTATTTCAAGAGTAAAACAAAGGTAGAACAAAAACCCATGGCACTCTTTACCTAAAGTATTTGTTTAGTGTCGGCATTTAGAGGAAATAAGTTTTTAAACAAGTAACTTCTAATTAGAATTACCCTCTTTATAGAACTGAAAAAAATACTGTTAAACACTGTGTATAACTAAAATTATTACTATTCCATAAGTCTTAGCTGACATAGTGGTTAGGGAGCTAGTTTCTGTTCTAGTAGGCATACTTTGTGTGTTAGTTTTAATCAGACAGTGGTCAGCAATTCTGATTTTGGCCTTAGTATGATATGTCATTGTTTGAGAAGCCCTGTGCATAATAGAAATAATTTTTAGGATCCTTCTTCATTCTATGTGTTGCAAAAAACGTAAGTCTAGATTTCCAGTAATTTACTTGATTAATTTTTGTAACAGATATGTATATATAACTTAGTATGTTACAAACAGAATATTTTAAAATTTATTATTAAGGAAAGAAGATATAACAGCTTTCAATAAATAATTTTCCAAATGATTTTTTTTAAGGTTTAAATCAAAGGATGTGATCTAAGGGACTTGGGTTCAAGCCCTAGGTAAGGCAGGGATGTTTGTGTTGTTTTTCTGCTGAGGTCCTGCCATCCTCACAGACCTACTATAGGATATAAACTGACAGACTTGTCAGACCTCTGTGGCAAGTAGCTGCTTGAGGGGGTATTTATTTTTTATTTAATGTAGGTTAATTCTATTTGTTACATGCACTTGCAAAAATCTTTTAAGAAAGTGACATGACACCAGTATCATGGTGAGTTCCTTACTCATTTGCCATTTAAGCTTGAATTCCAGTCAAAGTTTATGTCATATATAATTGTACTTATTTCAGTGTATATAACAAATTGAATAAGCTAGTAAACCTCTATATTCTTCTCAACCTCAGATTGTTTAAAAGAAATTGAGTGAGAAAAATTACCATTGTTTTTAAAGAGGTTGAGTAATGATTGTGATATTTTCATCATTTAGTCTATTCACTTTTTAGCATTTTTGCTACACAAAATCAAATTAAATCTTTTTGTGAATGGTATATTGTTTACTGTAGTCAAGCTATTAATATGTTTGACTACAGAATTTAGATTTGAATCTCTTATAAGCCATGGATATTTGTGTTCTCATTTTTGTTGAGGTCTTTCTCCCACACAGCTCCCTCTATGGCAATTTATATTGACAGATCACTGGCTGTCTAGAGAGGTTTTTTTTTTATTCTACATTATTTGCCAGTTGCTAGTCATTCTTGGAAGTCACAACAAAAGTGGTACAATGTTCTTTACCTACAGGCTGCTTGTCTCCTTGTCAATGTATATGCAGACTTCAAAGGAAGGTAATAGTCTAAACTTTTCACCTTCAACATGCTAAATGCAAAAAGTGGTTTGTTGTGAACATTTTCCATCATGAACATGGCCAAATTACTTACTAATTATATAATACAGAGAAATGTCTAAAGTGGAACCCTACAAAACTTATCTAAAATCAGAATATTTTCCTGGCCTAACAATTATAGATGAAGTTCACTGAGGATATTTAAATATAGATTTGTATATATATATTGAATTGTTTTGCATACTTACATTTTATGTTTTTAATTTCACTGATCGTGTATTTTGTAATTTATTTTAATAAAATAAGAGGAAAGAGTATATACCAGAGATCAGCAACCCAAGCCACACACTATTTTAAATGGCATGCAGAATTTTAAAACTACAAGAATAACATCACCTCTGGTGAATATGGATGACTCATTTTCTGAATTTTTTTTCTCTTTAACAGTAGTAATTTGTACTTGTAATGGGTGATTTTAAAATGTAAATAGCAATGTTAATTAATGTAGGCATGTTATTAGCCCTATACAATGCAAAAAGAATTTCTCATTTATCCCTTAAAATGAAAAAAAGTTGTGTTTTCTCATTTCCTAGGCTTAAGGGGAAAATCAGTTAGTGTGTATGAAATAAAATTATTACTATTGCTATATTAAAATATAATTGAAAATTTTTAAATTAAGTACTAACTTTTTAAATATAAAGAGCAACCAGCTGAATTTTAACCAATAGTAATTTAATTGAAACACATAACTTACTAACAGAAGAAATAAGTTATATTCATTTTGGTATCTGTTCTTGATTATTTCTAACATAAATATAATGTTTGAAATATTACTTCAAATTTTACATTTTCTACATTTAGTGCCCTCCAACCATGTATATTAAAACCTTTTGGAGTATTTGAAAATTATGAATCATCATATTTCATTCATTTATTCAACTGAAAAAGGATTTTTCATTAATCTCTTAAAACAAAAAGTTTTGTGTTCACATCCCCTATGGGTAAAGAGACAAATTGTTGCTGCCAATGTAAACCCCTTGGTCATCACACTCCCTCACTAAAAAATCAGATTTGTAGCCCAAATAAACTGCAATATTTGTTTAAAGTTTTGAAATTTTCCACTTTTTCCACCATCATAGGGCACAATTATAACTATTGGGAGATTCTGAAAATACAAATCATAATATTTCATCAATACCTATCCAACCCACAAAGCATTTTTAATTTATCTCTAAAAGCAAAGAAGTTGGATGTCTACAGATAGACAACAAAGTGAAAACATTAGCTTGTATTTTTACTCTGAGCTATGGAAATGGTTGCAAACTACTAATATATGCAAATGAAAGGAATGATTTTAAAAATATATGAATTATGTATATATATATGAATTAATTTTTTTATCTTCTATTGGCACTTGTTTCTGCAACACAAGAAATGACATACCTAAAACTTCCTATTCACATAGCCATTGCCACCAATCGTTTAGTAACTTCTCCCTTTTCCCACTTAGTTGCCCTTGAAACAACCTGAAAAAGTTACTGAAAAAGTTACCCTTGAAACAACCCATAAACAACCTGAAACAAAACAGACGTGACTGTTCTCTGTCCTCTCTCCCCTATTATAAATCTTCAAGTTATACCCACTTCCACTCCTAATCCTCCTCTTACAACCCCCTCTAAAATTTCTTCTTAGCCTTTTTCTACTCTTCATTTAAAATCTCTTTCAAACCCCAAAAAATGGGTTGGGATGGTAAATACTTTAAATATGTGACTGAAAATTAGATTGTGTTTTAATGCTAAATTGTGACATTCTGTACCATATGTTTGAAGGGAAAAAAAATATCTGTTGTAATACATTGTTTGCATCTAAGTGTAATAAGTTACTTATCTTTATTACTTATAATCTTACATACTTTTTTTTTCTATTTGTATGTTCTGCAAATAAGCTACTGTTAGCTTTGTAGATATGCTATTTGCTACAAAATTGTAATTTTTAATAGATTTTTCAACAGTATTAATAAAGATTATTATTTCAAAGAGATAAAAAATAGTTTTAATTACCACATGATTATGCTGTTAACTACACATCTAAATTATCCATGGATATTGGAAAATATGCTAATCTTAAATAAAAACCTCAGTGCTCTTAAATTCTGATATGATCTGTTTACAATATTTAATGCTGTTTCCATTAGAGACATAGGGGCGGGGGTGGCTCAGTCGGTAGCGCGCCAGGCTCGTAATCTGTAGTTCCCAGGTTCGAGTCCCAGCTGGGTCAGCGTTGAGATTTTTCTCCGCAAAATTCCCCGCCCTGCCCACGGTCAGGCGACACCAATGGGCTTGGAAAGGCCCCCGTCCGTCGGATGGGACATTAAGCCGTGGCCCCGTGTGCGGGAGAGCCATACCCTGTGCACGTTAAAGAACACACTGGATGGCCTTGACGGGAGGCTACCATCTGTCCCCCAACAGCTGTTCCAGTGGGTCCCCTCCCCCAACCTTCTCTAAGCCTTCTGGGCCCATGTGACCTGGCCATTTAGCCCATGGTGTGCAAAAAAGTGCCACTCAGAGGTAAAACAACCCAACCCATTAGAGACATAATATACTAACTTTTACATCGTAAAAGTGAAAAAATCTTATGTTAAATATAGTACCAATTGTGAACATGTTATACACATCATGCAGGTTCACTCGTTATTGGATAAGTTGTTATATTGTGTGCAGATACCAGTCAGGTAAGTTGCAACTGCTGAAGCAATGTTATTCACTGGATACCGTGATTTGCAAGCCTGATTAGATGTTGTGCCAACTGGGGCTACTTTGTAAAGCCTTTCATATTATCCTGTGCTGACAAGCCAAGCCAGCAGCAAGATGATGTGTTGAAGAGAAATTATCATTAGGCTTCCTAAATGAATAATAAAAGATAAGAGGAATAATCGTATCCTTTATAAGGGAATTATCATTAGGCATCCAGAGGCTACTCTTTTGATGTACAGTGAGCATAATTGGAGGATGTGAGACCAGGTTCTCTAACCACTAAGCTACCACCAGCTCTCTCACATATCCACCTAGTTTCGACTTTTTTTTTTATATCCAAGTAGATAAACGAGAGAGCTGGTGATATCGTAGTAGTTAGAGCACTTGGCATGTAACTGGGAAGCCTGGTTCGAATTCTACTCATCAGCGAATCATTTTTTAATTTATACGTCAACAGGTATTTTGTGAAGTTATTACCGATTAAATCTTACATTAATAACGCTTTAGCATAAGTGACTTCTTTATTTAACATCTGTATATTGAACACTAGCCGTCCCGTGGCCGAGTGGTTAGCACGCTTGGCTACTGATCTAAGGGACCTGGGTTTGAACCCCAGAGTAAGGCATGGATGTATGTGTCGTTTTTCTGCTAAGGTACTGCCATCCTCAGACCTACTACTATGGCATATAAACTGACAGGCTCCTATCAGACCTCTGTGGCAAGCAGCTGATTGAGGAGGTATTATTATTATTTATAAGGGAATTATCATTAATCATCCAGAGGCTACTCTTTTGATGTACAGTGAGCATAATTGGAGCAAACTTCAAAGTTTAAAATGAACTGAAAATTAAAAAAATGAGTTAATATCTATTATATAATAAAATGAGTTAATAATCTTTCTCTTTAAGTTCATTAATATATTCTCTAAATAATTTAGCTATTTTTTTTTGCTTTATAAGGTAGAAGTCAGTATATTTAAATCTCTAATGGAAAATGAACATTAAGTATTGTAAATAGATAATATCAGCTTAAGAGCACTGAGGTTTTTATTTACAATATGCATGTTTTCCAATGTCCGCAGACATCATGAAGTGTTTAGATTTCTAGCATAATCATATGGTAATTAAAACTATTATTATCTAACTGCTGTGTTTGCTAAAACTAATACATGAAATTTTTTATATACCAGAAAAAGATACCAAATTTCATTCGGCTAACGAAAATTGGTAGTTACCACTATTCTCTGGCTTGTAATTTGTTTCTAGGTTTGAGTCTGAAATGTTCCTGCATTGAGATTTATCTTCACTACCCCCAGTTTTGCCCTTAGTGAGAAAAGAGACTACTGTTGGGCTTGGAAAGGTTACTGTCTGTTAAATTATTACCCCATGTGTAGGAGAGCCCATATATATATATGGGCTCTCCTATACATGGTATTTATATATACCTGTGAACATTAAAAAACACACTGGATGGCCATGACAGAGGCTACCATTTGTCTTCTAACAGCTATTCAGTGAGTCCCCCTTCCTCCAACCTTCTCTGAGACCATGGGATCCTTGTGACTGGCCATTTAGCCAGTTGTGTACAAAAAAGTGCTACTCAGAGGTAAAACAATCCAACAACTCTTTCTCTGACAACATATGTATATTGAAACCAATTATGGTGTAAAAAAAGTATTTTTGTTGTAAAATTTTCTTATATTTTCAATAATTTCATTCATTTGCATACAACCTGTAGATAAACAAAATTTAAATCATAATGTATATTATATGTAAAAAAAAAGTTATAATTTAAATTGGAAACTGTATTGAAAATTTGGTAGAGTGCAGCAAAGCACACTTTATTAACAATGAGCCTATTTATATAATTTGCAATGCAAAATTCTCTTACATCCGATATAATGTTTATTACTAGAGTTTGCAAGAAGTGTGATGATGGTAGTCATGGAAAAAAAATATTACCATTTCAGCTGAAACATATCAAGTTACTTAGTTGTTGGTATTGTTATTTACAGCCAGAATGAAATATTATTATCACAATAGCACTATAGCTATAATGCTATAATCAGCATTACTTCTTGATCTTGAATGAGCATTAATATATATATTGTTAAGTAGCACTTTTAAAAACATAGTGGTTGCTGCTTAATGAACTTGTATTAGTATTCATATAAATACTTGCTCTAGAGTTAAATTGTTAAATTATTTTAATTTTGTGAGTCATTTGTTAAAGCAATTTACAGTTATAATGTTGACAAAATGTTATTGTAGATGACAAAAAATAATAGCCAAAAACGTGCTTTAACTAGTAAAGAAGTCTTACTGGTTAAACCAGTATTTTAATATCAAGAAACTGTGACTGCTTGAAAGGAAGCACCATAAACTATGATAATACTACTCTTACTGCCTGAAGTTGAATCACATTTTGAACAGTTAAATTATTTCACCTAAAGTAGCACTTAGTCAACATTTGCATCAGTTGCTTCACAACCTTGCTCAAATAAAAGCACCTTATATTATATGAATCCTAGCAGTATCAAATTAATTTTGGTGTGCTAAGGTTAATAGAAATAAAAGGCTTTAAGAAAGTTGGTGAGAGGGAAGCTTCTTAGACCACAAAGTTTTTTCATTCATTAATGAATTAAAATTAATTTCAAAGCTTTTCACTCTTTTGCTTTTAAAAGAAACTAAAATTTTACACAAGTATTTCTGTTTAGCTTACAGGAATGCATACAGGATTAAGTTACTTTTTTTAATGGGGGGCAAGAATAAAACAAGTACAGTTTACCAATTACTAAAATATTCTACCAGAAGGAAAGGTTAAAATGATATTCAATATGGAATAAGATTTATAGTTGTTTTTCCTTTAAATCCACTTTTAGTGTCAGACTTATAAAATGAGGCTAAAATTATATGACGACACTTCTTTTGGATTTAAAAGCAGGTAGATAAGCTTGAGATTTCGTATAAGACAATGGGATTTCTTAGAAGGTCTACTTCCTAGTTATCTTCCCCCTCCCCTCCCCAGTACATCCTTCTTTGCTTACAATTTTTGATATGGCAACCTTCTTGCAAAATAACATAATGCAGGTGACAGTGCAGATAAACTTCCTTTGATTGTTTCCTTTGCAAATGGCTTTTGGAATTTCAATGTCTTTACGCATGTGTAGTATGATATAACTTTTAAGTGTCTTTAGGCAATGTTTT
Source organism: Ryuthela nishihirai (assembly GCA_038380435.1). Classification (NCBI taxonomy): domain Eukaryota; kingdom Metazoa; phylum Arthropoda; class Arachnida; order Araneae; family Heptathelidae; genus Ryuthela; species Ryuthela nishihirai. Next base: position 58,892,386 of record JAWZYU010000021.1, read on the forward strand.
AAGACATAGATTTTCAGTGTTTTAAGATATAGTTGGACATAGTTCAGGATGAGGATCCTTTCTTGCATTAGGCTTTCCATTCATGGATGTTGAGCATAAATAGTGTTTGCCAAAAAAAACACAGTAAAAAATATTTGACCTTTTGAAATACCTCCTCTAGTAGAAATTATGTAAACTGCAAAAGTATTGTAACTAAATAAGTAATTGAGTTATCTAATAATCTTTAGTCCGGTATATTTCACTGCATTTTACAACTCTAATTGATACAGTGTAATAATAATAATGAATTATTTTAATGTTTTGACAAAATATATCATAGTGAAATGAAGTGTAAAATAAACTGAATGGACAAATTATGATATACACCTACTTAATAACCTGTTGCTCCACCTTTTGCCCTCACAACAGCAGCCAGACTTCTTGGTAAGGACTCAATGAGGTGTTGAAAACACAGAGGTGGTATTGCTTGCCCATGAAGTGAGGATTGCCTGTTGTAGAGTATCTGCAGTTGCTGGTGGGGGTTGGCGTGCTCAAACATCTTTACAATTTGGTCCATTATCAAGGAGGCCATTCAAGTGTGATAGAATCGCTTGAATGCTCCTGGAGCCAGTTGGTCACCACTGGGGAATTATGCAGTGTGGTATTGTACTGTTGAAAGATGGCATCATGGTGCAGAAAAAGAATCATTACAAATGGGTGTAGATGGTCAGCGAGGATATTCACATACCTTGTGCCAATGACGGAGATCTTGATGGGTATGAGGGGCTCCAAGGAAGCCCATGTAAATGCACCCCAAACTGTTATACCATCTCCAACTGCCTGTATGAACTACGTCCATTGCCTCATGTGGTTTATGCCACATATGTAGCATTCAGTATGATGGAGTTGAAACTTTGATTCATCAACCAGATGACGTTTCCAGTCCTTCGCACTCCAGTTGTGATAGGCCTTTGCAAACTGCAGCCTAATCTTTCAGTGCCTTGCAGTCAACAATGGGCCATGATTTGGACGTTGACTGCCATAACCTATTTTTTCCATGATATGACAGATAATCATTGTGCATAACTTGTGGACGTGCCCTCATTCAATTCCAATGTTATCTGCTCCACAGTAGCTATGCAGTTCCTTGTAATGATGCGGGACAGTCTTGTGCTCACCTCAAGAGTCAATTGCATGTTTATGTTCACATTTCTCCCACTGGTTAGAAGTTTTGCTGTATTTCACATAGTCTTGGTATACATGTGTGATTGTCTGACATGGAAATCCAAATAGTTCAACAGTTGCGGGAACTGAACAACTGGTCTTCATCTCACCTACTATCTGGCCATGATCAAACTCACTAACATCGCTGCCCTCACCCATGATTACTTTTCTGTGACTGGTTACCAATGCATAGAGACCTGCTCTATTTACAGGCATTGCCAGTTTCAGTCTCACGTGACTGGATGCAATATTTCTGCTTTGCATATTATTGGGGTGTATATAATAATTTGTCCATTCAGTGTATTATTAGTAAGATAAGGTAAGTAATAGAAATATAAAAGGGCTATGTATAGCAATATAATCCTCATAATGACAACACAGAAAAGCTTTTCAATTTCATGTTGTAAGACAGCAGAACAATTGAGTCAAGCTATAAATTAAAATGAACAGTGCAATGAAAACAGGTGAAATATGATATAGAAATTTCTCAATATGCATGTAAACCTAACAGCAGCTCTTAAAATAGAATTTTTTATGTCGCATTTTTAAATTAATTTAAATTTACTGCAAGAATTTCTTTTAAATACATTGACTAAGACAAATAATCCTGCTTGCATACCAGAAACAAGTAATCAATTGAATAAAAGGTATCTTTTTATGTTTATAAAATATATGTTTCTTATAGAAACCATATTCCAATATTCAGAGTATGAGACCATCTCACAGGTAGTGGTTTTTAGGTTTAACTGTTGTCAATGTATGGTACAGAAAACATTTATATGCAGAGTACTTTCAGAAATGTAGAACAGAAATAATAGCTTAGTAGTAAAAAAAATCTATAGTTCTTTCTCAAGCTTACAGCTGATGCAAAAAAAATTTTTTTTTGTAAATAATATGTATTAACTGCTTCCTATTTTTCAGTTTCGTGTTTTAATAAGATTTTTTAAACAAAATATAAAATATTTGACAAATTTCAGTCCAAAAGAATGTGTTATTATCCACTATTGTAGCATTAACATGAATTTATAAGTTGGACTTTGTAAAAATTTAATTTTTTAATCAACAAATTTAATTTGTTTATTTGTAAAAAGACTGCAAGAAACAAAAAGTAAATATGATTAATGCAAAAAGTAAATATGATTAATTAAGATGCATGCTATGCCAAAATAATTTCATCCTCAATTTTTAATCTATAATCAAGCTTATTTTAAACAGCTAAACACAATTTTAAGTACTGATATAACCAGTAACTTAAAATTGTTCAAATAAACCTTATTTTTTTTAGAGATTTCTCTATTTAAATATACATTACAAGCAACTAATTATCTTCTGAATGATATATATACACACACACACATATAATATAATTATAACTGAAATAAATTCTGCATTACTTCTTATGTATGTATGCATTTTAAACTTGAATATTTTTAAAAGCTAAGAAGCGCCATCTTTTTTGTGATTTTTAAAATAATGAATATTAAGGAAATACAATTATAGAATATGTGTAAGGTATAACTCAGTAACTGCATAATTTTACTTTTGAGTGTCACATGATATTTCACTGTATATAATGTTTTATATTTGCAAAAGTCAGTAAAATATAATTTTTTTAATCCTTTTTTTAGTTTACTTATTAAGATATATAGTAGTCACCATGGTGTTTTGAAAACTTAATAATATGAAAAGCACAATTTTAAAATGCAGACCATTGAGTTTGGTTTGTCTAATTCTTGCATGAAATATATTTTTTTGCATGATTTACCAAAAAGCTCCAAAACATTTAAGGAGTTTGAAGTATTTATAATAGTAATAAATATCCCAAAGTTTTTAACTGCAATCATTAGATAATTATTTTAAGACTGTTCCTATACTGTTTTCAGTTTGTCATAATTTTGTACATAATTATATAAAAGAAAGAATGCTTAAGAGTTTCATAGAAACATGTGAGAAACCTAGTACAATTTCAAAGCTTTTAAATATTTTAAATGTTGATTTCTATATCAAATATATACTTTATTTTCAAATAGTTCTCAAGTACAATATGAAATCATAATAGCTTTAACAAGGGACAGCCAAGAAAACCATCCCCCCCCCCCCCTGAGAATGCTGGTAAAGGTAATAATAGAGGCCAAAAAAATATTAAACTTGTGAATTTTTCAACCACTTTTTTTAAAGATATTTTAAACGGAGGGAGAAATGTTATGGTATAATGGAAAACTCGATTTAATTTCTACCCCCCCCCCCCCCCATTCTTCCAGCTACACAAACACTTCTTTCTGAATCCTTGCCTGGCTTCAAGTGGGATGGCCAGTTTTACATTTCAGATAATCAGGATACTTACTGGAAATGAGATAAAAGGAATTTATTAGTATTGTTTTTATATCTTAATAAAATTATTTATACTTTAACCTTATCCAATATATGAGTGTGTATATAATAATGTTAAAATATTTATGTGTAATTAAATAACAAAAATTTTCAGTAAAATTTTAATAACATATTAAAAAAAGGAAAAAAATGCAAAACTTTCTGAAGCCAGCAAAACATTTCAGGAACTAAGAAAAAATAAATCTGTCCTTACAAATCTGTCATCAGGCACCCTAAATTTTCCAGCTCTTGTAAAAAAATAGTGACATAAATTACCTTGTATGTTTAAGAGTCTTCCAAAATCATATCCAGTATTCTACTCAAACATTTCAGAAGGCTAAGTCTTATAGCCCATACAAACACTGTGTGGGCAAAAAATTTGAAACCTCACCTCAGTATTATATTAGATCTCCACGTGTCTTCAGAACAGTTTGAATTAAACATGGCATAGATTCAGTGTGATATGAAGCCACTCCTGCTGCATGCAATTCTTTCGGGGTCAAGGGTAATGGAATGTGTACCCATATGCCATGTTTCACTATATCCTCCAAATTTTCAGTGGGGGTTAAGATCAGGCAACTGGAGTTGTCAGGGAAAAATGACTGAATCATGTTCCTCACCATTCACTGATAAATTTTGCATGATGAATTGTTATATTATCATCTTGAAACTGTCCATTTCCATCAGGAATAAAATTAAGCAAACAAGATGTACAAGATTAGATATATTGCTTAAATATGTTGCCATTTTTTGACCCATCAGCATATTAGTAAATTCAACTATGTCATGGGAACATTCTTCACATTATGATTCCCCCTGCAACAGTTTGTAGAGTGAATGTGACATATGAGAGTCCATTGCTTCAGGCAGATGGCATAAATCATAATAATCACTCTAGCTCTGTCATGTGTACAAAAGAGCATATATTGCAATTCATTTAATCACTTTCTTCCTCCAATCCTCTCTCGACAACACTTAATCCCCACTTACTGATTTTTGAAAGCAGTAGGTGCACAACTGAATGTCAATTTGGCCTCACATGCCTCTCTAAAGCTCTCTATAATCCTCTCTTAATATTAAGACATCCACTGAAATTACTTCTGTCAGATATCGAGACTCCATCTGCTAATCATCTGATATGCATTTTAGACAAAGTAGTATTAGAGAGCCCATTTAGTACCAACAATAAAACTCTTTTGATAGTTATGTCATAGGCAAGTGCTGGCCAGCAGCTGATGCTCCTATTTAATATCTCTCGAAGATACCACGACATGTAACTTTCTCTTTAGCTTTGCATTGTAGTTAGAGTAAAGAGTGTGAAGTTTCTTTTGCCATGCAGTGTATAATGTCAGCCATTTGATAATTGTGATCCCTTAGTCAACATAATTTTTATTTTAGAAATAAAAAGATAATACTTTGGAATATCAAGACTGCATGGCAGTTCCAACTCGTTTTAAATCAACTAAAAGCGAAAAAAAAAAAGTCAAAGGCTTCAGTGATGTGTAGATGACTGGTCACCCTAGCTTTAATAGAAAACAGTTAAACTAGAAGAATAACATTTTATCTACGACAAATATAGGATATTATTCAGAAGAATAGTTATTTATTTTCCAGTTTTAGTACTTTCTAACAATATCATAGCTAGTGAGTGATTGGGAAAGTGTTAATAGTAATATTCATACGTATATGGCACATGGAGAATTTTCTGTTTACCTCCTAAAATAAAAATATTGTGTTTTACCTCCACCCCTGGGGGTTGGACTTTCTTTCAAAAAAATGAATTATATGATTAAGAAAAATTGATAGTGTGGGAGTCCACCCTTGGGGGTTAGACTCCCACATCATCAGTAAAATTTCTAGCATAATAGATCATCTTACGATATTCATTTAGAATTTTGCCATTTTTGATACCAGTCGAAAGCACTAGTAAAGCTATTGGGAGATTTAGAAAATGTGAATCCTAATATTTCGTCGACTTATCCAATCAAAAAAAAATTATCTCGAAAAAATGTTGAATGTCTGCTTTGGAGTACGCACACAAAAACTTCAACTCCAAGTTTTTTTCTATCCGACTCCGCTTTTTCAAATTTGATGTTCTAGTTGGTGCATTTTTACCAGAAATACAGCCACTAAAATCACTGATTTGTGCTCGACATAATTTTTCACCATCATCATCTTCAGATTCATTCATATATTCATTGAATGTAATATATCTTATAACTGACGTACTGTTTCCCCATCTGTGATTATTGTAAAATATTCAAAAGCTGCAGACTTCGTTGTAACTCTTTGCCATTGTGAAAGGGGTTTTAGACATGAAAATTTAAAACTTATGAAATTTGGAAAGAACTCAAAATTAAATAAGCATTAAAATCGAAAAATATTTTCTTAAAAGAAAAAATTAATGGCATTAGTGTCTGAAATGGAAAACATTGTGTTTATTATTTAAGTGGTTTAAAGACCATAGCTACCACTGATGTCATACACAAAAGCATATTAAAATTTATATTGAGGTCGGAGTCAGTAAAAATGTACCGATTTCAACAGCACCAAGATTGCTTTCGACTCCGACTCTACTGCTCTGATGTCTACAGACAGACAAAGTGAAAATAAGAGCTCATAATAGAAAAATAATCTAATTGAGTTCACTATTATTTCCCAAAATAGGAGATAAAGTTGTTTCTATGGTTAAACACTTAAAAAGTATTTTAATTTCATACACCCATACGAAAACACGACTCCAAGTGAAAATTTGGAAAATCAAAAAAGAAGAAAATCAGTGTTAATGCTAAGGCAATGGATCCTTGTAGCTTGACATAAACCATCCAGTGAATCCTATCCATTAAATTTCATTCACGGGTAAGCACCACTTTTGCTCATGTTAGTAGATGTATTCAGTCTATTAGGCACCTCTAACTGAATGCTAATCCTATTTTTAAAAAAATTTGCACTGAACAAACATTTTTGAACTTTTCTTAATTATATGATTTATTTTTTGAAAGAATAAATACAACGTTATATGCTTTATATTTTGGCTTAAGTATAAAGCAAAAGCATTGGGTAATTAATGCTTCTCTTTTTCAGATTTTTTTTTTTACTTTAAATACATATAAAATATGTAATGTAGCTTTTTCGTTCATAATTTACCAGAACATTTTTCAAATGTTGATGCCAAAAACGTATACAAGATATAGCAAAAAAAAATAAAAACAGCAAAATAATATAACACGCCAATAAGAGAACTAAGATTCTTTTTTCTCTACTTTGTCGCAATGAACTGCATTGTTGAAATTGCAAATATTTTTAGCTTTATCGAGCAAGGATATTTAAAGTCAGCTAGACAGAGGCAAAAGTATATATCCAGATAATCTGTGACCATCGATAATGCTTGTGGGGCTGTATAAAAAAACTAATGTGGGTCTACTCGTAGGATAAGAAGTTTTGCATTGGATGATACTGAAGGCGATGTTCTAATAGGACGGTGAAGAGAAACTTACACAAAGTGAAAATTATAAAGAGGAGAATATGAAATAAAATGAAACTAATCAGTGAAAGTGACAGCTAACATTATTTTCGTACATTTTCACCCATTTAATACAAAAGAAAATTAGTTGAAAAGTTAAAAAAATATATGTCAAAAGTATTTTGATAGAGATCTAAATAGTGAATCCATAATTTTCGTATAACAACAGGATACACGTTTCAATCCATCATTGTATGAAAAACTAAATATTACTAAAAAATCATAAAATATGCTTTGTCTGTAAGATGAATATTTTATTCTCTGACAGCCTTTAATTTTTGTAATGGTAACTCTTATGCAAAATTACAGTTGCCAGAGATAAATTATTTTTTGTTCATCTCGAATTTTCATTCAAGTTCCCAATTAAGCCCCCCCCCCCCTTTCTCCCTTAGAACTTTCCGGGTATGCCATTCTTATATAATATTGTGGTATATAGCCATTAGTAATTGATTGATAATCAAACTTTATTACCATTTTAAGTCGTTTTGTAATTCACAACATATATTGAGTCATTACAAACTAATATAACAACTTTAAATATACAAAAATTATATATGCGACATCAGCAAAGCCACCTCTTTTGAGATAACACTTTTGAAAGTTTTTTTTACATGCTAGAAAAAGATTAAAAATGTTCAGTATGGCCACTACGGATCACTCAAGCTGAGACGAAAAGAAGTTAATTTTTTTTGTTGTTCTTTTTATTGCACCCCTCCCAACTATTGGATCACAGAAACAATATTTTTTTTATTTGGCCCGTTACCAAAAACAACTGTGCACCCCCTGGTGTGTTTATATGAGAAACCAGGACAAGCTAAAACTTTTAGGTTATCTTAGATCCTACAAAAAACGTGGATTTTTTAAGCATAAAACACGAAAGCAAAAAAAAGTACTTCAAAAAGAAAAATTTTTTAAACAGAAAAAATGGAATGAAAAAACGTAATTGTAACAAGTAAAATTTAATTCCATCGTTAAAATTAGGCAGTTTTTGACTTTAATTATTAACGTTTGCTTTCACAAATGACTCATTGCTGCAGTGTGATCTGTGCTCTGGAAATGTGTGCCATATTCCTACGAAAGGTAAGATTGCCAATGACTAATAGCCCATAATGGATATTTTTTTTACTCAAAGTTGAATCTTATACTGGAACGCTAGGAAAGATATGCATCTATTTCATCATTTGGACTCGTTTAAACTGAATAATGCTGAAATCTTCATATTTGTACTTAAAAATATGTCAGAACTAATAATGACATGTTTACTCTAAAATTTCTTTGCAATCACACTTCAAATTTCCAGCTTTTACTCAAAATTATTTCTTTAAAATTCTTCGAAACAAATTCTTCCACGTTCCATATTTTCAACTTTGTAGTAAGGCACATATTTTACAGTCCTATAGATAATTTGGTACAATTTGATGGAGTTTATACATTACTCTCTCTGCTGGTTCAATAGTTGTGTGCCACAGGGCCTATATTTTCTGTCCCAAATTAGTGCAAGTCTTCAACAGCTTACCTATTTATACTGGTTCTCTGATGATGCTATCTTTGGAAATAGAAACATAGATAAATTGATAGGTATGGCGGTTAAATTTTTAGCTTTCCCTAAATATAATTTGATCACTTCTTCAAAATGGAACTTTCATCTATTAAAAATTAAATATTCCCTCAGGCAGCTGCTTGCCACAGAGATCTAACAGGAGCTTGTCAGTTTAAACGCCATAGTTAAAGGCTATAAGGATGGCGGGACTTCAGCAGAAAAACAGCACAAACATCCACGCGATTACCTAGAATCCAGGTTCCTTTGATCAATAGCCAAGCGCGCTAAGCACTCGGTCACGGGACGGCTAATTTCATCTATAAAAAGCGATCTCCCACGGGTTGGCTCAGTCGGTAGCGCGCCAGGCTCGTAATCTGCAGTTCCCAGGTTCGAGTCCCAGCTGGGTCAGTGTTGAAATTTATCTCCGCAAAATTCCCCACCCTGCCCATGGGCAGTAGCGGACACCGATGGGCTTGGAAAGGCCGCCGTTCATCGGATGGGACGTTAAGCCGTGTGCGGAAGAGTCATACCTTGTGAACGTTAAAGAACACACTGGATGGCATTGAAAGGAGGTTACCAGCTGTTGGGAAACAGTAACAGCTGTTGTTCTAGCATGTTTTCTAGCATGTAAAAGTTGTTCTCCGTAATAGAAAGCAGGTTTCCTGCAACGGTGAGTCCCCAAACCTCTGAGCCTTTGGGGTCCATGTGACCTGGCCGTTTAGCCCATGGTGTGCAAAAAAGTGCCGCTCAGAGGTAAAACAACCCAACCCATACCTGAAAAGCTTTGCTAGCTTTTTTTTTAATGATGCTATTACATAACTGATTTGAAATTCTACCCAATATAATCGCATCCATTAAAAAAAATTGCATGTTCCCATTCTTAGAAAACCTGTCCAAGAAATTCGTAATGAAGAATTTATAACTTTATTGTTTTAGAGCATTTACAGATTTGTTATGAAATTGTAATATTTATAATTTTACAGTTGTAAGGGATGTATTTAATGGATTTTTTTTCATCATCAGCTGCAATTTTTTTATAATTTGTAATATCTTGGTTATATGTTTCAGAAACTTCAGTAAAAAAATATGTATTCATTGTACTACGTAAGTAATAGCTTTTATTCATTAAATTATTATCAAAATGTATTGTAGTAATAAAATTGTTAAAACTCGGCATCATACAAAAATTTTACTACATTAATTTCCTAAGATGATGACCGAAGTATATTCAACTCTACTGTAAAATTGTACTAAAATGGAACAAAATAAGAATACTTAAAACTAGAATATTTATTTTAAAAGCCGATGAGAAATGTTTATTTATTGTATATTTTTTTTGTATAAAATGTACAAAGGTTATGCTTTATAGCACTTTAAGAATATGTTAAAAATTCTAATTTGCGTCGTATTGTACTTAGTCTTTGAGAGTAGAAGTGCCGTGTTTCAATGTTTTTAATGTACATAAAAAAAATGCAAGTTGCATTAAATGATGAAATAACTTATAAATAATAGTGTGTGTGTTATAAATGTAACAGAATTTAGAAAGGAGCATACAGTTCCTAACAATCTTCTAAGTCAAAATGTATATAACACGATCTGATTTAGCATAATCCTTCTGTGTTCTTACGGCAATTATTTGTAATCAGAAAATTCAGTTTTATTACTGTAAACTAGAATGTAAACCTTGCATTAAATTTACATATACCAAACTACAGAACTGCAGTTACCTTAATTTCCATTTTTAAGAACTCGTTATTTTGTTGTATTTACTAGCAATAAAAATTTTGTACATCACTGACCGCTAAGAATGCCCTAAAGGTAAAAAAAAATGTTTAATCGTTCTGTCAAAACTGCAGTTTGCAGGTTTTAAAAGTGTATTAACACTGTAACAAAGAAGACCAATAAATATTAAAGTATGCTGTGTCTCGCATTTGGGACTTACGTTTAACACATATGATAAATTCCAGTACATTTTCTCAAACGGTCATTCTGAAGCAGAGGCGAAACAACTAGGCCATGGGGCAGGCCATATCCCAGTCCCCCAAATTTTCCAGTAGCAGTAATCTTATACACTGCTAAGTTGCCAGTTATAATATTTTATACAATATTTTTAAAATTCCATTGATCTAAAGCCACTGTTAGTTTAACTATAGACAGATATTTATTATGTGGCAAAATCTCCAGTCTAGATGCAGTTGTTAAAGACTGAATGTTAAGCAAATTATTGCACTGAGGATATGACCTGAATTTGAAATTAGTAACCATAAAACTATGATCTTAAGGATTTCATAGAGAGAGAAATATATTGCTTTTTATAGGGTTAACTGAATGCCAAAAGTCCTCAAAAATACTCGTGTTATTTTTCTCCCGTCTTGCATTGTATGATCCTAAAAATCGGAAATATCTTCATGCAGTCGAAAACATATGCATGTAAACAATGCAAAGATTAATAATGACGTTGCCCGGTATTTAAATGTATACTTACCGTGTCGCGAAGAAAATGTTATCAATTAAAAATTAAGTCTTCTATTTTTCCTGAATCACTTGTCAACGCGTGTTTAAATTATTTCATATTTAGTTCACTAAGTAGCTGTAAAATCACTCATTTCATTCAACAAAGATAACCGATAATTCTTAAAATATGTCATTTTAAAGGGAAGAGGGTACTCCCCTACACGACGGATATAACGTAGATCAATTGGGCTTGTCCTGGTTTCTCATACAACAAAGTGTCCCTCAGAGCGGCAAATTTTTTGCACACAATGGCTAAACGGCCATGTCACAAGGACCCGAGGGCTCAGAGAAAGTTGGTGGGGAGGGAATCCACAGGACAGTTGTTAGGAGACGGATGAGAGCCTCATGCCAACGCCATCCAGTATGTTTGACGTGCACAAGATATGTCTCACGTGGGCCAAGGCTTAATGCCCTATTTGGCAGGCAGTGGCCTTTCCAAGATCATCGGTATCCCCTACTGACTTAATGTCAGCCCAGGTGAGACTAGAACCTGGGAACTGCAGATTGAGCCTGGCGCGCTACCGAGTGAGCTACCTCTGCCACTCATACACAGGTACATGCCAGCTGGTTTAGTTGTCTGGACGCTAACCATTAGACCAGGTGTGTTTCTTTATATTTATATATTTGATGATTATTTCCTTTTAAAACTAACTCTTCGGGAAAAACATGAATGAACTCTTTCACGCCTGTTTGTTGCTGTTTCGTTATCAATTGATATTAAGACAGTCCATGTAATCGCTCTTGCACAATTGTGTTCCTTAGGTAATTTTTAATTAGTTTAAAAAAGTTTAGTGTAGCACTAGCAACAATTACAGGTGTGGTAAAAAAAATAATAGGTCAGTTAGTAAATCAATAAAATTCTACGATAATGCGATATCTTGCATCAATAGCGACCATATAGTTCCTAAATCGTTTCGATGTTTTCAATTTGTTTTTAAACCAAGTGCGGAAGGAAACAAATTGTCCTGGAAACTCAGAAGAAATGCCCTTTAACTATTTATTATTTGCAAGATAATTCGCTTTCCTATAAAGTTTGTCCGTAATAGAAAGCAGGTTCTCTAGTATTGACGCCGTGACTATAAAAATTCGTTTCACAATTGGCGAAACTGTCATCTTTGCACAATTGATCAAAATGTCTTTTGCTTCTTTTCCAGTTTTCACTCTGCTATTGTGTTTCAACTTCGCATTTTATTCCTATTCATTTGCTGCTTTACAACATCTAAATTGGTTCTCTACTTGCATTCGATCGAGACTGAATAATTTGACTGCTATGTCTAATACAACATTTTTTATTATTCACATAAATAGTGTTCATAATTTGCAAAACTTTTGTTTAAAAGCAATAATTATTAAAAATTAAAATTTTTCAAAATCCTATGTGTTCTTCATGTTCATTAGAAAAAGGGAATTATTTCTGCCAGTCCTTTTAAAATATTTAAGTACCGATAATGAATAGCAACCAAAACTGTGATATCTGCAAAACCTGAGTTGAACAAATCTTTTTCAATGTTACTTTTTTTGGTACACCAGATACTGAACCTATTCCCTCTAATATTGCTCATGTTTTTTTATATGATGTCCAAAACATACGTAAGCTTTTAAAAATATTTTTAAATATTTCTTCGAAATATTTTTAAAAATAAAAAATTTCGAAGAAATATTTTAAAAAATATTTCTTCGAAATATTTTTAAATTTTGAAACTTTTGTAACACACTCATTAAGGGCGAAGTTTAAATTATGAGTCGCACAATGGGCGTATTCATTAAAGGTTTTTCTTGGAAATCCTGGCTTGTACTCCCGAATAACAACCTATCATGTTTGTAGCGCCATCGCAACCTGGCCCAAGATATTTTTTTTTATATCAACGTCCTTTAAAATCGACTTTGTTTCACAAGCAAGAGGACAATTGTGAATAGCTGGTCAAACTCCTAAAAATAATTCTAATTGATGAGAATGTTTATTAGGAGAAGATATTTTCACAGCGAAAATTAAAACTTATTTTAACTCTACTTGATATATATATTGCGTCAATAATTAAAGAAAAAACATGGTGAATGTAAAAAACATAACCCCCCCCCCCCGAAAATTTCATTTAAGAATGAATTTGTTTCTGGAAATCTGCAATCTGTGTATTGAATGTGGTGGGAAGTAACTATATTCAGTCATCCCATATCCATCATGTTCAACGTTAGTCTTTTAGTTTTTGGTTATAAATGTTTAAAAAGTAAAATATTACTTAGTGAAATATATTTAAAAAGTTTTTAAAAAGTTCAAATATAGAAAACATTAATATTAAGCCAATCAATAAATTCCACATTAAAAGAGCTATTTCTAATTTGAATCTATATATTTTCACTGCCTGAAAATATAGATAGGATCTACATTACAATCAAATGTGTTACACAATTTTAAATATTTTTCAAAACAAAATTGCGCAATTAGAACAAGAAAATACATCAATCATATGGTAGAAGGCAATTATTTTTCAGCAACAAGAAGGAACTTAACCTTTTGGAAAACTAGTTAAATGGAACTTTTATGGAATTCAGCTACAAAATCCGGTTTACCAGTTGTTAAAAAAATAGAGTTGTGCAGGAAAAACTAATTTCAAAAGGAAAAGTTTTTATCAATGTGATGCACTTTGCATACATATATTTCATATTAAACTATCAATGACTTCTACATTTAATAAAAACAACCACAAAATACATCCCCATATACTTTCTGCAGTCTGTAAATGATAGCTACGTAGTCATTGGAAGCTATGCACCAATCCTCTATGATGCACAGAACCAGCCAGGCTTAGCACCTATTGTCGACCCCCCGCCTTCTTGTGGTGCAGGCTGTTAGTACCTTCCAAACGTGATGCTCTCTTGTGGAAGTGAAGGGAAGATCTGCCAGACTAGTGTGTTCCACTGATCTGTACAACAATGGCTACTTTATTTTTTTTACCCTGCTGAAGATTGGTCAACCACACAGGGTCCTGGTGCTCACCATAGAAACCTACCAGACGAATAAAGCTCTGAGCTTGATTATGGATCCTGAATTTGCCGTAGTAGTGGGGGAACTGGTCTTTGCCCCATGCCTGCAATTAATGGGCTGTTTGATATTGGCATTCTCTCTCTGAATAAACATAGTTTCTTTAACCATCCCACTAACCATTTTCTCTCCATAGGTAGTTGGAATCTGAGGACTCTGCACAGAGCTTATTCTCTTGATGTCCTCACATAAGAATTCCACCGTTATAATTTAGATATTCTCGGCTTGCAAGAGACCAGATGGATAGTTAAAGGTCAGATTCTTAAAAATAATCTTAAATTTCTCTTTTCTGGGAAGGAAGATAATAAGCATCTCCAAGGCATAAATCTGCTTCTCAGCAGATATGCTAGTGATGCCTTTTAGGATACGAGTGTATGAATGATAGGTTTCTTAAGCTAAATTTCAGACAAGCATTAGACTTGAATGCTATCTGTTGTTATGCCCCCCCACTGAGGATGGGAAAATTAGGTTTTATAGAAAACTTCAGGAGATTTTGAATTCTATCAATAAGAGAGAGATTACCTTTCTTTTAAGCAACTTCAGTGCTAAAGTTGGTACTGACTGACCTTTGGGGACGGGTGATAGGTCCCTTTGGTATTGGTAGCTGCCATGCAAATGGACAACATCTACAAATAAGTAAACAATGGTTTGAGATGTCCGACTGTGCACCCCCACCCTTGAAAACGCTTATATCCGAACGCAAATATTTAATACTAGGAATCAATCGGTCTTCAATACCTCGATTTTTAGACCATCATTCTAATTCTTATTTGACTTTCAATGCAACACCGGATATGAAAGTAATATTTCTGAGTTCTACTGCTGAAAATAACCCAATGCACCTTCTTAGCTCTCTAGCACTGGTATATAGGAATTTGACCTCGAAGGAATTTCCGAAATTTTGCAATGGTAGGCCCACACTGCAAAGAGTAGTTGCTGGGGGGCCTGGACACAACAGATCATTTAAAATGAGTTGGATCCAAGAGTAGCTGCTGCGCCTGTACTCAACGGATCATTTAAAATGAGTTGCAGGTGCGTGGGGGATGTACTAAATGGTAGCGGAGCCCTACCTCATTACGTCACTGATGCAAGATGAACATAACAGTTAACATCAGCAATACAGATAAAATCAGGGAAAGTTGTTTTGAGTGATGGGAAAAGGCATGGAGGTCACTAATACCAAATCTCCAAGCCATGTCATACGTTTTTTCGTTGATGAAACATGATAAGTGCTGTCGCGTAAGAAATGAATACTTGATCATTGTTTCCAGCAGATCAGATCGCCAAGAATCATCCATTGCCCACAAACACCAGTAATTGTTGGTCTCGAAACACTATAAAAATATGTCAATGCCATTCTTTCCAACACCTTGCACACCTAGCTCGTCAATGGAATGTTAATTGGATCTTGGGCTCTACCTGGCAGGGTGGGCTCTGTTGGTAGCATTCTAAGGTCGAGTCCAAATTGTGTCAGCATTGAGATTTTCGCTAACCCCCACCCTACCATCAGTCAGTGGGTTGGGTTGTTTTACCTCTGAGCTGCACTTTTTTCCACACCATGGGCTAAATGGCCAGGTCACATGGACCCCGAAGGCTCAGAGAAGGTTGGGGGAGGGGACTCACTGGAACAGCTGTTGGGAGACAGATGGTAGACTCCCGTCAAGGCCATCCAGCGTGTTCTTTAACGTGCACAGGGTATGGTTCTCCCGCACACGGGGCCACGGCTTAACGTCCCATCCGACAGACGGCAGCCTTTCCAAGCCCATTGGTGTCCCCTACTGACCGTGGGAAGGGGGGGTTGCGGAGATAAATCTCAACGCTGACCCAGCTGGGACTCGAACCTGGGATCTACAGATTACGAGCCTGGCACGCTACCGACTGAGCCACCCCCGCCCATCAGTCAGTGGCAACACATGGGCTTGGAAAGACTGCCGTCCATCAATTATATTAAGCTGTGGCACTGGGTACAAGAGAGCCATACCCTGTGCATGTTAAACACATTGGATGGCCTTGACTAGAGCAGAGATTTTCGAACTTTTTTGACCAGAAATAAGAAATGCATTTATATTGAACCCAGTACACACACACACATATATACTAAATAGAAAAGTTTCACAATAAGTCGTGATCCACTAAAATGATTTCATAACTCAGTTTGAAAAATGAAAAACTAGATACCATTGCTCTTCTAAAAGCTGTCCAATGAGTCCCGTTTCTCCGAGCTCTTGTAGGTCCTTGTGACCTGGTCGTATAGCCCATTGTGCACAAAAAAAGTACAGTTCAGATGTAAACCACCAAACTGGCTTAGGGAAGGCCTAGGAAAGCTCCTTGTCAGAAGTCTGGAAACTGCTCCTAAAGAAAAATTTTAAAAAATAAATTAAAATGTACTTATCTTCCTATAAGGACCCAAAAAATAGAAAATAAACCTAAAGCATATCGATGGTGCAATCAGAGTTTGTATTCACTTCAAAGGAAGATAGGGTGCCGTCAATCTTGTTGAGTAGATAAATCGGTGCCCTACATTCCTTTGAAGTGAATACGAATTCAGTGACCAATTGCACCATCGATATGTTATATATTTTCTACTTTTTAGGTCCCTAATAGGAAGTCATTCTTAAGTCACTAAAACCTACAATTTTCGAACTGTTTTGTTTGATATATGACTCGTAAACATCGACTACATTCCCCCTCCCCCTTTTAGAGTCGTGTTTCGGGTAGGCCACGACATTGGAGACGAGACAAGCTTTAATTTGAAATACGACTCAAAGTCGAACGCAGCAAAAATCAGCCCCTCCCCCTCTTTTTAAAGGGGGATGGTAATAGTGGGGGCAAAATTCGAAATTGTTTACGACCGTCATTATACGAGCTTTCACTTGAGACCTGATTCGTAACTGCATACCCTCGAGTTCGGAAGATATAGTAGAACGACTTTCCCATTTCCCGTTTTTTAGGGGGAAGCATAGGGGAGTCATTTTTTCATAGCCTATGATACTCCCCGCATCACAGGCTTTCATTTCACACATAGTTTGTTACTTTCCGCACTCGCATTCAGGAGATATAGAGGAATAATCATTTTCATATTTCCCCTCAGGGGGGGAAGCACGGGATAGTAATCGGGAAATGGGAATTTTTTATAATCTATGACACACCCCATAATACAAACTTTCATTTGGCATTGTTTCTCCATCACGTTCGAAAAATGTGGTTAAACGTTTTGTCAATTCACAAATGGACCACCACCCGACAAATGTCAAAGCCAAAAGCAACAGAAAGATAGGACATCATCATCCTTCTCAAGCAGCCATGGGCTTCGGAGGTCCAGTCAGATCATGCAATTTAGTTCTCCAAGCATATCTGTCCTGAGCTATATCTGCTGCATCTAGCCACTGCACACCAATTCTAACTAGATCCTGTTTGACATTGTCTGACCACCGCATCCTAGGTCTCCCCCTCTTTCTGAGGCCTTTAGGCACACTGTTAATAACCCTATTCGCTAATCTATAATCATTCATACGGGCAACATGGCCAAACCAACGGAGTCTCTGCACAATATGCTGCTTAAAGGAGGTTGCCAACTCCTTTGCCTAACCTCATCATTAGTTACAAAATTGAACCACCTAATGCCCAAGATACTGCGTAAGCATCTGGAATCAAAAGAATTTTGTTTTCTGTTATCTTCTTTACAAAGCGTGAAGTTTCACTACCATAACTAACCCTGGAAAGAACCAAACTATTATAGTCTAATTTTAGTCTTTCGGTGTATACGCCTACTTCTCCACACTCTCCATAGATTCTTAAAAGTCCCGACAGCAATCCCTATTCGTCTGTTAATCTCATGACGCACATCACCAGTATCTGTTACATAGCTCTCAAGATAATTAAACTGTGCAACCTGTTCAAGATTGTAACCCTTCAAATTATCTGAATCACAGCTTGCCTGACCAATTTTCATCACTTTAGTTTTCTCTCTATTTATAACCAAACTTACTCTACTACCAGTCTCATCAACAGCTCGAATGAAAGAGTTCATCTCGCCAACATCATTTGCCAAGAGGGCTAAATCATCAGCAGAATCTAAATCAGAAATTTTCGTATCTCCAGCCCATTTAAGGCCAAAATCTTTTCCTTGAATTCTACATAACATAATCAATAACCAAAGGAGACAAAAATGCACCCTTGTCGAACACCAGAAAGTCCTGCTATTCAATGAAACAATGCTAAACCAATTGCCACAAGCCTAACCAACTCTGACACATGACTCAATGTTATTATAGAGAGCTTTCATTTTGTTAACTAACTTGTCTGGTATACGATCTCACAATCTACCACAAATTATGACGTTCAACAGAGTCGAGTCTTTTTGAAATCAACAAAGCTAGCAACCAAAGTTTTCTGAAACTCTAAACATTTCTCAAGAATCTGCCTAAATGAAAATATCTGATCTACACATCCCCTACCACTTCTGAATCCACATTGCTCATCACGCAATTGACTGTCAACCAGATTCTTAATTATATTAAGAACAATCATGGAAAGAACTTTACCTGGAACAGAGAGTAGGCTGATACCTCTATAGTTATCACACGAACTGCGATCACCTTTTTTGAAAATAGGGATAATAATAGCTCTGGTAAAATCCTTAGGAACCATGCCTTTATCATAAAAGATATTCAAAATTTTCAATCATCCAAGTGGTAACCGAAACATTCCCAGCTCTAAGCATTTCCGTAGTAATTTCATCTACCCCTGGGGACTTATGTAGCTTAAGTTTAGAAAAAGCCAACATTTAAAGCCACCAATGCATCTATAATCATTACAATGGTAGTAGAACTAACCACATTGTTTAGAACATCACTGAAATGCTCAGCCCACCAATCCATGACAGAATCCTCGCCTTGTTTATCCTTCAATCCCTGTATAATTTCTACCACACAAAACATTAACCGACTGGTACAGCTCTGTGCTATCTGCTTCCTCGGCCTTGTCAGCCATCAAACCAAAGAATCTTATCAGCAGCTAACCGATCCTTTGTCCTTTTCTCTCTGTATTGCTTTCTATTAGGACTAGTATTAAGGACATTCCTGCAGTTCTTTCAGTAATAATATCAAGTGCCTTATCACTCAAATAATTCTGTCTCCTCTGCTCCTTTTTTCTTACAAGAGTACTGTTAGTTTCAAGAAAAGCCTTTTAAAACAGTACTATTCTTCCTGAACTTCACTAGTGAGCAAATCATAACTGTCATAATGATTAAGTAACCTATCAAGGTAAGCTTTAGCTATAACTGGCTTTAGCTATAACTTTCAGAGTTTCAGTATTAAAGATAAATTTTTTAACCCTAGCACAACACTTTTTAAGCTTAAGTTGCAAGACACTTTTAACAAGGTAATGGTCAGATCCAATTTCAGCTCCCCTATATGACCTGATATTCCTAACAGAACTAGCCCATTTGCTGTTAATTAATATACAATCAATCATATTCTTATGCAGCCCATCAGGTGAAACCCATGTGTACTTATGTATGTCACTGTTTGTAATAAGTGTTAGTTATTCTGAAACCATTGAGTTTACTTAATTGTAGGAGACGTTGCCCATTGCAGCTACCCATACCAAAAGCCACCCCTCCCCAAACCTTCTAATCACCACTCCCCAAAGGTCAGAGTCAGGACCAACTTTGGCATTGAATTCACCTAGAACAAGGGTAATATCTTCTTTCTTGACAGAATTCAAAATATCCTGAAGTTGTCGTAAAACCTATCCTTCTCATCCTCAGTGGGGTAATAACTGCAGATAACATTCAAGTCTTTAACGCTTGTCTGAAATTTTGCTGAGTAACCTTTAATAAATGCACTCATATCCTAGAAGAGCATCACTAGCGTGTCTGCTGAGAAGCAGACCCACGCCTTGGAGATGCTTATTATCTTCCCTCCCCGAAAAGAGAAATTTAAGATTATTTTTAAGAATCTGACCTTTATGTCCATCTGGTCTCTCGCAAGCCGAGAATATCGAAATTATAACGGTGGCATTATTGTGTGAGGACATCAAAAGAATAAGCTCTATACAGAGTCCTCGCATTCTAACTACCTATGGAGAGAAAATGGCTAGTGGGA
Organism: Ryuthela nishihirai; assembly: GCA_038380435.1. Taxonomy (NCBI): domain Eukaryota; kingdom Metazoa; phylum Arthropoda; class Arachnida; order Araneae; family Heptathelidae; genus Ryuthela; species Ryuthela nishihirai. Next base: position 58,912,683 of record JAWZYU010000021.1, read on the forward strand.
TGTTTATATTGAGAGTGAGAATGCCAATATCTTACAGCCCATTAATCGCAGGCATGGGGCAAAGACCAGTTCCTCCACTACTAAAAACTGAAGCCATCTGCACTGGAAGACTTCTTCCAATGTAGAATTTGACGATGCCCATAGAAGCAAGAGTTCAGGTGTCTGCGATGATCTCCGCTTATGATTATCCACCAGCTGATAAAACATATCCTGTGAATTCATCCACTTGGGGCTGTTAACCCACAAACAGAAAACACAGAGGAATATTTTCCCTCTACAGAAGCCCACCAGTGCAGCAAATTCAGGATCCATAATTAAGCTGTCTTTATCAATCCAGGAGATTTATATGGTCAGTACCAGGACCCTGTGTGATTGACCACTCCTCAGCAGGGTAGAAAAAAAAAGTAGCCATAGTCCAGATCAGTAGGCCGCATTAATATCTGGCAGCCCCCCCCCCCACTTCACTTCCACAAAAGAGTATCTCTTTTGAAAGGTACTAACTGCCTGCACCACGAGAAGGCGGGGGTTGGACATTAGGTGCTAGGCCTGGCCGGTTCTATGCATCATCACAGGGAATTGGTGCATAGCTCTCCTTCCAGTGGTAAAGAATACCATCAGCCAAACCTCGTTCAATGAAGACGTTGGAGCATGGCATAATAGATGTCTTAAGCTCGCGAGTGTGAGATTAGGTTCCTGACATTACCGACTGAGCCAACCTAATTTCAAACATTTTCATTTTGTTTAAATTTGTAATTGAATTTCATATTACACATTGAAACTAGATTCATATTGGTGCATATAAAATTGTGTTTAAATTTATATATTACTATGCTAAACTACTAATGACAGTGGTATTCTTTTGCAAAAGTCAAGAATCACAAGATCATAAATTTTTTAATCTTAAGTAAAGAAATACAAGTATATTAATTTTCTTTCCTATATACATATTTCTGTACGATTTACAGAATAATTAAAATTCATTAGAAAAAGTACCTGAAGGAACCAAATTTAATTTAAACAATTCATCTTGTGAAATGCTCAATGAACCTCCACCTCTATGAGATCCACTTTTTCTATCATATTCTCCTCTTGACAAGTCTTCTAGAAGAGCCAACCTGGAAGGTGTTTTTTGGCACATTCTTAAAAACTCTAATGCTTGTTGTTGATTTGCACTCAAAAGGATTTCCTTTGCTGTATTTACTCTTGCTTTATCAGAATTAAAACCTGATGATGAAAAGGGAGACATAATACTTCGTTCAACAATTCGTGGATTCTTAACTAAAGACTGCTGCCTAAGTTTACGGAAGCACTTGCAGCAAATCCATGATTGACTACCACCATCACCTAAGGTCACAGTCTTTACGTTTCCAAGGCAGCCTGTATGATAAACATGTCCACATCTGAATATTACAGCTTCTGTTTCACTATCTCCTTTTAATGGATAGTGGCATAAGCAACATGTAGTTGTATGACATGAAAAGCCCCTATTTGCTGCCAGTCGTAACTGGGATAACTGAGCATGCAAATCATTGTTAAGCAGATTGGTTGTTGTTGACAACAATGTCTTTTCATAGTTGTAGGTTTCAAACATGCCCATTATCAGCTCTCTGATCTCTCCAAATTTCCCTGTGTTGTAAGCAGGATCTTGAACGACTCGTTGTAAAATAGCTGGTAAAGTGATGTAACCCATCATGCTGTTTAGCAAATGACGTGTTAGTTCTTTAAAAGCATCTAAATAACTTGCACTAACTCTCCCACGTAGCTGCCTCTGTGGTGCCATCATAGACTCCAATAGTGGAAACCAAAGAGACTCGCGTTCTGACTGATCCATTTTATTTGAGTTTCTCTGACATAGCTGTATAACTACAATTAGATGAGTTTGTAATCCATTCCAGCAAACTGATAATTCCAGTTCTAGGTTAGCTTTTCCTTCCAGTAGTTCTGCAGTCACTTCTCGTGTTTTGCACTGAAGTCCCTCTAACATAATGCTAAAAGCTCCATGAATATCTCCTGCTTTTTCCAAAAGATAGGCTGTCGCATCCATGGCCTTGTACTGTCTGCAGATCTCCAAGGTCTCCTCCAATCTGTAACCATCGGCAGTACGAATATAGTTGTGAACAAGTGCAGGATCATATTGGCACATCAGTTCAATATATGTCTCTAAGACCACAGGTTCAATCGTAGGTTGGTCCTTATTAACAATTCCAGAACTAGAACATTGAGCTTCTCTATTACTAAACAATCCTTGAAGTAACTGATATAAAATTTCACGCCTATCATTTAATAGATTTAAAACATCTTGCAATCGATGGGGAAAGAATTCCAATAAAATTTGTGATGTTCTCTTGTTATCTATATCTACCAATTCCTCAATACTAGAAATTATTCTTTCTTCTAAAGATGCCTTTTCGCCTGCAGAAAGGTGCTGGCTATTTAACACTTGCTTGGCAAAGTAGAAAACTTGTGGCTTTCTTGATGGATCTTGAAGATAGCATCCAAGAATTTTGTCAAACTGTCGATGCTTCTCATATAAGTATTCACAAACTCGGTAAAATTTAGCCTTTTCAGCCACATTCAGTACTCGTTCTTCATTTACTTGAGCTAAACCTCCTGCTTGCAAAAGTTCCATTAATGCTTGTTGTCTTTCTTCCATTCGAGTTTCATCTCCAGGATTTGTCAGATGTTCAAGTACCTGTTCAAAAAGAATGCGGTTTACCATAATGCTATTTTCATGCTTGGCCATCTGCCGTGCAAGAAATGTAAATAGAGCCCCAACCTGCGTTGGTAAGAATCCCTCACTTTTCACCATTACTTGCAAAAGAATGTCAACCACTCTTTGCTTCTGGGACATGCCAGTTTCTGTGTTGAACTCTTGTTCTTCAAATGCCAGAGCTAATACATTCAAAAATTCCCTTGTGTCAAAATGTAATAGTGTTTTCAAATATGGATATACAGTAGAATCATCCTGGTTCTTTCCATGCAATCGAGTAACACACTGGAATACTTTAGATTTCACATCTGCTACCATATCTTGATTAATGTCTCCCCAAGGATAAGCTCTTCCTGCCAAACAGCAACTTATATAAACAAGTAACTTATTTCCGAGTTTAATTTGATCATCAGTAAGTTGTTTCCCTCTATTTACTGCTGCTTGTAATACAGATATTAACTCTTCAACTGGTGTAGTATAATCATTCATTCCTCGGTTGTAAACATAAATTATTGCATCATATAAACCATGGTTCCAACATACAGTCATTACCTGATGAATATCAAGGTTTAAAATATCTAGTCGAACAAGACATGCTTCCAAGGAGTTAAACAACTGATGTTCAGCAAAGTGACACACAAAATCTTTGGTAATAGAAGGTGTTAGTGACACAAGACGTCCATCAAGTATATATGGCTCTAAGCTTTCCAGAAATACTCCATGAGCTATTGGATCAGCTTTAAAACGTTCATACATTTTACCAAAAAGAAAATCCCTTTTATTGATCCCTAGACAGTAATCAACACATAGTGGAACAGTCTCCTTATAGTGATGCATAAGCAGCTCTATTTTGCCATGCTCAGGGCACAAATATGTCATAATAAGATCTACATAAATTCCCAGCAATTCTACCATTTTAGCAGCCACTTGTTCTCGTCTCTGAGGCTTTTTTCCAACCAATCCTACACAGAAATAATAAAGTTTAGTGTAAATTGCTTAATTACTTTTAAAACAGCATATATCAGTGAAATTAAATTTAATAAGACTTGTTACTTTTTTTACCTTCTGCTCATCTTTTACTGCTGCTATCAGGAACTTTTCTAAACCTTATATGGTTTTTATTCAGTTATATAAGTTATTATATCAATTAGCTGATGTGTAAAATTAAAGTGCAAATTTTTTATTTAGGATAGTCAAAGATCAATAATTTTTTCTATGTCTGAAATATAATTTTCTTCTATTTTTAAAATTTCTATTAATGATCAGTCTGTTTTACCATTAGTTGTTGCAGGCTGTGAAAATTTAAACGATTTGTAACTTTGTAAATTGTAACATTTTCTCTGCAAATATTTGATTAGTTTTGTTTCAGTTAAGACTGCCTATAAAATATTAGAGAATTTCCATGTTATGTCAGTGGGAATCTAGCTTCAAAGCTCTGTACCTTCTAAAATATACATTTAATGGAAAAAATGTGATTGAAGTTAAAGATTACAATCAAATCTATTTAAATCTTAATTTTCAAAAACATTCCTTCAGTATTTAAAGAGTTATGGAAGTTAGAACATTTCACAGCATTGATGCATCATAAGAATTTACCTCAAAAATTAAAATTTATAATTATTGTAATTATAATTATTTTATTTAATGGATGGAAACAATCAATTTTAGAGAAGTTTGTGTAATGATTTTGTCATGAATCTTCCAAGAACATATACTATAAAATGGGCGACTGAAATTGTGGCCCAGAGACACAATTTCAAGGTGATTATTTCAATATTAGACAATTATGAATTCTTTTTATAAAGCAAGATAATTTATTGTTAAATATTCCAGCTTCCATAACTCTTTAAATACTGAACGACTAGTGTTTAAAACTGAGATTTTGATAGACTTGATTATGATTTTTATCTTGAGTCACATTTTTCCATTAAAATGCATATTTTAGAAGTTATAGAATTTTGAAGTTAGATTCTCATTGATATGACATGGTAATTCTCTAATCTATTGGTAGGGCAGTTTATACAGATTCAGTGTAAATTTTATGTTAGATTTAGCAATCAGCAGTTATTTCTTTTATTTTTCAAAGAATTCTTTGCAACAAGACTACTCAATCATGTTTCCAAAAGCAAAGGAATTTTTTTTAATTTGAGGGAAAGAGGTAACAAATAAACTACACAATTTCAAATATTTTAGTTTTTCACTCATTCATTTCATTTTAGCACTTTATCTTTTAAAACAAATGCATTTCCTATCTTATTTTTCACACGTTCTCTGCAGCCACAAATTTTTTTCACAAACTAGCTCTGAGCCACAATTTTAGTAGCCTGTTTTACAGTATATGTTCTTCAGAAATAAAATGGTAGATTCTCACAAAAGATAATCAAAGAACATAAAACTACAGAACATACTATAAAAAAAGGATTAAAAATACACCCCCTCCCAACCATAAAATAGACTGCTCAATAACAGTATTTCTAAAAATACAGAAAGATTCCTGATTCAAACAAAAGATGTACCAGCCAAAAAAATATCTTAAAGGTAATTTTTTATTGCCTTGCACATTACGTTGGGACCAATAACATCAACTAGAAAACAGAGAGAAATTTTTAGATAGCTGTAGAAATGGAAAGAAATTACAAAACCAATAAGCTTTTGCCTTCTGACTAATAAAGATAGTTATGAAGCATTTTTAACTGAAACAAAAATACAGAAAGATTCCTTATTCACACAAAAGATGTCACCAGCCAAAATAAAAACTTGCTGAAGGGTAAACAACATCAGTTGTTTCACTCCTTGGCTATGAAGAACATGTTCTCTAATGTATAGAGCAATAATGGCAAACCTTTTCGAGCTCACGTGACAAAATTGCGGAAATAAGAAAACAATTTCCAGATCACATGCCAAAATGGTTTAAAATGCTATTTATGTCATCATCCTCAAGTAGCCATGGACGACGGAGGTCCAACCACATTGTGCAATTTAGTTCACCAAACATATCTGTCCTGAGCTACATCTGATCACTGTACACCAATTCTAACAAGGTCCTGTTTGACATTGTTTGCCCACCACATCTTAGGTCTCCCCCTCTTTCTGAGACCTTTAGGCACACTGTTCATAATCCTATTCGCCAATCTATAATTATCCATATGGGCAACATGGCTAAACCAATGGAGTCTCTCTCTGCACAATATGCTGCTTAAAGGAGGTTACTGACTCCTTTGCCTAACCTCATCATTACTTACAAATTTGAACCACCTAATGCCCAAGATACTACGTAAGCATCTAGAATCAAAAGCATCTAGTTTCCTGTCATCTTGTTTACACAGCGTCCAAGTTTCACTACTATAACTAACTCTAAAAAGAACCAAACTATTATAGTCTAATTTTAGTCTTTAAGTCTATACACCTATTGTTCCTATTTCATGTGTATCACCATCTTTCTATTGAATCTCCTATTTCATGTATAATCACCATCTTTCTATTAATGGAAAGCTCCCTTCACAGATTTTTAAAAGCCTCGGCAGCAATCCCTATTCGTCTGTTTATCTTGCTATGTCACACATCACCAGTATCTATTGCATAGCTCCCTAGAAAATTAAACTGAGACACTTGCTCACAAGTGCAGCCACAGCCTGCCTGACCAATTTTCATCACTTTAGTTTTCTCTCTGTTTATCACCTCTACCACCAGTCTCATCAACAGCTCTAATGAAAGAGTTCATTTCATCAACATCATTTGCCAACAAGACCAAATCATCTGCATAATCTAAATCAGAAATTTCTGTATCTCCACACCATTTCAGGCCAAAATCTTCCCCTTGCAGTGAATTTCGCATAATAGAAAATCATAATGCATCAATAACGAAATTAAAAAGGAAAGGAGACAAAATGCACCCTTGTCGAACACCAGAAGCAATGCTAAATCAATTGCTACAAGCTTTATCAACTCACACAACTCGGTGCTATTATAGAGAGCTTCCATTATGTTGACTAACTTGTCTAGTATGCCATATGATCTCAAAATCAACCACAAATTAGGATTGTCAACAGAGTCAAAAGTTTTTTGGAAATCTACAAAGCTAACAACCAAAGTTTCCTGAAACTTTAAATACTTTTCAAGAATCTGCCTAAGTGAAAAAATCTGATCGACACATCCCCTACCACTTCGGAATCCATACTGCACATCACATAATTGTCCATCAACCAGATTCTTAATTCCATTAAGCACAATCATGCAAAGAACTTTATCTGGAACAGAGAGTAGGCTGATCCTCTATAGTTATCACAAGAACTGTGATCACTTTTTTAAAAAAAAATAGGGATAATAATAATAGCTCTGTTAGAATTCTTAGAAACAATTCCCTTATCATAAAAGATATTCAAAATTTCAATCAGCCATGTGGTAAAAAATTCGTTCAGAGCTCTAAACATTTCAGAAGTAATTTCATCTACTACTGGGTATTTATGTAGTATAAGTTTAGAAATAGCCATAACTTCAGACTATGATATAGGGCCAACATTAAAGCCAGTAATGCATCTATCATCATTACAAACAATGGGAGTAGCACTAACCACATTATTTAGAACATTTCTGAAATGGCACCTAGCCATGACAGAATAATCACCTTCTATAACCTTACTTTGGTTACCCTTCATTCCCTCTATATCAGTTTGTTTCTTCCCACACAAAACAATGACTATATGATAGAGCTCTCTGATGTTATGCTGTCTAGCTGCATTCTCAACTTTGTCAGCCACGCCAAAGATTCTTATCAGCTGCTAACTAATCCATTACAAGTTCACTAAGCTCTTAATAACGCTTTTTGTTAGAACTAGTAGAATGCTGATTAAGAATATTTCTGCAGTTCTTTCCAAAATGAGCTTCAGTGCTTTATCACAAATAATTTTTCTTCCTTTGCTTCTTTTTATCCAAGAGTATTGTTAGTTTCAAGAAAAGCCTGTTTAACATGGTTCCATTCTTCCTCAACTTCAGTAGTAAGCATACCATGACTGTCATAATGACTAAGTAACCTATCATGGTAAGCTTTAGCTATAACTGGGTCTTTCAGAGCTTCCAAATTAAAGGTAATTTTTTTAACCTTAGCACAACACTTCTTAAGTTTAAGTTGCAAGACACTTAACAAGGTAATGGATCTGATCCAATATCAGTTCCCCTATATGACCTCGTATTCCTAACAGAACTAGCCCATTTGCTGTTAATACATAATTAATCATATTATTATGCAGCCCATCAGGTGAAACACATCTGTACTTATGTATGTCGCACTGTTTTTAATGTGTTAGTTATTATCAAACCATTAAGTTTACTTATTTGTAGATATAACCCATTGCCATGGCAGCTACCAATACCAAAGGGACCTATCACCCATCCCCAAAGGTTAATCAGTACCAACTTTAGCATTGAAGTTGCTTAAAAGAAGGGTAATATCTCTCTTATTGACAGAATTCAAAATATCCTGAAATTTTCTGTAAAACCTAATTTTCTCATCCTCAGTGGGGGGGTCATCGAGTCTTTAATGCTTGTCTCAAATTTAGCTGTAAGAAACCTTTCATTAATACACTCATATCCTAGAAGAGCATCACTAGCATGTCTTCTGAGAAGCAGACATTATGCCTTGGAAATACTTATTATCTTCCCTCCCTGAAAAGATAAATTTAAGATTATTTTTTAAGAATCTGACCTTTAACTGTCCATCTGGTCTCTTGCAAGCCAAGAATATCTAAATTATAACTGTGGGTTGTTTTACCTCTGAGTGGCACTTGTTGCACACCATGGGCTAAATGGCCAGTTTTCAAGGACCCTGAATGCTCAGAGAAGGTTGGGGGAGGAGACCCACTGGAACAGCTGTTGGGAGACAGATGGTTGTCTCCTGTCTAGGCCATCCAGCATGTTCTTTAACATGCACAGTGTATGGCTCTCCCACACATGGGACCACGGCTTAACATCCCATCCGATGGAAGGTGACCTATCCAAGCCAAGAATATCTAAATTATAACTGTGGGTTGTTTTAACAACTCTCTGAGTGGCACTTTTTTGCACATTATGAACTAAATGGCCAAGTCACATGGACCCCAAAGGCTCAGAGAAAAAAATAATTTTTCTGTGTGGAATTCTTGTGTGAGGACATCAAGAGAATAAGCTCTGTGCAGAGTCCTCAGATTTAACTACCTATGGAGAGAAAATGGTTATTGGGATGTTTAAAGAAACTATATTTATTCAGAGAGAGAATCCAAATATCAAACACCCCATTAATCACAGGCATGGGGCGAAGACCAGTTCCCCCACTACTAAAGGCTGAAGCCATCTACATTGGAAGATTTCCTCCAGTGTAGGATTTGACTATGCCCATAGAAGGAAGAGTTCAGGTACCCATGATGAACTCATATCAAGATTATCCACGAGCTGATAAAATGTATCCTGTGAATCTATTCACTTTGGGCTGTCAACTCACAAACAGAAAACATAGTGGAAGATTTGCTCTAAACAGAAGCCCACCAGTGCAGGAAATTTAGGATCCATAATCAAGCACAAAGCCTTTATTCCAGTCTGGTAGTTTTATATGGTGAGCACCAAGACCCTGTGTGTTTGACCACTTCTCAGCAGGGTAAAAAAAAGTAGCCATAGTTGTACAGATAAGTAGGCCACACTAATCTGGCAGTCCTCCCCTTCCAGAAGAGATTATTTCTTTTGAAAGGTACTAAAGACCTGCACCACAAGAAGGCGGGGTCGGATGTTGGGTGCTACGCCTGGCCGGTTCTATGCATCATCACAGAAATTGGAGCATAGTTCTCCTTCCAGTGGCTACCTAACTAATGAAAATTACAGTAGAAATTCACAGTGCAGTAATTAAAATTAAATTGAAATCTTTAATTCTCTGTGACACTGTTAAATGTTTTAATCACTTCAACAGATGTTCTATGCTATCAAATATCAAAAGTTATTAAGGAGAATTTTGCATACCATACCACAGAAGATGGGTAGTAAGAGGAACTTCCAAGATGCTTGCAAGTGACGAATTTAATCTTCATACTTATCCTTGAAGTTCCTCTTATTACCCGTCCTCTGTGGTACGGTATGAAAATTTCTCCTTAATAACTTTTGATACTTGATAGCATAGAATATCTGTTGTAGTGCTTAAAAACATTTAACAGTGTCATAGAGAATTAAAGATTTCAATTTAATTTTGACTACCAGCTACCATTTACAGACCAAGTTTCATACTACATATTAAAAGACATACATTTTACTGTATGTCATTTAATCTTCTGCAATAAGCTGTTAAACAATGTTATACCCATCTGATGATCTGTGTCTGTTATGAGTTTCAGAAGATTGGGTCCATTCTTTTTCAGGTGTGACAATTTGTGTCACACATATGCATACAAAAACAAAATCTGATGCAACCATGGGCTACAGAGATCCATTCAGACTGTGCCATTTTGTTCACCAAACATGTTTCTTTTAATGATTCTTTTCAGTGTTGTATAATTTAAAACATGAGTCAGTATTATAGGTGATTTGGATTGCCCACACATTAATGGAATTTTCTATCATGTTTATGAAATAGAAGAACACTTCTTCACTGCTTTTTTTTTACTAAACATTCTGAATTTTCTTTTTCCTTGGGTGTTTAATTTTGGGGATTCAGCATCGGGAAAGCCTTCAAACTCATCCGAGTCTGATTCTTCAAAACATTACAAAAAAAAAAATCATGATTATTGGGATATACTTTTCTCAATTCGTCAATGACTTTCTATATTGATACAGCCATTTCCGTTTTTAAAAAATATATATAATAGATATAAAATTAACAATTAATATTTACATATCACAAATGAAAATATCAGAGATAAACTTTCAAAATATAAAAATACTCGATGATTATCCTATGCACAGCCAGCAGGAATGATTCCGTAACAAAAACCACTTTGAACTGCCTGCCATGGGAACTTTAACAGTCATGATTACACAAAAATATCAATTTCTCTACATTGTAATATATTCAGTAAGAGATAAAAAAAAAGTATAGGAATATTGAAATAAATTTGAAGTAGCAAAAGAGAGTAAAATAAAAACCAAGAGTAAAAGTGCATGATTGGTAAACACTTCCAAATTTTTCTGCAAAAAAAAAAATGGTTTATTTTTCAAAGTTTTTCAAACTTTTAAGGAAAACATGATTGGCAACAATTCAAATCTTAACCTAAACTGCAAATTCAGCAGCGGGAAAGTTTTGTTTCAATGGGAAGAGTAAGTGTGGCAATACCATGATTTGAGCTATCTGAATGGCAACTGGAAGCATTCCAAGGTTATTTTATGCCGCTTTGGATATATTTTCATCATAAATTTTAAAAAAACTATTTTTTTAACATCTATGAAATATACGTTTTCAGAGTATACATATTAAAATTTTTTTACATAAGATCTTTCCATTTTTAAAAAATTTAAGTTTCATGTGTTGTGCAAAACACGATCTATTGCAGTCTTTGAACTCTCATTGCGGATTCTGTCAATGTCTATGTTCAATGGAGACCCTGAAAGGGTTAAAGCATACAGAATAATACTTTTTTTACAAATCTAAAACAAATAATACATTTATGTTCAAAAATTGACAATCAAATACAAAAACTTGAATATCTTGAAAACTATGCAACAGACTCTGATGATATTTTACTGAGGAATGTATCAATATATGATTGAATAATACATAAAAGTCTGGACAAATTTCAATCTAAAGGTAAAGAGTTATGCATATAATTTTGTGAATATGCAAAAAAAGTTGCATCATATATAAACATACCCTAAGAGGACATGTGATATCGTCTGATGGAAATACAAGTTGACACTGACTCCTCTTATTAAGTACAAGGCTGTCAATTAATGGTGGAGTCAGCAATTCCCATTCTCACTTAAAGACAGACTCCAGCTCAGCTTTTTTCAAAAGCTCAGAGAAACTTTTGAAAGGGGAAGATTAGTAGTCCTTCCCCTAGAACATTCCAGACATATCATACTTTATTATAATAATAGTTCCAAATATTTAGGGAACTATTGCAGAATTATTTAGGGGCCAAGGATGCTCCAAATGTAAAATGAATAGTTGCATACCCATTTTGAACACCACCTGGTACAGATCTGGGGGGAGGGGGGGAGATGTACTGCATAAAAAGATATCAGTTGGCATGACCACTGACCTACATCATTTTTACCTTCTATATCATCAGAAAAATGTTTCTACCAAGGTATTGTACTAGTGGTAACCAATGCTCTACCAATGTATATAAGTGGGCTAAACAAATGGAAATCATTACGGATGAGATGTTGGGAGGAGGAGGATCAAGAATTTCCTACCCCAAATCATTAATGGTCTCTCCAGTTACAAGTGCAACATACAGTCTTGTCATGTACCAATACCCACTTCTCAATACCTCAGGACATTTTTTTTCTATGAACTGAGTCCCAATTCTTTCAGAAGTGTGCAGTAAGATGTAACATTTATGATTTCCAATCTTTTGGAACAATAAGACCACCACCATGACATCCCAGAACAGTCATCATTACCTTCCCTGCTAATGGCACAGCCTTAACAATCCTGGTGTTAAGCATTTATCTCTCTCTCTCTCTGTTTTACAAGAGCCACAGCAAGACATAAGCAATGGCTCTATGGTAGGTCTGCCACATCAATGACACCATAAGACCAGTTACATACATGTGGTAGGAAAAACACGTTCCAGCCACCTGGAAGGTTAAACTTCTTTATTATGGTGAACCATGATTACTCCATTGCATTGATGCACATTTGAATTTGGGGTGAAAGTGGAGGGCTCAAGTTTCATCGCCAGTAACAATCCTGTTCAGCACATCTTCTTCCTCTGTCTCAATAGCAAAAGAGGTGTTCCACTGCAAGTTACATGCAGTACATTTTGTGTTCAGGTTTCAATTCCCTGGGAATCCATTGCACAGACACACTTTTCAAAATTTGAGGTGATCATGCATTACACTACACATATCATTGGAATATCTAACAGCATCTACTACATCATTGATCTTACCCATTAATCTGATTATTGATTTCACTTGAGCCACAACTGTATTGATTGTAATTTCAACTAGGCATTAGCTTGATGTTTTGAATGTCCTTATGTAAATTTTTCAATTCAGTTGTAAACAGCCATATATGACAAATAGCTTTCACCATACACTGGAGGCATTACTTTGTGGATATCTTCAGTCAAACATTCCTTGGTTCACAAAAACCACACAACAGCATGCTGTTCTTCAGTTGTACACTTTTGCAGTACAATCGCTATCTTTCACCCTGTAAAACTAACTATTAACCTTTAACTTTTAAACTTTCTGTGTTGGATCAGTATCAATTGATTTTATCTTTTGAATTCTAGTGACCTGGGAAATAAACATCATTACCATAGTATAAGCTAGTAAAAAAATGTTTATCCAAACAGAAATCAGCAGTTCTTTTTTAACTGTTTCTAATTAAATACACTCGAGTCTCTTTTTATGTGGTAGATACGTTCCACAGAAAACTGCATATAAAAAAAGTCGCACAAAAAAAGACATAGCTTACATTGCAAAATTAGGGATACATTCCATAATTTTCTAAAACCGCAGAAAACCAAAGCAATGAGTTAAAATAAACCAAAAATCGCATAAAAAAGTTTATGAAAATTCAGGAAAAAATAAATAAATAAATACCCCCTCAAGAAGTGCTTGCCACAGAGGTCTGACAGGAGCCTGTCAGTTTATATGCCGTAGTAGGTCTGTGAGGATGGTAGGACCTCAGCAGAAAAACAACACAAACAGCCATGCCTTACCCGGGGCTCGAACCCAGGTATAAGTGCCTAAAAAGAGTGAGGAAAATTGATTCAAAAATCTGAAAGAATTTGATATAAAACTTAAAATAGGTTTGTTTTAAAATTGTATCCATTTAATTTTATTGCAAAGTACTAATTCTTTTTACATTTTTTCATCAGAATTATCGTCGCTATCTGACAATATTCGGCAGCATTTTTGAACTGGTGTGAAATCACTTTCATCACTAGAAGAGATAGTCAGCACATCAGATCTGCATGGTAAAGACAATGGTTTCTCACGAATAGAATTAGCGTCAACTTCACGCTCGTTCTGTGTTGATTTTTGTCCTCTCACAATGTAATCAGCGATTAAACTTTGCGTTGATGATTGTACTAATTTCTTATGCAGTTTGCGATATCCAGACATACAATTCTTCAGTTCACGTTGGAATTTGAAGGTTCATTCAGAATTTGTGTCATTAACAAGAAAATAATTTTCCAATTTATTACAAAGTTGAAGATCTTCTCGAATTATATTTGCAGTGAGGGGGACAGGTTCTTCTTCCACTTCACTATTGTTTTCTGGTTCTTCGATAATATCTAAAGTTGTATCAATAATATCATCGTCACTTAAGGCATTATCCACAAGCAATTCGTCGATATCATTCTTGCTAAAGGTCGATATCATTCTTGCAAAACCTTCTCCACCAATTTCTTGTTCAAAAGTAATTATTTCAGTTGATAATGTTGATGTTTGATTGGTTTAATTGTTTGCAACACATCCAGGCCAAGCTGCTTTCCAGCAGGCATTTAAAGTTTGTGGTCTTATTTCAGCGATAGCAGATTGCAACATGATTTAAACAGTCCAAAATAGAATTTTTTTTTCCAAATGTCAGTTACTGTTAATGACTCATTTTCTAGTTTATCCAATATAAATTGATAAGTGCGCTTAACTTAATATTTTTTAAAAGTAGCACTTATGCCTTGATCTAATGGCTGAATAATGCTTGTGTAATAATGCACAACAGGGAACACCCGAATTTGCATGAAATATACGCACCGCATAACTTCAAAACCACATTAAAAAGATACATAAAAAGAGACTCTAGTGTACTGAAAATAAGATTTAAAACATATGTTATACATTTTTATCTATTATTCCACTGAAAAAAATTATGATAAAGTTTAAAAATAAATCTATTTGAGCCTGTAGTCTTCATATGCACATGTTCAGTCACGATAAATAGAATCAAGTAGAGACACTTTATTCCCTTATTTTGCTGCAGTGAACATAGATTATCTGTCAGTTGTGATTTCAATATTCTGATCTACTTATCGCTCTAGCAGAGTTGTAATACTTGCTAAACTTTTAAATTTAAGATATTTATTTTATTACTACCAGAAATTGTATCATCTGGGAACTACACACATCACTTCTGGTCAATGTTTTATCAGACTTACACAATTATAAAGACTTTTTTTACTTTGTTTCTAGAATGATTTTTGCAACCTGATTTTTTTTAATACTGCTTTTAAAACTGAACTAAACGTAAGATATTAAAAGTTTTGACACCGCAATGACACTGCAAATTACTTCAGAACATCAGTAATTATTTTTAATTGTTGTTTTTAGCCTCCTAAGCTTTTGAATCAGAGACTAACCAGAGTATAACTATAAAACAGACAATTTTTCCAATTGTGGTGATACTGGAATGCTTTCTTATTTACATAAATAATTTCTAGACAATGTAATAAGATAATACCTGGATTTCCCATAAATCTAGATAATAAAACACAAGTATAAGTGACAAATATAGTATATGATTCTGTGGGGTTAAATGCAATACTTTGTTGCAGAATATTAGCAAGCAATAATAAGTTAATTATACCAGTTACAGCTTTAGCTTGTTCTTCATGAAATGATAGGGCCAGTGCCAAAGCTTCAGGATACATACTTTGTCTTGCAAGGAAATCAATGCGCTGTAAAAAGTTTCAATACTTTAGTCTTTCATATTGATCTCTCTTGATATTATAAATTAATAAAATGAACTTTTATATCACAAGAATATACACATTCCTCTAATACATAATAAGTTTCTAATTTGACCTAAAACAATTTATTTCTAAATTTTAATCATTTGAAATATATAATATTCATAGATTGGCTGGAATAAAACTAGTTTTTAAACTACTTTCAATTATTTCTTTAAATATATTAGCATAAACTAAACATTTCTGATATGTTTTTCACAACATCTAAACTAGTAAATTCAAGTGGTTAGAAACTCTCAAAGCATGGCATTTACACACTATACTATGTTTAATGAAAGACTGCACTGGCTCAAAACAAATGCATGAGGATCATCAACTATTGATTGTTTACGATCACTCCAAAGAAAATAGTACATTAACTAGAAGAACATATTGCCTCTGGTGAATATAGAATGCTTGTTTTCAATGAAAATGAAGTTCATTATTTTATATATTCATCACCCTCTAATGCTATAATTCAGTATGATAATGTATAATTCAGAAAATGCAAATAGTATTATTTCATCAATGTCTATTTAACACAAAAAGAAATTTTCATTTATCACTTAAAACTAATATGCTGTGTTTTTCCTACCAGCCTGTGTATAGGGGAGGGGGGGGGGAGTTTTTGTTCACCTTCAAAGAAAGTATCACTCTTTTTATCTTTAGTTTAATATCAATATCAAGTTTTGAGGAAAAATTGTCTTGAGCTGGGTGTGATACAAACCCATGACCTCCTGATAAACATGTCAGGTGCTCCGCAACCTTCATAAAAACAATCAGAAAAAAATTAGAGAAAGTTCAAAACATCAAGTAAAGGCTAGTTGCTCAGTGGCCAGAGCACCTGGCATATTATCAAGAGGTCATGGGTTCATATCCTACCCAGCTCAATACAATGTTTCCTCTAGAACTGATATCAACATTAAACTGCAACTAACAAACTGAGTCCTTGACAGTCAAAAGTATTAGGTGACATAAATACACCTCTAGTTTTTAGCGAATATACTAAAAATATTACAAAATGCAATATAAAGAAAACTTAAATAATTCAAAAAAGAACATATTGATTGGCTTTATTTGGTATGAAGTAGTTGCTTTCAATGATATACCCCGAAAATTCAAAGAGAGGAGGGGGATTGATGTGCTAAAGTCTTTGGTTTGCTGGATTTCTTAGCAAATATACATTATTCAAACCCTCAAGGTGGGAGTTATAACCCCAACTTGGGCCCCACAATGATTTTTTGCAATAACTTGTGCTGCAGTGAATTTTTATTCTTCCCTCCCACAGGTCACATGGACCCCGAAGGCTCAGAGAAGGTTGGGGAAGGGTGCCCACTGGAACAGCTGTTGGGAGACAGATGGTAGCCTCCCGTCAAGGCCATCCAGCGTGTTCTTTAACATGCACAGGGTATAGCTCTCCTGCACATGGGCCACGGCTTAATGTCCCATCCAACAGATGGCGGCCTTTCCAAGCCCATCGGTGTCCCCTACTGACCATGGGCAGTAGAAAGTAAAATGTGAAAACTTGTTTCCCCAAGCTACTGATATAAATGCATATGAGCAATGTATCAGTTTTATAGTTTGAAACATTTGTTTTACTAATATATTTTAAATTTTTTTTAAACATTGATGCCCAGAGACTGTCCCCTCTGATGCCTCTCCGTCTGAGCACAGTGGCATACATTGCATATGAATAGTTGTGGCTCTAATTGTTTAACATCCCAGATGCGTTCAATGGGAGACTTCTGGGGAAAATGCAGGCCAAGGATGTGTATCCACATCACATAGGCACTATAGAATATGAGAGTCATATATGGTGAGGCACCGTCACACTGAAAAATAGCATTTAGGATGGAGTGTAGAAAGGGCATAGGCACTGGTCCCAGAATGGTTTAAATATAATGTCTAGCTATCAATAACAACCAGAGATGAATGACTATTTTAACTGATAAATCACCATGATTCTGGGTGTTGGCCCGGTATGACACTCCCTGATTCAGGCTGGATTACATCTGTCCCTCGATTATTGTGTCTCTAGATAAACATACAACCATTAGTGGATCCCAAACAGAGCATGGTTCATGGCTAAAGACAACATACCAGTCTTGTCCCCAAGAAGCTCTCTCCCTGAGCTACTGCAGATGATGATAGGATGGTAGCAGAGGTTGACTAGCCAACAGACAGGAAGAATGCAGCCCTAATTCTCACTGTCATCTAATTGTGCTCCCTAACACAGGTACATTACAATGTTGCCAATCCTGTCAGCCAAGCCAGCAAATCTGATGCCACCAGAGCCTTGGCAACATGTCTGGGTTGTTACACATTGTTGCCAACAGTGTACAACTGTAATGCTCCCAATAGTATAGTAATAAGATAGTACCTGGATTTCCCATAAATCTACCAAAAAGTACCAAACATCAATTGCCAGATAACTCAGGACTCTAGGTGCCAGGCAATAATTTGCTTGCCAAAAATTTAGGGTTCTTTTATTTCTGGAGTGTAAATGGCAAAATTTAGACTTAACTTGTGAACTGTCCAATATAAGGTTAAGTATAACTAAACGAATTAACTGCTCAAGAAAAAATAATTCAAATTAATGTCAATAAAATAAACCATTTATTGATATCAACTCGCCAAAATACAGGTCAAATATGCTTACTCAAATCTAATTTTCACTACAATCCAATTACATAAACCTCGAGCTCCTTTACAACTCTCCTCCTCACCTCACAACAACTCAACCCTACTTCACCTGCAGCTAACTCTTACTAGCCTTACTCTGGCTTAAGATAAATGCTGGCATGTTCCTAGAAACACATCAGTGAGCCACATTTGCATAGTAATCGTGCATCAGTGATGATGGAATTAAAAATGAATGGTTAAACCATCACACAACCATTCAGGAATCATAACCCACATGAAGAGCGATTTACATGTTGACTATCCAGCTTCTAACAACCAAATGATCCAACCCTTTTCAACTGTACATTAATTTCCTTCAGCTGTACATAACATCACTTATACCTGTTGAAGGCATTGCACACACTTCACAGGTCATTCACTCACCATTGTGTTTGCCCATTGGCATTTACTCTTTATTTTAGAGTCCCTTTCAGATTCCTACATCAGTACAGTACTGAACATGCTAACGGACATTCTATGTGCCAACCAACTTGGTATGCAAATAGTTTATATCCATATACATCACAATCTGCATGCAAATTGTCAGGTCAATCCATCCATTCTTTTTAGGTGGAGCAATTTCAATGAAAAGCACCATAATCTGTTGCTGAATTCTGGGCAGATATTCATAGAGATTTTATGTTAAATGTCAACAAAATGAAATGGAGTTTCTACAAAAAGAACATTCATATTGTAAAAGGCCTTCAAAATCATCTAAAAATCCATTTTCATTAAAAAAAAGATTTAGTATACAGAGAACATTTTTGAAAACTTATAGTTCATTATCTGTATTCCACACAAAATAAACTTTTAGATTTCAGCTAATTTCATTTTTAATGTGTAAAAATACAGTTTTGTTATTTAATCAATCAATCAAAATATTTTATTTTCAACATATTAGACCAGTGGTTCTCAAACTTTTTGAGTCTGCAGACACCCTAACTCAGACTTTTAAAATTTGCAAACTGCCAACTTAAACTTTTCTAGGGATTCCCTAAATCAAATTTTTCAAGTCAGCAGACCCCCTAACAATACACTGCCCATTCAAAAACCCCTCACCCCTCCTCATTTAAATTATCTGCATATCAACTTAAACAAATTCAAATAAAATATTTAACATATTTTAATGCTTATGCCATGTTTACAAAACATTCATACCGGCTACAGTGAAATTGTTAGCTCAGTCATTTAATGACAATATTTTTCAAACATTCTAAGGAGACAAAATAATCTCACAGACCCCCTGGAAAGTGCCTTGAGGACCCCTATGGGTCCACAGACCACACTTTGAGAACCACTGCATTAGACTATACAGTTAATAAAACATAAACAACCCGAAAGCATTTGCTTATCTAGGTTGCTATAGTTAGCATTACATGAAATAAAAAGAAAGTTCAACTTATTTCTCACAAATTAATTACAACCAAATGATCCACACATCGGTTAATCGTGACAACTATAATATTCTCGCATTTTTGAAAAATATAAAAATGAGTATTTTCATTTAAAAACAAAAGAAAGAAAACACTTTTACTACAATACAGTATAAGAAGTGTATAAACAATAAAAATTTGAATTCTAACTTTTATTATAGAACTGTAAACATAAAATCCAAGTCAAGTGTATGTGAGAGAAAAAAAAAACTTTTTTATTAATAAAGGACACACATTAACTAATAAAGACCGACTGACCAACCAACCGACAAAGCAAAATTATTATCTCGGTTTTTTTTTAAACAAAATAAACAAATAAGTGATAAATTGATTAAATAAACTCGACATATTCAATATCTACTAATAAATCAGCATTTTAGTGTCAATTCACATTTTAGAGGAAAAATTGTCTTGAGCCAAGTGGGATATGAACCCACAACCTCCTGATAACATGTCAGGTGCTCTGGACCACTGAGCTATCGGCCGCCAATCAAGATCTCCTCTAAATAACGCTATGAACATTTCTATTGTGTCTCATATAGGTGCTAGTTTGGTTTGTTTTACCTCTGAGTGGCACTTTTTTGCACACCATGGGCTAAATGGCCAGGTCACATGGACCCCTAAAGCTCAGAGAAGATTGGAGGATGGGACCCAGTGGAACAGCTGTTGGGAGACAGATGGTAGCCTCCCGTCAAGACCATCCAGTGTGTTCTTTAATGTGCACAGGGTATGGCTCTCCCGTGTACAGGACCATGGCTTAACATGCCATACGACGGACAGCAGTCTTTCCAAGCCCATCGTTTGTTCATTCGCAGTATCATCACCAAACCTGTTAATCTTACCATTGATTTCAGAGAGCAGAAATCATCCGTCCGTTCGTTCGTTTGCAGTATCATCAGCAAACCTGTTAATCTTACCATTGATTTCAAAGAACAGAAATCATTGATAAAAATTTATATGCAATTATTTTTATAAACTGGAAATTTAAAATAGCAAATAAAAGCTTATGGTCTGACATAATCTGCATAATTTATACAAGTCACATAAAGTGTAACAGTTATGCTAAAGAGAAATACAAGCACTGTTAATACCTCATTCCATGTTCGTAAGGTCATGACATGAATACTTTTTAGTCCCAATAAAAGCAGTTGAGCTCCAAATGCTGCCATTGAATAGTAACAAGCCCTTTCACCTGCAACTGCCTAAAAATAAATCAGAGAAGTTATTATTTTACTAATTTCCTACAAATGATCAATATCATGAGCATCCTTATTGATTACAGCAATGATAAATTCAGCTGCAGTGTCTTAATGAGATACAGGTAGCCCTAACTAATGCAAATCCAAATATTGCAAATGTAAATTTGCTTTAATGCAATTCACATATAAGGAATATTTCCCAAATAGCACAATAGCTTTAATGAGATTCTCATGCACTGGCCTGGATGGAGTGAATAGCAGGCTTTTTCCAAGGAGAAGTACACTTCACTAGGTGATCAGATTTAAAGAAAAAGATTTGGGGACTTTTGAAAATTCTATCTGAAGGATTGATTAGGGTGACCAGGTTTGAAGAAAAAGATATAAGGACTTCTCAAAATTTAGTCTGAAAGACTGACTTTTGATGAAATTATTGTTAAAAAATAACACAATCTTTTTCATATAGAACATATTTTATACATTAAAAGAATTATTACATTAATGCACATAATAATAACCTAGTAAAAAAAATTAGAAGAATAAATAAATCTAGTAACACAAAATATAACTTGAATAATGTAGCTTAATTAATAAAAATCGCCATTATTGTGTTTATATTTGATAAAAATGGATTTTCCGTAAAATATTTTTGGCAAGTTTTGCACTAAAGATTTCACAAAATGCCTTCAATGGCATCTGATCAGGATTATTCACCAGCAGATATAAGGTATCCTGTGCAATCTACTCACTCTGGACTGTCAATCCAGAAAGAAAAAACAACAGCCAATTTTCTCTCAACAGAAGACCACCTATGCAACAAGTTCAGAATTCATAATTAAGTTCAGAGCCATATTTTCAATCATGTTGCTGCATGGTCAGCACCAAGACATCCTGTGTGGTCACAGGGTAAGAAAGAAAATGAAAAAGTAGATGTAGTAGTCCAGATCAATAGGCTAAACGGATCTGGCAGCCTTCTCCTTCCAGTCCCTTGCACAAGGAAGTATATCTTTCAAAAGGTACTGATGATCTGCACCACAAGAAGGCAGGGACAGATTTTAGTTCTAAGCCTGGCTGGTTCTGTGCATAATTTCAGGGAATTGGTGCATAGCTCTCCTTCCAGTCATACAGACCTAAATATATATATACAGAGTTAAACAATTCAAATAATGTAAATATGTCAATTAAGTTGGGGCTTGAAACAAATAATTTCATCTCAGAGTAAAACAACCCAACTAAAATCAGGCTATATAATTGATTGGTTCTTTCTATGGTTAGTTATGGTAGTAAAACATGGACTCTTTGTAAGCAGGATAACAGGAAATTTGATGCCTTTGATTCTAGTTGCTTGCACACTATCTTAAAGCATTAAGTAGTTTGACTTTGCAAGCAATGATGAGGTTAGGAAGGAGTCAGCAACCTTCTTTGAGCAGTACATTGTGCAAAGAGAGATGCTATCGGTTTGGCCATGTTGTTCATTTGCATAGCTGCAGATTGGCAAGTAGGATTATGAACAGTATGCCTAAAGGCCTCAGGAAAAGGGGGAGATCTAGGATGCATTGGGCAGATAATGTCAAACAGGACTTGCTAGAATTGGTGTACAGTGGCCAAGTGCAGCAGCTGTAGCTCAAAATAGACATTTGAGGAGAACAAAATTATGTAATCTGATAGGACCTGCATAGTCATTGGCTGTATAAAAATTATGTATGTATGTACATATGTAAAATACATGCAATTCATCAATTTTTAAACTGACATTATTTTTAATAAGATATGCTATTTCAATATAAATATTTACTTAAGAATTTTTAAGTGCATTTTGCTAAACTCATGCAATAAAACTTTACTAACAATATGTGAATTTCACTTGGAAATTCTTAGGAACCTGTTCTACAGTTAGAAATGGAAATTTATTAAATATCACTGAAATAACATGTTGAACCAAGCAATACCATACTCTGAGTAATAATTTTATGTGGTTCAACAAATATCTATTTCTAGAATTAACAAAAAAGTACTGTAAATTAAATATTTGACATGTGGATTATACTTTTATTACAGAAATACTAATATACATATATATATATTAACGAATTTACATAAACTTAAATTCATTTACTTTGGCAATTTATTGATCCACAGTGAATTCAATAACTTTTTGTGGAGAAGGTTATATTATCGAAAGAAGATTGTTCAGTGAAGTATCTGACAGTGAACTTTAAAAATTCTTCGAAGCATGTTGAATGATTAGATGATTGATTGAGAAAACAAAATTCAAGGGAGGGACACAAATGCATTTAGAAGAAACAAGGAGAAAGAAATAATTTTATTAAAAGTTATTTGGAGACACTGATTAATTTAAAAGAGAACTGTGAAATATCTGCCTAACAGCTCTTACAATATAAAATTCTATTATATAACAATGCATTAATTTAGTAGTGTGTATGACTCCCAATGATGAGCAAAATCTTTGTGTAACAATAATTGTTTTTACCTTTTTTACTTACCTGCAGATTGTATAACAAATAGCCTTACCTGCTCTAGAAGCTCTGGTATATTAAAAACAAAGTTTAGGTAAAAATTAATTTGTTAAAGAATCACTAAAGAAAATTATCTCAAAATTTAGGTATGAAATTGTCAATTTGTTGAAGCTTTATCAGCTATTGGGTAAATATCACATTTGCAATCTTCAGCCATATCACTGAGAAATTGAAAACAGTTAATGTGCCTTGTCCAGTGACACTACTATGGAAGCAAGAGCAACCAACCAAGAAGAACTTAGAAAAGATGTGGAAAAATTTTTGGTCTTGCAACCTCACTTTCAGATTCAAACTTCTGCATTGATTTGTTCCAGGTTTTATGGTGCAAGGGTAACTAAGGTCACACTATAGCAACAAGCAAACTTCAGCAGCTAAGATGTTAATGAATGAAAAGGACTAGCTCTTTAATATAGGTCTATAAACTGTCTGGCCAAATTATTATAAATATTGCATCATGCATGAAGTACCATGAAACATCCAATGTATGCAAAATTCTTTGCCACTATGAATCTGATAAAAACTGTAAAGCTGGAGAAAAGCAAAAGCAAGTGCAATGTGTGTAAAAAGTCTGAGATGACTGACTTTTAAAGGAGACTCATCATTAGAGTGCAATGGGCAGGAGCATTCATAATGGAGATAATGGAACTCAGCGGAAATTCATGGGGCACATCACAAGTGTATGGAAAATGGCAATCATCTCAAAAAACATCTACCAATCATGGCAAATACAAGAGGAAAAGGCTCTGACAGACAGGGACAGGCATTTGTTGGCATAAACTGTGCAGCAAAACACAGAGATGTTACAGTTCACCTGCTGATAAAAATTACTGCTACCACTACTTCAAAGCTCATTTCAACAAGAACTATGCACAGAGAATTGAAAACTTTGAAATTTGGGAACTGTACATGTCAAAGTATTAGGTAGGTGTTCATAATGATTTGGCCAGGCAGTGTCTATACAGGGTGTTTCAAAAGTAAGGTTTACACCTTTGAGAGAGTGTATACATTTATTAATAAATGGTAGATACAAATCAAATACATAGAAATGTAGCCAAACATATCATGTTTTGTCAGATGTATCCGAGTTTTCCAAATCAGTGGGTAGGCTGAGCTAATCTCATATATCATGACCACCTGGATCCCCCAATTTAACTCGTTTTTCTTATGGGGATTTGTTACTGATAAAGCATACTTTCCACCTTTAACTACAAATGCTGATTATTAGGAGCAAGAATTACAAGTAGGTGCAGAAATTACAACAGACATGTTATGTCACAATGGAAAGAAATTCCTCATAGTTAGTACATTTGTGTATTACATTGAGAAGTCACATTGAACTATCATTCTGATACATCTGATAAAACTTGATATGTTTGGCCACATTTTTATGCATTTGGTTTGTATCTACCATTTATAAATAAATGTATACACTCTCTCAAAGGGGTAAATCTATTTTTGAAATACTATGCCCAAAAGTGGTTAGAGTGCTTGATTTTTGATCAAAGCTACCTGAGTTCAAGCCCTGGGTAACGCATAGATGTTTGTGCTGTTTTTCTGCTGAGGTCCTGTCATTCTCACAGATCTCCTCTATGGAATATTAAACTGACAGGCTTCATTCAGACCTCTATGTCATGCAACTGCTTGAGGGTGTGTATATGCACACAGCTATTTAAAAAGCATCTCATCTCTCCAACCTTTTTCACTATTTCATGAATTCCCCTGTCTACAGGACATCCAAACATATAGCCTCACAACCACAGCAGACTCTATAGTCACCAAATTTGGCTCCAACTTTTTTTGTTCTCCAAACTAAAAAAATTAATTTAATTAATAACAATAATGCTGTCAATATAAACTTAGCTTATGAGCAAGCCTTCATAACTTCTAGAAGTTTGCTATATATTGCCATTTCGGCAACTATAGTAACTCATATTTGAATTTAAAGATGCTTTTAGGGTATAAAAATTTTTGAGTTTTTAGATGTTACAATTTTAGCTTAGTGCATCCATCAATGTCATTGTAGCCAATATGGTTGTTACAATTTCGAATTGGAAGAATAAAAGGTTCATACCACTTATGTTATTGTTGGCTGGTTCACCTGTTCTGTGTCACAGTGTATTGGTAAGATACTGTCGAATAGGACATACCTTACCTTTGCTGACAATCTGAAAATGATGGTGCACTGAATTATCAGTCCTTCATAAACTTGATGTTTCACTTTAGTTGTTAGTTGCCTTGATTGCAGTGGTTGTATATCCTTACAATGTTGGGTCTTCCTGTTTTATTTTTGAGTTGCACTAAATTTTTTTTCCAAAAGCTCACTCATTTAGCTTAAAACATTCAAACAGTTCAACAATCACAACATTGAAGACAACTTTTAAAAAGTAGTAAAAGACATTAAGTAACATGTTTGCCTCCTACATATGAGGTTTCATCTGACAGTGATATAAGTGGAGTGCAGTTTTTATTTGACTCTCCCCTAGCAGTCAGTGTCAGCTTGGGCTTGCTCATTGAGCAATAGTTCCAGGTTGGCAGGAGGTTATTTCAATATTGCAGATATGATCTTTATACAAATTTATTAGAATGTTTTCTAGATAATTAAGTTGAAATTTTGTGGGGGGAGGAGACTAATAGTGTAATCGGTAATTTTGTATTTATTTGATTAATTATTGTTTGTGCTACTGCAGTTGTTAGTTTTTGTTTTAGCATATCTCTTTTATGTTCTGTGAGTCTTTGTTCTATTGTTCTATATGTGTTTCCTACATAATTATTTTTTCCTTGGAGGTTATTATCAGGGTCTGGAATATTAACCTTATAGATTAAGATTGCTGTTGATTACTGATTAAGAACCCTGTTGGTTTATCTCTATCATTTAATAAAAGTTTTTTGATGATGTTGGTTATTGTATGAGGTAGTTTTAAATCATATTTATTAGCCATGTTTTTTATGGTTTGGGAGACTCTTGGTATAAGTGGAAAATTACATATATATTGGGTATTTTCATTTCTTTGTGCTGGTATTGGTTGGGAATCTTAAAAAGAAACGTTTTGAAAATTAAAACCATTAAAAGAAATAAAATGATATAGCTTTTAGACAATTGAAAAAATAATAATTGTATCATTCCTGACACTTTTTGAATAGCCCTTATATATATATATATCTATATTTACATCTGCATACATAAGAACACATAAAATTACAGTACCATTTCAAGAACTTCTTTAAGAGACTCAAATAATTAGGATTCATATCAGAAGTAGATATGCCTAAGAGACAGTAGAGAACATTATCTGTGATTCGAATTCGGCTTGAATTATTACTTTGCTTCTTATATGGGAAAGTTTGTTCACATGCACAAGTTACATTATTTGATTATTTATTTATAATTTAAAACTTGTTTACCATTGCTTTGCTAACATTTCCTCCTGTAGCAAGACCTTTGAAATGACTACTACCATAAACCAACTGTACATCAGCTATATCTAAAACCTTCAAAAAAGAAAAGCATATTTGTCAATATGAAATTCAAAACAGTTTACAGAATAATTTATTTTATAATTAACAAATACAAAATAAAGATTGACTATTAAATTCATAATTTACACATTAAAGCTTTCAGAGCATATACAAGGTTTTTCAAAATAATGTATGCACATTTCATGATAGAATATTTTATATGTTAATGAAAAAAAATTTGCAAGTTGAGGAAACCCCAAGTTTTCATCATAAGGTTCAGGCCTTATCTTGAGCAAAATTTCAAAACCACTGGATAGGGCAAATAAGACATATTGAATGACACACATTCGCTAAGTCCACTGGGTTGGGTTGTTTTACCTCTGAGCGGCACTTTTTTGCACACAGTGGGCTAAATGGTCAGGTCACAAGGATCCTGAAGGCTCAGAAAAGGTTGGGGGAGGGGACCTACTGGAATAGCTGTTGGGAGACAGATGATAGCCTCCTGTCAAGGCCATCCAGTGTGTTCTTTAATGTGCATAGGATATGGGTAGGTAGTGCATAGGATATGGCTCTCCCACACGGGATCATGGCTTAACCTCCTATTTGACAGACTTTCCAAGCCCATCGGTGTCCTCTACTGGCCATAGGCAGGGTGAGGAGTTTTGCAGAGAAAAATCTCAATGCTGACCCAGCTGGGACTCAAACCTGGGAACTGCAGATTATGAGCCTGGTGCCAACTGAGCCACCTCCACCTCCAATAAGTCCACTGGACTTTTATATATGTGGGTTATCTACAGGATGTGATGTACAGTAGGAAACCAGTATCATAGTAGAAACTTTTACTTAAATTATCAGTCATTTATTCATTGCTCTCAACAATGTCTAGATGTTAACAGTGATCAGTCTGAATATCTACTTTATCATGTCCAAACCATTATTAGCTAAACTACTTGTATGTTCATTTATTAATTTATATTTACTGAAATGATATACATTTTTTGAGATATGCAGTATTCAACAGCTAAGCAACTGTAATACAGAGAATGCATATGTATTTAACTAAATGCTGCTTGAAGGACTTGTCCTTTAGCTCAGCTGGTTAAGGTCCCATTCTCCAGCACTGTTTGCCTAGTTTCTTGGGTCCTCAGTTCAATTCTAAGAGGAAGCTCCATGTTGGCAACACATGCATTCTCCTACAAAGAAATCTGCCTAAGCTCAGTTTGGTACAGTGATGATGTTTGAAAATCCAGAGTAGGATTTCTTTCAGACTGGCTAAAATTAATTCAAGTATTTATTAATTGAAAAGTAATTTAGGTGTTGGTTCCATGACTTATACCTAGATGGCAACTTATTTAATAGGAACTACTTAAATGGGTTTCACTACATATAACATATTACAAAAAGTGAAAATAAATTAAATTTAAACCATTGAAAGGTAAATAAAATTAATAGGCATTTAAAATTAATACCCATATCTGGTCTACTGGTTAGTGTACCTGACTACTAAAACCCAGCAGGCATATTCCTGTGTATGTGTTTTCACGTTGTATGAGAAACCAGGAGAAGCCCACTAGAGCTTCTAGATTATCTCTGTCCTTTGTTTAGGAGAGTACCTTCTTCCCTTTTTTAAATATACAGTCCTTAAAAAGGAAAAAAATGAAATCAATTTCATTTTTATGAAAGACCTAAACAATTTGTACATTCATTTCATTACATCAGAAGAAAACAAAAGGCAATATTACTAAAGCTCATTCATTATAAGCTACCAATATTATATGATTCATGCAAGCAAATTACATCTCTATCACTTCTGTAGTGGTTTTTACATTTCCTTGTGCTTAAAATGTCATGAAACATTGGCCACTCTTTCTGTGCTCATTGATATCACAAGAGACATTCACATCTTATAGTTTAAGGTATCAACTTAAACCAGGACAATAATGCTGCTGCAGCCAACACTGAAAATATTATATGATCTATACTCATGGATATTCACAGGTATTAGAAAGTGGCAGTACCTGCCTGGCCTACCCATCCTTCCACTCAAAAGGAGCTGATGTTTGGAAACTCAATAACATTTTAGATATACACTGGGTGAAGCAGAATTATATATGACACCCCCATCCACAATGGAACAAGTCCAACAGACCTCAATATAAAGAACCCTGTATCACTTCACACAAGCTCAGCGTATTCAGAGTTATGGTGGTCATGGAAGCCAGAGTGTGAACACTGCAGTCATGGGAAAAGTTACGGATAGCACAGAGTTTGAAAAGGGCATGATAGTTGGGGCTCAAGCTCCAGGTGCCTCAATCTTGAAAATGGCAAGTCTTGTTGGTTGTTCATGGTGCATAGTGGTTAAGGAGTTCACATAATGGCACTAAACAAGTGAAGTCACCTCCCACCAATGAAACTATCAAGTATGCAAGGTGGATGCCATGGGGAGCAATGGGTGTAATGACTCATGAACACTCAATGACAGGTCACAGTGGCACAGTTGGCATTGCAGTACAATGTGGGGAGCACAAGTAGAATATCCAAGATAACAACAAACTGCCCTCTTATATATATATGGGATTCTGGAGCTGAAGCCCATGAGACACCTACTCCTTACCAGAGTTCACCATCACCAGCAGCATACCAGTTGCACAAATGAGTAGAGAAAGATGTGCTGGTCCAACAAGTCAAAATTCTTGCTGCACCATATGAACAGATACCTTCATGTATGGCACAAACAACTTGAGTCAATGGACCCTTTGTGCAGTATGTCCACTGTCCAGGCCAGATGCATCAAGATATGGGGCATATTTTGCTGGTCCAAATTAGGAACTCTGGTGTGCATGAACTGATGTGTGACAGGTCTGGGAAACCAGCAGCTCTAAGACCATATGCACTCCACCACATTGCACTTGTTTCCAGACAGGATGGAATTTCCCAGGACAATAATGCACCTGTCACCGGCTCGGACTGTGCAATAGTGGGCTAAGGAGCACACGGCAAAAATCAACCATCTTTTGTGGGCACTGAAAGCACTGGATCTCAATCCCATTGAATACCTGTGGGACACTGGAATGTGGTGTGAAATGCAGAGATCCATCACCATCCTTCATTCAGGAACAGCAGGATGCTTTGCAGAGATTATGACTATAAATTTCTTCTGACATCGTCAAACATCCAATGAAATTGATGCCAAGGTAGCTACAAGCCATTATTTGCAAAAAAAAGGTGGTCTAACAAGTTATTAGGTAGATGGTCATAATTCAAAGATCACTCAGTGTATATGCCCACAGAAATGTCAGATTTGTTAACATTCTCAGCCAAATTCTGTTTCTATAATTTCCTCTACACATTACTGTACAGAATTCTGAAATATCCTTTGATGTTTTTAAAAAAAGCCCTTATTGCACTTTTTTATTTGTAAATAGTGCAATTCATGGAAAACGAAACATCCTTGCAAGTTAGAAAATATCCCCATCATGGCAAGATAAGACTGTTCTTTTTTTTATATATCCTTGATATTCATACTTTAGAATATGCATTTAAATACATTTAATTTTTATTCTCCATATTTAATAGCTGTTGTGGACAGAGATTTAAACAACAAATATTTCTTTTAACAAATTATCTGTTTGCAAAGCTTACTGAATAACAAAAGCTATAAAAACTTTGACAAGCTTCATTACTTCATCACTTTTAAATTTGCATACATTAACAACAAAAGTAAAAACAATTCTTACTTCTAGCTCTTCCTCTGATCTTACATCTACAACATGGAGATGCTCTGATGTATCTAATGTAACTAAGGTCCTTGAATTCAGCCACTATAAAAATATTTATTTTGTAGTGAACTTCAAATGCTATTGACATGGCATACATTATTAAATCTTAATGTAATCAATTAGTTTTAAACAATATAAAAACATAAACAGAAAAATTAACTTACAGTGAAATTCTGAACAACATATTGCAATTCTATCTTCTGCAAAGGAACAAAGTTAATTTTTTCAGCAGAACCAAAGTTAACCTATAATTAAGAAAAAAAAAACAATAAATATTGAAATAACAGTATCTATAAAGATATGCAAAGCATGTTCTCAATATCATTCAGTGACTTATATTTTAAAAATGGAAAAAATATATTTTACATTATGAAAATATTATTCTGAAATACATTTTAACATTTTAAAATCTGAAAGTGACCTATGACTTGCTTGGGAAATAAACAAGTATACTCACTTTAGCTAATAAATAAATTCACTAAACATCGATGTGTATTGTGTCACTAAGAAAAAGTAAAAAGTAACACATAAAAGTTGAGCATTAAACACCAGACTGTCACAAAACATCTAGTCAGGTACTAATACACTAATATGTGAGGGGCAGTAGAAAGTGAGGGCACTAAATAGTAAAGATAAGAAATACAAAAGACTCTTGCTAACGTTGAGAAAATGTTGGGTTGTTTTACCTCTGAGCGGCACATTTTTGCACACCATGGGCTAAATGGCCAGGTCACAAGGACCCTGAAGGCTCAGAGAAGGTTGGGGGAGGGGACCTGCTGGAGCAGCTGTTGGGAGACAGATGGTAGCCTCACACCATGGCCATCCAGTGTGTTCTTTAATGTGCGCAGGGTATGACTCTCCCGCACACGGAACTATGGCTTAACATCCCATCCGACAGACGGCAGCCTTTCCAAGCACATTGGTGTCCCCTACTGACTGTGGGCAGGGCGGGGAGATTTGCGGAGATAAATCTCAATGCTGACCTAGCCAGGGCTCAAACCTGGGAACTGCAGATTACGAGCCTGGCACACTAGCGACTGAGCTAGCCGCCCCCCCCCCCCCCCCCCCCTCCTCACGTTGAGAAGAGAAAGATGCTGAAGGTTGATTGCTCAATAAATGGCAATAAAGAAAATTAAAGTTAGCTAGACAAAAAAGATGAAAGCATGGCAGAAACAAACAATAGCTGGATAGAAAAGAAATATTAAGGTTTACACTGGATTAGTTTCAATTCTTCAAGACTGATTTCTTTTTATCATTCTCTTGATTTCTGCCCTCCTTTATGTGATTGAGCTTCCTTACATAGCTTCTCACAATCCCCACTGTTCTCCATTTACTGCCCCCAATTTCCCACTACCACCTAACCTATTAGTACATTTCCTATTGTATTAGTACATGAGATTATCAATTACTGTTTTACTTTTATCTGTTCCTAATTGCATCTCCCTTTTAGCCATTCTTATCCACTAATTCATTTCATATGTATTGAAGGCTGTATGGCTAAAAAACCTTGGATAATAGTTGTTTATTCATGAGAGTTGAATACCAGCTTTTGATGATATGCAACTAAAAAGTTCAAAGTTTTCCTTTATTTAGTAACCATAAAACAAAATACATTTTTGATTTCACTATAACTTAATTTTCTCTGAATGAATTAACAAGTATCAAAAGTCTACTTTTAAGAAAGTATAGCAATCACATAACTCTCAATAACTGAAAATACCACTTAAGTAAAAAACAGGGTTCACCTGATAAAAATATAGAAGATTTTGACGACCAAATGCTAAAACAGGGTCAATTATTCTAGTCGCTGGTGCAACCTGTATTACCACAAACTGCCAACTCAAAACAGGAAGGGTATCTGGATCTGCCTAAAAAAGATTAGGTATTGGAGCAATAAATTGCCTGGAGTGTCATATATATTGATATATTTATCAAAATAACAAGATATGACAGTGCAATAAACTGAACAGAAAAAATATATGTGATACAATTTCTAAGCACTTTAATACAATCATTATACACTTACGGCCAGAGAATTATGGCTACCCACCTTATGCCATGTAAAGCAGTTGGTTGTTGGAGTTTAATGGTGCATCAGCAACAATGGCTATAATATTCCACCAAGTAGAGAAGTGAGATACTGATTGGTCCTGCAACCTGCTCACTGTGTGTGTGTGTGTGAGGAAGGGGGGCAGTTAAGTGGGCCTCTGCAAATTTTTTTTACAAAATGGGGACACTTGATATACAACTATAGGAATAGCCCAGAATATACAGGGTGATTCAAAACTTATCGTTCAAATTTCGTGGGGAGGTAGGGAATACGTCAGGAAACCGATTTCACATAGGAAAGTATGTCCGCAAACGTCATCTACATGAACAAAATGGACAAGTAAAGTGAACACAAGGAAACAGTACAGTTAAGTGGTAACGAATGTGACTTTTATTCCAACAAGGTAAAGTACAGGTTCACAGTAGGTGCTCAAAATTGTGACCATTTACACGGATACAGGATTCACAGCGCCGTTGCATTGACCGCCAAACATTTTCTAAAACACCTGGCATATCACGGACAATGCCTGCGGCGGCCACTATTCGTGCAACAAGGTCCATTTCACTGTCGATGGGGGTCTCGTACACATGGTATTTCATGGCCCCCCACAAAAAGAAATCCATGGGCGATAGATAAATCAGGTGACCTGGGTGGCCAAGCGATCGGTCCACCTCTACCGATCCATCGAGCTCCGAATGTTCGGTTCAGGTAATCACGCGCAACAATTGTGCTCGTCATGTTGATACCACATATCTCGGCGGATATGCGTAGGAACAGTGCCCAGAAAAGTCGGTAACACTATCTCGAGAAATGTTGGGTTGGGTTGTTTTTTACCTCTGAGCGGCACTTTTTTGCACACCATGGGCTAAGTGGCCAGGTCACATGGACCCCGAAGGCTCAGAAAAGGTTGGGGGAGGGGGCCCACTGGAACAGCTGTTGGGAGACAGATGGTAGCCTCCCGTCAAGGCCATCCAGCGTGTTCTTTAATGTGCACAGGGTATGGCTCTCCTGCACATGGGGCCACGGCTTAACGTCCCATCCGACGGACGGCGGCCTTTCCAAGCCCATCGGTGTCCCCTACTGACCGTGGGCAGGGCAGGGAATTTTGCGGAGATAAATCTCAATGCTGACCCAGCTGGGACTCAAACCTGGGAACTACAGATTACGAGCCTGGCACGCTACCGACTGAGCCACCCCCACCCCGAGAAATATTAGGTATTTCCGGCCGTCCAATCGGGGCGGTAATTGGGTACACACAGCGCCCTATACATACGCATGCGTACATACTTTCCTATGTGAAATCAGTTTCCTGACGTATTCCATACCTCCCCACGAAATTTGAATGATAAGTTTTGAATCACTCTGTATGCAGGTTAAAGTGGACTCGTACACTTTACTCCCCCACTTAAAGTAGACTCGTAGAATATGTATTTTGCTATAACATGGTTTCTTTTCCTACCTTTTTTTTACTAAGAAGTCTTAAAAAATCTTAAAATCATTAATAACTTTGGATAATGTGACAGAGTTATTAAACTCTTGCAGTGAGCCACTCACTAAGCTGAACTTCAGGATTTAGAATTAGACACTGATTTTCAAAAGCAACATGAATATTATCCAAAAATAGTGTCGACAATTGAAGTTTTAGAGTAAGCACTTTCACTGTACAATAAATGCATGGCTTTCTTGGAAGTGCATGATAATTTTTCATGGGTGCATATTATTCACTGTTTGATAATATGTTCCTGAAAATTACCTCTTTTTTTTTAAATGAACCTTTAAGTCAGCAAGATGCATGGTCTACCCAAATTTTTTTGATCCATTGTTAGGTTTTCTGTGTAATTAGTAATATCACTAAGGATTTTCCTTATTAATTAAATTTTCCAATTATATTTCCGAATTTCAATTTTCAGCATTAGTAATGCATGGAGATAGATTTGTCTTTTTGTTTCTTGATCTTGTAAATCTGTGTTTTCCTTTTCTGTATCATGTGTCAATAAAGGCAAAGATGTTATATCAGTACAGATAGTGGATTCTATCAATGTTATTGTCAATACTTGAATGGTATTAAAACTAGTATTGATACTACTGGCAATGAAGAAACTTGACATTTTCGGAATTTTATATTCATTTCCTTTTCCAAAGTGTCTGCTCATTCTATTTTTTTCCTTTTCATCCCACTGATAGCACTTTTCTCTCTATTCTAATAAAAAAAATGAATTCTAATAAAAAAAATTATTCTGATGCAATAAATGAGTGAATAATATTTTGAAGACATTATTAATGAGTGAATAAAAACAGCAGCTTAAAGGAAAATTTAGGCCTCTTAAAGTCCCCTATTCTCCACTCGAAATTTAAAAATGGCCCACTGAAGAAAAGTGATGTGTTGCTCTTACATTACATTACTTTTTTTCCCCATCATGTAATGCAAGAGCAACACATGAGTCGTGCAACATATTATATATGTGCCATTGAATTATATTATCAAGCTTAATTATCTTGGCTATGGCTGACTGTAAATGACTTCCATCACATGTTTAGTGGCCAAAATTCAGGTTGTTTAAATGCATGTGACAAATTCAAACCAGCACATTAGCCATAGAGGCGTGAAGCATAGTTGATAATTTTTAAAGAACCACGGCAATCATTGCTGTACTAGCTACAGCAGACAGTACTATAAAGCTTGAAACCTAAGCAGAATCAATCCTGTCACTATATGTATATGCAATAATAACTATACTATATGTATCTGCATATAACAAGCAATAACTGTCACTATATGTATCTGCATATAACAAGCAATGGTTATTTAGATATAACTGAAATTCAAATGTCTCAATTTGTATTTTTATAAATGAAATAAGAGTAACAACTGTTGCATTAACTTTTCCATTACAGTGAAAAATAGTTTAAATTTTTTGCAAAAAAGTTATTGAAAAGTTTGAAAGGAATTTTCTAAAGTTCACCTGATGGGTAAACACAGGAATACGATAGATTATATTTTAATTAACAGCAAATGAGCTAGTTCAGTTAGGAATACCAGATCATAGGGAGCCAAAATTGAGTCTGACTATTACCTAATCAAAAGTATCTTGCAAATGAAACTTAAGAAATGTGTTACGGTTAAGAGAATTGCTTTTAACACTAAGATCCAAAAGATCCACATCCAGACAAATAAAAATGGATATAGCAGTCTTTGGCCTCTCATTTCAGAATCTGTCAACATATATAATTGATGTGGATTCTGGAAGAGTTAAAAAACAGTTGCTTAAGATATATGGATAAATGTTCACTTAAAAAGCTTTCTGATCCTTAAAATCTGAGTTAATTTCATTAACTGTCAAGTTTCTCTTTTCTTTGTATTTGATTTTTTTGGCCGTTCTAATCCACTCTCCCTTAATTGAATTCTTTGAAAATTTGATGTTATGGGTTTAATTTTATTTTTATTAATTGTGAGTACCCTAGGCATGGCCACGATTTCATATTTATCTAAAATATGTAGGGCATCTGCCAGTTTATCTAGAATCTTTGACAAGTTTTCATTTGGTTTTTCTGGAATGCAAACTATTTCAATATTATTATCCTTTGATCTGCTTTCTAATTCACTGGTATCATTCTTCAGTTCTCTTATATCTTCTTTCATGTGCCCATTCACTTTATACAACCTTTGTAGTCATCTTTTAAAAAACTAAACTGATTTTTAAATTCATTAAAAGATTTGATATGATCATGCAGAGAGTTTTGGGTGAATTCTAATGGCTGCTTTAAAGCTGTCAGCTTTTCTTCAAAGTTTTGTTTAAGCTGACAGCTTATGTTCTCAATGATAATTTCCTTAATATCCCTTTTGAGTTCAATAACTGGACTCTTAAAATCGCCTTTTAGTGAATTTATTAGGTGTGTGTTTATAAGCTCTCATTGATATTCCCATGGTGTAGTTCAAGATCCCCTGTAATTTGAATATCTCTTGAAAACAAAGCATCTTGTAATGCTCCAAAAGTACTTTCACTTTGAACCTTTCAACTAATCCAATTATATAAATTTACCAGATAGCATCAGGTGCCAGACAATTAATCTTGCCAAATAATGTTAAATGAGGGTTTGTTATGTATATTTTTGTGTTACTTAGTCCATAAGAATTAAATTCAAAAAGATTGTTAAATTATTTAAGTTTAAATTTAATTTAAAAAAATTATCCTGCTAAGACAAAAAAAATAGAAAAGTCAAAATATTTCATAAAACAAAGTTTATTTCCAAAAAAAAAACAACACTCAGCAAATAAACTGATGAATACAATATTCTCAGCAACTAAAAACTCACATTCTCTCAACTACCAGCTCTCTCCACTTAATTACTGACAACTCTCTTAGTTTCATTTCTACTAACTCCAAAAACTACTAACAACTCTCCTCCAAAAACTACTAACCTTCTGACAACTAACATCTCTACTTACTACTATCTACTGACTCTCTCTTAGCTCCATCTGAACTAACTACCGACTCTCTCTTAGCTCCATCTGAACTAACTACTGACTCTCTCTTAGCGCCATCTGAACTAATACTGACTCTCTCTTAGCTCCATCTGAACTAACTACTTACTCTCTCTTAGCTCCATCTGAACTAATACTGACTCTCTCTTAGCTCCATCTGAACTATTCTCTCTTAGCTCCATCTGAACTAACTACTGACTCTCTCTTAGCTCCATCTCAACTAACTACTGACTCTATTAGCTCCATCTCAACTAACTACTGACTCTCTCTTAACTCCATCTGAACTAACTACTGACTTTCTCTTAGCTCCATGACCTAACATCACTTACAATACATGTGGCATGCAACTGACACGTGTATTGCACGCTGGAAAATACATTTGCATAACCTTATGTTGTGCACTCGAGCTAGCTGTGACAAAAGAGGGGGCATGTCCTTATGCATACATTAGCAGCTGTCAATCAAAAGTTGGAGTTAGGAATGCACAACTCCTTTAATAGAATTGGGTGAGGAAAAGTGATAATCCCCAGTAAATATAACAAAATTAAATAAAACTGGTTAAGGAAGAGTAAAAGTGAATGGGTGGATCATCACAATCTCTGTTTCTTATTGTACAGCCAGAACACTTGCACTTCATCTTTTTATCTCTAAGCATCTTCCTGAAGTTTGACTCACTCATATTTACACAGGTTGAGTGAAAAAAAGCTTTACAATAATTTTCACAAAATAAAACTTCAGCTTTATCATGTTACTGGAACATATTTTGCAAATATTTTGTTCAATTCCAGTTATCAATGTGGAATGAGAAACCTTTATAATGTTATTAATTTAAATTGAAAACCTTTATATGTCAAAGATACACCAAAGAGCCAAACATTATGACCACCTGCCTAATATGATGTTGGTCCTCCACATGCCACCAAAACAGCTCTTACCCAGTGAGGTATGGATGCTACAAGATTTCTAAAGGTTTCTTGTGGTATCTGGTACCAACATGTTACCAGCAGATACTTTAACTCTTGCAAGTTACATGGTTCAGACACCTCACCTCAGATCAGATATGTTGTTCCAACACAAACCACAGATGCTCGATTGATGTCTATGGAATTTGGAGTCCATGGCAATACCTAGAAATCTTCCTCATGTTCCGCGAACCATTCTCGAACAATCCAGGCAGTGTGATGAAAGAAGCCACTACTGGAGGGGTATACAATTGCCATGAAAGGATGTACCTGGCCTGCAATGATATTTAGGTAGGTGGTAGACAACATAGTTTCCTGTACATGAATGACTGGACCCAGGGTTTCCAGCAGAACATTGCCCAAAGCATTACACTTCCTCTACTGGCTTGTTTTTGTCCCACAGTGCATCCTGGGCCAACACTTCTCCAGGTGAATGATGCACAAGAACCTGGCCATCCACATGGTTCAACAGGAAACAAGATTCATTGGACAAGAACAACCTTCTTCCAATCATTCAAGGTCCAGTTTTGATGCTCATGTTCCCATTGTAGGCGCTTTCGAAAGTAAACTGAGATTAGCATGGGCACTCAGAGCAGCCTGCAGCTACACAGCCCCATTTTCAGTAGGGTTTGATGTACAATATGTTGTTACACATTACTCCCATCACCAGCATTCAAATTACAGGCGAGTTGCACCACAGTATTCCTCCTGTTGGCTCATACCATATGAGATAGTCTTCGCTCACCTCTAGCACTGATGAGCCATGGTTGGCCCACACCTTGCTGGCGGTTCGTGGTTTTTCCTTCCTCGGACCACTTTTTGAAGGTACTAACCACAGCTGACCGTGAGCACCCGACAAGCCTTGCCATCTCTGAAATGCCCTGACCCAGTCGTCTGGCCATTATAATTTGCTCTTTGTCAAACTCACTTAAGTCTGCTGCCTTTCCCATCTGAAGAACAAGAATAACACTGATTAACAGAGCTCAGTATCAGATGTTATTTATATCGTTTCAAGACCTTCACACATGCTGTCATTTACCCGCCGATGCTTCGATTTACATAAACACAAGCTGGTCGTAATGATTTGGCTCTTCAGTGTATATCTAGATGTTAGCATATTCAGTTCACCATTTTAGGACATTCAACTATAATATATGTATTATGTATTCTAATTCATCCACTTACCAAAACCATTTAGAAAGTTCTCTATTCTTCATGAGTAAAATAAAAAAAATGCAAATGTTAATAAAATTTGGATATGATTTTTAATATCATACTTGTGTTCTTTTAATTCAAGTTCAGTTGTCCAATAAGTTCTTTATATATAATTATTGTGATTGCTGAATTTATTATCAGGTTCTTGCAATTTAATATTATATATTCCTCCTGTAAAAGGTATCCTATCACAATCATTTAGAATATTTTTTTATTTTATTGTTAAATTAATTATTAATTGTTAATGGCACTATTAAAATATATTGTTTTAAAATATTTTGTATATTATTAGATATTTCCAGCATATAAGGAAATGCTCGTGTACTTTTCTGATTTCTTGCTGTAACTTGTGCAACCGTATGTTGAGAATTTTTTTGTGCAATAGTATACTTCCTATGTTTTTTATTAAGCTGATGGTAATATATGTAAACCCACTCCTGCCCTATCTGATACATATATAGTTACTTTCTCGCTGTAGTGCTGGTGATATCTGATATTGTACCATATGTCAGCAGTACAATATCAGAATGCTCTATAAAAGTAAGCATTAAAAGCAAACATCTCATATGTGATTGGATGACATATCAGTGTGGGATCAAGTCGGGAATGAAAGTGGGCTAAGATAAACATATAGGTGCTACATTTGCATTTGCCTCATTCAATCTATAATCCGAAAATGGAATTCAGTGATTACTTTCGTAGGTGAATTTATGGTCGGCATTATAGAGTTAAATTTTTTTTTAATGACCAAGAGTGTCCCTATGAGATCCCCACTCTCTTGGATCATGGCTAATGTCATTATGATGCCTGTGGAGGAAACAGTATTAAATCAGGTAATTTGTAAGCCACGTCTTTATATGCATTATATTCATGACATTTTGATTTTTTGAGGTTATGGGGCAGATGAACTTGAGGAATTACTTTTAAAAATTAATACAATAATGCCTACTATTAATTAGTTTTATGAGTAGGACCAACCCCTCCCATCCCCATCTTCAACCCTTAAGAATAGATTCATCACAAATTGCTCGGCATTGCTCATATCATTACTGACATCAATGCATACTCTCATAGCCTGTGGCTTTGTTTCTATGCAAACTATCGAAATTTGTATTTCCATTTTGACAGATTTTGGTACCTGTGGTTCCTGTGATACTTGACTAAATGGTCCCAAATGTCATTCAAGGGTTCCCCCTGCATGATTTAGTGCTGGGTTAAGGAAACAGGTCCATACCTGCAATGGGAAACATTAACATAATAATGCCTTTGGAAATGTGGGGATCTGGCAATGGCAGCAGATTTAAATGTTGACTCTCATGTGTTCAGAGTTAAAGAGCTGTAAATGGCAACAATGGATTTAGCAACAATTACTGTTTCCTCTAGGAATAGCAGAGTAAATAGTTTCACTTCTTGCAAGCACCCCCCCCCCCCCCCCTGCGCTTTGGAATTTCGACTTGATATTTGGCACTGCAACTTGGACGACAACCAGAAACAGTGTGAAATTTGGAAGCATCTATCACAAATTCCCAATGAGTTATGGCTTCCACAGGCAAACACACAGACATCCTTCATTGTTACAGATATATGATGCCCTTCTGCCTTTCATTAGTTATTTGGCAAAAAGTTCTGAACTTGAGTAATAAAGTATCATAGGAAATTATCCTGTAGACAAGAAACACTTGAAATAATTAACTGAAAATATCTGGTTTTGCTCTGAGTGGGATTCTAACTCACATCTCCCAGAAATGTGTTGGGTATGATAATCACTACACCATCAGAGACTAACCATTTTTTTCAGCAATATGATATATAAGCATTCTTGCATATGTCACACTGCTGAATGACAAATATTACTTCCATCATATGAGACAGCTTGGTTACCTGATTCCTAACATAGATGGCACTAGTGACGAATCAACAAAATATGCTTAAATGCTTATATTGCTGAAGAAAATGGTTAATCTCTGATGGTGTAGTGGTTATCATACTGCATGTTTCTGGGAGACACAAGTTCGAATCTGACTCAGGGCAAAACAAAAATTTTTTTTTTTTCAGTTATGTATCCCAGGTTCTGAAGTTGACTTTTTTTTTACCAAGAACCATTGAAAAAAATACTGTTAAAAACTGGATACAGTTATATTTTTCAGATCTGTCACAGTAAAGGTCAGGCAAAATTGATACACTAATGAACATAACTATTTACACATATGCCTGTCTTTGTGTAAATATTTGTGTTGTAACAGAAGTCCTTAAGCAACCAACAAACTTTACAGATCTCTCTGTCTTAGTATTAAAAAAAAAAGCTATTCAGCCTATTTTTGATCATAAACTATGGTTCTGTATTTTTATTTACAATAGTTTTTAGAAAAAGTAGAACTTACTCTCAAAGAATGAGTGAACCATACACGAAGAGATGGTCTTACTGTCACAACAATTACCTGAAATTACATTATGTCAGTTTAGTTTTCAAAATTTTTACTCTATATGCACATTCAATATACAAGGGTGGATAACTTAATTTGTGGACTGCTGTTGCCACCAGTTAACAATTTTTTTTCTGTGAGTTAATATATGGCAGGGCTGGATCTAGGGGAAGGGCCCTTTTTGAGAATGCTAGTAATGGTAACACATGCAAGAAATTGTTAAACTTAGGCATATTTTACATATTTTGCAACATTTTTAAAGATCTCTAAAACAGAGGTAGAAATGCTATATTGCAGTTGAAACCCAGTCTCTTGCTCCCCCCCCCCCCCATTTACCTTTTTCTGGTTCAATTTTCTTACTCCACCCCTTTTATTTTTTTCTAGATCTAGGCCTGATATACATGTGGCAACACAGTGACTCTTCAAGGGCATGGAGAAGTGTGTGCAAGATGAAACATACTGAACTCAATAAAACACACAAGTAACAGTAGAACAGTAACAGTCAGTCTGTTGTTTTCTGACTTTGGAAAAGTTTGTTTTTGTATGGAATTTTTTGCAGGCTATGGCTGATCTGGAAAGTGAGCAGTGGTATGTGATATGTTACTGTGTTCAATGAGGCTTACATTGTGCAGAAATAGTTGCAGAAATGCCAAGTTTATGGCGATCAGCACTTGAAATGAAAATGCAATTTTTAAATGGCACAAACATTTTACACATGGTGCAATTTCATGGAGGACAAACCCAAGATCTGGGAAATCAGGCACTATTCTCCATACACTTTAGTCATTTCTGCAACTGTATGTACACCACTTAAACCTTGCTGAACACAGTAACATATCACATAATGTGCTCAGTTTCCAGATCAGTCATAGCCTGCAAAAAAACTAACACATAAAAATTAACACCTTTCCAATACAAGACAACAGAAGCTGGCTGTGTACTCTTCTGCTATTAGTTGCAACTGTATTCCAGCATATTTCAACTTGCATACACTGCTCTGTGCCCTTGAGGAGTAACTGTTTTACCACATCTCATGTGTTAACTCTTACTAAAAGCTGCTAATTGTTGGTGATGGCAGTCCATGTATTATTCACCTATGCATTTTTAAATAACAATAAATATAACTCATTATAAAGAAATAA
This sequence comes from Ryuthela nishihirai, assembly GCA_038380435.1. Classification (NCBI taxonomy): domain Eukaryota; kingdom Metazoa; phylum Arthropoda; class Arachnida; order Araneae; family Heptathelidae; genus Ryuthela; species Ryuthela nishihirai. The sequence continues at coordinate 58,955,608 of JAWZYU010000021.1, forward strand.
GAAACAAGGAAAATAATAATTTTTGGTGTATCTTATTTAGATTAAATAAATACATAAAAGTTGTTAAAGAGTGGAAACTTTGTTGCATCTGTTTATCTCTAATGATTTTTATATCACTAGACCAAAATGAGTTTCTTTTCTTCACAGCAATACTATATATCAGATATTCACAAAGTTTCTTCCTTGAAGTGCCATTTTAGACTAAGATATAGTTGATAGGCTGCATAATTAGATTAATTTATTTTTCAATAGCACATCTTCATCATCATCATCATTAAGCAGCTATGGGCTATAGCGGTCCAATCAGATTGTACAATTATATATGGGCTATAGCGGTCCAACCAGATTGGACAACATCTGTCCTAAGCTACATCTGCTGCATCTGGCCACTCTACACCAATTCTAACGAGCTCCTGTTTCATAATGTCTGCCCACTGCATCCTAGGTCTCCCCCTATTTCTGAGGCCTTTAGGCACTGTTCATAACCCTATTTGTTAATCTATAATCATCCATATGGGCAACATGGCCAAATCAACAAGTCTCTCTCCACACAATATGCTACTTAAAGGAGGTTGTCGACTCATTTTCCTAACCTCATCATTACTTACAAAGTTGAACCCCTAATGCTCAAATACTATGTAATCATCTAGAATCAAAAGCCTCAAATTTCCTGTTATCTTGTTTATGAATGATCCAAGTTTCACTACCATAACTAACTCTAGGAAAAACCAAACTATTATACAGTCTAATTTTAGTCTTTAGGTGTATATTTCTATTCTTCTATTTCTCAACACTCTTCAGAGATTCCTCTGAAGTTTGTTCCTATTTCTCCACACTCTCCAAAGATTCTTAAGAGTCCCAGCAGCAATCCCTATTCTTCTGTTTATCTCATGCTGAACATCACCAGTATCTGTTACATAGCTCCCAAGATAATTAAACTGAGACACTTGCTCAAGGGTATAACCATTCAGATTAACTGAACCATAACCTGCCTGGTGTCCTGTCAATTCATCACAACATCAGTTCATCATAGCATCAATTCATCACACTGTCAATTCATTGCAGTATCAGTTCATTGCATCGTCAATTCATCGCATGTTTTATCAACTTTCTGTATTTGTAGATTGTTCAAATGTACTCTAGAGACAATAATTTAGACTTTGAAAAGTTAAACATGTGTCAGAAGAATTCACCTCAGAAATTAATTAAAGCTTAAATAACAAGCATTGTTTCAAACCATTTAATGAAATATGCATTTTAAAAATTTGTGTAATGATAATTTCGATATTAGGCAATCATAAATGATATTTATGAAAATAATTTATTGTTAATTATTCCAGCTTCCTCTTTAAATATTGAATGAATCTTGTTGAAAATCGAGATATAAATAGATTTTATTATGATCTTTAATTTATTATCAGTCCCAATTTTCCATTAAATGCATGTTTTAGAAGTTATAGAGCTTTGAAATTATATTTGCAATGACATAACATGGTAATTCCCTATTTTGGTAGGGTAATTTTGGCTGGTATTTTGGGGAGCCATTTTGGTATGTTGACCAATTGTTACGTGAAGTACCTAAAACTTATTACATATTTTATGCCCTACCTTAGTAACAGAGAGTCATGTTGTTTTACCTCTGAGTGACACACTGGATAGCTGTTAGAAGACAGATTGTAGCCTCCTATCATGGCTATCTGCACGTTCTTTAATATGCACTGGGCATGGTTTTCCTGCACACGGGCCCACGGCTTAACATTCCATCTAACAGAGGTGGTCTTTCCAATTCCATTGATGTTCCCTTTCTGACCGAAGCCAGTTTATTCAACCCAAAAAATGATTTTTAATTTATCACTAAAAACAATTAGCTCTTAAAACAAATAAATTGCACCCTCCCCCACTAAGAGTAAGGTTTAAAAATCATCAATTGAGTTTCGAATACTTTACTTAGAACAGCCCTGAGAAAATATGGCCAGCCATTTCTTTTTGTCCTCCCCCAGAGCTATGGATGAAAAATTAATTAATTTTACAAAAGAGAAAAAGAACGTATATAGGACAAGAAGTCCAACTTCAGGAAAGCGAATTCTCCTCAATATAATTAATTTTAATAAAATTATATGATTTATATTTCTTTTTTTCTACACTGGTTATGCATACATTATTGATTACATATTTCTCTGGTGGCCCATCATTCCATTTCAGTTTTCTGAGCGGCCCCTCCCGTTAAAACGTTTGCTCAGACATGACCTAGAACCTACCAAAATAGAGAATTTCCATGTAAATGTCAATGAGAATCTAATTTCAGAGCTTTATAACCTATAAAATATGCATTTAATGGAAAAATGTAAAGGATGATAATTTAAATATCAGATCTATTTAAATCTCGATTTTCAACAAAATTTGTTCAGTATTTAAAGAGGCACAGAAGCTGGAATATTTACCAATAAATTATTTTTATAAATATCATTAATAATTGCCTAAAATTGAAATAATCATTACACAAACTTTTAAAATGAATATTTCATTAAATGGTTTGAAACAATGCCTGTTATTTAAGTTTTAATTAATTTCTGAGGTAAATTCTTCTGACGCATGTTTAACCTTTCAAAGTCTAAATTATTGTCTCTAGAGTTCATTTGAGCAATCTACAAATGCAGAAAGTCAATAAAACCACGTCTAACACTGCAATGAATTTCGCTGCATGAAATGACGTTGCAAATGAATTGATGTGGAACCAACTTACCTGACCAATTTTCATCACTGTAGGTTTCTCTCTGTTTATTACCAAACTTACTCTACTACCAGTCTCATCAATAACTCTATGAAAGAGTTCATCTCATTAACCTAATTTGTCAAAAGGGCTAAATCATCTGCATAATCTAAATAAGAAATTTTCAGATCTCTAGACCATTTAAGCCTAAAATCTTCTCCTTGCAGTGAATTCTGCATAACATAATCAATAACCAAACTAAAGAGAAAAGGAAACAAAATGCACCTTTGTCGAACACCAGAAGCAATGCTACAGCCAATTGCTACAAGTCTTACCAACTCTCACACATGACTCACAGTTATTATAGAGAGCTTTCATTATGTTAACTAACTTGTCTGTATGCCATATGATCTCACAATTAACCACAAATTATGACAGTAACAGAGTCAAATGCCTTTTTGAAATGAACTAAGCTAGTAACCACAAGTTTCTGAAACTCTAAACATTTCTCAAGAATCTGCCCATGTGAAAAAATCTGATCCACACATCACCTACTACTTCTGAATCCACACTACTCATCACGCAGTTGCCCATCAACCAAATACTTAATTTTATTAAGCACAATCATGCAAAGACCTTTACCTGGAACAGGGTGTAAGCTGATGTCCCTACAGTTATCACAAGAACTGCGATTATCTTTTTTTAAAAATTTGAATAAAAATAGTTCTGGTAAAATCCTCAGAAATAATGCCTTTATCATAAAAGATATTCAAAATTTCAGTCAGCCACGTGGTAACATAAACATTCACAGTTTTCTAAAACTCTAACATTTCTCAAGAATTTGCCTAAGTGAAAAAATCTGATCTACACATCGGTAGGCCAAATTTAAAAATGAGCACTCCTTTTCTGTTCCTCTTCAAGGAAGAGAATATCACCCTGAAAAGTACTAATGGCCAGTTATGTCTTGGCAAAGCTCTCCTAATTATATCTAACGACTAATAACATGCATCTCTAAATATATACTAGTATAATCTCTGTGGAAAGCAGCTGCTTAAGGGGGTATTTATTTTATTTATAATATGGAAAACACCCATAACTGGTAAGTATAAAATTCAATGGTCTGGATATATAAGGTACCACTCAAAAATCTAAGAAATTATAACAAATTATTACAGGAAAATAAAAGATCTAACCACAGATCAAAGGAGTAATAAGATGTAACAAAATGATAACTATAAGTGACTTAGCTAAATTTGCCCTTACTGAGTTTACGCTTCATTTTCTTGTTAGTCATATATCTGTCCACCAACCCAACAACAATTATACTTAGAATAATTATTATACATAAACTGGAATCATTTCTAAAACAACGATTTATACCCTATTGTAACTAATTAGTAAATGGTCATGTAGAGTCACATAAGCCCCACCAGTAGTCAAAATTCAATGAAAACACTCTTGAACATCAAACTCAAAGTTAAAAGGAAAATTTGTTTGAGCCAGGTGGAATATGAAACCACAAATTTCAACCGAATCAACATCAGATCTTATAATTATAGAGTCATTCAAAAGTCTGTTTGTTTTATCATCTACTTGTAATGATTATTACAATATAAATAACAAGATAATAACCTCAGCAAATATAAACCATCATTTTCAATCATTCATAGCCCTCTATTGGCAAGTTGTTCAATTCCTCTTTGATACCATATACTTGTTACTTGGAGGTGAAAAACTCTTGACATCCATTTTTGACTTGGTGAAATGTTTGAAACCACCTACCTAGAAGAAAAAGAGGTGATAGTCAAAAAGAACTAAGTCCAGACTATATGCTGGATGAGGAAAAAGCTCAAGTGCCAGTCTTAATGTTTTTCTTTGGTCCAAAGTGAAATGTGGGGTTTTGTACTGTCGTGTTGGAGGAGTATTTGATGTCTTTTTGTAGACATCATATTCTCCACCTTGAAGCATCACAAAATGCACAAGCTCCAGTTGTGCTTAATAGAGGTTGGCATTGATGGCGTATCCATCAGGAACCAATTCGAAGTGCACTACACTCTCAAAATTCCACCAAATACCGACACTGCCTTCATTTTGCATTGTCCCCTCTCTGCTTTTGGGTGTTTGGATTATTGTATAAGATCCAATTTTCATCACACCTAACAATTTGCTTGATGAAATAGTGGTCATGTGGATTAGTGAGGTGTTTTCTGCAGACTATGACATGACAGTTTGCTTGTTCAATAGTCAGTTGACATAGAATACTTTGGAAACTCCTGGATACTTTGCCAACACATGGCAGATGCTACATTATTGTTGCTTGTGAAGAATCAAGTTCAGACAAAAGCCTGCAAGTGCTTATTAATAGATCAACTTCAACAGCATGGCACAAAATGTTGTCATCTACCAATATTGGCTATCCCAGTCATATCTTACTTTCATGGCTCATGTCACTACCTTTGAACTCTCGAACTCCCCTCATCTTCCACTTAGTATTTATCAGGCCACTTAAGTAGCTTTCAATCTTTTTTGTTTTTCAGCAATGATGTAAAACTGCATAAATTTCAATATTAAACTTACTCATTGTAGAATGCTTCTAACAACAGAAACCAAGACTACCATACTGTATTAATTATGGACTAATGAGGGGACTTTATACTTTCACTTAGTACTGCATTCAGAGGTATTCTAATATAACACTGTGATTTGTCACCATATGTATTTTGCATCACAAAAATATTAACAACAAAGTGTCATCATTATTACAAAATCTAATACTAAAACCCCAAATTCCTTTAGGGGAACTAATCAGTATTGGACAGTATTCAACTGTAGACTTATCTGAAGATAGCCTGTGGCAATCTTCGATGCATTTTTTTAATATATCTAACATGAATACCTATTTTTTTTTATTATTTTCGTTCAAAAATAACACAGCAATATCAATATTAAAAAGTACATGAGAGCTCCAGCTATGACATTAAGTTTCACCTTACATGAAATGTAGACTTTTGAATGACAGAATCCCATGTTCTTGCTATATAGAAGTAAAATGAAGCTCATGTTAAGCACTTATAAAATCAATTAACATAATTTTAAAAACTATTTATTTTTTATATCTCTACATAACCTGAATTCTACTTTATTCAGCTTAATATATTTTTTTTTATGCCAGCCATTTTTTTTCCAAAGTTTTAATAGATCTCTCTTTTATGTCCATTACTGGCAAGTTTTTCTTTTCTCATAAAAATTGGCTTTTCTTTTGTTCACAAAAATATTTCAATGAGAAAAATCCAAGAAAACATTAGTAATTAAAGGATTATTATGACAACAACAAAAAATGACAGTATCATTAATGTTTGTACCCCATATATGAAAAATTAGACTAAGGTCTAATGACATCAAATCACCAATTATTACAAATAATTTTCTTTTAACAGTTAAGGGATAAAAAAAAATCTTTCCCCAAAATCCTCAAATCTGATATTTAACAAACACTGCATACACACTATGTTAAAAAAAAAAAGTGTCAGGACACTTCCATGTTATGTGAATGGAAAGCCACTTTCAAAGCTCCCTAACATTGACTGTTACTGACCTAACAAAAACTGTTATTGGCAATAAATTGTAGATGCCACTCAAATCTCTCTAAATATATTTCCCACAATATTCGTTTAATATTTAAAGAATTAATGGAAGCTAAAGCATTTATCTTCAACTTTTGACACTTGTGAAAAATAAACACTTCAATAGATAAAACACAACTCTTATAACAATTTGTTCACTAACATAAATTAAATATCTGAAGTTGTATGATGATTTTTTAAGATTTTCTCAATTTGGAGGCAATGTGAAAGTGTCACCTACTGTTAAATGGTCCCGCTTCAATGACTCTCATATTGATCGAAGATTGTTGAAAATTGACAGTCACATTGCCTCCAAATTGATGAAATCTTAAAAAATTGTCATACAAACTTCAGATATTTATGTTCATGAACAAATTGTTATAAGAGTTGTGTTTTATCTATTGAAATATTTTTTCACAAGTGTCAAAAGTTGAAGATAAACGCTGCAGCTTCCATTCATTCTATAAATACTGAACGAATATTGTGGGCAATATATTTAGAGAGATTTGAGTGACATCTACAATTTATTGCCAATAACAGTTTGTATGTAAAAGGTTTATTTTCAGTTAGGGAGCTTTGAAAGTGGCAGCAAGTAGTTGCACAGCAAGCAGTTGCTGGATGGCTGAACACAGCAAGCAGTTGCTGGATGGCAGCTGTCAAAAAAGTCCTTATATAGCAATGAAGAGTAGCTGTGACCAAAGAGCATCAGATTTGGACATTTCTGGCTGGACAGCAACATGAAGAAAAGGTCAGTGTATAATTTTGGCCCAACACTGAATACCTCAATTAACTGTAGCTGCAGTTGCATTGATAAAACATTTGAAAGAATTATCTCCAGTAAAGAAGTCAGTTGTGTGTCTTCTGGTTTACAGTTTGAAGAGGCAGGTCAGCAATGATCTTTGCCTTGCTTCCAAGATCATAGTAGGTAACTCAGAACAATCCTTGCTAGGGTTTGCTGGCCAGGAAAAGAGCCAGAACACAACAATGAATTATAAGCAATACTATACTGGTTTCCATAAATTAAAGAAAATCCCGATGTTAAGTCAATGGGAAGCTAATGTCAAAGCTATATAACTTCTAAAATAAGTTCTTTTGTTTTGAAAAACGTGATTGCAGATAAAGATCTCAATCAAATAAATCAATATCTAGATTTTCAACAATATTCATTCAGTAATTAATGAGTTATAGAAGTTTAAATATTTAGCGATAACAATGCCAGCCATAAAAATTAACTTCAGAAATTAATTAAAATTTAGTAATAAGTATTGTATCAAAATGTTTAATAAAATAAGTTTGCATTTTAGAACTTTGTGTAAAGAATTCTGCCACTATTCTTCAGTTTTGTATAAGTTTCTTAAGACTAGCATTGCTGTTGTTAAATATTCAAACTTCCATAACTCATTAAATACTGAATGAATATTGTTGAAAATCGAGATATTGATTTATTTGATTGAGATTTTTATCTGCAATCACATTTTTCAAAACAAAAAAACTTATTTTAGAAGTTATAGAGGTTTGACGTTAGCTTCCCATTGACTTAACATAGGGATTTTTCTTAATTTATGGAAACCAGTGTATATGCTATGAAAGATCATAAGGTGTGAAAGGTCAAAAAATATTTATGTTTACAAAAAAGTTTCATCACCCTCTTCCTTTCATTGTAAAATAGAATTTTGATATTTAGGTTGAAAGTAAAAATTTTTCTGCCTTTCTTTATTTACACAAAGTGAAAGTCCTTTTTGAGGAAAATATGCACAATGGTGTGAGTGTGTTGCAAGATATTTAATTCTTTTGCAAAGTTTGGTGAAATTTGAAAAAAAAAAGCATAAATTATAATTTTGTTTTTCATTTTTATATTATTGAATAATCCATATATGTTTTAGCTGGTTGGCTTTCTCAGGTGAACATGAAATATAAAAAAATACCTTGATTGTAAAATAATAGTTGATTATACTAACCCTTTCATTGTATATGACAAGTATACTTGTCATGGAAAAGACAATAGTGAGCATAGCTTCACATCTGCAAAACATCCAGAGATTCTAATAGTAGAAATCAACCGGTGCCTTTGACACCTCTTGATTTCTAACCCGTCACTCTGACACCTAGTTGATCTTAAATGCGACACCAGATCTGAAAACTCCTCTTTTTTCCGAGTTCTACTGCCTGAAATATCCTATTTATCAATTTTTAGCTCTCCATCACTGGTATAATGAATTTGACCTTTGACCTCAAAGGGCCAATCACTACTCAAAACAACTACAACTTAAAATACATCCAAAAAACAACTGCAACTCAAAATATACCCAAGCACCATTTTTTAGCCCTCTACACTGGTAGATCTATATTTAATCTCAAAGGACCCATTACATCCAAATTTTCACAGCATTTCCTATATCTACTACCCAAAATACTCCCAGAAACTGATTTTTAGATCTCTAGAATCAATAGATCAAAATTTGCCCTTTGACTTTGAAGCTATCATACAAACAAAACATTCTCAGTACAAAATTTCATAACGTTTATGATATCTACAATCAGAAATATTCCAAAGCATTAATTTTCACATTTCTAGCACTGGTAAATCATGGTTTGACCTCTATATGACCTCTTGACAAACCAGAGGTCAAATTTAGGATTTTTCCCAAGATCTATGACCCAGCTATCCCCTAGGTGCAAATTTTCAGAGCTATACCATTTCTGCATCATTGTTAGAAATAGTGTCATCCCCAGTCAGTTGCCATCAGTCAATTACAATCATCTATACATATTAGAAACAAATGGTTATACCTTGGTCATCTTAGATATTTTCTGCATATTTTGTGGGTGCAGAGGTTGTGTGTGATGCAAAAATAGAACATGATTGGAATTAAAGCTTTGGCAGTAAAAGGGTTAACTCATAAAATGTATCATATTAAAAAAATGATATGCATTGTTATTTCCCTGATGTACCATGACAATTTCGGACTCTCAAAAGTGTGCCACAAACACAAAAAGGTTGGGAAGCACTGGATTAGGTAGCATTAGAATGCCCAAGTTTTGAGCTGTTACAGTGGGGCAATAAACTTTGGTCTGTCACCTGATGGTTGTGATTATAAGCCGATAAAATGCTATCAAGCATTTTCTGCATGACATGCTTATAATTTGATGATACACAAGACACAGTTCATGCTAATTCCAAACAGAAGATGTAGTTTGCAATTCCATGTTTTGGCTACATAAATAAAATGTGTGAACTAAAAGACTGCTCCAAACAAGGCCACATTAAAACTTTTACCTTAAAATTCTTCAAAAGCTATTAAAATCTTAGTTAAAAAGGTTTGCAACATGTCTTTTTGAGTCTACATTCTCAACATTAGTCACCTAGTGTCAACAACAACTTAGTCATATAATGATGTCGAGAATGTAGACTATGGAAAACATTGTGACACTTTTAAACTATAATTTTAACAGCTTTTAAAGAATTTAAATTAAAAGTTTTAATGTGGTCTTGCATGAAGAGGAGTTGGTTAACATTTTTTATTTCTGTAATGAAATATGGAACCACAAATTATGTCTGTCTGTTTGAGGTTAACATGGACTGGTGTTAGATATTTTTTGACATACCAGCTTGATAGCATTTTCTACATGACTTCTGCTTATAATCACAACCATCAGGTGAAAGATTGAAGTTTTCGGTCCCACATTAATCGTTCAAAAAATAGACAGTCTAATGCTACTTGAAAAAATCTTTCAAACGTCTTCAAGCAAGTGAATCAGCCAACATTCTTTTTAACATCTAGCAGCTACAACTGGTTCCATATTTTCAATGTCTCCATGCATTTCACAATGCTGAAAAGTCAACATGTACACCATCCCACTGACTAGCACAATAAACAGTGTTTAAAATGGTTCCCCACTAGTTGTAAAAAAGATTTATATCCATGCAATGTCATTTTAATTTTAAATCACAAGTTAAATTTTTTAAACCGTGTTATTGTAGATATTATTTTTTTTTCTTTTGCAATAATAATTGCAATTAAATTTGGAAGCTAAGAATTTTTGTTTCAAAGATAAATATGCAATTGTACTACAAGAAGTAAAAAAAAACTCACTTTTGTAACAGTTCCAAGAGCTACAAGACAAACTTCCTGACTTGGATGATCTCTAAAGTGTGGTGTCATTCTCAGTGGTTCCACAGCACATACTTCTCCTCGGCTGCCAATAAAGAATGAAAAATATGCTTTATAAACCCTAGATTTCATTAGCACATACAAAAATTTTATCTAGCCTAATAAATGTAAGATACAACTATTGTCATGGAATTTAATTGTTTACAATTTTGAACAACATCAAGGTCTTAAGATGTGTCATGTAGATGTATTTGCAGAATCTCATAAAATTACACATAAACTGCTTTAGCTTTACCATACCTCACTGCTCAAACACAGTGAAATCTTTATTGGTGACCACTTCTATTCCACAACCATCATTTTTATAGCATTAATTCTATACTATACAAACAACGTTAAATAGAAACAAACATAATCCTCATGTAGCTTAGGCTGTGGAGGTCAGGCTAGATTCCATAGTTTAGTTCTCCAAATGCATGAATTCTGAGCAATAGCAAATCACTTCTAATATTGTCCTATTTAACACTGAATATCACTTCATTCCAGATCACTTTTCAATAAGCTTTCAAAAGCATACTGTTCAAAATTTCATCAACATCATCATCATCATTATCATCATTATTAACATCATCATCATCAAGCAGCCATGGGCTAGAGTGGTCCAACCAGATTGTAATTTAGTTCTCCAAAAATATCTGTCCTGAGCTATATCCTCTGCATCTGGCCACTGTACACCAATTCTAACAAGGTATTGTTTCATATGTCTGCCCACAGCATCCTAGGTCTCCCCTTCTTTTTGAGGCCTTTAGGCACACTGTTCATAATGCTATTAGCTATTCTATAGTTATGCATACAGGAAACATGGCCAAACCAACAGTCTCTCTCTCTGCACAATATCCTGCTTAAAGGAAGTTGCTGACTCTTTTTCCTAACCTCATCATTACTTACAAAGTTCAAACACCTAATACCCAAATACTGTGTAATCATCTAGAATCAAAAGCATCAAGTTTCCTGTTATCTTGTTTATGAAGGGTCCAAGTTTCACTACCATAACTAACTCTAGAAAGAACCAAACTACACTGGGAAACACACAAAAAGGCTTTAAAAGGAAAATAGCCGATCTTTACTAATTTCAAGGTGCTGAACATGAAAATGACAATAAAATTTGTTGATTGGCTCTTGTTCAGGAGACAGAGATGATCATGTATAAATGACTCAGTCCACATTGAGTATATAGGTAACCATTTCACAACACTGTATTTTAAACTCCAGATTGCAACATATTGTGTTGTATTGCATCAGTCCATCATACACACAACCCCAGAGGTATTGCATCATTGTCTGATGCAATGTAGTTGAGTCATGACATCACAGCTTTATGATAGCGGACAAAAGATGATGCAATCATTAGTTGTAAGCGACATCTCATAGGGTGAGTAAGTCTTTTGAGCGACTCTCATTTACCCCCGAGTCATAAGTGCAACAAAACTGATCATTGCAGCTTTAATCCAGCAGTAGTGATGCCTCGTAACTGTGTTAATAGTGCAGATACATTTTGTTACATTTGCAGGGAAGTGATGTTTGCATGCCAGAAAAGGGCCATCACTCCAATAGTGAAAGCGGCATATGAGTTTTATTTTGGATGCAAGATCAGGGACCAGGACAAGGCCTGGGCCTCACACATATGCTGCAGTACATGTGAAATAAATCTTCCAAAATGGCTGAAAGGCGAAAAAGTGGTGATGTCGTTTGATGTTCCTATGGTTTGGAGAGAGCCAAGAAATCATGCAAATGACTGCTACTTCTGCATGGTTCCACCTGTTTCTGGAGGCATCACAAGGAAAAAGGAATGGACAATAGCATACCCGAATATACAATCTGATCTCTGACCAGTTCTGCACAGCGAAGGCCTTTCCATTCCCAAACCTACAAAAGAATTTTCCTCGATTCAGACGATGAAGAGGGAGGCGAACCAACATCAGTTCTCCGCAGCCTTCAGTGTCTAATCATGATCCATACATCTGCCACAATGCATCATCTGCAGCACACGTTCTTACCAAAGAAGAAATGAATGATCTTGTTTGCAATCTGGAGCTGTCCAAGGCCAAAGCAGAGTTACTTGGATCATGACTTAAACAATGAAATCTTCTTAAGAAAAATGTCCAAGTGACTTCGTTTCGAACTCATCATGAGTAGTTTGTGCCTTACTTCAGAAAGGAAGATGACCTTGTGTTCTCTCCGATGTAGATGGCCTTGATGAATACTCTCAGAATCAAATATGACCCTCAATAATGGCGACTATTCATAGACTCCTCGAAATTGAGTCTCAAGGTGGTGGTGCTGCATAATGGAAATTAATTTCCATCCATTCCGGTCAGACATGCTGCCTACATAAAAGAAACCTAAAACAGTTGTTGAACTGTCTTCAATATAGCAAGTATGGCTGGCATCTCTGTTGTGACTTGAAGCTAGTGGCTCTGTTGATGGGTCTGCAGCTGGGATATACAAAGTACTGCTGTTTCTTATGTGAATGGGACAGCCGAGCAAAGACTTTGCACTGTGTGACAAGAAACTGGCCTCAGAGGAAATTGCTGAAGATCGGAAAGAAGAATGTGGAACACCCAGCACTGGCAGAAATGCACAAAATCCTGCTACCGTCCCTACACATCAAACACGGTGTAATGAAAAACTTCGTAAAAGTCATGGATCGGACTGCATCAGCTTTCAAGTGCTTGGCTGACAAATTTCCTCCACTCAGCAAAGCGGAAATTAAAGGGGGAGTATTTCATCTGGTGTCAACTAAATTCCTTGGGAATGTCAGGGCAGACAACTACAAGAAACTGGTTAAGGACATGTTATCTCTGTATCACAAACTTGGCTGCAATATGTCCTTAAAGATCCACTTTCTCCATTCCCACTTAGATTTCTTACCTGAGAACTGCAGCATGGTTAGTGATGAACACAGTGAACATTTTCACCAGGACATTGCAATGATGGAGAAAAGATATCAGGGAAACTGGTCCACTTAAATGTTAACTGACTACTGTTGGACGCTCGCCAGAGATGACCTGAGCAGCTGTACAAGCGATGGCATCTGGAATCAAAGGCATGAAGTTGCTTTGTTTGCAAAGGGTCCAGGATTCATTACTACAACAAACTTTACAAAGAACTAAACTATAGTGGTCTGTAAATGGTAGCTAGGTAGTCACTGGAAGGAGAGCTATGCACCAATCCCCTGTGATGATGCATAGAACCGGCCAGGCCTAGCACCTAATGTCCGACCCCGCCTTCTTGTGGTGCGGACCGTTAGTACCTTTCAAAACAGATACCCTCTTGTGGAAGTGAACAGAAGGGGAGGGCTAACAGATTAGTGTGGCCTACTGATCTGGACAACTATGGCTACTTTTCTTTTTTTTCTACCCTGCTGAGGAGTGGTCAACCACACAGGGTCCTGGTGCTGACCATATAAACCTACTGGACTGGACAGATATATGGCTCTGAGCTTGATTATGGATCCTGATTTTGCTGCACTGGTGGGCTTCTGTGGAGGGAAAATCTTCCGCTGTGTTTTCTGTTTGTTTGTGGGTTGACAGCCCCAAGTGAATAAATTCACAGGATATGTTTATCAGCTGGTGGATAATCCTGAGCAGAAGTCATCGCAGGCACCTGAACTCTTTGCTTCTATTGGCATCGTCAAATTCTACATTGGAGGAAGTCTTCCAGTGTAGATGGCTTCAGCCTTTAGTGGAGGGGGAACGGGTCTTTGCCCCATGTCTGCGATTAGGGGGCTGTTTGATATTGTCGGCATTCCCTCTCTCAATAAACATAGTTTCTTTAAACATCCCACTAACCATTTTCTCTCCATAGGTAGTTGGAATGTGAGGACTCTGCACAGAGCTTTTTCTCTTGATGTTCTCACACAAGAATTCCACCATTATAATTTAGATATTCTCGGCTTGCAAGAAACCAGATGGACAGATAAAGGTCAGATTCTTAAAAATAATCTTAAATTTCTCTTTTCAGGGAGGGACAGCAATAAGCATCACCAAGGCGTGGGTCTGCTTCTCAGCAGACACACTAGTGATACTCTTCTAGGATATGAGTGCATTAATGAAAGGTTTCTTACAGCAAAATTTCAGACAAGCGTTAAAGACTTGAATGTTATCTGCTGTTATGCCACCACTGAGGATGCCGATGAGGATGAGAAGGATAGGTTTTATGAACAACTTCAGGATATTTTGAATTCTGTCAAGAAAGGAGATATTACCCTTGTTCTTGGTGACTTCAATGCCAAAGTTGGTACTGACTCTGACCTTTGGGGAGGAGTAATAGGCCCTTTTGGTATTGGTAGCTGCAATGGCAATGGGCAACGTCTCCTACAGGTAAGTAAACTCAATGGATTCAGAATAACTAACACTTATTACAAACACCGTGACATACATAAGTACACATGGGTTTCACCTGATGGGTTGCATAAGAATATGATTGATTACATAATAATTAACAGCAAATGGGCTAGTTCTGTTAGGAATACCAGGGCATATAGGGGAGCTGAAATTGGATCTGACCATTACCTTGTTAAAAGTGTGTTGCAACTTAAACTTAAAAAGTGTTGTGCTAGGGTTAAAAAATTTACTTTTAATACTGAAGCTCTGAAAGATCCAGTTATAGCCAAAGCTTACCATGATAGGTTACTTAGTCATTATGACAGTCATGGTTTGCTTACTACTGAAGTTGAGGAAGAATGGGATCATTTTAAACAGGCTTTTTTGGACACTAACAGTACTCTTTTGGGAAAAAAGGAGCAGAGGAGGCAGAATTATTTGAGTGATAAGGCACTTGAGCTTATTTCAGAAAGAAAGAACTGCAGGAATGTCCTTAATCAATACCCTACTATTCCTAATAGAAAGCATTACAGAGAGCTTAATAAACGTGCAAAAGATCAGTTAGCTGCTGATAAGAATCTTTGGCTTGATGGTTTGGCTAACAAAGCTGAGGAAGCAGTTAGACAGCACAACAGCAGAGAGCTGTACCAGATAGTTAATGTTTTGTGTGGTAGAAAACGGACTGGCATACAAGGATTGAAGGATAAACATGGTAAGGCTATAGAAGGGGAGGATTCTGTCATGGCTAGGTCGGCTGAGCATTTCAGTGATGTTCTAAACAATGTAGTTAGTTCTACTCCCATTGTTTGCAATGATGATAGATGCATTGGTGGCTTTAATGTTGGCCCTATAACACAATTTGAAGTTATTTTGGCTGTTTCTAAACTTAAACTACATAAATCCCCAGGGGTAGATGAAATTACTACTGAAATGCTTAGAGCTGGGAATGTTTTGGTTACCACTTGGATGACTGAAATTCTGAATATCTTTTATGATAAAGGCATGGTTCCTAAGGATTTTACCAGAGCTATTGTTATCCCTATTTTCAAAAAAGGTGATCGCAGTTCTTGTGATAACTATAGGGGTATCAGCCTACTCTCTGTTCCAGGTAAAGTTCTTTCGATGATTGTGCTTAATAGAATTAAGAATCTGGTTGACAGTCAATTGCGTGATGAGCAATGTGGATTCAGAAGTGGTAGGGGATGTGTGGATCAGATATTTTCACTTAGGCAGATTCTTAAGAAATGTTTAGAGTTTCAGAAACCTTTGGTTGTTAGCTTTGTTGATTTCAAAAAGGCTTTCGACTCTGTTGATCGTCATAATTTGTGGTTGATTGTGAAATCATATGGTATACCAGACAAGTTAGTTAACATAATGAAAGCTCTCTATAATAACACTGAGTCATGTGTGAGAGTTGGTAAGGCTTGTAGCAATTGGTTTAGCATTACTTCTGGTGTTCGACAAGGGTGCATTTTGTCTCCTTTTCTCTTTAGCTTGGTTATTGATTATGTTATGCGAAATTCATTTCAAGGGAAAGATTTTGGCCTTAAATGGGCTGGAGATATGAAAATTTCTGATTTAGATTATGCTGATGATTTAGCCCTTTTGGCAAATGATGTTGATGAGATGAACTCTTTCATTCGAGCTGTTGATGAGACTGGTAGTAGAGTAGGTTTGGTTATAAACAGAGAGAAAACTAAAGTGATGAAAATTGGTCAGGCAGGCTGTGATTCAGTTAATCTGAATGGTTGCAGTCTTGAGCAGGTGTCACAGTTTAATTATCTTGGGAGCTATGTAACAGATAATGGTGATGTGCGGCATGAGATTAACAGACGAATAGGGATTGCTGCCGGGACTTTTAAGAACCTATGGAGAGTGTGGAGAAATAGGCATATACACCTAAAGACCAAAATTAGACTGTATAATAGTTTGGTTCTTTCTAGGGTTAGTTATGGTAGTGAAACTTGGACACTTTGTAAACAAGATAACAGGAAACTAGATGCTTTTGATTCCAGATGCTTAAGCAGTATCTTGGGCATTAGGTGGTTCAACTTTGTAACTAATGATGAGGTTAGGCAAAGGAGTTTGCAACCTCCTTTAAGCAGCATATTGTGCAGAGAGAGACTCCGTTGGTTTGGCCACGTTGCCCGTATGAATAATTATAGATTGGCGAATAGGGTTATGAACAGTGTGCCTAAAGGCCTCAGAAAGAAGGGGAGACCTAGGATGCGGTGGGCAGACAATGTCAAACAGGACCTTGTTAGAATTGGTGTGCAGTGGCCAGATGCAGGTAGATGTAGCTCAGAATAGACTTGCTTGGAGAACTAAACTGCACGGTCTGGTTGGACCTCCGTAGCCCATGGCTGCTTGAGGATGATGATGATGATGAAACTATTATACAGCCTAATTTTAGTCTTCAGATGTATACATTTATTTTCCCACAATCTCCACAGTTTCTCAACTCTTCTAGTTTCCTTGTAGATTATAGAGATATTACAAGTCTGAAATGAGAGGCTGAAATGGTTATAATATCCATTATTAGTACAACACATGAAACTTTTCTTACATATATCTTATAAAAATACATAACTGAAGCTTGAAAAATAATATTTTGTTAAGTTGTGATATAAATATTTGTTAAAGCCATCTGATTGCCTTTTTTTTATCAGATATATGGCAAAGCTGATTTGCTTATTTCTATTTTTTTACATTCAAGGAACTTTCTGATTTAAGCTCGCAAATTTGATCTGAACTATTGCAAACTCATTTTTTTTTTCATATTGTTTCAAAACTCTCTCTGAATTTAACCAAAAAACTGTTATTTTTAAAATCAGATAATTTTGAAAGCAATTACAAAGTACATCCCTCATTTTTTCACACTCACTTTTCAGCCTTAAAACTATTTCAATATGCCTAGAATTTATTTTTATCATTCATCCCAGTATTCAACAGTACTCCCCTGTACTGAAATCAAAACCATAACTTGTTTGAGGAAAATTGCTGGTAAATTATGTCACGCCCAGCAAGATACAGACGGCAGAAATTAGTAACAAGTGTCAGTATGTGTACTTACATATAGAATCATCAACATTGGATACTATCAATTCAGTTAATATTTTATCTATACTTTTACAATTAAAACTTTGTTTTTATTTCTATAGATCTACAGGATGATCAAAAAAATGCCAACCCATAATAAACAGAAATATTTTGCAAGGTTAATGATAATCATATTTAAAATTAAACAGCTACAAACAAGTTTTAATCTGTACTTTCCTACAAAAGAAGAATATAAATACTATTACAACATATGTTGAAAATGGCCTCCTTGTTCATGAATGCAGGTGCAAGCTCCTTTTACCAGGTTTGATGACATCTTGTGAGCACCTGAAGACTCGTGTTTGTGATTGCTGTTGTAATGTTCATCTTGAGTTCATCCAGTATATGAGGATTATTTTGATACACAACTCCTTTGAGATACCCCTAGAGAAAAAAATCTGCAGGTGACAAATCCGGTGATCATGGGGACCACAAGCCTTTAGGAATGAGAGGGTCACCGGAAAACTCTTGCAAATACTGCATGATTTCTTCAAACATGTGGCATTGTCTTGCTGCAGCCAGCAATTGTGTTTATTGACCTCAAGGAGTGCAATGAACTGTGTGACATTGTCTTGGTATGCTGCACTATTCACCGTCATCTCAAAGGAAATGGGTCCTACTATGCAATGTGATGATACTGCACACCATACTCCAATATTTTGAGAGTGCAAGGGCTGTTCATGAAAACAAGTGGATTTTCAGAAGGTGAAATCCTATTGTTTTGACTATTCATATAGTCACTTAGGTGGAACCAAGCTTCATTACTGAAAAAAACTATCAAGCTGCACTATTCCATGTTCTTCAACAAATGGCCCAAGCCATCAACAGTAGACTACACATTTTCCT
Organism: Ryuthela nishihirai; assembly: GCA_038380435.1. Lineage (NCBI taxonomy): Eukaryota > Metazoa > Arthropoda > Arachnida > Araneae > Heptathelidae > Ryuthela > Ryuthela nishihirai. The sequence goes on from JAWZYU010000021.1 coordinate 58,974,383, forward strand.
TTATCTGGGTTCTTCAGTTCCTGAACATGATAGAAGTATAGTTCCAGCACATGATATGGACAAAGGTGTAACTATCTTGCAGCTTTCTGAGTACTTCTGTATGACATTCTGGCTTGCACTGCAAGTTTTCTGAGTCTTTTGTAGGGGACTGCTGCAATGCTCTCTGCACACCGCCCAATTTACCATTGGTCAACACAGTAGGTCTCCTGGACTGTCTCTTGTCTGCAACAGATTCCACTTCCCAGAAACATTCCACTAATATGGCTATCAACTTCTGAGGGACTGCAGGAGCTGGATATTTATTATGGAACTCCTCAGCAACACATGCATACAAATGACTATCAAACTAATGTTCCAAAATGAAAATTCATTGTACATGGGAAAAGACATTTCACCTCCTCTATAAACAAAACTACACTGACGATATCCTGTACCTGTAAAATTGTAGTGTCTATGATAATTCTCAATAGCCTTCACTTTTACTTTTCCTTAACCAGTTTTGCTTTATTTACATTATATTTATCATTTTACAGATTATTATTTCATTTCGACTGATCGCAATTCTTACTTCCGAGCCGTAGGAGTTGCGCATGTGCAACTTCGACCTTTTGATTGTCAGCTGCTAATGTGTGCATGTAGGGCACAACCCCTCTTGCATCATAGTTAGCGCGATCGGCAGATTATGCAAATGCTTTCCTGGCATGCAACAGACATGTGCTGGACTATACGCCACATGATATAACTAAGTGACGTTGGGTCACAGAGTTAGAATTGGTATTGACAGTATTGTCAGTGGAAGTTGAGTAGAGAATAGGAATTGTCAGTATTGTTAGGAGGAGCTGAAGTATGTTGAAGTAGTATGTGGAGTATGTTGAATCAATATGTGTAGATAGAAGGAGTTGTTAGTAGAGTTTTAGGTAGATGTGAGTTGTTAGTACTCCAACTTTTGTATTCATCAACTGAATTGGCGAGTGTTTGAATTTTTTGGAAATAAACTTTGCTTTAAAAACTTTTGAAATGTTATTTTTCTCTTGAGCAATGTTAATTGATCTTGGATTAGATTTAAATTTTAATTAAATTTGACAATCCTTTTTGAATTCTTATTCAATAAGTAATGTTATAGATATACAAAACAAACCCTATTTCAACTTTATTTGGCAAGTTAATATTGCCAGGTGCCTGACAAGCTCTCTGGAATTTTGAATATATTTGGATCAGACAAAAGGTCCAACTTGAAAAGTTAACAATCTTTGGAGCATTACAACAGCTGTTGGCATTAAAAACATCATTTCTCTCTTTGCTGATGGTGCATAAGTTCAGTCTGTAAAATTTGTGTGTTGTTGCTATGGAGCATACTAAAGATGGAGAAAGATTTTACATTTTCGCTGGGATGCAACTTGGGGATGACGTGAAAAACATTCATGCTGATTTATCACAAGTAGACGGGGGGCTTATCTGTTCACATGGCATTATTACAGCATGGATGTGCAAATTCAGAGAAGGATTGCAGAGCTTCGAATACCTTCATTGTACAGGAAAACTGAAAGAGGCCGTGAATGAGAGAACCATCGCTGCTGTTTGTGAATTCATTAAGGAAAGCCCACATGTCACAGTTCAGATAATAAGTTTAGATATCAGTGTATCGATTGGAGTGCAGAAACAATTATTCATTAACATTTAAAGTTATGAAAGATCTGTGCCAAATGGATACCCCACAAACTGACAGAACAGCAAAAAAGGGCTAGAGTCGACTCATGCAAGGAGATGCCGGCAATGTTAACCTAGTGGCCCCAAACAGTTAACAGACATTATCACAGATGATGGGAAGTGGTTTTATTGCTATACAACTCCCAGAAAGATGGAATCCTATGTTGGAATTGTAGAAGATGAACTGCTTCCCCATATCCTCCAACAAGACTTTCGCTCAAGGAAGAGGATGTTCACAATTTTTTTTAAATTACAAAGGAGTGGTAGCCATGAACACCTACCTGAAAAAATGACTATCAATGGCCAATACTATACCAACATTGTTTTGCCCAAAATGATTAAGGAAATGAAGGGGCAATGTCCAACAACAGGTATGTCAATGGTTCTCCTTCTTCATTATAATGCCAATGCTCACAAAACCGGGCAAGTTATGGCCTATCTGGAGCATGAAAAAATCAAACACTGACACCATCCTGCATATTCACCTGATCTTGCACCATGCAATTTTTGGTTGTTTCCAAAAATTAAAAAGGAATTTGCTGGAAAACCTTTTTCAAGGGTACAAGACCTTGCAAAAAAAAAATATATCAGCCATTGACATCATTTTGCAACCACAATTTAGCAGAGACATACTTAATTGGGGTGACAGTATGTTTCTGACAAATGAAGATCGAATAAAGCTTCACAAATTAAAGATATCAATAAATGAAAAATAGTTTAGTTATGCTACCTATGGAAATATGATCATAAAGTTTAAACTAAACTGGTATGTAAAAAAATTCTATTCTCCTTTTGGAAATTATTTTGATATACTGTAGCTCAAAATATCGTAGAAATTAGTCAGTCCTAACTAATTTCTATGATTTTATAGTCTTATTTTATCTGTATTTAGTTATTAATTATTTTATTATTATTTAATCTTTATTGGTTATTAAGATTAAAGTCTTTATTTGGAAAATGGTTATATAACTGAAATGTCATTATTCGTAGGTTGCAATTTTCTTTCTTTTGCTTATCTCATCAGTATGAAAGATATCTAGCAAAAAAGCTAATGTAGTGCCTAAATTCCTCTGCTGGTTCATCTTTGAGCAACTAATAGCTGATTCAGCAGGTAATGCTATAACTAACTTTTTTCCATGTAACTAAGTGATGGGAGCATAAAGCTGTGCTATAATTCATTTGGGAGTATAAATCCAGGATGAGTTACTGACTTATAAGTGTAAAGCAACTGAAACAAAATAAAATTTTCTTACTTTCACAGCAGTTATTCGAACTTGATACTGAACAAGATTTATAAAAAAAAAAAAATCTTTACTGGGTTTATATTTCTGAGGTACAGAAATATCTCAGTGATGTGATCCTAAAGTTTTAACATTGAATTTGTACTGATCACTTAGTGTAAAACAGGTTTTTACAAAAATAATGTGAATTTATTCATTATCCAAAATATAAAGTGATGAATCAGATAAAAAATTTAACACTAGTTAAACAGCATAGAACTACAGAACTATGAACAGTGTAATGTACATAAGCAAGTTTGTAAATGAGCAAAGTAGTAATTGTCAGCCATGTGAGCTACTGAAGGTTCGATCCAAATGCAATCCTAAAAGCTGCCTCAATGGCAAACAAGATGTGACTAACCAATGAATGGCTTGCAAATGGGATTAGGTGGATTCCCTGGATGTAAGAGCAAGTACAAAACAGCCCAAAATGGACTCCACATCTCATTGTCACTGCCTTCTGAATCAATGTCAAGGAGCAAATTAAGACAAGCCTCAGCTGCCTTTCTCTACTTATGTATGGCACGTTTTAATGCAGACATAATAACAATTATCTTATTACATTTTTGTTTCCTATCAAACTTTTAATGGATTTTTTTATTGCTTCAACTGAAAATGAAATGTCTTAAAATTTCATGCAAGGTTAAGCCCTGAAGTACCAAATGATGCAATGCTACTGCTTTACAGTACCTCTGCCAAGGCATCTAAAAGCTAACCAAGCAAAGGTATCTTCCAAGGTTTAGTTAAAATAGGTCAAGAAAAAGCAGGAAAAATCTACAGGATTTACTACTTTTAAACTAATCTGTTCCAATGATGACTTGTAAGAGGGGCCTAGTGGCATTAGAAAAGTGCAGAATTCAGACTGACCTAGAAAAATCAATTTACATACAAATATTTTTGCTACAAGTTACAACATAAAATAACACCAGAAATATTCAAATCTAAAAATATTTTAAATATATACCTTCCTGAAAATATGCATCTTGTTTCACATGTTCTGGTACCCATTACTCTCCTGAAATAAATGAAACTTAAATATTATAATTTATTAGAGTAGAAAAAAATACATTAAATATTCAAACATAATTTATATTTAAAATGAAACAATACACTAATGCTTCATTTAAAGAAAATAAAAACATATTAGATCAAAATACTGAGACAATATTAAAAGCAAAAATTGCAATATAATCATCTTTTAATGAGTAATATTCCTTTAATTTATATTAATTTTCAATATAATGCAAGACAATTTTCAAGATTTAGTATTTCTGCCTGTTGGCCAGGGTGACATCTATAATCTATAAGGGGTTAAATAATAAGCAATGGCATACTGGAAAAACTCCCCTGCACCCCCTGCCAAAAAATGTCTTGGGGGAACCTAGGGGAAAATAGATTTGAGATTTGATAATTAGATTTCATATGAAAACCTTTGTTTTAAGATTTTCTGGGTTTTCTTAATAATTTAACTTTTTAGAACCCACAGATATTTTATGCAAACCAAAAATGTGACACTATGCTATATAAAATTAAAATGTGTGCATTTTGATTCAACTGATTATCTTAGTTTTATACCTATACTAAATATAACAGTCCCAGCTGGGCCAGCATTGAGTTTTGTCTCCACAAAACTACCCAAACTGCCTACAGTCAGTTGGGGACACCGATGGTCTTGGAAAGGATGCCATCCGTCGGATGGGATGTTAAGCCATGGCCCCGTGTGCGGAAGAGCCATACCTTGTGAACGTTAAAGAACATGCTAGATAGCCTTGACGGTAGGCTACCACTGTCTCACAACAACTGTTCCAGTGGGTCACCTCCCTCAACCTTCTCTGAGCCTTCGGGTTCCTTGTGACCTAGCCATTTAACCCATTGTGTGCAAAAAGTTCTGCTCAGAGGTAAAACAACCTAACTAAATACAAACAACACTTACTAAAAGTCATATGGTGTAAATTTTATTCCTTAGAGAACTAAGGAAAGGTTTTGAGACAATGAGTTATGGCCCATAGGCAGTAAAAAGAGGAATTTCTAGTAGAGAAAATGAGAGCCAATTCTTCATGATCTGTTACAATTCATTCAAAGCTACAACAACAAAAAAAATCTGGGCTATTCATTTAAACAGTTGTATATCAAGTTTTCCTTAAAAATAAATAATAAAATGTAACTGTAATTTTGCAAAACTGTTTTTAAAGAGGCCCCCTTAACTGCTTTCCTACCCTATAGTATCATCATCATCATCTTTCTCAAACAGCCATGGACTATGGAGGTCCAACCAGACAGTGCAATTTAGTTCTCCAAGAATATCTGTCTTAAGCTACATCTGCTGCATCTGGCAACTGCACACCGATTCTAACAAGGTCCTGTTTGACAGTGTCTGCTCACCACATCCTAGGTCTCCCACTCTTTCTGAGGCCTTTTAGGCACACTGTTCATAACCCTACTAGTTAATCTATAATTATCCATACAGGCAACATGACCAAACCAACAGAGTCTGTCTCTGCATAATATTCTGCTTAAAGGAAGTTGCTGACTCCTTTTCCTAACCTCATCATTACTTACAAAGTTAAAACACCTAATGCCCAAATACTGTGTAATCATCTAGAATCAAGAGCATCAAATTTCCTGTTATCTTGTTTACAAAGCGTCGAAGTTTCACTACCATAAATAACTTAGAAAGAACCAAATTATTATACAGTATAATTTTAGTCTTTAGGTGTATATGTCTATTTCTCCACATTCCCCATAGATTCTTAAAAGTCCCAGAAGCAATCCCTATCCATCTGTTAATCTCATGCCGCACATCACCAGTATCTGTTATATAGCTCCCAAGATAATTAAACTGTGACACCTGCTCAAGACTGCAACCATTCAGATTAACTGAATCACAGCCTGCTTGACCAATTTTCATCACTTTAGTTTTCTCTCTATTTATAACCAAACCTACTCTACTACCAGTCTCATTAACAGCTCGAATGAAAGAGTTCATCTCATCAACATCATTTGCCAAAAGGGCTAAATCATCAGCATAATCTAAATCAGAAATTTTAGTATCTCCAGACCATTTAAGGCCAAAATCTTTCCCTTGCAATGAATTTCGCATAACGTAATCAATAACCAAACAAAAGAGAAAAGGAATGCACCCTTGTCGAACACCAGAAGTAATGCTAAACCAATTGCTACAAGCCTTACCAACTCTCACACACAACTCAGTGTTATTATAGAGAGCTTTCATTATGTTAACTAACTTGTCTGGTATAACATATGATCTCACAATCAACCACAAATTATGATGATCAAGAGTCGAAAGCCTTTTTGAAATCAACAAAGCTAGCAACCAAAGGTTTCTGAAACTCTAAACATTTCTCAAGAAGAAGTGAAAATATCTGATCCACACATCCCCTACCACTTCTGTTTTTGACAGTCAACAAGATTCTTAATTCTATTAAGCACAATCATGCAAAGAATTTTCCCTGGAACAGAGAGTAGGCTGATACCCCTATAGTTATCACAAGACCTATGATAACCTTTTTTGAAAATAGGTATAATAATAGCTCTGGTAAAATCCTTAGGAACCATACCCTTATCATAAAAGATATTCAGAATTTCAGTCATCCAAGTGGTAAAAGAAATATTCCCAGCTCTAAGCATTTCCTACCCCTGGGGATTTATGAAGTTTAAGTTCAGAAACAGACAAAATAACTTCAGATTGTGTTATAGGGCCAACATTAAAGCCAACAATGCATCCATCATCATTGCAAACAATGGGAGTAGAACTAACCACATTGTTTAGAACATCACTGAAATGCTCAGCCCACCTAGCCATGACAGAATTCTCACCTTCTACAACCTTACCTTGTTTATCCTTCAATCTCTGTATACCTGTTCATTTTCTACCACACAAAACATTAACTATCTGGTATAGCTCTTTGCTGTTTTGCTGTCTAACTGCTTCCTCGGCTTTGTCAGCCAAGCCATCAAGCCAAAGATTCTTATCAGTAGCTAACTGATTCTTTACACGTTTATTAAACTCTCTGTAATCCTTTCTATTAGGACTAGTAGGGTACTGATTAAGGACATTCCTGCAGTTCCTTCTTTCTGAAATAAGCTCGAGTGCCTTATCACTCAAATAATTCTGCCTCCTCTGCACCTTTTTCCCTAAAAGAGTACTGTTAGTTTCCAAAAAAGCCTGTTTAAAATGGTCCCATTCTTCCTCAACTTCAGTAGTAAGCAAACCATGACTGTCATAATGACTAAGTAATGGTAAGCTTTGGTAATGGTAAGCTTTGGTAATGGTAAGTTCATGGTAAGCTTTGGCTATAACTGGATCTTTCAGAGCTTCAGTATTAAAAGTAAATTTTTTAACCCTAGCACAACACTTTTTAAGTTTAAGTTGCAACACACTTTTAACAAGGTAATGGTCAGATCCAATTTCAGCTCCCCTATATGCCCTGGTATTCCTAACAGAACTAGCCCATTTGCTGTTAATTATTATGTAATCAATCATATTCTTATGCAACCCATCAGGTGAAACCCATGTGTACTTATGTATGTCACGGTGTTTGTAATAAGTGTGTTATTTTCAAACCATTAAGTTTACTACCTGTAGATGTTGCCCATTGCCATTGCAGCTACCAATACAAAAGGGCCTATCACCCCTCCCCAGAGGTCAGAGTCAGTACCAATTTTGGCATTGAAGTCACCTAGAACAAGGCAATACCTTCCTTTCTTGACAGAATTCAAAATATCCTGAAGTTATTTGTAAAACCTATCCTTCTCAACTTCATCAGCATTCTCAGTGGGGGCATAACAGCAGATAACATTCAAGTCTTTACTGCTTTTCTGAACTTTTTCTGTAAGAAACCTTTCATAAATGCACTTATATCCCAGAAGAACATCACTAGCATCTCTGCTGAGTAGCAGACCTACACCTTGGAGATGCTTATTATCTTCTCTCCCTGAAAAGAAAAATATTAAGATTATTTCTAAGAATCACCTTTATCTGTCCATCTGGTCTCTTGCAAGCTGAGAATATCTGAATTATAATGGTGGAATTCTTGTGTGAGGACACCAAGAGAATAAGCTCTGTGCAGAGTCTTCACATTCCAAGTACCTATGGAGAGAAAATGGTTAGTGGGATGTTTAAAGAAACTGTTTATTGAGAGAGGAAATGGCGACAATATCAAACAGCCCCCTAATCGCAGACATGTGGCAAAGACCAGTTCTCTCACTACTAAAGGCTGAATTGATCTACACTGGAAGACTTCCTCCAATGTAGAATATGACTATGCCCATAGAAGCAAGAGTTCAGGTGCCTGTAATGACTTCTGCTCAGGATTATCCACTAACTGATAAAACATATCCTGTGAATCTATTCACTTGGTGCTGTTAATCCACAAACAAACAGAAAACAAAATAGAAGATTTTTCCCTCCACAGAAGCCCACCAATGCAGCAAATTCAGGATCTATAATCAAGCTCAGAGCTTAATTCCCATTCTGTCTGGTACATTTATATGGTCAGCACCAAGACCTTATATGGTTAACCACTCCTCAGCAGAGTAGAAAAATAAAGTAGCCATAGTTGTCCAGATCAGTAGGCCACACTAATCTGACTGTCCTCCCCTTTCATTCACTTCCACAAGAGAGTATCTCTTTTGAAAGGTACTAATGGCCTGCACCACGAGAAGGCAAGTCAGACATTAAGTTCTAGGCCTGGTCGGTTCTAAGCATCATCACAGGGGATTGGTGCATAGCTCTCCTTCTAGTTATTACCTAGCTACCATTTACAGACCATTACAGTGTAAGGCCTATCAATAAAGCACTGTTCAGGAACAACTTCCAATTTTATAACCTTTAGTTCAATGAATGTTAATTTATTTAAGGTGTGCCCAGCACAATAAAAAGAAGTAAAAAAAAATACAATAGCAGCTCCAAATATTCCATGGCTTATAAAAACCTTAATAGGCATACTTAGACCATATAACAGAAAGATCACAGTGAAAGTGTAAAACAACTTAATCAACCAAATTAAAACAGACAGGGACAAACCAGAAATAACTGGAGGAGTATATGATATCCCACTAGGAAAAGGAAATGGAGAAGAAAAAACTACAATCGACAAAAAGAACATATAAGCAGAGAAATGTCATACACAAGTAATTTGAAAAAAGAACCATACCCCACCGCATTAGTAAGAGCAGTTCACGAGAGCAATTAAATTGAAAATACCACTCCTGATTAAAAAAAAAATTATCACAGCACCATCTACATAATATCAACTAAAAGTAGACATACAGCTAGCAATACATCGAAACAGAAGAAAAGTGTGCAAAGACAACATAACTCTCCCACACCCATGGAAACTCTTGATGAAACAGTTTTATAAACATTTAATAATCCCAAGAAGCAAAAAAGGCACTTAAACCTGGTCTCCAAGCAAGACATACCACACCATATGGCCCCAGAGTGAGTGCAGAGGCACAGTTATAACCTCCACCAATGCAATCTACAGGAGAAGACACTTGATAAAGGGGGCAAGGAGGAAGCCCCCCAAAACACATTGTGGGAGACCTGTTGCCCAGTAATTACATTAGAAGACGATTGGCAGTGATCAGCATCAAAACTGGACAACAAGTAAGTGATTACAGTTTTATACTGAAACTTAATAAGAGTGTTGTATTCATTTCTATTATGTGTGCACTTTTGCAGAAAAAGCTTGGAAGAATGTTTTGATGATAACAATTTCTTAACTTTTCAAACTTTAGATAAAACTATGAATAGCAAAATGAAAGGAGGAAAAAATACATATTCTACACCTCATTTTGTGGGAGTTCTAAAAGGGCTACAGAGACAATGAGAAAGATATGCTTTATCTTTTTCATTGAGAACACCTTCACTGATCAGCAGCAGGCAGAAATTGATTAACATAAGTTCCATTCAGATTTTTCGCTCAAGGATGAATCACATATCCTGGCTGAACTTCAGAACTTCATAACAATGCATTCAAAGCATTGACTGAAACAAATCCACATAATCCAGTTATGAATTGCCAGAAAAATTTGGAACTTCTCAAATAAATGTCTTTTATCATTTTCACGCCATTTGAAGTCAGTAAACTAGGAGCATGGGTTACTTACAAACTGTCAAATAAATACAAAGATTATTGACTTTCCAAAAAATGAACAGTAGAAATCCTTGATAAGTCAATGAGCTGTTCATTGACCATATTGTGACTGTAGACAAAAAATGATTATGTCACACATTGATGTTGGCTGCAAAATATAATGGGATCTAGATCATCAGCCCAAACTCTTCTTTCATCCAAAGAGGATTATACTATGCACTTGGTGGGATCATCATATATTTCAAGCTGCTTAAAAATAACTAAAGGATCAATGTGGAAGTGACTCACAACAACTGCAATAAAAACTGCAATAGCTAAACAAAGAACTCATAAAAAAAAAAGGCCAGCACTTGGTCAACAGAAAAGGAGTGATCCTCTTTCATGGCAATGCTAAACCACAGAGTCATAATTAGCTCTTTTTGTGTCCAAGGCAAGAATAGAAAATCGTACCCCCAATATAGTTTCATAGCAGTCTTTTTCTATGCCCCCTCATCTTGTGCACCTGAGGCTAGTGCCTTACTCATCTCGCCATTGTATGGCCCTAATTATATGGTGAAAAAACAGATTATATGGCAAAAATGCTGATCATTTAGCCATAAGAGCGGCGAATCTCAGAGTTCTACTGGACACCAATGACTTATATCACAAGATGTCAGAGAACACTTTTAACTAATCTATGGCATAGAGTCACACTATGGGGAGTTTGTGTGGTATTTATGGAACACCTAATATATGTGTGTGTGATAGTATAAGAAATCAATCTTCATTGTTAGGAAAGTAAAATGTCACATACATACTACAATGTATATTCAGCTGATGGTGGGGCATTTTGTCACTGTGTGTGAATCACTGCTGTCCAAAAAAATTGGGTCCATTAGCAGTCAGTATTGAATCATTTACTTCAATACAACTGCACAACACTGGAAAACTCTACAACAAGAATGCATGCCAAGAAGGACATTATATTAGCCCCCAAATCTCTTGCCAGTCTGTGTAACTGACTGGTACAGCTATAAGCAGAAAGATGCAGAATGAACACTTGTCCTCCACATCATTGATGAGAGATCATCAACAGTACATTCACATACTATGTAATTGATTTCTATCCATTTGAATAGTAAAAATATGTTTCCATTATTATTACGGAAAACATTTAAAAAAGTTCTTGATCTTTGTCCTTAGAATTGCACACTCGTTCCTCCAAAGTTAACGAGTTACAACTTGTTTGAAAGCTTCTCTAAACTTGCCATTACACATTAAAAACAAAGACCATATTATCATTTCTCTCTTTGCTGGCAGTGCATAAAGTTCAGTCTGCGAAATCTGTGTGTTGTTGCTATGGAGTGTACTAAGAAGGAAAAAGATTTTACATTTTCTCTGAAATGCAACTTGGAGACGACGTGAAGAAAAATTCATGCTGATTTATCACAAGTATATGTGGGGCATGACTGTTCACATGGCATTGTTATGGGATGAATGTGCAAATCAGAGGAGGACAGCAGAGTTTCAAAGACCTACCTCATGCAGGAAAACTGAAAGAGGCCATGAACAAGAGGACCATCGCTATTTGTAAACTCATTAAGGAAAACCCACATGTCACATTTCAGGTAATAAGTTCAGATGTCAATATATTCATAGGCAGTATGGAAACAATTATTCATCAACTTTTAAAATTCTGAAAGATCTGTGACAAATGGGTACCTCTCAAGCTGATAGATGAACAAAAAAAGGCTAGAGTCGACTAATACAAGGAGATGCTGGAAATGTTTGAACCTAGTAGACCCCAAATGATTAAGACATTGTCACAAGTGATGAGATATGGTTCTATTACTATACAACTTCCAGGAAGATTGACAACTATGTTTGAGCTGCAGAAAATGAACCAAGTCTCCAAATCCTCTAACAAGACTTTCACTCAAGGAAGAGGATGTTCCTAATTTTTTTTTTTTTTCAATTCCCAAGGAGTGGTAGCTGTGGACACCTTAACTGAAAAAATGACTATAAATGGGCAATACTATACCAATATTGTTTTTCCATTATTGTTTAGGAAATGAAGGAGTGGCATCCAACCACAGATGTAGGTTAGTACAGATATATTTGGAGAACTAAACTGCACAATCTGTTTGGACGTTCATAGCCCATAGCTGCTTGAGGATGATGATGATAGAATTTTTATGAATACCTGCAAGCATGCAATAGAAAATGTCATAGGGATGAAACATCATTGAAACATAGCCAAGTTGAAACATATTATGGATGAAATGTCGCTGTGGCAGAACATTGTAATGCCAGAGGAAATACCTCCTCTGCAACACAAACATTACTTTCAAAGCTTGGTTGCATCTACATTATTAATGGTAAGTTATTTTTAGTGCACACAATATATGCAATTGTCTATCCTATAAAACATCCACAATAATATGAAACACAAACTGTATATTTATTCTTGAGATATAATTTTTAAAATACATAATGATTTCAACATTTATTACAGAAATAATCCAATAAAAAGTTATAATTGTATTAAAAAATTTAATTCAATACATTTCAATAAAATATTTATTATTATTAGACCAGTCTTCTAAAAGATTTATATTGACTACAAAATATTTATCATGCTATCAAATATATACAGTGCACTACATTGAAATTGCCCTACCCAGAAGGAGTGAGGGGATAGGAGTGAAATGTAGCACACACTTAGCAATACATATTGCATACCATGATTTAATTTGCAGCCACTTACCATGGTTAGAAGATGAGATAATGCAGCACATTTTGACTGCCTCCGTAGGTAGTTGCACAGCTGTGAACGGCATTGCGTAGAATCATAGTTGATGGATATGGTCCTGAGGAATTGCACACAAAGCAGTGTTGACTTGCTCCCATAATCATCGAGATTCTGCACTGGCCAGTGAGAGGATTGTCTTTATTTGACTTCTTTTTACTTAAAGGAGTGTATGTCATTCAATGTGGTCCTACAGATTTTCTATTGGGGATAAATCTAGGGATTGTGCTTGCCATGGCAATACTTGAACATGTTGCAAACATTGTCTGGAGACCCCAGCAGCGAGTTTAAGGGCATTGTCATGCTGGAAAATGGGCTGCTGCATGCCTCGCAAGAACAGTAACAAAACTGGCTGCAGAACCATGTTAACGTATCATGCAGCTATCAGTGTTCCCATGATGCAGACAAGAGGTGACCTGCTGTCATATCCAACAGCACCCCATACCATTATGCCTGGCTGATGGGCAGTGTGCCAGTCACGAACAAAAGCTGGATCTGTCCTCTCGCTAGGCTGTCGCCATACACATGCCCGTCGATCATCAGCACCCAGACAGAAACAGGATTCATCGCTAAATACGACAGTTTGACCCCAGTTTGCATTTGCCTAAATTTGCAATTTGCATTTGCCAAAAATTGCAATTTTCCCCAAATGACCTCAGTTTGCATTACTTCCACACCAAGCCAGATGAGCGCTGCGATGGTTTGCAGTCAATGGCCATCGAAATAACAGTTGCCTAGAGCACAGGTCTGCCTCATGCAACCTTCAGTTTACCATTTGGGTCATTATGGGGACATCCATGGCTGCTAACACAGCCCATCAAATATCGTCTGCAGTGCTCTTGATGAAGAACGAGCATGTCGAACAATGCACCTATCAAGCCGTGCTGATGTCTGTCGGATGGCATCACTCCCTCTGCGACGTGCTAGAACCTTCATATCACCACTGTTGCCAACAGCACCCAACAGTTTGTGCATCCTGATGAACATGGGCAGCGACATGAAATGTAGTCCATCCAACTTCACATAGGCCTATAATTCTTCCTCTCTCAAAAGCATCCAAATGGCGATAAACCTGCTGACGGTGTGTACCAGGAATTTTCGACCTTTGCTGAACAGTTTCCAAGCAGAACCATCTAATCTCGACGATTCGCATGACTTCCACCTGCATAAACACAATACCATCCCTGTTCCTTCTTGCACCTTTCATCTCTTGAGCTACATACACAGTCGTATTAGAATAATATGACCACCCACAGAATCACAGTGTACCCACCCAGGCACGTCACAGAGTGCACATGACAAGTTGACCACATGGAGATATAAGCGGCCAGCCAGGGCAGATGAGCCACAGTGCGTAATGTGAGCACAATGGGCAGAGGTATTGATTTAATAGATGTTCAAAAAGGAATGATCATTGGCTACACTGCCGAGGGTGAAAGCATCCCAGAAACAGCAGACTTCATGATCTGTTCGCGAGGTACTGCAGTATGGGTGTACCAAAAATGGACTGCTGGCACACTGAGTACCTCCAGACGTCGTAACTGTGGAGCCCCAAAGGCCCAGAGAAAAACGTCGCCTGGTAAAGGGCAATCAAAGTGCAGCAATTGACCACTCAAATGAATGCTAGGGCACCCAGGTGTGTCCCCAATAACAGTAGAGCGAACCCTGCAACACATGGGTCTCCAGAGTCGACACTGCATAAAGGCACCCATATTAACCAAGGTCCATCGGCAACGATGCCTGCAGTTCACACAGGACTACCGTCATTGTACAGTGGAAGAGTGTTGAAAAGGTTGCCTTCTCCGATGAATCGAGTTTTCTACTCCACAGAAGTGACAGGCGGTGGTGAATACAGTGTCAGACACATGAGAATCAACACTCAGACATGCTTGACAGTAAAGTATAGGCCAGGGGTGGCAGTGTGCATATCTGGGGAATGTTTTCCTGATATGACCTGGGACTGCTGGTACTACTGGATGGATTCCTGAACCCCAATGGCTACCTATCCATCCTCGCTGACTACATGCATCCCTTCATGTTGGGCGTTTACCCTGGTGGTGATGGTGTCTACCAACAGAACAATGCACCCTGTCATGTCGCTAAGGTGATGAATGACTGGTTCAAGGAACATGATAGTGATGTCTCCATTCTCCCTTGACTGGCAAGATCACCCGACCTCAATCCCATAGAGCACTTGTGGGACCATTTGAATCAACAGGTTTGGCATGCGGACCCACAACCATGTCATCTCCAGAACCTCCATGCTTTGCTGGAATCCAAATGGGCACGTTTGCCTCTTGAAACCTTCCAGGGCCTCATTGCGTCCATGCCTAGCCACCATCATCCCGGCTAAGGGTGGTTATTCCCATTATTAGGTAGGTGGTTATTATTCTGATACGACTGTGTATGTCATTGCCTCTGGATTATCATCATTTGCATATCTCAACTGCACACACCCAGCCTTCTATTTGCATGCTTGTACAACATGTCCTTCTGGGTGGGGCACTTTCAATGTCGAGCAGTGTATATATACACTGATTTTTGTATAAGTAATATCTTGCCATTCACAAAGGTTATCAACACCCTAGCAGGCCTAGCTAGCATAAAACAATTATGGATGATAAAAAGAAGTAATGGGGAAAAATAGCATTTTCATTACTACATTTGCAAGACTAGTTCATAGCACAAACATTTTAACTACAATATAAATTATACTACTAATGTGGTAACCATAGAATATAGAGACAGAGTAAAAGATTATAAAAGTAAAACAGAAATAAAAATCCTGATATTTAACTTCAATAAATGATGTAATACAAAAATTAGGATGAGGGAACTGTTGGAGAGAGGAGGATTTTCCTGTGATTTAAAGCTGCCTTCTTCTCACTTCTTCTTCACTCACTGCCTTCTTCTCTCAAAGGGCAATTTTGAAACTTCTTTCAAAATTGCCCTTTTCCAGGAATGTATCAACACCAATATCCTTACTTTCAGTATGCAATAAAGGATAATTACCTTTTCTTATGCTGTCTCTTGTTGCCTCATCATTATACTTGCATTAATACACTCCCTTTTGCTGTTGCAAATGGAATCCAAATGGGCATGTTTACCTCTTGAAACCTTCTTCTCACTTTGAAACCTCTTTCAAAATTGCCCTTTTCCAGGAATATATCAACACCAATATCCTTACTTTCAGTATGCAATAAAGGATAATTACCTTTCCTTATGCTGTCTCTTGTTGCCTCATCATTACACTTGCAATTAATACACTCTCTTTTGCTGTTGCAAAAAGGAGTGCATATTTTCAAATGAAAAAAATTATTCCTCAAGCAGCTGCTTGCCAAAGATGTCTGACAGAAGCATATCAGTATATGCCATAGATATCTGTGAGGAAGGAGAGACCTCAGCATAAAGAAAGCACAATAAATATCCATGCTTAATCTGGGATTTGAACTCTAGTTTCTTTGATCAGTAACATAATGCATTAACCACTTCACCATCAGGATTATCATCATCATCCTCAAGCAGCCATGGACTACGGAGGTCCAACCAGACCGTGCAATTTAGTTCTCCAAGCAAGTCTATCCTGAGCTACATCTACTGCATCTGACCACTGCACACCAATTCTAACAAGGTCCTGTTTGACATTGTCTGCCCACTGCATCCTAGGTCTCCCCTTCTTTCTGAGGCCTTTAGGCACACTGTTCATAACCCTATTCGCCAATCTATAATTATTCATACGGGCAACATGGCCAAACCAGAGGAGTCTCTCTCTGCACAATATGCTGCTTAAAGGAGGTTGCAAACTCCTTTGACTAACCTCATCATTAGTTACAAAGTTGAACCACCTAATGCCCAAGATACTGCGTAAGCATCTGGAATCAAAAGCATCTAGTTTCCTGTTATCTTGTTTACAAAATGTCCAAGTTTCACTACCATAACTAACCCTAGAAAGAACCAAACTATTATACAGTCTAATTTTAGTCTTTAGGTGTATATGCCTATTTCTCCACACTCTCCATAGATTCTTAAAAGTCCCGGCAGCAATCCCTATTCGTCTGTTAATCTCATGCCGCACATCACCATTATCTGTTACATAGCTCCCAAGACAATTAAACTGTGACACATGCTCAAGACTGCAACCATTCAGATTAACTGAATCACAGCCTGCCTGACCAATTTTCATCACTTTAGTTTTCACTCTGTTTATAACCAAACCTACTCTACTACCAGTCTCATCAACAACCCGAATGAAAGAGTTCATCTCATCAACATCATTTGCCAAAAGGGCTAAATCATCAGCATAATCTAAATCAGAAATTTTCGTATCTCCAGCCCATTTAAGGCCAAAATCTTTCCCTTGAAGTGAATTTCGCATAACATAATCAATAACCAAACTAAAGAGAAAACGAGACAAAATGCACCCTTGTCGGACACCAGAAGTAATGCTAAACCAATTGCTACAAGCCTTACCAACTCTCACACATGACTCAGTGTTATTATAGAGAGCTTTCACTATGTTAACTAACTTGTCAGGTATACCATATGATCTCACAATCAACCACAAATTATGACGATCAACAGAGTCGAAAGCCTTTTTGAAATCAACAAACCTAGCAAACAAAGGTTTCTGAAACTCTAAACATTTCTCAAGAATCTGCCTAAGTGAAAATATCTGATCCACACATCCCCTACCACTTCTGAATCCACATTGCTCATCACGCAATTGACTGTCAACCAGATTCTTAATTCTATTAAGCACAATCATGGAAAGAACTTTACCTGGAACAGAGAGTAGGCTGATACCCCTATAGTTATCACAAGAACTGCGATCACCTTTTTTGAAAATAGGGATAACAATAGCCCTGGTAAAATCCTTAGGAACCATGCCTTTATCATAAAAGATATTCAGAATTTCAGTCATCCAAGTGGTAACTGAAACATTCCCAGCTCTAAGCATTTCGGTAGTAATTTCATCTCCCCTGGGGATTTATGTAGTTTAAGTTTAGAAACAGCCAAAATAACTTCAGATTGTGTTATAGGGCCAACATTAAAGCCACCATTGCATCTATCATCATTGCAAACAATAGGAGTAGAACTACCCACATTGTTTAGAACATCACTGAAATGCTCAGCCCACCTAGCCATGACAGAATCCTCACCTTCTATAACCTTACCTTGTTTGTCCTTCAATTCCAGTATACCTGTCTGTTTTCTACCACACAAAACATTAACTAACTGGTACAGCTCTCTGCTGTTGTGCTGTCTAACTGCTTCCTCGGCTTTGTCAGCCAAACCATCAAGCCAAAGATTCTTATCAGCAGCTAACTGATCTTTTACACGTTTATTAAGTTCTCTGTAATGCTTTCTATTAGGACTAGTAGGGTATTGATTAAAGACATTCCTGCAGTTCTTTCTTTCTGAAATAAGCTCAAGTGCCTTATCACTCAGATAATTCTGTCTCTTCTGCTCCTTTTTTCCTAAAAGAGTACTGTTAAGTGTCCAAAACAGCCTGTTTAAAATGATCCCATTCTTCCTCAACTTCAGTAGTAAGCAAACCATGACTGTCATAATGACTAAGTAACCTATCATTGTAAGCTTTGGCTATAACTGGATCTTTAAGAGCTTCAGTATTAAAAGTAAATTTTTTAACCCTAGCACAACACTTTTTAAGTTTAAGTTGCAACACACTTTTAACAAGGTAATGGTCAGATCCAATTTCAGCTCCCCTATATGCCCTGGTATTCCTAACAGAACTAGCCCATTTGCTGTTAATTAATATGTAATCAATCATATTCTTATGCAGCCCATCAGGTGAAACCCATGTGTACTTATGTATGTCGCGGTGTTTGTAATAAGTGTTAGTTATTCTGAATCCATTGAGTTTACTTACCTGTAGGAGACGTTGCCCATTGCCATTGCAGCTACCAATACCAAAAAGGCCTATTACTCCTTCCCAAAGGTCAGCATCAATACCAACTTTGGCATTGAAGTCACCAAGAACAAGGGTAATATCTCCTTTCTTGACAGAATTCAAAATATCCTGAAGTTGTTCATAAAACCTATCCTTCTCATCCTCATCGGCATCCTCAGTGGGGGCATAACAGCAGATAACATTCAAGTCTTTAACGCTTGTCTGAAATTTTGCTGTAAGAAACCTCTCATTAATGCACTCGTATCCTAGAAGAGCATCACTAGCATGTCTGCTGAGAAGCAGACCCACGCCTTGGTGATGCTTATTGTCGTCCCTCCCTGAAAAGAGAAATTAAGATTATTTTTAAGAATCTGACCTTTATCTGTCCATCTGGTCTCTTGCAAGCCGAGAATATCTAAATTATAATGGTGGAATTCTTGTGTGAGGACATCAAGAGAAAAGCTCTGTGCAGAGTCCTCACATTCCAACTACCTATGGAGAGAAAATGGTTATTGGGATGTTTAAAGAAACTATGTTTATTGAGAGAGGGAATGCCGACAACATCAAACAGCCCCCTAATCGCAGACATGGGGCAAAGACCCGTTCCCCCACTACTACAGGCTGAAGCCATCTACACTGGAAGACTTCCTCCAATGTAGAATTTGACGATGCCAATAGAAGCAGAGAGTTCAGGTGCCTGCGATGACTTCTGTTCAGGATTATCCACCAGCTGATAAACATATCCTGTGAATCTATTCACTTGGGGCTGTCAACCCACAAACAAACAGAAAACACAGCGGAAGATTTTCCCTCCACAGAAGCCCACCAGTGCAGCAAAATCAGGATCCATAATCAAGCTCAGAGCCATATATCTGTCCAGTCCAGTGGGTTTATATGGTCAGGACCCTGTGTGGTTGACCACTCCTCAGCAGGGTAGAAAAAAAAGAAAAGTAGCCATAGTTGTCCAGATCAGTAGGCCACACTAATCTGGCAGCCCTCCCCTTCCGTTCACTTCCACAAGAGAGTATCTCTTTTGAAAGGTACTAACGTTCCGCACCACGAGAAGGCGGGGTCGGACATTAGGTGCAGGCCTGGCCGGTTCTATGCATCATCACGGGGATTGGTGCATAGCTCTCCTTCCAGTGACTACCTAGCTACCATGGCAGGTTGTAAAACAACATGTTAACACTCATATTATCATCTTTTTACAATTCATTTTTAACTCAAAAACAATTTTTTACAACAGGGTCTACAATGAACATGCAAAATCGTAAAAGGAAAAACCACAAATGGCAAGGTATTACTGTACTTTAATTATTTAATAGAATTAAAATTATATACACTAACTTAAAATTCAGTTCAAATACAGATCCTCCACTGTCACTGCACAATGCAAGAGTAGGATCATCAGTAAACTATAAATAAAAGAATCATACCTCATGTTTGATTCAGACTAATATTTCTGACACAAATTTTAGTATTACATGTAAAAAAACAAGTTTACTAGATCTTACTTTTATTTAGCAAACCAAGAGCAATTAAATTTACTAATCCATATATAAAACTTTGCTATCAATAACTTGATCTTCGTACAAATATTTTATGTAAGACTCTCATCACAGCCCTAATAAAAGAATTAATCGCATCAACATCATTAGCAGTAGACTATTTATGGCCAAAATCTTTCTCTTGTAAAGAATTCTGTATAGCATAATCAATAACCAAAACTAAAAAGGAGACAAAATGAACCCTTGTTGAACTCCACTAGTGATGATAAACCAATTCCTACGTGCTTTACCAATCTTACACACAATTCAGTGCCATTATAGAGAGCTTTCATTATGCTAACTAACTTGTCAGGTATTCCATATGATAATGATCAACAGAATTAAAAGCATTTTTGCAATCTATAAAGCTTGTAACCTAAGGTTTCTGAAACTCTAAACATTTCTCAACAATCTGCCTAAGTGTAAATATTTTATCTATACATCCCTACCACTTCTGAATCCACACTGCTTATCATGCAACTGTCCCCCCAACCAGATTCTTAATTCTATTAAGCACAATAATACAAAGAACTTCCCAGAGGTTTCTGTCTTCCACATCTCATTTCCTCCACCTGTGCTGAGCTCCATGCTATTCCTTGAAGCTGTACTAAGCTTCGGGAGTGGCAACTTTGTCATCCTTTGCGATTCCAAGTCAGCCTTGCAGACTCTCCAGAAGTGAGACAGCAAGAGCTGCAACCCCTTCCTTATTCAGAAGATCATAGAGACATGCTCCAAGCTCACTTCTACCGGTATCACGATCCACTTCCAGTGGATCCCCTCCCATGTAGGGACCCCTGACAATGAGCTTGCTAATCAGACCACAAAAGAGGCCCTTGAAGTCATAGGTACGTTACTAATTTCCCTCTCTCTCTCAGTGACTGCAAGTTTTTTGTCTCACAGTCAGTATCGTCTTGCCTAGTGGCAGGGGGACTCCAGTTATTCCTCTTTTAGGTACCTGGTAGACCCTTCTCTCACTGCCCCTAACTTTGAAGACCTCCACAGATATGAGGAGACATTCCTCCATGGTCTCCGAGTTGGTGTCATCTACAGCAACTCTACACTTCACACTTTCGGTAAAGCCTATAATCCTAACCGTGCCACATGCAGCACACCTGACACTGTTTCTCACATACTGCTGAATTGCTCCCACTACAATGCTGAAAGAGAAGCTTTGTTCTGGGAGCTCCATGTTAGGAATCACCAACTATTCCATCACCTCCCTTCTTGATAACCACCAGAATATAAAGGTGCAGCAACTTTCATGCGACTGGTCACTGATGCATCAAGTAGTATTGATGCAGTTCATGCCTTTATTCTGCCGTACAATGCTTAGATTATCAATTGGTTGTGTTTCCTGCTCTTTTGTGTTATTTACAGCTCTATTAAAGTTGTAATGCTTTCAAAACTTTCAACCTATGGATATTGATTTTTTTTTTTTATTACCGGAAATTGCATCATCTGGGAACTACACACATCAACTTTCGATAAATATTTTAGCAGACTTTCAATTTTATAGACTTTTTAATTTACTTAATAGATTCTGAAAAAAATTAATTGCCGCCATGGCGGGAATCGAACTTGCATCACTCAAGATTCATGCCAGAGCGCGCTAATCCATTGTCCAACGTGTGGTGCAATGGTTAGTGCGCTCTAGCATGAATCTGGAGAGATACGGGTTCGATTCCCGCCGTGGCGGCAATGAATTTTTTTCAGAATCTATTAATTAATGTTCGTAACAGAGAATACTGTGCATTCACTTTGGATTGATTTTAATTATATATTTAACGCGTTAGCGTTAGCGACCTTCTCATTAACATCTGATAATCAAATGCAATGACTGAAAAAGTTGCTCTCCTTGAGTATAGATGGCGCTGTCTCAGTCACATCTCAGGAAGAAGATTTATAAGGTCATATTCTGAAAATATTCGTTGTCTGACGCATGGTGCAATGGTTAGCAAGCTCTGGCATGAATCTGGAGAGATGCGGGTTCGATTCCTGCCGTGGCGGCAATGAATTTTTTTCAGAATCTATTAATTAATGTTCGTAACAGAGAATACTGTGCATTCACTTTGGATTGATTTTAATTATATATTTAACGCGGTAGCGTTAGCGACCTTCTCATTAACATCTGATAATCAAATGCAATGACTGAAAAAGTTGCATCTCCTTGAGTATAGATGGCGCTGTCTCAGTCACGTCTCAGGAAGAAGATTTATAAGGTCATATTCTGAAAATATTCGTTGTCCAATGTGTGGTGCAATGGTTAGTGCGCTCTGGCATGAATCTGGAGAGATGCGGGTTCGATTCCTGCCGTGGCGGCAATGAATTTTTTTCAGAATCTATTAATTAATGTTCATAACAGGGAATACTGTGCATTCACTTTGGATTGATTTTAATTATATATTTAATGCGTTAGCGTTAGCGACCTTCTCATTAACATCTGAAAATCAAATGCAATGACTGAAAAAGTTGCATTTCCTTGAGTATAGATGGCGCTGTCTGTCACGTCTCAGGAAGAAGATTTATAAGGTCATATTCTGAAAATATTCGTTGTCCGACGCGTGGTGCAATGGTTAGCGCGCTCTGGCATGAATCTGGAGAGATGTGGGTTCGATTCCCGCCGTGGCGGCAATGAATTTTTTTTTCAGAATCTATTAATTAATGTTCATAACAGGGAATACTGTGTATTCACTTTGGATTGATTTTTTAATTTACTTTAATTCTTCTCAATTTATTCTTTATTGCTTCTCAAATGGATACTGCAATTATAAACAATAATTAGAAACAATCAAAAATCAACCCACTAGCGATCTATAATGGCAGCAATCAGAACAAGCATTAGAATTACTCAGAGCACAATTTTTAAACAGTAGGACTTTAACGTATCAATATTTTTAATTACATTTAAAGCATATAAACATATTAAGGTCAGGAAATTGCGAGTTTTAACCAAAATTTCTGTCGGAATTTTAGAATTAAACTTTTCTGTAGCAGTTATGCAGCTTCACAATAAAGTGATTCATTCTTAATTTCAGTGTATCGATAAACCTTAAATGATTTGAAACATTTTTTTAAATATTTTTTCTATGTTATGCATTATATGCGTAAATTACTAAATAATTTAGAAAAAATGAAAAAAATGGAAGATTTAAGCAATAATCAAAATATTAGGAACTGTTTACATTAGAATAATAAAATAATATAGAAAAACTTGTATATATATATATATTTGAAATTTTACTAAAGATAAAGTAGAAAAAAATACAGTAAAATTTTGCAATGTTTTAAAAAATGCTGAAAAGAATTTAACCTACCATTTTTTTTTTCTTCTAATTTTTGCCATTTTATTAAGCACAATTAAATGCTCTTTCTTTTAGTATATAACATGACATATTTCCATTCATTAGTTACTTCAGGATGATGTTCTAAGGTTGTTCATTTTATTTTCTGAAAACACTTTAAAATAAATCCAGCCACCACAGTGAATTCAGTTTCAGAAACTTGATATTGTAAAGGTTAACTATCTATCTCCCTGCTGTTGTGATATTCAACTGCTTTCTCTGCTTTGCCAGCCAAACTATCAAACCGAAGATTTTTATCTAATGATAACCGATCCTTTACATGTTTACTAAGCTCTCTGTAATGCTTTCTGTTAGGACTAGCAGGGTGTTGATTAACCCTTCCAGTGTCCAGCCTGAAAAACTGGTTTCCATCCAGTTTTTCAAGCCAAGCTATCATGCTCAGCCAAAAAAAATTAATTTTAGAACTTTTTTGCCAAATAAGTAATGAAAGGAATTATGGCATATTAATCAGCATTTAATTCTATATTTTCTGAAAATAAAATATTTAACAAAAAAGACAACAAGCTTTATTTTAATAGGTTTTTTTAGTCATGTTGTAAAAAAATGTATCTGGCAACACAAATAAAAATTTATTTAAAAAAAAAACTAATAGACAAATTATAATTATAATGCACATGAATAGAAAGGCTATTTATGAATAACAAGACAATTAATTTTCTTGTTTCAAGTAAATATTTCTCCCATTTTGTAATTTTTTTCTTGGTACCATATTTGGAGAAATGTCCAGGCTTTTAGCCAATTGTGCTAAGTCAGATAAACAAGTCAACTTTATAATTTTTTTTAAAAATAACCAATCAACAGAAAGAGGTGATGCTATATATCAAACTAAACAGAATTTAATTACAAATTTTATGAAAATAAATAATATATTATAAGCATATTGATTTTAATAAGCTTTTTCAGACTATACAATTAAGGCATAATTTTGGAAAACCTGATGAATACAAATAGTTAAATTATATGTTAATCGAAAGGAAATTTCCTCCTGAATAATTTTTTAACCTGAAACATGATTTTTATTTTTTGATTCTTTTCAGTATCATATATTTTAAACATCATATATTGCAAAGTGACTTGGACTTCTCACATTCACGGGATTTTCTGAACTGGTTATGAAATGAAAAAAAAAATTTCTTGGCTTCCTATTTTATTAAACATGAATTTTTTCTTTGGGTGTTGAAGTTCGGTGATCTTGGCTAAGTGCAAAAAGGTTTGTGCACCAAAGTAAAAAAAAATAGTTTAACTGTCTGTGTGGCACATCCAAGATACTGAGGGGGGGGGGGGAGAGACTGCCTTTAAAATCATTCAGTATAAACATAAAAAAACTTGTATTTTTTTATGTAATTTTTTAGAGGGATGGGGGTAAAAACTCTTCTTGAAATTGTCCTCTAACATGGTTGCTTCTGCATACAAGACCTCATTCATTTTCAGAAAATGGTACAAGTTCAAAATTTTTTTACTATAAAACCAAGAAATAATAAAAGAAAAATTACATATAACCTAATGAAATGTTAAATATAATATCCGCAACCATTTTTAAGCTGGCCATTCGATGTAGCATAACTCAGAAAGATAGATAAATCAGCCAACTAAAAGATTGCTAATTCACGGAAATATTATATTTAAATATATATATAAATATTCACGGAAATAAATTTACAGAAATAATTTTGCTTCTGTATCCAAGACCTTAATTATTTTCAGAAAATGAGACCAGATCAAAGTTTTACTGGAAAAGCAATAAATAATAAAATAAAAATTAACATATAACCTAATGCAATGTTAAATAAAATAACCACAGCAACAAATTGTAGGCTGGCCATCCAATGCAGCATAACTATGAAAAATCAATACTTATCGATGGGCAAAATGATCAACAATTAATGAAAATAAATCTACTGAAATGGAAACTAAGGTTGAAATATAGAAAAGTAAATAAGAACTTTACAAAGGGTATCCAATATGCTGTAAATAGTCTATTATGCAGCCACTTATTAACAAACAGAATGAATGGAGATAGCACATGTCAGCCACCTTACCCCTCAGCTGTGACCTAGTTGTAGCCAGTAATGAAAAGCATAAAAAAGCTGTTATTACTTCCAGTTTCGATTTTAAAACTGGGAAAGATTCATAGAATGCTAGGATAAATAATAAAAATAATTCTGGGAATGTTGGAATAGGTCTAGGGCAGAAAAGAGTGTAAAATGGAAAAACAAAATAGTGGTATGTACTTCATAATTACTTCCAGAATGTGCAGTTTTTAAAAATAGCATTTTTTTTGCTAATTTTCAGGAGATTTTCGAAACTTTAAGGAAAAATTTATTGATAATAGTTCAAATTAAACGTCTGAGTTTAAATAAGGGGGTTGCTTCAGCAAAAAGTAACGTTAACAAACAAATCAGCAATAGCTTATAGCACTTCTACGAAATGGCAATCACATGGCTTTAACAAGCAATTTATATTGTAGTTTAATATATATCAAATGAAAACACAAAATATTATTTTTCAAGCCTGAAATACATATTTTTATTAAATAAATATTAAAAAAATTACAACGTCAATTTTTATTTTTTTAAAAATCGATTTTTTTTGTTGTACTAGAAACATATACAGCTGTCCTCGGCCTCTCATTGCAGATTCTGTGAATGTATACAGACAGCGTGGACACTGGTAGGGTTAAGGTTATTATTTAAGTTCTTTCTTTCAAAAATAAGCTCCAGTGCATTATTACTCAAACAACTTCGTCTCCTCTTCTCCTTTCCTTTTTATCCAAAAGAGATCTCTCTCCTTCTCCTTTTTATCCAAAAGAGTACTGTTACTTTCAAGAAAAATCTGTTTACACTGATCCCATTCTTTCTCAACTTCAGTAGTAAGCAAACTACAATTTTCATAATGACTAAGTATCCTATCATCAGGTCTGTAAATAGTAGCTAGGTAGTCACTGGAAGGAGAGATATGCACCAATCCCTTGTGATGATGCATAGAACCAGCCAGGCCTAGCACCTAATGTCTGACACTGCCTTCTTGTGGTGCAGACAATTAGTACTTTCAAAAGAAATGCTCTCTTGTGGAAGTGAATCGAAGGAGAGGGCTGCCAGATCAGTGTGGTCACACTGATAGTACCTTTCAATTCTGAGAATGTTAGAAATAGGTTTATGGAGAAAAGAGTGCAAAACAGTACTTACTTCGTAGTTAAATTTTGAATAAACTCGACTTATCTGGTTTACAGATCAAGGAAGTATCTCTTACGTCGATCCAAAGTAATTCTGGAAGTAAAATACTTCGTAATTGCTTCCAGAATTTGCCGTTTTTAAAAACGACATTTTTTTGTTAATTTTCAGAAGATTTTCGAAACTTTAAGGAAAAATTCGTTGATAGTAGTTGAAATTAAACTTTTGAGTTTAAATAAGGGGGTTGCTTCAGCAAAAAGTAACATTAACAAACAAATCAGCAATTTTAACAAACAAATCGACAACAATTCATCAATTTGGAGGCAATGTGACAGTGTCAATTTTCAGCAATCTTCGATCAATATTTAAAGAGTCATTGAAGCAGGGCCATTTAACAGCAGACAACACTTTCACATTGCCTCCAAATTGATGAAATCTTAAAAAATCGCCATACAAACTTCAGATATTTAATTTATGTTAATGAACAAATTGTTACAAGAGTTGTGTTTTATCTATTGAAGTGTTTTTTCACAAGTGTCAAAAGTTGAAGATAAATGCTTCAGTTTTCATTCATTCTTTAAATATTAAAGAATATTGTGGGAAATATATTTAGAGAGATTTGAGTGACATCTACAATTTATCACCAATAACAGTTTTTGCTAAAAGGTTTATTTTCAATGTTAGGGAGCTTTGAAAGTGGCTTTCCATTCATATAACATGGAAGTGTCTGGACACTTTTTTCAACATAGTGTATTGTGATCATTGCGATGATACCTCCATTGTAAAGCATAATGGTAAATAGCAATCAACAAGCCACTAATGGTATGTATGCAATCTACAAATAGCATTTTTAACCCTTTGCATGTCCAAGCTGGGTTTATCATTTTCACTTTTCCAATTATATGGCACATGGAATGATTACCATTTCATAGTGCATTATGGTTAATTTTAATTTCTCTTTCAAAGAGAAATTGCCATTTTTTTAACTGTTTGTAATCAGATGTTGAAAATAACATTTTAGTTTATGATATATATTTTTGCCTGTTGATTCTACTAGAAAAAAATAATGATCAAATTTAGAAATAAATCTATTTGAGCCTGCAGTGATTGTATGCACATATTGTCTCCATAAATAGTATCAAGTAGCAACAATTCAGTTTATGCATTTATTCTGCCATATTGCATGTACAATTTTTAAAAGGTAGGATGAATTTTAATGATACTTTTAATTACATTTTAAACAAATAAGGAAAATTTTTTTATCAACATTAGGAAAATGCAATTTTTTAACCAAAGTTTCTGTCACATGTTCAAAAATCAAACTTTTCCATAGCAATTATGCAATTTCATAATAAAATAATTCATTCTCAATTTCAATGCTTAAGTAAAATTTTAAATTCTTTGAATATTTTTATTCAATTGTTTCACAGTTCTTTTAGATATATTCCAGTTTTTATTTAAATTATCTTGTTTATAAAGCAAAATAAATTTTTTAAGATACTTTCATTAGGCTTAAAGTTTACCAATAGCCAAAAATCTAAGCATAAACATTATTTGCAAAAATGACTAAAACATTTAGAAAAAAACTAAATAAATGGAAATTTTAAGTATTAATAAAATATAATGGACTATTTATATTAAAATAATTTAAAAAAATTGAAAATAAAATTTACATTTTACTGAAGTTAAAATAAAAATAATACAGTAAAAGTTTTGCAGCATTTTTAAAAAATGTTATAAAATAAACTATTTCTTTGAATTTTTGCTATTTTATTAATTACATATAAATTGCTCATTCTTTTGGTAAATAACATGACATTTTCCCCTTCATTAGTTTCTTCAGGATGAAGCCATAAAATTGTATAATTTATCTTCTGAAAATATTTCAAAATTAACTTGAGACAAGTTTCAGAAACCTGACCTTTAAGGATTAAGAAATAAATTAGTTTACAAGTTAGTTCTGAAAGAGTGAATTGTAGATTAAATTTTTACATTGTCAGCTTTCTCACTATGATTACTTTTTTTTAAATAGTTTATTTTAACCTATTAACACTTTATATTTATAAAATATGCAACCAGCAACAAAACACCATAACCTTTTAATTGTTTAATGATTGTGCATTTCATGCAATTCTCATAGTAAGATGAAAAACAAATACCATGAAATGAATAAAAAGATTATTTACATTAGGTGAAAATAGGTAAAATATATAACTGTTTTCAAGAATCTTACTTTAATATGAAGTACTGCTGTTTGTGGTGGGTGGGCATCAGAAATAGTCCGGAGCAATTTACCTTTATGAAGATCCCACATAGTTATCTAAATTTAAGAATAGGGTTAATCTCAAATACCTTTTACTTTTAAATACCAATACTGATACCTTAATTAATTGTATTGGAACTAGCAACCTATTAACATCATTATTAATCTATAAAATTAAGTAAAAATAGTCTACAAAAAAAAAACATCATAAATAAACATTTTTGCCTGAAGTGCAACTTTTATAATCAAAACATCTTGCAAAAAATTAACTTGGATCCTGCATGTACAGAAAATCTTTCATTCCAATATTTATTCATATCAGTCATTATAATTAATTTTTTTTGGGGTGGGGTGGGGGGGGGGGTGCAGTGCTAAGTTTACTCTCAATCAGTGGAAAGCATCCATAGAAGCAAGCAAAGCAATGCATCCCTCAACATTTTTAGGAAAAAAAAAAGATGTATTAAATATATATAAATATAAGATATAAAATGTTTTGACATAAAGATATTTTCATAATTTAAATACTCTTGATCTAACATAAATTTTACATCTGTATAATATTCTAAGAATTTCCCTATTATATTTTACTTAAATAATAAATAGAAGCACCAGTTTGCCAGACTAATCATGCTAGGAGTGTATGATAAACCATGCATCATCACTACTGCACTGGTCATCACATTGCATATGCAGAAATCCCATTTTCCATATTTAACAAGAAGAAATTTCTCTTGTGGAAGCAACACAGCTGGTCTCTTTCTAGCACTACTTCATGTTTCATACCTTTCTCACCAACATCAAGAGGTGCTAGAAGCAAACTGTTCACTCTCTGATTGGTTGCTGCCATTATCAGCAGTGTTATTGAAGATTGAAGATGAACAGCAGTGCATTGAAGATTGAAGATGAACAGCAGTGCATTGAAGATGAACAGCAGTGCTTAATCAAAGATTTGATGTGTTAATTTTGATAATTTTATACATAAATGAGTAGAAATCCTTCTTTTCCCTTTACTGCCCAATATCTGGCTTTCACTCATTACAAATTATAAACAAATTTTTCATGTAATATTACTTTGCCAGTGAACATAATCTTGCCCTTTCCTGTCCTAACTAGAGATGATAACTTTTTGAACACTATTATGCTGTAGGTCAACCTAGGCATAGAGGAAAATTGCCTTGGGCAGAGTGGAATCTGAACACAGTAAAAAGAAGCAGAAAAGAAAAAAGAAGCTTGCTCTTCAGGGCCACAAACTCAGGGAAGTGTGAAGATGAGGAGATGGAGGAGACGGACTCCCCTAGAGTGTCATAATTACTTGAGTATCAGCAATTGCCTTCCATTTTGCTCCAGGAACAATTATGAATGGGACAAATAGATCTCACCCATCTTTGGACTTTTCCCTCATGCACGACCTTTGAACTGGTAGTGTAGGTGATAGAAGAGACATATATTTGATCCAAGATTCCTTCTGACCCTGCCACTGGATGAAAAGGCTTTTGCCCTGGCACACTTCACAGTTTCAATCAAGGTTGGAGAATGTCGGATATCTCCAAATAACCTGAGCCTTACAAGCTGTGGTGCAGACAAGATTTCACCTGGTTTTGGAAATCGAGGAATCTGTATCAAAGTTTTAGGAATTATAGAGGCAGTTGCTTGGACAATACAGCCCATAAGCTCTGCCACTGCAACATTGATGCGCCCATGGCTGATCGAGTGTTGATGAAACTCACAGAAGAGTTGCAAAGGCCCTCCTTGGGAGATGTTCCATACCATGGGGAGGTGATCACTTCTGTAAGGGTTGCCCTTGACCTCCCAAGTAAAGAGTGGAAGAATCAAAGAGCAGATGGTAAAATCAATGGCAGTGAAAGTGTGGGTGGGAGAATGAAAGTAGGTATAGACACCAAAGTTCAACAAGGAGAGTGATATTGACACCAATGTTCAACAAGGAGAGCTATTAATCCAAGACCCCACCTCTCCTGTTGATGTCAGTAGTGCCCTAAAGTAGACTGTGTCCATTGAAATCCCTCATGAGAAGGGGGACAGCAGCTATGAGACAAGATCATCAAGGTCTTCCCAGAAGATACTTCAGGGCAGTAGATAGACAGAGAGCAGACAGTCAACAAAAATCTCACAAAGAGGTGGATGACAACCACCACTAAGTTGGTGGTGAGGGGTATGACTTGGAATGGAGAATAGTTACTCATGAGGATGGTGACACCTCCACGAGTTGGTCCATCTCCATCCCAGTCCTGGGGAAAAAAGAGAAAAGTATCGGATTGTGGGATTAGTGACAGCCTGAAAGTATGTCTCCTGAAAGCAGAAGGGCTCTTGTACCACAGGAGGGCCTTGATGTTGTAAATATTCCTCTGGAATCCACTACAGTTCCATTATAGGAATGTGGCCATCTCAGATCTTGGAGGAGTTGGTGGACAATCATTTCTTATTTATTTTTACCATCGCCAGTGGCAGTTTAGGAAAATTTGAGAGGTCCATGTCCTCTGAGAGACAAGGATTGGAGACCACCACTCAAGGAGGGGCTATTGTTTTTTTTCTTCAGCTCTGGTAAGGGCCCTTTAGGTTTGGAAGATCTAACTGTCTTTGGTCATGACAGAGGTGGTCTTCCTGAGGTGGTAGCAGAAGGCACTGGCACAGGAATAGAAACCAGCACTGATGTCGATGCTGACAACAACCTCGATTTCACCTGCATAAGAAGAGATTGCTGCAAGTGAGAAAGATTCAGATGATGGTACAACTGATATTGGTCTGCACCACCACAAAGTCATTGGAATAATAGGCTTTCCAATGACTGCACCGGCATAGGAAACCTTGACTAGTGGTGTGGGTGGTGCAGCAAGCTTCCTCACCTCTAGACAGAAGTTGTTGTTTATAGTCTTGAGGCATATACCTCCTTTTCCTCCAGCCACTTAGGACACTCACAGGTTGGTTGGCTGGTTGGTAGGTTGTAGTTTAATGGCGCAAGAGCAACAAGCCTATGTTGCACCAAACGAGGTTAAATAAAATGATAAAAGTCACATAACCTACAACCAAAGTTAAAAACAACACAGCAAAGGGAAAAATGAATAAAAATGTCAAGAAAAAAAAATGTGTAGCAAAAAAAAAATGTAGAAAGAACAAGTTTAAAACATAAGTAGCAAGTGTAAAAGAAAAAAAAAAATCACCATGGGTATAGAGGACCCATGTACAAATAAATATAATTGCAAAGTCGAAAATAGTGGTTAAAACTGAGTCATTGGATAAAAGATGTCCGAATGTAAGGAGCTCAGACATAAAATCATGAAAACTAAAATATAAATATTGTTCAAGGTTAAA
The DNA here is from genome assembly GCA_038380435.1 of Ryuthela nishihirai. Classification (NCBI taxonomy): domain Eukaryota; kingdom Metazoa; phylum Arthropoda; class Arachnida; order Araneae; family Heptathelidae; genus Ryuthela; species Ryuthela nishihirai. The sequence continues at coordinate 59,006,859 of JAWZYU010000021.1, forward strand.
ACAGGGGCAATGAATTAAAATATGTTTGATGGTTAAAATGATGTCACAAACATTTATCATCCACCCATAGATGAAAAGAATGTATAACATTTGTGGGAGAAAGCCGGAAGGTTCACACTGCAGTTCATGCAATTTACCTTTACTGATGGAAAAAGGGGACATGTCCTCAATCACCTGTAGAATGGATGATCTGGAATCTCAGGGAAGAAGAAACAGACAAAGATAATGATGGTGACAATGACAAAGACAACGAAGAAGATGGGGGCTCATGACGAGTCCTCTTTGCGAACTGACTGAATTAATTGCATTAATACAACTCATGGGGTAAAGTATGGTTCAGTGCCCATGGTCCCACAAGGGGATGCCCAATTAGGTGCCAGGACTGCACAGGCAGGTTCCACTCTCCACACAGCCAGTAAGCCAAGTCCTCAGAAATAAATAAAAGATAAAAAAAAAAAGCCAACTGTGAGGAACTCATCTGAGTCCTCAAAAAATAAGAGGGAAAAGAAAGGAAAAGTGTGAGGAACTGAACTGTCCTTACAAAATAAAGATTACTAAAAAAGGAAAATAATGCATGGGAAACTCAACCAGTACCCAGATGTGGACAAGGCACTCATTGTACTTCTTAGTTGGCACTAGCAGTTCCAGCCTACCAGCCGATTGATCTTGAGGGGGCCATCAGAGGACCTCCTGTTTACTTTTAGAGGCCAAAGCAGAATCCCTCGAAATCATTGCCCAGCCCCATGTTGAACAGGCTCCACAATGGCAAGATGGACCAAAGGGGACCCACCAGTCATGAGCTGAGGAGAGCAGACAAGGACTCCTGAGCAACTACCAGGATCCTCCTTTCCAGGGTCACAGTGCACAGCAAACACATGGGTGAGCATTTAGAACTCTGTGAAGGTACTTGAACCAGTGGAACCTTCACAGGGTGGTCTCCTCATCACACACAGGATATTTTGAACATACGGTAATGGTTTCAATGTAAATAAAGTACCACCCCAAAATAAAAATTCATATATCAAATAAGATTTTACCACAGAATAATAATAATTAATTCTTAGCAAGGAAATATTAATAAAATTTCTACACTAGTGATCAAAAGTTAAGCAACAAACACAAAAACATTAATTACAAACAAGTCCTTTGCTGGATTTAAATGAAATGTACAGCTGAAGTCCATGAGTATATATCCCACTAATACCTGAAAAATAAACGAAATCCCATGAATATTTAATGATATATTCAAATTAGAAAATCATTACCTCAAAAAGGCATGTAAAAGTTCAATGACGTGTACTTTTAATATGGTGTGTAGTCACCTTGGACAGCAATAAAGGTTGCACAATGATTCATCATGCTGCAAATCAGGGTGTCAATGGGGGTTTGTGGTAGTAATTGACATTCATGCACTAGTGCAGTTTAAAGCTCCTGGCAAGGAGGTGGATTGCTGGTGAGGGAGGCAATTTGTTCTGGGAGGTGGATTGTAGCCACTGATGCATTGTCCTAGAGTGTCTCAAACATGTTCTATTGAATTTAGGTCAGGTGATCAAGAAAGTCAGTCCATAAGGCTTATGCATTCATTCTCAAGGTAATGGTCCACCAAGCAAGCTCTGTGAGGGCAACCATTATCATCCATTAACACAGAATTAGGACCTACTGCTGCAAGAAATGGATGAACATGAGGTTCGAAGATCACACTGTGATACTTTACAGATATTACAATCCCTCCAGGGAAGACAGGAAGGTCTGTGCGGCCATTGAGAGTGATGCATGCCCACACCTACACACCACCAGCTCCAAAACTTCTTTTTCAAAAGCTAATGGGATGATATCTGGTTCCTGGACATCTGAGGACAAGGAGTCTCCAGACCAACAGTCGTCAGAAAGTGTCTCCATACCAATAGTCATCAGAAATTGATTTGCAGACTAAATCAGAATTCATTGGTGAACAGAACATTGTGCCATTGATGCTGTCCAGTTGCGATGTTGTCGAGACCAATTCAGACTCAGCACTGGCCAGGTGTCAAAGGGACATACACACTGGTCATCTCGCATAAAGATGACCTGCATGAAACCTTCTGGACAAGTTTGTTGGGATACAGCCCATCCCATGGATGCAGTGAGATTGAAAGAGATGCATTCTATGGAGCCTTGCATTTAGGAGCAGGTAAATGTTGTCCCTAGTTGTCCTAGCTCTCAGATGTCCAGGATTTCTAATGATGGTTTGGCTTGTTTGAAATTGATTCCAAAGGTGGCTTACAATCCTATGATTCACATTTAGCCATCATTCACATTTAGCTCAGACTACTCTCGAGTGTTCTGATTGCTCACAATCGTATTTCTTCTGGACATTATCTAATGATTGCCTATCTTGGATGTTGTACATAAATACTCTAGCATAAATTGAATGTACAAATGAGGCACCTTTTATACTGACCTGTTTCACATGAGCAAAAGGATTTAATTCAAATTTTTTGTGCAGATTTAAACTCAGCATCATTTTTTATGTAAAAAACCAGACTTTTGTTATTTATCTTCAATTATGGCACAAATATGCCATTTTTGTATTTGTTGCTTAGCTTTTAAGCACGTGTCAGGGGTATAGCTATGGGGGGATGGGGGGAGGCTCCCCTCCCCAAGTAACTCAGAGTTGGCAAAATTCGAAGCAACTTCGTAAAATCTAGGTGAGTTGTGAAAATTTGTAATCTTTTTTTTTGTAAAATTAAGGGGAGTTGGCAAAATCTAGGGTAGTTGTCTTGTCAAAATCGAGGCAACTTGGCAAATCTAGGGCAGTTGGGAAAATGGAGACAGCAAAATCTGGAGCAGATGGCCAAATTCGAAGCCACTTAGTAAAATACAGGTGAGTTAGCAAAATCGGAACAACTTGGCAAAAACTTGGGGAGTTGGCAAAATTCAGAGTGACTTGGCAAAATCGTTGAGAGTTGGCAAAATTTGGAATGACTTCGCAAAATTCAGGTGAGATGTAAAAATTGGGATTTTTTTCTGTAAAATTATGGCGAGTTGCAAAATTGAAGAAACTTGGCAAAATCTAGGGGCAGTTGGAAAAATTCGGAGTGACTTGGTAAAATCTTGCAGAGTTGGCAAAATTCAGAATGACTTGGAAAAATCTTAGGGAGTTGACAAAATTCAGAGTGACTTTGCAAAAATCAGGTGAGATGTAAAAATTGGGATTTTTTTTCTGTAATATTGTTGTAAGTTGGCAAAATCGAGAAAAGGTGGCAAAATTCGAATCCACTTGGTAAAATATGGGTGAGTTGTGAAAATTCGGATTGTTTTTGTGAAATTAAGAAGAGTTGACAAAATCGAGAAAACTTGGCAAAATTTTGGGGAATTTGAAGTGACTTGGCAAATTCAAGAGAAATATAATATTGAGATTGTTTTTGTGAAATTAATGAGGTGGCAAAATCGAGGCAACTTGGAAAAGTCTAGGGGATTTGGCAAAATGCAAGTGAGTTGTGAAAACTGGGATTGGTTTTATGAAATTAGGAGAGTTGGCAAAATTGAGAACTCTTGGCAAAATCTTGGGGAGTTGACAAAATCTAGGATAGTTGGCAAAATTCGAATCCCCTTTAAAATACAGGTGAATTGTGAAAATTGTGATTAGTTTTGTGAAATTAAAGAGAGTTGGCCAAATCGATATAACTTGGTCAAATCTTGGGGAGTTTGAAAAATTGAAGTGACTTGGCAAAAACAGAAGAGACGTAAAGAGTCGGATTGGTTTTGTGAAGGAAAATTGGACAAATAAAAGGGAGTTAGGAAAATTCATACTGACTTTTGCTACAATTCAGGTTGGGTTGGGTTGTTTTACCTCTGAGCGGCACTTTTTTGCACACCATGGGCTAAATGGCCAGGTCACATGGACCCCGAAGGCTCAGAGAAGGTTGGGTGAGGGGACCCACTGGAACAGCTGTTGGGAGACAGATGGTAGACTCCCGTCAAGGCCATCCAGCATGTTCTTTAACGTGCACAGGGTATGGCTCTCCCGCACACGGGGCCACGGCTTAACGTCCCATCCAACGGACGGCGGCCTTTCCAAGCCCATCGGTGTCCCCTACTGACCATGGGCAGGGCGGGGAATTTTGCAGAGATAAATCTCAATGCTGACCCAGCTGGGACTCGAACCTGGGAACTACAGATTACGAGCCTAGCGCGCTACCGACTGAGCCACCACCGCCCCATGGTAGTATATAACTACATACCCAAATCCTGGTATATGTGGATAACTGGAAAGTGTATGACATTTAATATGATGATCTAAAATCATCTTTAATGTGTTTATGAGATATGTCAGCTGCAACATTTGTGGTGTAATAAATTACCTCCTTGGAATGAAGGTGTGTCAACAGGCATGAAAATAACTTCCAACGCTACAGCATGAAGCCTGGTTGTCTCCAGATTTTCTTACTATCATATTCAACTTCATTACCAATATTAACCCTTCCAGTGTCCAGGCTGAAAAACAGATTTCCATCCAGGGGCCAAGCTATTATCTGCCTATGCTCCGCCACAAAAAAACTTTTAACTTTAGAACTTTTTTTGCCAAATAACTAATGAAAGGAATCATGGCATGTTGTATACCAAATTAATCAGCATTTAATTTTGGATTTTCTGAAAATTAAGTATTTAACAAAAATTATGATATGTTTTATTTTAATAGGACTTTTTTGAGTCATGTAGTAAAAAAATATATCTGGCAATGCAAACAAAAATTTATTAAAAAAAAAACTAATAGAAAGAAATGATTGCAATGCACATGAATAGAATGGCTATATATTTCTGAATAACAAAAAAATTATTTTTTTTTGGTTTTAAGTATGTATTTCTCTCGTTTTGTAATTTTTTTCTTGGTACCATACTTTGAGAAAATTCCAGGCTTTTAGCCAATTGTGCTGAGTCAAATAAACAAGTCAACCTTAGAATTTTTTTAAAAAATAACCAATCAACAGAAATAGGTCATGTTATATATCAAATTAAACAGATTTTAATTATGAATTTTATAAAAATAAATAATATAAATAAATTTCCAAGCATATTGATTTTAATAAGCCTTTTTTAATGTGATATGGTGAAAAAAAAGATCGCACTATACAATTAAGGCTTCATTTTGGAAAAACTGATGAATAAAAAGTTAAATTATATATTTATTAAAAGGAAATTTCCTGCCGAATAATATAACATTCAACCTGAAATATGATTTCTATTTCTTTTAATGATTCTTTTCAGTATCTATGTTTTAAACATGGCCAGTGTTATACAACGTGACTTGGACTTCTTACTTTCACGAGATTTTCCGAAGTGGTTATGAAATAGAAAAAAACTTCCTTGGCTGCTTTTTTTACTAAATATTCTTAATTTTTTCTTTGGATGTTGAATTTTGGCGATCTCCACTAGGTGCAGAAAGGTTTGTGCACCAAAGCACCAGCCCGTCCCAAAATTTCCCTCCCACATGACTGCTGATTTCCATAGCAAGGAAGTCTATTTTTGCCTCCAATCCAAGACATTCATTTTCAGAAAACGGTACAAACTCAAAATGTTTTCACTAAAAAAACAAGTAATAATAAAATAAAAATTACATATAACCTAATGTGTTGTTCTACTTTAATTTCTCAAGAATAATTACTGTACAATAAAGTAATCCTATATAATATGCCTCTATAACCTAGGAGAGCGCAATGAGTATCACATAATATATAATAACTTAACAACCGAATTGCGACCATTTTTTGTCTACCCCTGTATGAGGGTTGAGACTCCAATTTTAACAATCACAATACAGAAGTTAGTATGCACACTTATCTTGATGTTACACAGTTAATTCTACCAACTAAGGTATAACCTTTAACTCATATACTTAAAGGATCTTAATGGAATATATAACAAAGGTTTAGTTACCAAATTTGTGTAGAAGGCTGGCAAAACTGCATCAGTTGTTGTCGTCAACCAAGGGCAGATATAATGGCTCCAGAACAGTCAACATAATACATATCAGCATAATACATATTGCATTGTCGGTCCAAGGGCAGATATAATGGCTCCAGAACAGTCCGTGCGACCAGTCCTTATGCTTATAGATGTAATGAAGCTTAGTTGAACCCGTTACTCAGATTTCAACTAATACATATTGCAAAATAGTTGTTACACACTCTTGTTGGGTTGGCATAGATGGATAACGTATGGCATATACCTTTTATCTCAGGTGCCTTGCCATATTACATCACCATTACCATTTTCCGATGGTTTCCATTTCACTGTCCCATAAGCCTTTGATGTTCACTTTTCAACATATTCTGCAAAATCCTTAACACTGGATAAACTTTGAAAATGTGCACATATTGGTAACTTCCTCCCTTTACTCATTGTTCTCTTTCCGGGTTATGGCACTTTTAACACGATAAATCTTTAAACATCCTAATTCAGCCATTAAAACTTTAAAACCTAAGGCTCTTCCTCAACTCACATTTAGAGTCCATATTTACTCCTAGATGTTAATCGGAGCTACGCGTTTCATTGGCTTCCCTTCAGCAGCTTCATCAGGCTCAAGCTGTTCACTGTGAAGTGTCACTTTAAATACGTCTCACCACCCACGTCATCCTGTACGCAATCATGCGCATTAGACTCAGCGATGTTCTGCTGTTGAAGCAGAAGAGTCCATGCAGACAGCACAGAGGGAATGTCAGTATTACATATTGTGTTACGATGTGTGTGTATGTACAATTTCTCTGCATATGATAGTTGAAACTTAGTAAGGGGGGTAGCTAAAGGTTTATAATTGATATTGTGCATTTTAATATTATTTTCAATTACGGTTTGGGCCATGGCTGTATTTGATAGTTTCATTTCAATATTTATTTTATGCTCCTGCATTCTAGTAGCGTACTGTCGGTATGTCTTTCCAATATAAGTATCCTTTCCTTTTAATCTTTCTGCAGGGTCAGGAATATCTATTTGATAGACCCCCCCCCCCCCCGGTTTTTTTTTTTGCATCCCTATCATTAACAATTAATTTTTTAATCGATTTTGTTAGTTAAATTTTTACCAAAAAATATTTTTAATTTGTCCATGAAGCAGAAATAAATAAGCAATTACCTTATCTGGATATCCTTATAATGAGGATGGAAAATTACTGTGAAACAACAGTTTATAGAAATAAAACTCATATACCTAATTATATTCCATTTTTATCTGCACACCCTGTTAAATATAAAAAGGCTTCTATACTCCCGCACTATATCAGGGCATTTAGATATTGTTCTGAGCAGGACAGTTTTCAAAAGAAAATAGATTATGTTACACAAACGGCTATGGAAGTAGGGTATTCTAAGAAAATACTGAATAGATGGCAAAATAATGCATAAAAATATGACATTCCCCCTGTGCCATCTGCATGGACTCTTCTGCTTCAACAGCAGAACATCGCTGAGTCTAATGCGCATGATTGCGTACAGGATGACATGGGTGGTGAGACGTATTTAAAGTGACACTTCACAGTGAACAGCTTGAGCCTGATGAAACTGCTGAAGGGAAGCGAGTGAAACGTGTAGCTCCAATTAACATCTAGGAGTAAATATGGACTCTAAATGTGAGTTGAGGAAGAGCCTTAGGTTTTAAAGTTTTAATGGCTGAATTAGGATGTTTAAAGATTTATCGTGTTAAAAGTGCCATAACCAGGAAAGAGAACAATGAGTAAAGGGAGGAAGTTACCAATATGTGCACATTTTCAAAGTTTATCCAGCGTTAAGGATTTTGCAGAATATGTTGAAAAGTGAACATCAAAGGCTTATGGGACAGTGAAATGGAAACCATCGGAAAATGGTAATGGTGATGTAATATGGCAAGGCACCTGAGATAAAAGGTATATGCCATATGTTATCCATCTATGCCAACCCAACAAGAGTGTGTAACAACTATTCTGCAATATGTATTATGTTGAAATCTGAGTAACGGGTTCAACTAAGCTTCATTACATCTATAAGCATAAGGACTGGTCGCACGGACTGTTCTGGAGCCATTATATCTGCCCTTGGACCAGCTGGTCGACGACAACAACTGATGCAGTTTTGCCAGCCTTCTACACAAATTTGGTAACTAAACCTTTGTTATATATTCCATTAAGATCCTTTAAGTATATGAGTTAAAGGTTATACCTTAGTTGGTAGAATTAACTGTGTAACATCAAGATAAGTGTACATACTAACTTCTGTATTGTGATTGTTAAAATTGGAGTCTCAACCCTCATACAGGGGTAGACAAAAAATGGCCGCAATTAGGTTGTTAAATTATGTATATTATGTGATGCTCATTGCGCTCTCCTAGGTTATAGAGGCATATTATACAGGATTACTTTATCGTACAGTAATTATTCGTGAGAAATTAAAGTATTTTATCCAACTGTGCTCCTTACTAACTAAACTAATGGGATGTTAAATAAAATATCCACAACTTTTAAGCCCGCCTCCCATCTAGCATAACTCATAAAGATCGATCAATCAGCCAATCGAAAGATCTAAAAATCGCTAACTAACAGAAGTAAATCTACAGAAATTAATTTGCTTCCATATCCAAGACTTCATTTATTTTCAGAAAATGATACTAAATCAAAGTTTTACTGGAAAAGTAATAAATAATAAAATAAAAATTAACATATAGCCTAACACAATGTTAAAATATCCATAGCAACAAATTGTGGCCAGCCATACGTTACAGCATGAAAAAAATCAATACCTATCGATCGGCCAAAAGATTGCTAATTTCCGAAAATAAATCTACTGAAATGAAAACCAACTAAAATTTAAATATAAAAAAAAAATACTAACTTGACAAAGAGTATCCAATATGCTGTACCAAAACTGAAAAAAACACAGCACAGGGAACAATGGAGATATCATGTATCAGCCACCTGTGCTTGTTGGCTCAGTGAAGCATAACTAATTAAATGCAGCTGCAACCAGAATTTCTAAGAAGGATGTGTTTACTTCCAGTTTCGATTTTGAAGGCTTTTGAAAGCGAGAAAGATGCATAGGATCCTGGGAAAAATGATAAAAATAACTTGGGAATGCTGAAATAGGCTTATGACAGAAAAGAGTGTGAAATGGAAAAAAAAAATTGTGGTACGTATTTTGTAATTACTTCCAAAATCTATAGTTTTTAAAAATAGCAGGGGTTTTTTTTTGTTAATTTTTAGATTTTCGAAAATTTAAGGAAAAATTTGTTGATAATAGCTAAAATCAAACTTGTGAGATTAAATCAGAAAGTTGCTTCAGCAAATAGGAACATTAACAAGCAAATCGGCAATACCATTTAGTGCTTCTAAGAAATGGCAATCAGATGGCTTTATAGAATTATTTATACAGATGACCTGGAAAAATATGCTCCTTAACTCTTCCAGTGTCCAGCCTGAACTACTGGTTTCCATCCATAGGCCAAGCTATTTTCTCCCTATACTCAGCCAAAACAAATTAACTTTAAAACTTTTTTTCCAAATAACTAATGAAAGGAATTATTGCATGTTATATGGCAAATTAATCATCATTTAATTCTAGATTTTCTAAAAATAAAATATTTCACAAAAAAAGACGTTTTATTTTAATAGGGCTTTTTTAGAGTCAAGTTTGTAAAAAATGCATCTGGCAACACAAAAATTTGTTTTAAAAAACTAATAGACAGATATAATTATAATGCACATAAATAGAAAGGCTATTTATTTATGAATAACTAAACAATTAATTTTCTTGTTTCAAGTAAATATTTCTCCCATTTTGAAATTTTTTTTTCTCGGTACCATACTTTGAGAAAAGTCCAGGCTTTTATCTAATTGTGCTATCAGATAAACAAGTCAACTTTAGAATTTTTTTAAAGAAATAACCAATCAACAGAAATAAGTCATGCTATATACCAAATTAAACAGAATTTAATTATGAATTTTATGAAAATAAATAGCATAAACAAATTTACAGGCATATTGATTTTAATAAGCCTTTTCAATGTAATATGGTGAAAAAAAAAGATCGCATTGTACAATTAAGGCTTCATTTTGGAAAACCTAATGAATAAAAATAGTTAAATTATATATTTATTGAAAGGAAATTTCCTCCCGATTAATATTCAACCTGAAATATGATTTTCATTTCTTTTAATGATTCTTTTCAGTGTCACATATTTTAAATATGGCCAGTGTTATACAAAGTGACTTGGACTTCTCACATTCACAGAATTTTCTGAACTGGTTATGAAATAGAAAAAAAAACTCTAATGGCTGCTTTTTTTACTAAACATTATGATTTTTTTTCTTTGGGTGTTGAAGTTTGGCAATCTTGGATAAGTGCAGAAAAGTTTGTGCACCAAAGCAAAAAAAAAAACAGCGTTATATCACCTACATGGCACAGCCAAGGTACTGAGAAAGGGGGGGAGGGGGTGCCTTTAAAATCATTCAATATAAACATAAAAACCCATAATTTTAAAAAAAAATTATATTCTTCTAGGGGGGTGGGGGTGAAACGTTCACAGTGAGTTTAACAGATGGGAAGCCTTTCCAAAATTGTCCTCCCACACGATGGCTGATTTCTGTAGCAAGGAAGTCTATTTTGCTTCCGTATCCAAGACATTCAATTTCAGAAAACAGTACAAGCTCAAAGCTTTTTTACTAAAAAAAAAAAGAAATAATAAAAGAAAAATTACATATAACCTAATGGGATGTTAAATAAAATATTCACAACTTTTAAGCCAGCCTCCAATCTAGAATAACTCAGAAAGATCGATAAATTAGCCGATTGAAAGATCACTAATGGAAATAAATCTACAGAAATGAATTTGCTTCAATATCCAAGACCTCATTTATTTTCAGAAAATGATACCAGATTAAAGTTTTAATGGAAAAGTAATAAATAATATAATAAAGATTAACCTATAGCCTAATGTGATGTTAAAATATCCAGAGCAACAAGTTGTAGGCTGGCCATACGATGTAGAATAACTATGAAAAATCAATACTTATTGATTGTCCAATAGATAATAAATTTACGAAAAATATCTACTTAAAGTACATTAAGGTTTAAATATAAAAGTAGTAAATAGCAACTTTACAAAGGGTATACAATATGCTGGACCAAACACTAAGGAAGCCACTTACAGCACATGGAATGGAGATAGCATGTGTCAGCCATCTGACTCTTGTTTTGCCTCAGTGAAGCATAACTAATTAAATGCAGCTGCAACCAGAATTTCTAAGAAGGATGTGTTTACTTCCATTTTGATTGAGTGGGAAAGATGCATAGAATTCTGGGGGAAAAAATAAAAATATAATTTGGGAATAATGAAATAGGTTTATGACAAAAAAAAGTGTGTGAAACGGAAAAAAAATGGCAGTACGTACTCTGTAATTACTTCCAAAAGCTACTGTTTTTAAAAATAGCAGTTTTTTTTGTTGATTTTGAGGAGATTTTCAAAAAATTAAGGAAAAATTTGCTGATAATAGTTCAAATCAAATTTGTGAGCTTAAGTCAAAAGGTTGCTTCAGCAAACAGGAACGTTAACAAGCAAATCGGCAATACCATTTAGTACTTCTAAGAAATGGCAATCAGATGGCTTTATAAAATTATTCATATTGTAGTTTAACAAAAAAAAATCATGAAATTAAAAAACAAAATATTATTTTTCTAGCCTGAATTATATATTTTTTATAAAATATACATAAAAAAATTACAACAGCAATTTTTATTTTTAAAAAATGGATTTTTTGTTTTGTTGTACTAAAAACGGATACATACGTTCTTGGCCCCTCATTTCGGATTCTGCGAAGGTATACAGACGATATGGACACTGGAAGGGTTAAATTTGAAATATAAAGAGGAACAAAAGAAATGATGTTTTTCATTACAAATGCAAGATTTATAAACATCTTGCATTTGTAGTAAAAAACATCATTCCTTTTATTCCTTTTTTTTAATTGAAAATAATCTAAAAAGCATCAATAATTTAAAAATACCCAGTACCTGTCCTTTACTATAACCACACAGCAGACGACTGCAGTCATTATTAAATGCAAGAGCTGATACAGAACCATATTGTTCTCCAAAGGTAGTACTTCCTAAGCACCATTTTAAAACCTGTTGTGGATCTGAAATTATTCAACAAAATTGATTATACATTATACAACATAATAACGACAGGTATTTATCTTTTTACCTCAAAATCAAGGAGTATTATAGTACCTGTTCAATATTCAAAAACCAATAAGATAAAAAATTTCTTGTTGGCAACCATCTTGACAACTGTTGAACAAACAATTTGTTTTCCTACTCCCTTTTAACCCTTGATGTGTCAAGTTCTCAAAATGCATGCAATTATGGTCAAGAAAATTTGTAACTTTTTTTTCAGCAGAAAACATATACACTTTACAACTTTATCCTGCAGTGATTAACACGTATATATATAGACATAGGTGACAATCACAGTGTTACCTGGGTGACATTTTAACGTCACTATATCAATAAATATTTTGTGGGAAAAATTTCACCGACATATGTGACTTGAACCCGTATCTCTCCAGAAACATGCCAGAGTATTCTTACCAATTGAACTAATTTTTTCTACAAAATATTTATTGATATATTGATGTTAAAATGTCACCCAGGTAATGCTATGATTGTCACCTATGTTTAAATCATTAATAACGCTAAATAGTGTGAAGAGACTTTATTATTTCAATCTCACTCAGCGCAATATAAAAAGAAATTGTTGCCACCCATTGATCATAGATGGCGCCAATAGTTGGCACCGAAAATCATTGGAAAAAGATTTAAAATCTTAAATTAGTGGGAAAAAGATGAGCCGACATTAGTTCAATTGGTAAGAATACTCTGGCATGTTTCTGGAGAGATGAGGGTTCAAGTTCCATATGTCAGCGAAAGTTTTTCCACAAAATATTTATGTACATATAGGCCATGTTACATGGCAAACAAAAGAGCATGTTAATCTGAATAATGAAAATAACAGAAATTCAAATTAAAATGAATGTTACTTAAGCCTAATTTAAAAAACATTTAAAAAACTTAAGTATAATTAAAAAACAAAAAAGACACAATAAACTCTTTGAACACTAAGAGTTCATTGTGTCTACTAATTAATCAAATTAACATTTATACTCTTGGTCCAACAATTTACCACCTACAAAATGCAACATTTAAAACCTAAGAAATTCTTCCAGGTTATCTAAATTAAAAATATTAAAATTCAAATTAGGTAATTCATAGAAAATATCTTTGTGGCTATTGGGTTATTACATGAACAAAATTTATATGACAGGTAGAAGTCTTCAAATGCTCATAATGTAGCTGTATGAGGAGACAATAACAACAGTAAGAGTGTGTGTTGTGATTTGAATAAACTATCTCTTGATCAGCTAAAACAAAGAAGAGCATCAAGAAAGTAGTCTTTTGCCGAATTGTCATAGGCAATTACAAATATGTTCAGATTGTTTTGCACATCATCATACATCATCGAAAGATTAAAAAAATTTTCAATATTTATAGGCTAGAAGAATACAATTTCCTTTGGCAAATATAACTGCGTGTTTCCAAATAGAGTAAATTTTTCATTTTTTAACTTCTGCACCTTCTAACAGTGGTCATTCAAATTATGAGATCAATGGGAAAGTGCAAATAGTAATATTTTATTAGTACCTATGCAATATAAAAAGAATTTCTCATTTATCACTTTAAAAAAATTGCACTTTCCCACCCATCTCATGGATAAGGGAGAAAATCATGGCTGTCATTGTAAACCTCTTGACTATCACATTATATCACCCAAATTTCTAGCAAAAATATATCACTTACATACTCTTAAAATTTTATCATTTTGAGTTTTTTCCACCGTTAGACAGCACTATTAAAACTTATGGAAGATTCAGAAAATACAAATCTGATATTTCATCAAGACCTATCCAACTAAAAAAAAATATATTTTTTTTCTCTAAAAAAAGTTGAAGGTCTATAGATGTTGAACAGGAACAGACAGATAACCAAGTGATACCAATAGCTGTTTTTCTACAAACAAGCCAAAAAATTACATAGTTATAATTTTGAATAATTTTTATATCTTTTACCAATTTTACAAATGTTTTGAAACATTGTATAAATTTTCAAGAATTTTCAACATAAAGTCAAGTGCAATATAACAGAAAATTCCCTTCATCCCAAGAAGGGGATACATTATTTGAATCACATAAAAAAACACAATGGTTCAATCATGTTGTGTATCATCCATGTATGGGTGACATAAATTAATTAATAATAATTAATGTCACCCATATAAGAGTGATATGAGAGTTAATGCATTAAAACCCTAAAAGGAAGTTCTGGCATAATGCTATAACTATAAAACATTGGTTTAAATTAGTGATTTCAGTGATGGAAAACAAAGATAGCTAAATTACTTACCAAAAACAAGAACTAATCCATGAAATGTGCCAATTGAAATTACAGAAGAAACTGCCTAAAAAAATTAATTTATTTTTATATTTACATGTTTCAAAAATTACACACTACTATTAGAATACTTCTTGAAGATATCCAAACCTAATCATTATTTACCAACTACACTCAAGTGCAAAAGTTACAAATTAATTTTTCCATAATATTTTGACTATATACATTGAATTAAAAATCGAAAATTAATTTACTTATGTGATATCATGCAAATAAGTGGTAAAACTGCTTCAGAGGCTCCAAACATGCAAATGAACCATTAGTGCAACAAGCACTCTCTAATAGTTCTGTGCATTGGTAATTGTTGCACCCACAAATTACATGTTTTCTTTATTACTATGTATTTCCTATAAATTGGAGATTGCCATTTTGTCAAAAATGTATCAAAGACATCACTTGATAATTTGTTATGATTGCACGTCATTGGAAGAAAAGGCTATTAAAACATATTTTATATTTATATAATTCCTTGATTTCTATATATACAAATGCATTTACATATGCACTGAGTTAGCTCTGCATTAGCAACACCTACCTAGTCTCATGAGGCCATCTTATGCCCATACATGTCAGGGCATGGACTCCACATGGGATGCCATGGTAGAGCACAGAATTCATTGTCACATTCCTGAAACCAGTTTGCAACCTGCCAGAAGTATGATATGGCACATTATCTATTTTGCCAATGCAAAGCCAACTCAATGTATTTCTATTATTAATCAAATAATTCATTAGCCTGTTTCGTTTTTTAATTTCTTATTACACATGTACTTTGAGTACAAGCACTGGGTTTATCAATGCAGGTTTAGTAAATTAGAGCTACAGAAAGTTTTTGATTTAAAAACAAACTTCAAAAATAACTATAAATCTAAAAAGTGACAAATAACTGAAAAAAAGTAGAATAGTACTATTTGATAGCATTAAAAACTAAAAATATATTGAAAGATAAACCAAAGTAATTAATTTGATCAAGATTACATTAATGTTATGGAAGTTTTATTTCAAAATTAAGGAAAAATATTTCCTTACAGAATTGTAGTAAACACAATTAATTACGATTAAAAGACCTTCTTGTTCAAAAGTAATTAGGATACAGTAGCAAAAAGTTTTCTGTCGTTGAGCAATAATTTTTTTTTTTAGTTTATCTTTCAAACTATTTGCATATGAAAACTTCTGATATGCATATGGTTTGAAGGATAAAATTTAAAAAAATTACTGCTCAATGAGAGAGAACTGTTTTGTTATTATATCCTAATGTAGTAAATACACAGGAATTCAAAATTAAATATTTAAAAATATCAGAAGAAACACATAGTATAAAATTATCCAAATGCCACATAAAATTCACTACCATGAATTTAAAATGAACCAAAAATGAAACAATAACAAAAGTTTTATAATAACTTTTGTTATGAGTCATTATAATTATTAAAAGATTTTCCTTCAAAATCAGCAATGTTTATATTGAATCAGTGGTAGCTTGTGAATTTTGTCAGTAAGAGTGCATAAAGCCAGTACAAGGAATGAAATATATATCCCCCCCTCCACTCCATGTAAAATACTAATCATAAGGTGAATTTCATTTACTGATTTAATAATAATAAAAAGTAATAAAACATAAAAGATTAAAACAATTAAAGAATTTTAAAACAAAACTGTACATAGTCATAAAAATTTCAACAGCATTTTGTAAGTATAATAAATGAGCTTACATCTCATTTAGAATATAACATTACTGTATAAACTTTTTATTACTATTTGAATTATTAAAAACGTTATTTGGCAAGTGATTCTACATTGAATATCTACATTATTTTTATGCATTACAAACAAAAATAGGAAGCATGAAAACAAAGTTAATAAAAAAACTTCAGTCATGATTGGATTCAAACCAAAGTCTTTCAACCATAAGTCAAAAACGAAACCTCTACACTAAAATTTACTTATATACACATATTGTTAATAATTTAAATTGGTATAGGACAACTAGCCAATACTTCCCTGTGATACTTTTGTATTTTGTTTCATATTGTAAGACTGGGATCTTATGTGTGAAATTAAAAGATTTGGAGCTAAACTGATTGTAATTCTTTATCATTTACTACTATTTCAGTATTTCCCAACGTTTTGACACAGACTAGATTTTTTGTCCCCTGAAGAAATAAAAATTTCAGACCAAATGTGATTATAATCAAGTATACTTTCAATGCATTCTACATTTGCTTTTAAAGGGCATTATTAAATTACATAACTGATGATATGAGGAAGGTAGATACTCATATCTATTTAATTGTAATTTCCATAGACAACAAATTAACATTAAAATTTTCCTCTATAGGAATCATTTAGACTTAGGATTTTAGTCATCCATCCAGTCAGTAATCATATTTATTATCACACATATTCACCTTAAACTCAGGTGCACAGCATAATTTTGCTCAAATTCTATCTCTCAGTTCTTTGTCATATGGTACCTCTTATATATTTATTAAAATGTACTAAATGCCAGTGCATGCTTCAACTTAGCACTAACAGCAAAATGGTGGGGTTTGTATCAGTTCTTTGATGTGAAGGAAATATGCTTCACCTCTCTTGTGTCACATAAACAAATGAGTAATAAAACATTTTTTTAATTGAGGGGAGGGGAAAGGGTAAATGCCTTTAATTGACAATTTTTTTTTTCTGATTATTCCAAGGAGAGCAAATGCTCATTACAATGAGCTGCTACTGTAATAAACAAAAAAATTAATCTAAAAATGGTGAAATAATTTTAATAATTAAAATATTTCAAATGTAAATGAAAGCTCTGCTTGAAAAATGCAAATTATCTGCAATCAAAAATTAGTATATAAAGAATGTCTGAAAAATATTAGGGGTTTCAAAAACCAATATTTAGGAAAATTAAAATGAGGTGCTTTAAGTAACAGTGTAGATTCAAATTTAATTACTCCAGAATACATAATGTCTTAATGAAGCAGAGACATTTACATTACATTTCCCCTAACACTCTTCTCAAGAGGTACTTTGCTGCAGGCAAGACTCGATGACAATATGTACGACCACTGATGCTGTTGGAACAATGAGCTTTCTAATAACTGCACTGGCATAAGAAATTTTGCTACAGGTAGTAGGTAGGTGGTGAAACAATCTTTTTTAGCTCAAGGTACAAGATGCTCTATATCTTTTTATACACTGAAATCTTTCCACTTCCATCATTGGAGAAACACCAGATGGGGGCCACTACAATTTGTGTAAGTTGAAATCTCAGCTGGTATTCTGGATTAGTATGATCCTTTACTGCTACAGCAAGTGCTGTGGGTTTACTTCAGCAAGCCATGAGGACATGACCATACCTCTTTCAGACTAACACAATGCAACTAAAAATGGCTCTGCTCATGATTAGTAACTGTACCAAAATTAAATATGCATTAATGTTCTCCCCTATACAAAAGGCAGAGATAATCTAGAAGCTTTTATCTAGCTTACCCTGGTTTCTCATATAACATAAAAATACACAAGGACACACACCCGCTGCCTTAGTAGTCAGGTACATTAGTAATAAATCAGCACTTTGATGTCTATTCTAATTTTAGAGAAAAAATTGTCTTGAGCCGGGTGGGATACGAACCCACGATCCCCTGACATCATGTCAGGTGCTCTGGGCCACTGATCAGTAGTCCAGAGCACCTGACATGTTGTCAGGGGGTCGTGGGTTCGTATCCCACCCGGCTCAAGACAATTTTTCCTCTAAAATTAGAATCGACGTCAAAGTGCTGATTTATTAGTGGATGTTGAACAGTCGAGTTTATCTCATTATTTATCAGGTACACTAGTCAATAAACCCAATAAGATTAATCTGTTCTATCCCACATGTTGACACCATTATTTGAAAATAGCCCACTAATGAAAAAAAGAAAATGGCCTCGGTCTAGATTATTACACTTGTGGCAAAGATATATACTTCCACGGGATTTATGTGTGGTTTTAGTGTTATTTATTGAACACTATTCTTCAAATGGCAATTCGTTAAAAAAAAGTTATATATAATATATTCTCTATCAATATTTATTTTATATGACTATCAAATTTCCCACTATCAAACTGCAAATACAAATGTAATTATTTCTTGTCATAATCTGATATTAGAACCTATCTAAACTTAGCAATTTAGAATAAATTAATACTCTTAAAATATTTTCAATAATTTTGTACATATTAAAAATTGTACCACCAGACTAAAAACAAATTTTTTAAATTACTAACTTAACTTTTACAATTAGCTATCTTAAAAATTTTCACAGATTTATTAACTTTACCATGTAAATACAGATAACTTGGATAATAGTTCAACAGTAGCTTATTTTAATCCCTTTAAATTTTTATTCTTACGAACAAAATTAAAAACTACCATTGCAGTTGGTTTTCCAGCATTTACTCTGTCAGCAGCAGATTGTAGCTGTGAAGAAACTCCCCTCAATATCACATGTCTTAGTACTGAACCATGTACTCCATACATGGGGCTTTTCCTTCCTCTAGAAAATAGAGTACTTACAACAATCAATGTTAAAAATAAATCTTTCAGTATACTTTTATAAATCTTTAAATATAGTTTATTAAGCTTTGCTATAATAGCATCAGTTATATTCTGATAACAACAAAAGCTACACAGCATTTAACTTGTTTCCATTGGCATTTATATGAAATCGTTTTCCCTTTTTCTTGGATTTCTCATAAAATTTACACAGTCAACAGGAAACTTACCATTTTGCTCAATTTCATTATTAAGTTTTACAAACAATGACAATTAACTTTAGTAAGGTGATCATAAAATAACAAATGAAAAGACACAGGTGCATAATGCAGAAAAGAGTATTCAATTCCAAACAAAAGCATAATAAAAATATTTCATTTACCTATTTTTTTTTCTTTTATGCTGAGTTAGCATTTATTTTTATTTTTCTGTTACATTTTTTATTTTACTCCCATTAGATAACTTTTTTTTAAAAAAAAAAGCAATTTTACAATCTGTTGAATAAATAATAAGTACATCTCAAATAATTGGTTGTCCTGACTGAGATTTAAACCCAGGTCTCCCAGAAGCATACTGGGCATTTTAACTGCTGGGCCATCAAGAGCTAACCATTTTCCCAACAAAGTGACATATTAGCATTCCTGCATTTTTTTTTGCCAGTGGTGCCATCTGTTATCAGGAATCAGGCAGCCAAGCTGTCACATTTGATGGTAGTAATATTTGTCACTCACAGCATTATATGATAATCCAGTAATAATTTAAACAATAAATAATATTTACAGAGTTACATGTTGACTTTAACATCAATAAATATTTTTGTGGAAAAAAGTTCATGTCAGCAAAACTTTTTTCCACAAAAATATTTATTAAGTAATAAATTCTCACAGGAAAACGTCCTGTAGAGGAGAAACATTTGAAATAATTAGTTGAAAAAAATTGGTTGTCCTGACTGGGATTCAAACCCAGGTCTCCAAGAAGCATGCCAGGCATTTTAACTGCTGGACCATCAAGAGCTAGCTATTTTTTTCAACAAAGTGGCATATAAGCATTCCTGCATTTTTTTGTTGATTTGCCAGTGGCACCATCTGTTATCAGGAATCAGACAGCCACATTTGATGGTAGTAATATTTGTCACTCATGCTCACAGCATTATATGAATAATTCAGCAATAAACTGTCACAGAAAAACATCCTGTAGACAAGAAACACTTGAAATAATTAGTTGGAAAAAATTGGTTGCCCTGACTGTGATTTGAACCCAATCTCCTAGAAGCAAGCCAGGAGTCTTAACTGCTGGATCATCAAGAGCTAACCATTTTTCCAGCAAACTTGGCTGCCCAATTCCTGATAACAGATGGGCCACCGGCAAATCAACAAAAAATACAGAAATACTTATATGTCACTTTAGAGGAAAAATGGTTAGCTCTTGATGATCAAACAGTTAAGATGCCCAGAATGCTTCTGGGAGATCTGGGTTCGAAATCCAGTCAGAATAACCGATTCCTTTAACTAATTATTTCAAGTGCTTTTTGTCTACAAGACATTTTCCTGTGACAATTTATTACTGTAATAAGTAGGTGTTCAGGATATTGATTCTGGCTATCCAAATTTTGTAACTGTCCTAAATTCAGAAATTTTGAAACTCTTTGTTGAAAATAATATAACCCTAACTAAACCAGACTTCCCACATTCACTCCAGCTGACTCAAGACATACTGAGTGACATATCAGGCTGCTTACCTACCACACCAAGCCAAACATACACTGAAGAGTCAAAACATTATGACCACCTGCCTAATATGATGTTTGTCCTCCATGTGCCACCAAAATAGCTCTTACCCAGTGAGGTATGGATGCTATAAGATTTCTAAAGGTATCTTGTGGTATCTGGTACCAACACATTACCAGCAGATCCTTTAACTCTTGTAAGTTACGCGGTTGGGCCACCTTAGATCGGATATGCTGTTCCAACACAAACCACAGATGCTCGACTGGATTGATGTCTGGAGAATTTGGAGGCCAGGGCAATACCTGGAAGTCTTCCCCATGTTCTGCGAACCATTCTCTAACAATTCGGGTAGTGTGGCATGGTGCATTATCCTACTGAGGGATTATATCTACCAGAGGGATATACCATTGCCATGAAAGGATGTACCTGGTTTGCAATGATGTTTAGATAGTTGGTAGACATCATAATTTCCTGAACATGAATGAATGGACCCAAGGTTTCCCAGCAGACATTGCCCAAAGCATTACACTTCCTCCACCAGCTAGTTTTCATCCCACAGTGCATCCTGGTGCCATTTCCCCAGGTAAACAACATGCACGTACCCGGCCATCCACATGGTGCAACAGGAAACGAGATTCATTGGACCACACAATCTTCTACCAATCATTCAAGGTCCAGTTTTGATGCTCATGTGCCAATTATAGGCACTTTCAATGGTGAACTGAGGTTAGCATGGGCACTCAGAGCAGCCTGCAGCTATGCAGGCCCATTTCCTGCAGGGTTCAATGTGACATATTATTCCAGTCACCAGCATTCAAATTACGGGTGAGTTGCACCAAAGTATCCCTTCTGTTGGCTCGTACCATACGGGATAGCCTTCGCTCATCTCTATGATCTGCCCACACCTTGCCAGCGGTTCATGGTTTTTCCCTCCTCAGAACACCTTTTGAAGGTACTAACCACAGCTGATTGTGAGCACCCTACAAGCCTTGCTGTCTGGAATTGCTCTGACCCAGTCATCTGGCCATTACAATTTGGCCTTTGTCTTTAATGCCTGTCTAATGGCTTCAGGTCACTTTCTTCCCCCCCCCCCCTATAGATCGAGTCTGTTTCTGACGGTTAAACCGGTGTTCTGTGAGCAGGAAACTACTTAATGGAGTATTTCCTTTGTTCTCTGTCTTCCTCGGGCTTCTAGGGTGTTTCTCTTACACTTTCCTAGTCTCCGGTTGCTGTGTTCTAACACAGTGCAAATGGTGTCGTGTTTTTCAGCTCCATGGGGAAATTTAAGTCTGCTGCCTTTCCCATCTGAGAAACAAATAACACTGATTAACAGAGCTCAGTTTAGGTGTTATTTACACCATTTCATGACCTTCACATGTGCCATCATTTACCTGCAGTTGTTTTGATTTGCATAAAGGCGTGCTGGTCAAAGTTTTGGCTCTTTGGTGTATCAGCATAATGATGTCACCATAACTGTTGACATCATGTATTTCTATGAACGTGACTATGTAATTTCTTTACCACAATCTCATACAATATTAAATAAAATTATGGTATTAAGTACATTAATGAATTTTTTTTTTCAATTATAATATACGTACATTATTTCTTAATCTTTATTTTCCATCTCCTATATTAAGAGAAATAGACCTAGCATTTTATTCAATGAAATCTGGAAAATCTGAAATTCAAGATGCATTTCATACTGAGGGAGCTACATTTCAGATCGTGAACCTTTATTACAAATACTTGATGACCTATATAAGAAAAAGATCGGACTCTTTAGTTGAAAGAGAAATACAAAACTGTGCCATAGGAAGTACAATTATTCCTTCAAAAAGTAATTTTCAGTTACAATGAAAATTACTTTTTTTACCCATGACACCTTGGAATTAATGAATTTACATTGTTTCTTGTATAGCAGTTTCCAATGAAATAGTAGAAGATGAAGAAAGTGCAAATTTACATTTATCATTAAAATGCATTATATCTAAAGACAACATCAAGATTCACTACTTAGGAACCTGTACCTAAAATAGAGCAGGTTCATCATTAAGTTGAGAGAGAAGAAACTGTGCTGTGGACAGAAATTTCAAGTTACTTATTGAAGTACAGTCAGAGGAAATCCTCAGCTACCTAATTTAAAATGATATATTGAAATACACTATGTTGAAAAAAGTGTCCAGACACGTCCATGTTATGTGAATGGAAAGCCACTTTCCAAGCTCCCTAACATTGAAAATAAACTTTTTACGCAAAAACTGTTATTGGCGATAAATTGCAGATGTCACTCAAATCTCTCTAAATATATTTCCTGCAATATTCGTTTAATATTTAAAGAATTAATGGAAGCTAAATCATTTATCTTCAACTTTTGACACTTGTGAAAAATTACACTTCAATAGATAAAACACAACTCTTGTAACAATTTGTTCACTAACATAAATTAAATATCGGAAGTTGTATGACGATTTTTTAAGATTTTCTCAATTTGGAGGCAATGTGAAAGTGTCACCTACTGTTAAATGGTCCTACTTCAATGACTCTTGTATTGATTGAAGATTGTTGAAAATTGACAGTCACATTGCCTCCAAATTGATGAAATCTTAAAAAATCGTCATAGAAACTTCGACTATTTATGTTAGTGAACACATTGTTACAAGAGTTATGTTTTACCTATTGAAGTATTTTTTCATAAGTATCAAAAGTTGAAGATAAATGCTTCAGCTTTCATTCATTCTTTAAATATTAAACGAATATTGCGGGAAATATATTTAGAGAGATTTGAGTGACATCTACAATTTATCACCAATAACAGTTTTTGCATAAAAGGTTTATTTTCAATGTTAGGGAGCTTTGAAAGTGGCTTTCCATTCACATAACATGGAAGTATCCAGACACTTTTTTTCAACATAGTGTACATAAAAATTTCCTTTTTTTTTTCCTTATTGTTATAAATGATAGTTAGGTGTAATTGGAAGGTGAGCTGTCCATTATTCTTCTGTGATGATGTAGAAAACCAGCCGGTCATAGCATCTAAAGTCCAATCCTTCCTTCTTGTGGCAAGATCTCAGTATCTTTCATGGAGATATTTTCTCACCTGAAAGGGAACAGAAGGGAAGGGCTGCCAGTTCAGTTTAGCCTGCAATGTAGACTCCTCTGGCCATTATTTTTTTGCACCCCTGCAGAGAAATGGTGAACTTAACAGGGTCTCGATGCTGACCACTTAAATCAAACCTACTGGCTGTAATTTTGATTTTGGACATTATGCACTGGTGGGCTTCTGCTGAAGCCCACTAGTGTGGAAATCATTATGTTTTCTGTTCTTTTGTGAGTTGCCAGCCCCAACTGAATAGATAACAAGATGCTTTACATCATCAGGCAGATGACTCTGATAAGAAATCATCGCAAGCACCTGAGCCCTTGAAACTAGTACTTGCATCACCAAACCTAAGTTAATGTGGGCCTATGTTCATACCCTATATCAGGTTCCATTACAGCTAGGGACTTGAATCTTTAATGCAGCCTGAGGTGCTAAGGGGACATCCTTATGAAAAATTTGGGATTGACTCATCAAATACTTCAGAAGTTACAGGGGAACCAAATCAAGTAAAAATGACAGCAACTCTTCGAAGTTCAATAAAGTGAAGTGCACTTATATTGTGCCTGTTGTAATTCTGTCAATACTTCTACATGAATTTTCACTGGCATTGCCCACAAGAAATCTGTTTCAGGTAAAACTTTCCTGAATACAAAAACACTCCTGGCTTCAAACATATGTACCTTTTTGAAAAACTGAGAACAATGGTCCAATCTATGCACAAATGTGAAATCAATGATTTAAACTTTAAAACACCAGGATTAATTAGACTGATACTAGGAAAATTAGACTGATCTTAGGCAGGAATTTTCATGATCGATCAGATTAATTCTTTGTATTTCATAATTTTTTTAAATCAAAAGATGGCATAAATGGACAAGCAAGAGAAATTGTTACCAATTTCAATAATAATTATGAAAGCCATGTACAGATGACATGTACCTGAACTAGCATTCAATGGATTAAGAAGTCTTTCTACCATCAATACTTTCATAGATCTTGCACTATAAAGGATCAGCACACACACACACTATATAATGTAAAATAAGAGTCAAAAATTCTTATAATGTAGATGATTTAACATATCAAGTATTATTTCATTTTTAACACTACTGCATTTACTTAAGAACATCTTTTTCTGGCTATTTTTGGCATACAACAAGGTGAAACATTAATAAAATTCCAGTTTAATATACTGAAAAATGTTGACAGTAAATGTTTTTGTGGAAAAAATTTTGCCAACATACAGGATTCGAACCCGCATCTCTCAGAAACATGCCAGAGTATTCTAACCTGTTGAACTAATGCCAGCTCAGTTTTTTTTTTTCCACTAATAATGACTATCACTCTTCCCATGAATTTTGGGTGCCTTCTTTTGGTGCTATCTATGATCTTGGGTGACAACTATTTCTTTTTAGTGCTTTGAGTAAGATGGTAATAAATAATGAAGTCATATCACGCTATATAGTGTTATTAATGATTTAAACAATATTTGATAATCTCAGTGTTACCTGTAGACATTTAACTGTCTACAGGTAATGCTGAGATTATAAATTATTGTTTGAATGTTGACAGTATGTAATATTCTTGGCTCCCAATTCCCCTTTTCCCCATAGACCTTTAGTCTTACATATCACAGTTTTGCTGCTATGACCATCTTCAGTAATATAAATTCCACGATCAGCAAGGGAAGGCCTACTATATTTGTAGATGTATAATAAGATATAAGAACTAGAGTTAAAAAATTTTGATACTCTAGCATTGTAAAATTGAAATATGTAAGGAAAGGATTAGTATTGATCAAGTGTCAGTATTGCTTCCAGGTTTAGGTATAAGAAACCTCATTAACAGTTCGTTAAAGTTCATTAAATATCCCTAATGGGAAAAGGGCATAGAAATATGCCCTTTTTTATTAGTGATTAAATTTAAGCATGCACATAAATAGAATGGTATCATATTATGAATGCTATAGAAATTACTTAGTAAAAAAATAAAATTTACAACTTATAACAAATATTTAGTAAATGAGATGAGACCAACTGAAAAATTCAATGACAGTTTTCTATTTAATAACCTATGGGGTAAGTCAATCACAAGCATTCAGAATTTCCAAGTCCAATGCTTGTATCATGACTTCCTCCATTAGCAACCATTGTCCTTAACAAGGGGATATTGATGAGTTTGGAAAGGTCACCATCCATCAAATGGAAAGCTATAGTCCCATGTACAAGAGAGCCATATCCTATGCACATTACAGAACACACTGGATAACCTTCATGGAAGCATTACTCTGTCTCATAACCCTTCCTCACCCAGCTCTACTTGTCATCTGGGTGAATTTTAATTGGACAACATCACTGGATACTTCATAAAGTATGAAAACTCATTTAATACCCTCAGAAGAGAGTTACAGCAGAAGATTGAGTCGAGCCATAAAAGCTGACCATGATCTTAGAGGGTTGTACACACTAGTGCATTCAGACATGAGGAAACAAGCTGTTGCATAAACAGCCCTTGGAATCTGACCATTAAGCTCACTGTGTACAAAAAGAGCTCCAAAAGATAAAAAAAAAACTATTTAGTGATCTTCAGTCACTTCAACAGCATCCATTTACACAAAATACACAGCTTGAAATAGAAAATGCCACCCAGGAAATAATGTCAGAGCACCATGCAAATAGGTGGGTATATGTCGACAGTTCTGTAAATGAGTGCAGTTGCAAACCAATCATGTGATAGGTGAGGGAGATAACAAGGCAAAACAGCTTGGCATAGCTAAGTTTGGTCATCCTCACCTAGGCATTTGGACCACTGCATCAGAGTAATCTTGGTGGCGAAAGCATGTGTAAGGAGTGAGAATGCTTGGGCGACATCATCAGGAATTCTACCATCACATGGACACCTTTACCAGAGGTTTCATCATAGGACTAAATACAGTTGGTTAGCCCCTACATCGCATCACAGTGGAAACACATCAGGATGCAATAACTTTTGGCCAAATTTGGTGACAGTGGTTGGAGGAAGGTAACGTGCATCACCGTAGTGCGACTGGTGCACATAGGCAAATGTCCAAATGCCTTGATTAGTGCATTCAACAAGTCGTAGCAGCCCCACAATCCACCATGGACAACATTCAATGGGCAGATATGGACATCCCTAAGTCGACATGGACTGTGAATTGCAGATTGGCTAAGACAAGTTTGTACTCTCGTCAGCCATTGCAATGACTGCCACTCACTATAGCACATCGTTACATAAGGTTGCAGTAGTGCCTTACCAGACATGCATGGTGGGACAAATGAAACCATGTTGTATTCAGCGATGAGTCTCACTTCCATCTCAGTGCTGACGATCAAGAATCTGAAGACAACATGGTCACTCAACTGATCTTGCTGCCATCTGTGAGCATCATACAGCTCCTCAGTCTGGGTCATGGTTTGGGGCACTATCAGTTTCAACAGCAGTTCACAGCTCATACACATAGTGGGTACAACAGCATGATGATATGTCAATGAGGTGCTGCAGCCAGTTTTGTTGTCGTATGTCCGTGGTATCCCTGATGCTGTTTCAACACAATAGCACCCATCCACACACTATTGACATCAGCAGAGAGTGCCTACAAGGTGTTCAGGTGCTGCCTTGGCCAGTGCGATCCCCAGATTTCTCCCCAATAGAGAACATGTGGGACATCATTGGCAGATGACTTCATGCCTCTGCATGACCCTCTTGCAATGTTGATGAATTATTGACACGAGTCAATGATGCATGGTCTGTGATACCTCATCACACCATCCGAGGACATTTTCACTTGATGCCTAGCATGTTGCCGAATGTACAGCCCAGCACGTTGGCCATACAAACTACTGACTCATCCACAATATACTGTCTCATTGCCCATCACATTGATAATCCCTCAGAAATTAAATCACTTCTTTCCCACTTACTTGCCTACATGCATGGTAAGTTTCATCTCATTTTGTACATTCCTTCATAGTGTGGCATTTTTCAATTTTTATTTTTACAGAATTTTTCTAAAATTCCTTTTTTTTAAGTTAACCTAATTATTAAGAAAATAAATATGTTCTTGTGTGAGTAGCTTTATAAGAGAAATCAGCATAATCTAAAAACTTTTAGATTGTATTTGTTCTTAAAAATAAGCTTTTCCTTTTGCTGAAACAAAAACTATATTGCTTACTTTTTTTCGTCTCTCCTACTGTGTGATTCAGAACTATCAATTGAAGTAGTTTCTCCAGCTTCCTGAAACAACCCTAGCTGACTAGAAAATTCTTCATCACTCAAAGATACATCATCAGCCTTAAAATATATATATAAAAAAAAATATTATAACAGAGTTCTGTAAAATAAAATCAATATACTAACAAGAGAGCCTAAAAATGCTCTATCTTAAAAAAGTTTGCCCTAAAGCAAAGTAGTGAGGATTGGCTCATTCAGTAGTGTGACAGGCTCATAATCTAACATTCCTAGGTTGATCTCAATTGTGTTTGCATTGAGAATTTTCTCCACTAACTACCATCTATACTCAGTGAGAAAGAGGATACCAATGGGTTTTTGAAAGGCTGCCATCCATCACATGGGACATTAAGCCATAACACCATTAAAAAAAGAGTTTATGCCCTCTGCTTGTCAAAAAACACACACTAAGAAACTTTAACAGGAGGCTTTCCATCTCTTAACAGTTGTCCAGTGATTCCTCCCTCCTGCAAACTTTTCTGAGCCCTTGGGGTGCTTGTGACCTGGCTAGTCTATTGTGTGAAGAGAAGTGTTGGTGAGGAAAGCAACAACCCAACCCTAGTGCAAATATTGAGATTTATAAAGTATGTGGATTTTACATTTACATATACATACAAATCCTCATGCAGCCATGTGCTATGGAGGTCCAACCACAATGTGTAATTTTCCTTTCCAGACATGTCTGTTCTGAGCTACTGCTGCTGCATTTGGCACTCTAGGCCAATTCTAACAAGGTTTTCTTTGACACTGTCTGCCCATCACTTCCTAGGTCTACCCATTTTTCCGAACCCCTTAGGTCTCTCTCTGCACAATATGCAGCTCAAAGGAGGTTGATGGCCCCTCCTTCTAACCTCATCAGTACTTACAAAGTCAAACCACCTAATGCCCAAGATACTGCGTAAGCATTTAGAATCAAAGGTATCAAGTTTCTCGTTATCCTGCTTACAAAGGGTCCATGTTTTGCTACCATAACTAACCTTAGAAAAAACCAAAGTATTATACAGCCTAATTTTAATCTTTAGGTGTACACACCTATTTTTCCACACTCTCCATAGATTCTTAAAAGTTCCAGCACCAATCCCTATTCTTCTATTTATCTCATATCATACATCACCAGTAACTGTTACATAGCTCCCAAGATAATTAAACTCAGACACTTATTCAAGAGTGCAGCCATTCAAAGCAATTGAAGCACAATCTGCCATACAGATCTTCATCACTTTAGTTTTTTCTCTGTTTATCACTAAACCTACTCTATTACCATTTTTATGAACAGCCCTAATGAAAGAATTCATCTCAACATCATTAGCCAACAGGGACAAATCATCTGCATAATCTAAATCAGAAATATCTTAGCTATTTAAGGTCAAAATTTTTCCCTTGCAAAGAATTTCTCATAACATAATCAATAACCAAGCAAAACAGAAAAGGAGACAAAATGCACCCTTGTCTAACTCCACTAGAAATCCACTTAAACCAATCACTGAAAGACGTACCAACTCTCGCACACGACTCAGTGTTATTATAGAGAGCTTTAATTATACTAATTTATCAGGTATTCCATATGATCTAACAATCAACTACATATTATGTTGCTTAACAGATTAAAAGGCCTTTTTGAAATCTATAAAGCTAGCAACCACAGGTTTCTGAAATTCTAAACATTTCTCAAGAATCTGCCAAAGTGAAAATATTTTATCAATACATCCCCTACCACTTCTGAACCCACACTGTCATCACGCAATTGTCCATCAACCAAATTCTTAATTCTATTAAGAATCCCATTTGTTTTCATGCAAAGAACTTTACCTGGAACAGAAAGTAAACTAATTCCTCTATAATTATCACAAGAACTGTGATTACCTTTTTTTAAAAACAGAAACAATAATAGCTCTAGTAAAATCCTTAGGAACACCACCTTTATCATAAAAAAAATATTCAAAATTTCAGTCAGCCATGTGACAACACAAATGTTCCCAGCTCTAAGAATTTCAGTGGTGATTTTGTCCACCCCTGGGGATTTATGCAGTTTTAATTTAGAGATAGCCAAAGTGACTTTGGAATGTGATATAGGGCCATCATTAAGGCCAGTAATGCATCTATCCTTATTACAAACAATGGGAATAGAAATAATCACATTATTTAGAACTTCTCTGAAATGCTCAGCCCACCTAGCCATCACAGAATCTTTACCTTCAACCACCTTGCCATGTTTATCCCATAATTCCTGTGTATCTGTCTGTTTCTTCCCGCATAAAACATTAATAATCTGGTACAACCCCTTGTTGTTGTGCTGTCTAACTGCTTCCTCAGCTTTGTCAGCCAATCTATCAAGCCAAAGATTCTTATCAGCTGTTAACTGATCTTTTATATGTTTATTAAGCTTGTTCTAATGCCTTCTGTCAGAACTAGTAGGGTATTGATTCATATTAATCCTGCACTTCCTTCTTTCAGAAATAAGTTCCATAGCCTTATCACTCAAATAATTTTGTTTCCTCTGTTCCCTTTTACCCAAAAGCCTACTGTTGATTTCAAGAAAAGCCTGTTCAAACTGATCCCATTCTTTCTCAACTTCAGTAGTAACCAAACCACAATTGTCATAATGACTAGGTAGCCTATCACGTTATGCTTTGTCTATATCTGGATATTTCAAGGCATTCAGTGTTATAGATAATTTTTTCAACCTTAGCACTTTCTTAAGCTTCAGCTGCAAAACACTTTTGCCCAGGTAATGGTCAGACCTAATTTCAGCTCCCCTGTATAATCTGGTATTCCTAACTGAACTAGCCCATTTGCTGTTATTTAAAATATTATCTATCATATTCCTGTGCAACCCATCAGGTGACACCCATGTATATTTATAAATCTATAAATGTCCCGATGTTTGTAGTATGTGTTAGTTACTTGCAAACCATTAAGTTTACCTACCTGTAGGAGACATTCCCCATTGCCATTGGAACAACCAATGCCATAAGGACCTAAAACTCCTGCCCAAAGGTCAGAGTCAGTATACCAACTTTAGCATTGAAGTCACCTAGAACAAGAGAAATATCTTTTCTTTGCAGAATTCAAAATATCCTGAAGCTGGCTGTAAAATGTATCTTTCTTGTTCTCATCAAAGTCCTCTGTGGGAGCATAACAACAGATGACATTCAAATCTTCAATTTTTGTTTTAAATTTTGCTGTAAGAAATCCTTCATTAATGCAGTCATATCCTAGAAGAGCATCACTGGCATGTCTGCTGAGAAGCAAACCTACACCTTGGAGATGCTTACCATCCTCCCTCCCTGAAAAGAGAAATTTAAAGTTTTTTTAAGTATCTCACCTTTACCTGTCCATTTGGTCTCTTGTAAGCCTAGAATATCTAGGTTATAATGCTGGAATTCCTGCATGAGGACATCAAGAGAATAATCTCTATGTAACATCCTCACAATCCATGCTCCTGCAGAGAGAAAATGAGTAGTAGGATTTTTAAAGAAACTAGGTTTATTGAGAGAGGTAGGGCCAACAATATCAAACAGCACCCTAATCGCAGGCATAGGGCAAAGACCTGTCCCTCCTTTGCTAAAGGCTGACGTCACTGATGCTGGTAGGAACTTCAGCCACCACCTTTTCAAGTGAACTTGTTCTAGAGCCATATGGCCTGCCTGAGACACATTACTCCAGTTTAGGATTGATGATGCCCAACTAGCTAAGTGAGGTTCAGGCTACCTGCAATGGCCAGTGATCAGGATTATCCACCAGCCGATATAAGGTATCCCGTGCCTGTTCACTTAGGGCGGTAGGCCACAAGCAAACAGAAAACATAGAGGCAAATTCTCCCTCAACAGAGGCCCACCAGTGCAGCAAGTCCAGGATCCATAATCAAGCTCAAATCCATAAACCAGTCCAGTCTAGTGGGTATAAATGGTCAGAACCAGAACCTTGTGAAGTTGACCACTCAGCATTTGAATGGTACTAACTTAAAAGGGCATTAGGTGCTAGACCTGGCCAGTTCTGTGCATCATCACTGGGAATTGGTTGGGTTGTTTTACCTCTGAGCAGCACATTTTTGCACACAATGGGCTAAATGGCCAGGTCACAAGGACCTCGAAGGCTCAGAGAAGGTTGGGGGAGGGGACCTACTGGAACAGCTGTTGGGAGACAGATGGTAGCCTCCTGTCAAGGCCATCCAGAATGTTCTTTAATGTGCACAGGGTATGGCTCTCCCACACACGGGACCACGGCTTAATGTGCCATCCAACGGACAACAGCCTTTCTAAGCCCATCGGTGTCCCCTACTGACCATGGGCAAGGCGGGGAATTCTGCGGAGATAAATCTCAACACTGAAACCCACTGACCCAGCTGGGAATCAAACCTGGGAACTACAGATTACGAGCCTGGCACGCTACCGACTCCCCACCCCCTGGGAATCAGAACACAACTCTCCTTCCAGTTTATGAGTCTTTTTGTTCCTTCAAATTTTGTAGAACACTAATTCCTTGCTATGCCAGTTTCACCTATGAATAACTTTCAATTAAAAAAATTCACAACAAATAATGCTTCCTCAATTTTGAATAGTTTTTGGGTATCTTAATCATCAATTATATCTCCTTCCCTAATGCAAATCTCACTTTCTAATAATTAAAATTGGTAAAAAAAAACTGTTGCCTCAATTTTGAAAGACTTGAAGAAAAAATGCTAAAATTACTTACATAAAATACCATGTCTATGTGTCCCTTACTAACACTGAAGATCTAACTTTCTTTTCTACCAATTAGCATTCAACTACTGTTGCTAGAATTTTTATAGTTGCTATAGTAGAATTTTTATAGTATTTTTTATAGTTTTATAGTTGCTAGAATTTTTATAGTTGCTAGAATTTTTATAGTTTGCTAGAATTTTTATAGTTTTTATAGAATTTTTTAGAATTTTTAAATTCTTGGAAACAATATGTCACATCCTAGCTTCAGAAAGCCTTACACTGGAAATGATTGCCAAGTGTTCAGTTTTCGTAGAATCTTTTGCTCTTATTTAACAAAGTATAACACACAGAATCATGCATTGTTTCACTCCCTTTAGTACTCATAAACTGCTCATGGTATGCATATTGCCTTTCACAGTAGCAATTTAATCATGTTACTCATATCCATGGCACCCCTAAGAATTCTAGTGCAATAAACAAAGAAACCCAAATGAAAAGATAAACAATGTTATCCCTATAAATGAAGTTGGAGACACTGCTAAGTGGAAAATGGTGAGAACTAGAATTAAGAATTTAATATGAACCAAGTCAAACATGAATCTGATACAGAAACAATGAAAAAATTAAGAGCTCTGTTCAACAATAAAGTAGGTTATTAGCAAAGTATACAAAGTAAGGAATCCAAACACAGAAAATCTCTGTGGGTTGAAACAATAATCTAAAATAAGTACCACTAAGTTCTAAAGTCATTCATAAGAAGGCACTGAAGATTTACAATCAATTAAGGGAAGACAGAAGGGAACTTTCATCTGTTGTTATTCTTGGTAAAGAGATGGTTCAATAAATCTAAGAAGCAGCATCTCTACAAAATGTCAAATGAATAGGTGAGTACTGATCATAGAGCCAATGGATTTAGTTGTTTTACCTCTGAGCAGCACTTTTTGCTCACAGTGACCCTGAGAGCTCAGAGAAGGTTGAGGGGGGGGGGGGAGAGGACCCACTGGACATTAATTAGGAGACAGATGGTAGCCTCCTGTCAAGACTATCCAGAGTTTTTGCCAATTTTGAGTGTTTTTTTGCAGAATGAGCTCCCTTGCTAAATGTCTCAACTTCCATAGCTCTTTAAATGTTCAAAGCATATTGCTGAAAACAGATTTAAATAGATTTGATTGAGATCTTTAAACTATCTTCAGTCACATTTTTTCCAAAATAAAGGCTTATTTAATAAGTTGAGGAGTTCTGTATCTTAGTTACTACTGACATAACTTCGAACTATACCTAACAAAGTGACCAGAGAGTGTATGTTTCAGTCTTGCAAGTGTGATATACATCGAAGAGTCGAAACATTATGACTACCTCTCTAATATGTTATTGGTCCTCCATGTGCCACCAAAACAACTCTTACCCAGCGAGGCATGAATGCTAGAAGATTTCTAATGTGTCTTGTAGTATCTGGTACCAATACATTACCAGCAGATCCTTTACCTCTTAACATGCCATAGCTTGGTGTACCGTTTTCACTTTTCCAATTCTGGGAGCCATCATTTGGTCTACCATTTTGTAGTGAAAGATAGTAATTTTTTTTTTTTTTTCAGAAATCAGCATTTTTTTAACTGTTTCTAATCAAATCTTGGAAACATTTCAATAATATGATAATTTTTTTCCCTATTGATTCTGCTTGAAAAAATTATAAAAAAGTAAAAAAAAAAAGTAACTTGGGCCCATGTTGATCATACATGTGTGTTGAATCCCCATAATAGTACCAAGTAGTGATGATTCAGTTTATGTCTTTATTCTGCCTTACCGTAGATTATTGATAAGTTTTTCATTTCCTGTATAATGACTATTTATAGCTGTAGCAGAATTGTAATGCTTTCTAAACTTTTAACATAAGTTATTGATTTTATCGTTACTGGAAGTAGTGTCATCCCGTAACTTTGCTGAATACTTTCAGTCATTATTTTACAGACTTTTTATTTCAAAGACTTCTTTTTCACTCTGGTGTTTCTGGAATTATTTTGTACTGCTTTTCAAATATATACTGCGATTATAAAGAATAATTGAAACAATTGAAAATGAAGGTGCTAATGATTTCTAATGGCCAATATCAGAAGAATCAGGATTATGTGATTAGCCTAAAAAGCTTATTTTAGCAATAATTTTGATGATATTATAAACCAAATACGTTAATTAACATTAGGATATCGGAATTTTTAACCGAATTTTTAAAATAAACTTTTCCATAGTAGTTATGCAGCTTTATATTAAAACAATTCAGTGCTTGAGTGATACTTTAATGCTCTGAAATATTTTTGTTCAATATTTTTCACATTTCTTTCTTTTTTTTAGATATATTTCTTAGTTCTTATTTAAATTATCTTGTTTTAAATTGAAATGAATTTTTTATGACACCACCCTCCTAAGGCTTAGAGTTTGCTAATAGCCAAAAATCTAAGCATATACATTATGCACTATTTGCATAAATCACTAAAAAATTTAGAAAAAACACTAAGCAAATGAAAGATTTAAGCACTAATGGTAATATTATTAATTTATTTATATTAGAATAACAAAATAATTTGGGGAAAAATATAAAAATATTTTTTTTTTAATTTTTATTGAGCTAAAAATAGAAAAAAATATAGTAAAATTTTGCAATATTTTAAAAAAATGTTTAAAAACTTAAACTACTATTTTTCTTAGAATTTTTGCCATTTTATTAATCACAATTAAATGCTCTTTCTTTTGGTATCTAACATGAGTATTTCCTTTCATTATTTACTTCAGGATGAGATTCTAAAATTGTGCATTTTATTTTCTGAAAACACTTCAAAATTCATTTGGCCACCACAGTGAAACCAGTTTCAGAAACCTGACACTTTAAGGGTTAACTCTTGTAAGTTATGTGGTTGACCACTGCAGATTAGATATGCTGTTCCAACACAAACCACAGATGCTCGATTGATATCTGGGGAATTTGGAGGCCAGGGCAATACCTTCCTCATGTTCTGCGAACCATTCTTGAACAATCCAAGCAGTGTGGCATGGTGCATTATCCTGCTGAACGAACGCACTACTAGAGGGATATACCATTGCCATGAAAGGATGTACGTGATCTGTAATGATGTTTAGGTAGGTAGTAGACACCAGTTTCCTGCACATGAATGACTGGACCCAGGGTTTCCCTGTAGAATATTGCCCAAAGCATTACACTTCCTCCACCGGCTTGTTTTCGTCTCAAGTGCCACCTGGTTTAATGAAAGGTAACCTTTCTTTACATCACTTCCCCAGGTAATTGACACACATGTACCTGGCCATCCACATGGTGCAACAGGAAACAAGATTCATCAGACCAGACAACTTTCTTCCAATCATTCAAGGTCCAGTTTTGATGCTCAACTGCCCATTGTAGATCCCCCCCCCCAAGTGGGACCTCCTTGACGAGGGGGGGGGGGCTACGGTGCCTCTGAGAAGTTGGGCTCAGATCGCTGGCACTCTTGGGTTCTGAAGTGTTGACTTGTCCTCCAGCGAAGCTAGGGTTGCAGCCTTGGTTGAGGGGCCGTTCTATGGGCCTCGAATAGGGCCTGGTAGAACCCTGTCTTCTGCAGGCTTATTGGGGAGTACTGCGGACTGAGTTGTGCACCTCTTCGTACACTCGTTCGTGGGCTCCCTGATGCGGTCTAAGTCATGCCGAAAGGGTGTCGGGGCACCTGATTAGGTGTGGCTTATCGACGGAAGCACCTAGGAGCCTCTGCTGCAGAGGACTCTAAAAGCTCGGACTTCTGTTTATTTTTCTGGCTCAAAATACAAGATCTTTTTATTTATATATTGGCAAGTTTCTGGACTAAATTCAGTGAGTGTTGGGCATATTCCTAGGCTGCACTCAAAATTTCAAAAGATCCCACTCTCACTGCACCTCAATGATTATATCTTCAAGCCATCCAGTAGTGGATCCCAAGTAGTGCTTTTCTCTTCACATAAGGTCTTCTCCCACTGTAGGCAGGTACAATGTAAGGCAAGCTTAAAGGATAGGAGCCTTTTTAGTACATAATGGTTTCTGTGACTTCTCCCACATGGTGATATGCAGTCAATGTACTGCGGTGCACCAGGGCTGTCACGATTTACTTCGTTGCCCATTGTAGATGCTTTCAATGGTGAACCGAGGTTAACATGGGCACTTGGAGCGGCCTGCGGCTATACAGCTCTATTTTCAGCAGGGTTCGATGTACTGTGTGTTGTGATACATTACTTCCATCACCAGCATTCAAATTATGAGCAAGTTACACCACAGTATCCCTTCTGTTGGTTCATATCACAGGGTATAGCTTTCACTCACATCTAGCATCGATGAGCCATGGTCGGCCAACAACTTCCGGTGTTTCATGACAGACTGATTTCTCAGACCATTTTTTGAAGGTACTAACCATGGCTGACTGTGAGCACCCAAGCCTTGCCATCTCAGAAATGCTCTGATCCAGTTGTCTGGCCATCACAATTTGGCCTTTGTCAAACTTACTTAAGTCTGCTGCCTTTCCCATCTGAAGAACAAGAATAACACTAATTAACAGAGCTCAGTATCAGGTGTTATTTATATGTTTCATGGCCTTCACATGCACTGTCGTTTACCTGCAGTTGCTTCGATTTGCATAAAGACATGCTGATCCTAATATTTTGGCTTTTTGGTATATATTCTGCTGCATAAAAATAGCCCTACTGTGAAGAAGTAGTATTCATCTGAAAATTAGCATATACATTGATGGTCCAGAGAATGAGAAGCAATTCACAAGACAAAACAAAAAACAGATTTTGATTCCAGAAATTAACACCTTTGGTTGCTAGCTTTTGTTGATTTCAAAAAGGCTTTCGACTCTCTGTTGATCATCATAATTTGCGGTTGATTGTGAAATCATATGGTATACCAGACAAGTTAGTTAACATAATGAAAGCTCTCTATAATAACACTGAATCGTGTGTGAGAGTTGGTAAGGCTTGTAGCAATTGGTTTAGCATTACTTCTGGTGTTCGACAAGGGTGCATTTTGTCTCCTTTTCTCTTTAGCTTGGTTATTGATTATGTTATGGGAAATTCACTTCAAGAGAAAGATTTTGGCCTTAAATGGACTGGAGATACGAAAATTTCTGATTTAGATTATGCTGATGATTTAGCCCTTTTGGCAAATGATGTTGATGAGATGAACTCTTTCATTCGAGCTGTTGATGAGACTGGTAGTAGAGTAGGTTTGGTTATAAACAGAGAGAAAACTAAAGTGATGAAAATTGGTCAGGCAGGCTGTGATTCAGTTAATCTGAATGGTTGCAGTCTTGAGCAGGTGTCACAGTTTAATTATCTTGGGAGCTATGTAACAGATAATGGTGATGTGCGGCATGAGATTAACAGATGAATAGGGATTGCTGCCGGGATTTTAAGAATCTATGGAGAGTGTGGAGAAATAGGCATATACACCTAAAGACTAAAATTAGACTGTATAATAGTTTGGTTCTTTCTAGGGTTAGTAACACTTTGTAAACAATATAACAGGAAACTAGATGCTTTTGATTCTAGATGCTTACGCAGTATCTTGGGAATTAGGTGGTTCAACTTTGTAACTAATGATGAGGTTAGGCAAAGGAGTTTGCAACCTCCTTTAAGCAGCATATTGTGCAGAGAGAGACTCTGTTGGTTTGGCCATGTTGCCGTATGAGTAATTATAGATTGGCAAATAGGGTTATGAACAGTGTGCCTAAAGGTCTCAGAAAGAAGGGGAGACCTAGGATGCGGTGGGCAGACAATGTCAAACAGGACCTTGTTAGAATTGGTGTGCAGTGGCCAGATGCAGTAGATGTAGCTCAGGATAGACTTGCTTGGAGAACTAAATTGCATAGTCTGGTTGGACCTCCGTAGCCCATGGCTGCATGATGATGATAAATTTTCAAGGATCAAACACAATGACAACAGTAAATAAACATAAAATATGCATATTAAAAATAACTGCATTATTTTAACTGTAAAAATTACATAGAAATACCTCATTAAGAATGCTTTCCAATGTGGGAGGTATCTCCACAGTAGGTATGCCAAATTCTTTGTCATCCAACTAATACAAAAATACAAAATTGAAATTTACATTACTGTCAATATAACTTTTCAATAGTAAAAATACACATTTCTGAGAATTCCTAAATGTAAATAGTTGGAAACAAAATTTTGCTATAGGGTTTAACATTAATTTTTGGAAGAAGACAGGAAACATCAAAATGACAGTAGTGGTACACAGTTGTATAGCTAGTTCCTTCCCCAAAGATACAGGCTCAGAATGCAGCTAAGGGTGGGGCGGGGGTGGCTCAGTCGGTAGCGCGCCAGGCTCGTAATCTGTAGTTCCCAGGTTCGAGTCCCAGCTGGGTCAGCGTTGAGATTTATCTCCGCAAAATTCCCCGCCCTGCCCACGGTCAGTAGGGGACACCGATGGGCTTGGAAAGGCCGCCGTCCGTCGGATGGGACGTTAAGCCGTGGCCCCGTGTGCGGGAGAGCCATACCCTGTGCACGTTAAAGAACACGCTGGATGGCCTTGACGGGAGGCTACCATCTGTCTCCCAACAGCTGTTCCAGTGGGTCCCCTCCCCCAACCTTCTCTGAGCCTTCGGGGTCCATGTGACCTGGCCATTTAGCCCATGGTGTGCAAAAAAGTGCCGCTCAGAGGTAAAACAACCCAACTCAAAGCAGCTAAGGGTAAGTCAATAGATAATGTAAGAAAGTGGCATCTTCTTTTTGATGCTGTATGGAATTGCTATTAGGAAGCAGTTGAGGCATAGGAGGCACAACATATGGTAGGAGTACCCCTCTTCCCAATTGAAAACTTGTAGAGAGGGGCTATACACCACTTATTGACAAAATGAAAGGCTACCAGGAGTGAAATTCTGTTGGGAATTCACACTATTGAAAGGACAGGAATATAATGTTTTATTAGTTTCCATCAAAACTCAAAAAGAATTTCTCATTTATCTATTAAAGCGTTGAGTATATCCCGCCATGACCTAGGGGAAAGGGTTGGGGGAAGGAGAAGAGGGGATGAGAGAAAGCATACTATTGTCAATATCTATAGAAGGATGACAATGAAAATAATAGCTTTTTTTAAGACTGAGTTAAAAACTTTTACTAAGAAAAAGAATACTGACTAATGACCCTTATAGACACTGACAATAGCAAAACACAAGTGAATCAAGAAAATAGTCTAACTGCACAATTATGACCTAATCAGCATTTAACCCTTCCAGGGTTCTGCCTGAAAAACTAATTTACATCTAGAGGCCTGGCTATTTTTTCATTACAAGCAGCCAAAAAGAAATTACCTTTAGAACATTTTTTTCAAATAATCAATGAAAGGAATTATGGCATGTTATATGCCAAATTAATCAGCATTTAATTCTATATTTTCTGGAAATAAAATATTCTACAAAAAAGATGATTAATTTTATTTTAATAAGGTTTTTATAGAGGCATATAGTAAAAAATGCATCTGGCAAAGCAAATAAAATTTTATTCCAAAACAAAATAAGGTTTGGTTGTTTCACCTCGCAGCAGCATTTATTTTTTTGCACACAATGGGCTAAATGGCCAGGTCACATGGACCCCAAGAGTTCAGAGAAAAAAAAAAGACAAAAATGATTATAATAATGCACATCAATAGAAAGGCTATTTATTTCTAAATATCAAAATATATATATACTTGTAACAACAAAATTACTTCAATTTTGCAATAATTTTTTCAAAAAGTCAAAACTTTTTGTTACCTGTGCTGAGTTACATGAAAAAATCAACTTTAGAATTTTTTGAACAAAATAACCAATCAACAGAAATAGGTCATGTCATATACCAAATTAAATGGAATTTAATTCCAAATTTTACAAAAATAAAAAAATTTGCAAGCATATTAATTTTAATGCCAAGAAGAGAATAGTGAAAAAATAGATTGGACTATTAGTTATTAAATTTGGAAAACCTGATGAATAAATGCAGTTCAATTATATATTAATAAAAAGGAAATTTCTTCATAAATACTATTATAATATTTACTTGGAACACAATTTTTATTTCTTTTAATGATTCTTTTCAGCGTGGTACATTTTAAAGCACATGCAAATTTAGCATGCTTTTTTTATCTGTCAATAGTAGCTAGGTAGTCACTGGAAGGTGAGCTATGCACCAATGCCTTGTGATGATACATAGAACCGGCCAGGCCTAGCACCTAATGTCCAACCCCACCTTCTCGTGGTGCAGACCATTAATACTTTTCAAAAGATACACTCTCTTCTGGAAGTGAATGGAAGGGGACAGCTGCCAGATTAGTGTGGCCTACAGATCTGGACAACTATGGCTACTTTTCC
Source organism: Ryuthela nishihirai (assembly GCA_038380435.1). NCBI lineage: Eukaryota > Metazoa > Arthropoda > Arachnida > Araneae > Heptathelidae > Ryuthela > Ryuthela nishihirai. The sequence goes on from JAWZYU010000021.1 coordinate 59,048,041, forward strand.
TTTTATTCTACCCAGCTGAGGAGTGGTGCTGACCATATAAACCCATTGGACTGGACTGAATTAAGGCTCTGAGCATGATTATGGATCCTGAATTTGCTGCACTGGTGGGCTTCTGTGGAGGAAAAAATCTTGCGATGTTTTTCTGTTTGTTTGTGGGTTGACAGCCCCAAGTGAATAGATTCACAGGATATGTTTATCAGCTGCTGGATAATCCTGAGCAGAGGTCATCGCAAGGACCTGAACTCTTTGCTTCTATTGGCATCGTAAATTCTGCATTGGAGGAAGTCTTTCAGTGTAGATGGCTTCAGCCTTTAGTGGTGGGGGAATGGGTCTTTGCCCCATGTCTGCAATTAGGGGGTTGGGTTGTTTTACCTCTGAGCGACACTTTTTTGCACACCATGGGCTAAACAGATGGTAGCCTTCCGTCAAGGCCATCCAGCGTGTTCTTTAACGTGCACAGGGTATGGCTCTCCCGCACACGGGGTGCAATTAGGGGGCTGTTTGATATTGTCGGCATTCCCTCTCCCAATAAACATAGTTTCTTTAAACATCCCACTAACCATTTTCTCTCCATAGGTAGTTGGAATGTGAGGACTCTGCACAGAGCTTTTTCTCTTGATGTCCTCACACAAGAATTCCACCATTATAATTTAGATATTCTCAGCTTGCAAGAGACCAGATGGACAGATAAAGGTCAGATTCTTAAAAATAATCTTACATTTCTCTTTTCAGGGAGGGATGAGAATAAGCATCACCAAGGTGTGGGTCTGCTTCTCAGCAGACATGCTAGTGATGCTCTTCTAGGATACGAGTGCATTAATGAAAGGTTTCTTACAGCAAAATTTCAGACAAGTGTTAAAGACTTGAATGTTATCTGCTGTTATGCCCCACTGAGGATGCTGATGAAGTTGAAAAGGTTAGGTTTTACAAATAACTGACCTTTGGGGAGAGGTGATAGGCTTTTTTGGTATTGGTAGGTGCAATGGGCAACATCTCCTACAGGTAAGTAAACTTAATGGTTTGAGAATAACTAACACTTATTACAAACACCACAACATGCATTAAATACACATGGGTTTCACCAGTTGGACTGCATAAGAATATGATGGATTATAAATTAATTAACAGCAAATGGGTAGTTCTGTTAGGAATAACAGGTCATATAGGGGAGCTGAAATTGGATCTGACTATTACCTTGTTAAAAGTGTCTTGCAACTTAAACTTAAGAAGTGTTGTACTAAGGTTAAAACTTTACCTTTAATTCTGAAGCTCTTAAAGACCCAGTTATAACTAAAGTTTACCATAATGGGGTACTTAGTCATTATGGCAGTTGGGGCGAGGGTAGCTCAGTCGGTAGCGCGCCAGGCTCATAATCTGTAATTCCCAGGTTCGAGTCCCACCTGGGTCAGCATTGAGATTTATCTCTGCAAATTTCCCCGCCCTGCCCACGGTCAGTAGGGGACACCAATGGGTTTGGAAAGGCCGCCATCCATCAGATGGGACACTAAGCCATGGCCCCGTGTACGGGAGAGCCATACCCTGTGGACATTAAAGAACACACTGGATTGCCTTGATGGGAGGCTACCATCTGTCTCCCAACAACTGTTCCAGGGGGTCCCCTCCCCTAACCTTCTCTGAACCTTTGGGGTCTATGTGACCTGGCCATTTAGCCCATGGTGTGCAAAAAAGTGCCGCTCAGAGGAAAAACAACCCAACCCATTATGGCACTCATGGTTTGCTTACTACTGAAGCTGAGTAGAATTCAACCATTTTAAATAGCTTTTCTTAAAAACTAACAGTAATCTTTTAAGGAAAAAGGTACACGGGAGACAAGATTATTTGAGTGATAAGGCACTTGAGCTTATTTTGGAAAGAAAGAACTGGAGGAATGTCTTTAATCAATACCCTACTACTCCTAATAGAAAGCATTACAAATAGATTAATAAAAGTGTAAAAAATCAGTTAGTAGCTGATAAGAACATCTGGCTTGATGGATTGGCTGACAAATCCAAGGAAGCAGTTAGACAGCACAACAGCAGAGAGCTATACCAGATAGTTAATGTTTTGTGTGGTAGAAAATGAACAGGTTAACAGAGATTGAAGGATAAACAAGGTAAGGTTATAGAAGGTGAGGATTCTGTCATGGCTAGGTGGGCTGAGCATTTCAGTGATGTTCCAAACAATGTGGTTAGTTCTACTCCCATTGTTTGTAATGATGATAGATGCATTAATATTGGCCCTATAACACAGTCTGAAGTTATTTTGGCTGTTTCTAAACTTAAAACTGAATAAATCCCCAAGGGTACATGAAATTAATACAGAAATGATTAGAGCTGCAAATGTTTCAGTTACCACATGGCTGACTGAAATTTTGAATATCTTTTATGATAAAGGCATCTTTCCTAACAATTTTACCAGAGCCATTATTATCCCTATTTTTTAAAAAGGTGATTGCAGTTCTTGTGATAATTATAGGGGTATTTTTGCATAATTGAGCGTAATAGAATTAAGAATCTGGTTGATAGGCAATTGCATGATGAGTAATGTGGAATCAGAAGTGTTAGGGGTTATGTAGATCAGATTGTGTTTTCACTCAGGCAGATTCTTGAGAAATGTTTACAGTTTCAGGAATCGGTGGTTACTACCTTTGTTTATTCAAAAAGGCTTTTGACTCTTTTGATTGCCATAATTTGTGATTGATTGTGAAGTCTTATGGCATACCAGACAAGTTAGTTAACTTAATGAAAGCTGTCTATAATAACAGTGAGCTGTGTGTGAGAGTTGGTAAGGCTTGTGGTAATTGATTTAAAATTGCTTCTGGTGATCAACAAGGGTACATTTTGTCTGCTTTTCTCTTTAGTTCGGTTATTATGTTATAAAAATTCACTGCAAGGGAATGAGTTTGGTCATAAATGGTCTGGAGATCTGAAAATTTCTGATTTAGGATATACTGATAATTTAGCCCTTTTGGAAAGTGATGTTGATGAGGAACTCTTTCGTTTGAGCTGTTGATGAGAGTAGTAAAGTAAGTTTGGTTTTAAACGGGGAGAAAACTAAAATGATGGAAATTGGTCAGGCTGGCTGTGATTCGGTTAATCTGCAGTTCCATCCTTGAGCAAATGTCTCAGCAAATGTATCAGTTTAATTATCTTGGGAGTTATATAACATACTGGTGATGTACAGCATGAGATTAACAGACAAATAATGATTTCTGCCGGAACTTTTCAGAATCTATGGAGAGTGCAGAGAAATAGGTGTATACACCTAAAATCTAAAATTAGACTTTAAAATAGCTGGTTCTTTCTAGCGTGTTTATGGTAGTAAAACTTGGACGCTTTATAAACAACAGGAAAATTGATGCTTTTGATTTTTGATGCTTACGCAGCATCTTTAGGTATCTTTACTGCAACAGACAGCAGTGCTAAAGCAAAAACTATGAAAGGAGACGTAGCCCTGATAGCCCTATTTTTTTTCCTTCAAGTGCAATATAAAATTTTGTTCTAATTGGAGTTGGTTGAGAAGGATAGGGCATATAAAGGGAGAATACAAACTATGAATACTAACAAATTACATTTTACAGAGCAGAAACATCAGAATCCACCAGGCATATACTTTATAAATTGTACTTTATAATTTTACCTCTTCGATGTCAAAATTTAAATTTCCTAGCGCTGCTGCTGAAATATCGCGACGTGATACAGTAGGAGTCTCATCCCCATCCGCCATTTTAATACATATTTATACATCAAATGCCATTCTCAGAAGTTATATGCAATAGAAGGATAAAAAGAGGCGTATTTTTACGAATTTGGTCCCAAGGAGGTCGAAGATGCATAATTATTTCACTAACCAAAGTTGGCACCAAGGAGGGATTTAAAGCTGATGATTGAGTGATTGCGCGGCAGCCATGTTGTTCTATTCTAAACCTTAGCTGTAACTGTAGTAACAGAATGTTTTCTATTCGTAAAAAAAAGTTGACGATTTGCAATTTTTATACACTGGTTTCCAGAAATTAAGGAAAATCCTTATGTTAAGTCAATGGGAAGCTAAAGTCAAAGCTTAATAACTTCTAAAATAAGTTTTTTTTTTTATTTTGAAAAATATAATTGCAAATAAAGATCTCAATCAAATAAATCAATATCTCAATTTTAAACAATATTCGTTCAGTATTTAATGAGTTATAGAAGTTTGAATATACTGAAGTGCCATTGAATTAGGGATAAGAAATGTTATCCAAATTCAATACCGGAAGTCCCACATTTGAGCGCATGAGTGTCTGAAACTCTGATCATATATAGCTGTCAGCTTTGGCTTCCCCAAGCATTCGTCATGAGAAGCGTAATGGGAAAGGCGCATGATTTAGATGCATTTGACAGAGGGCAGATCGTAGGTGCCCGACGGATGGGACACTCGATCTCCAAAATTATCAACGAACTTGGATTATCTCACACGACAGTTTCAAGAGTGTTCCGGGAATATGGAAATTCCGGCAAAAAACGAGCATCCGGACAAAATGCAAAGTACAACCAGCCTTGAATGATCGTGGGCTTCGCCGTCTGACAACATTGTACGAACCGATAGGGGCCAGACATTATCTGAAATCACCTCCCATCTGAACGCGGGTTCCAGCTGGAAAATCAGTGCACGGACCATGCAATGTTCACTTCATCGTCTCGTTCTCGACTTCGGGAGCCGCCGACCTACGAGAGTCCCACTTCTAACAGCACGACATTCGGCTAGACGCCTTGCCTGGGCTAAAGAACATTGAAACTGGACCATCGAAAATTGGCAACGGATAGCCTGGAGTGATCATTGGGAGTGATGAATCCCGATTTAAACTTCATCACGCCGATGGGAGACTGAAGGTATGGCGCAAACCCCATGAAGCCGTGGATCCTGCATGTCAGGTCAGAATAGTACAGTCAACGCATCTCAGTGCCCCCATTGCCAAATTGCAATGGCCACAGGACTGGGGCAGAGCATTTCCGAGATAGCAAGGCTAGTGGGGTGCTCACAGTCAGCAATGATTAGTACCTTCAAAGAGTGGTCTGAGGGAAAAACCACGAACCGCCAGCAAGATGTGGGCCGACCATGGCTCATCAATTCTGGAGGTGAGTGAAGGCTATCCCGTATGGTACAAGCCAACAGAAGGGATACTGTGGCACAACTCACTCCTAATTTGAATGGTGGTGACGGGAGTGTGTCACAACACAGTAGTACATCGAACCCTGCTGAAAATAAGGCTGTGTAACCTCAGGCCGCTCCTAGTACCCCATGCTAACCTCAGTTCACCATTGAAAGTGCCTACAATGGGCACTTGAGCATGAAAACTAGATCTTGAATGACTGGAAGAAAGTTGTCTGGTCTGATGAATCTTGTTTCCTGTTGCACCATGTGGATGGCCGGGTACGTGTGCGTCGATTACCTGGGAAAGTGTTGGCACCAGGATGTACCATGAGATGAAAACAAGCCAGTGGTGGAAGTGTAATTCTTTGGGCAATGTTCTGCTGGGAAACCATGGGTCTCATTCATGTGTTAAAATTCATGTTTGAAACTATGACGTCTACCACCTATCTAAACATCGTTATAGACCAGGTACATGCTTTCATGGCAATGGTAATAGCCCTCTAGTAGTGCCTTCTTTCAGCAAAGATAATGCAACTGCTGGATTGTTCGAGAATGGATCGCATAACATGAGAAAGATTTCCAGGTATTCCCTGACCTCCAAATTCCCCAGACATCAATCCAGCATCTGTGGTTGATGGATGCTACAACAGTTAAAGGATCTGATGGTAACGTGTTTGGTACCAGATACCACAAGAGAACTTTAGAAATTTTGTAGCATCCATGCCTCGTCAAGTAAGAGCTGTTTTTGTGGCACGTGGAGAACCAACATCATATTGGGCAGGTGGTCATAATGTTTTGGTCTTCGATGTAGTAATCTGCCACAGCTATTCAATAGAGGAATATTCCTAGTCGAAAAAATATATATATTAAATCGAAATAATGTAAATGCACTTTTCTGATATTTAGAATTAATAGTAGAAGTAGTAAATGTCATAATAGAAATGAGCAAAGCTTGCAAAAAGTAGAGATGATTACGGCAGTAGATAGAGTGTTTTGAAAGCATCAACATGTCAACTACCTTCCTGCGGCAGCATCACGTCCTTGGAGTGAGAAAGAGCATTATTATGGCGTCTCCTTTCATTCCTACCTCCGTGATTTGCAAATGAAAAAAAACAAACTACCATATTTTATTCATTGCTAAGCGAAATCTTTCAAATAGTTCTTGACAAGTGTCTATAGATTTGCACATGTTCCTCCGAAGTAAAAAAGAACGTGTCATCATTTCTTTCTTCGCTGGCGGAGCATAAACAAGGAGTGCATAAAGGCTTGGATAAAGTTCAGTCTGCAAAATCTGTGCATTGTTGCCAAAAGGCCTGCTAAAGACGGCAAAGATTTTACATTTTCACAAGTACGCAACTTGGGGACGACGTGAAAAAATTCATGTCGATTTATCACAAGGACACGAGGTTCATGCCTATTCATATGGTATTGTTAATTAACGGATGTGCAAATTCATAGGACAGATAGCATCGAAAACCTCTCTTATGCAAGAAGACTGAAGAAGGTCATTAATGACAGAACCATCGGTATTGTTCATGAACTCAATAAGGAAATCTCCCACATCACCATTCACCTAATAAGTTTAGATGTCAGTTCGATTAGCAGTGTGGAAACAATTATTCATCAACATTTAAAGTTCCGAATGATCTGAGATAGATGGGTACCCCACAAACTGATAGAATAGCAAAAAGGGGCTAGAGTCGACTCATACAATGAAGTGCTGGCAATGTTTTAACTTAGTGGCCTCAAACGATTAACAGACATTGTCACAGGTGATGAGATGTGGTTTTATTACTATACAACTCTCAAAAAATTCGACAATTTTGTTTCAGTTCCAGAAGACGAAACGATGAAATTGTGTCCCCAAATCCTCCCACAAGACTTTCGCTCAAGTAAAGAGGATTGTAAAAAATGTTTTTCAATTCCCAAGGAATGGTAGCCATGGACACCTTACCTGAAAAAATGTCTACACATGACCAGCACTACACCAACATTGCTTTGCTCAAAATGGTTGAGATGGAGAATATCCAACAACAGGCATGCCAAGTGTTCTTCATGACAATGCCAGTGCTCACAGAACTCGTGAAGTTATGCCTATCCGGAAAAGGAAAGAAAAATCAAACACTTACCCCTTCCTGCATATTCACCCGATCTTGCACTATTGCGAAAGTAGCTAAGACTAGCTTCAAAACATTTGCAACTCCTTATAAAGGGGCCGGGGTGGCTCAGTCGGTAGCGCGCCAGGCTCGTAATCTGTAGTTCCCAGGTTCGAGTCCCAGCTGGGTCAGCGTTGAGATTTATCTCCGCAAAATTCCCCGCCCTGCCCACGGTCAGTAGGGGGCACCGATGGGCTTGGAAAGGCCGCCATCCGTCGGATGGGACGTTAAGCCATACCCTATGCACGTTAAAGAACACGCTGGATGGCTTTGACGGGAGGCTACCATCTGTCTCCCAACAGCTGTTCCAGTGGGTCCCCTCCCCCAACCTTCTCTGAGCCTTCGGGGTCCATGTGACCTGGCCATTTAGCACATGGTGTGCAAAAAAGTGCCACTCAGAGGTAAAACAACCCAACCCAATCTTGCACTATTCGATTTTCGGTTGTTTCCAAAAATGAAAAAGGCACTTGCTGGGAAGCTTTTTTCAAGAATTAAAGACCTTGGAAAAGCGTTCATTTAGAGTTGCAGAGTATTCCCCAACAGAAGTACCACCAAGTGTTCTAGAATTGGCGTAGATCTGTGCAATTGGCTTCATCTCGAAAAGTTTGTTTGCAATCTCTTCGTACCGAGATCTCTGCCACCTTGCCTATGGTATATGGTAAAACACTGTCAGAAATTCGGGTATGGAACTGGCAGTAGAGAGTCGGATAAGAGCGTACCCTATTTGGGAAGAGAGTCTGCCAAGTCAATGCTTTTGATCCCAACTTGACCAGGCACCCAACAGAAGAGAATGGTGGTTGTTGCTGCTAGACAGTGGAGCTGCTGGCAGATCTTGGGCAGAACAGAGTGAGGCTGATGCTTCACTGAGATCAAAGCCTGAGCAAGTAGACACACTGATGATGATGCTTAACTGACAACTCTGTAGTGAAGATGGAACACTGCTGTGGGAACTGGTGTGCAACAATAGTATCACAGCAACCATGGTTGATGTGCAACCATCTGTGAACCATCTTGCAATGGAGGTCGATTACCAAACAGGCAAGAAGTCCGATGCTTAGCATGGTGGCTGGCAAAGAGTTGCTGATACATGTAGTCCAGTGTAAAGGCCTTCCTCATCCTGCAAAGCAAAAAGTTGCAGGAAGGGGAAACAGAGAGTTACGAGGAATTGACTCGGCTTTTGATTGGGATTCATATAAATGTCTTTGAAGTAGCATTGGACAAGCAAACCGAAAGGACAAATGGTAGTTGGGCGATTAGTGACAAAGCATTTTCCACTGGTAGGACTTAAAACGCAGTCCAAAGTGGGATGGCCAAGCAGGGATAGGAATTTTGCTGCATACTGTAGAGATAACTCCTGACGGTAAATAGATAAAGATGTTTCGTCAGTCTCAACGTAAAGACTCTGGACCAGTGAAGTGCAGAAGACAACCTTGCAAACATGGAGGGCCAGATAATGGAAGAGGTCCATCACCTTTACCACTGAATTCATAGTCGTTTTCTCTGGACAAGTGTACGGTAGAGGCGAAGAAGAGATCATTGGAATAGAACATCGCAGCAGAGAGAGAGGGCCGTAGGATGTTCAATGCCCACATGCAGTTGGTCCCGAGATGACGGATATAGGATAAAAAGGTCAGTTTTCGGTAGATGAGATTGAGAAACTTGTCTCTGCCACTCTTGGAATGGTGATACCCCAGAGACATAGCTCAGATGAAAATTATACTTGCGGCAAAAGTACACACATAGGTGCTCTATGAGGAGAACCTAAACTCATTGACTGTCGCCCAAACTGATTGTTCAGGGCAGTTGTCATTCAATGATCCTCATGTTGGACGATGAGCAAAAGACGTTAAATCGTCAACACAGAGGGCATTGCGTACAGTCAGAGAAAGTTATCACGCAATGGAATTTATCTTAACAAAAAGCGCAATATTTAATACACAGTCCTGTTGTACCCCCCTGGTCTTGGAGGAAAGGCTTTGATAGTGTTGCTCACAGGGACACAAAAAGAACGTGATGAAATAAAAAACTGATTGTTCAGGGCAGTTGTCATTCAATGATCCTCATGTTGGACGATGAGCAAAAGACGTTACATCGTCAACACAGAGGGCATTGCCTACAGTCAGAGAAAGTTATCACGCAATGGAATTTATCTTAACAAAAAGCGCAATATTTAATACACAGCCCTGTTGTACCCCCCTGGTCTTGGAGGAAAGGCTTTGATAGAGTGTTGCTCACAGGGACACAAAAAGAACGTGATGAAATAAAATTGGAGAGGAAGATCAGCACGTGCCTCTCAAGCTGAAGCTATGGAGGTAATGAAGAATGGCGAATCTCCATACTGTGTCATATGCTTTTCGATGTCAAAAAATATTGACACCAGGTGCTCTCTACGTAAAAAAAGAGTTCCTGATCACCAATTCGAGATAGATCAGGTAGACCTTTACCTACAAAACACTGGGTGTTGTAAAAGGTATGGTGTTCGAAATACCAGATTGCCATTCTTTCCAACATCTTGTTTATGCAGCTCGTCAAAGCAATGGGATGATAATTGGAAGGAATGTCCATGCTTGGCTTGGGGAGGGCCAAAATGATAGCCTCCCATCAGGAGTCTGTAACCTGCTTCTCCAGAAAAATGCGGATAAAAAGGTCGAAGCAGTCATTTTTTACTCGATGGTGAGATGTGTTGGAATATGGCGTAATGGACATTTTCTGGCCTAACAGAGATGCATGGGAAGAGTGCATAGCTAAGCGAAGCTTCTCCACTGTGAATGGCCAGTTATAAAGCTCGAAGCCATTCGAGGGAAAAGAGAGTGTGGAGCGTTCTGTGTTACTTTTCAGGGTCAGAATCTCAGGGGAATAAGAGGATGAGGAAGAGATGAATGAAAAAGACTCCCCAGAGTGTTGGCAATTGTTTGAGGATCAGCCATTGCCCATCTATTGTGCTCCACAATCGATAATGAATGGGACGTGTAGTTCCCTCATTTTCCGGACTTTATACTGGAAGGCTCTTGTCAGAGTTTTGTGGCAAGCAGCTGCTTGAGGTATTTAGTTTTATCCAACACTGCCTTAGAATTGGTTGTGAAGGTGAAAGATGTATATTTGATTCAAGATTCCTTCTGACTCTGGCGCTGGACAAAATGGGATTTTGCCCTGGCAGGTTTGAATGCATCATGATTGGGGGATGTCTGATATCTCTGCAGCCTTATGAACTGCAATGCAGACAGGATCCCACCGTTTCAGAAAGTATGGAAACCGGGTCGAGGCAACTGCGTGGACGATGGTGTCATCTCTGCAACATTTATTAGCTCCTGGTGAGTGATTGCTCATTGAACTCACAAAGGAGCTCAAAGCCTCTCGTCAGCCCAATCATGCCTCTACAGTGAGATACGAAGAGTTTCAAGGCCCTCCATTGGAAATGATGCATACCAAAGGGGAGGTGATTGCTTTCATAAGGATTGTCCTCTACCTCCCATGTAGAGTGGTAGGATTGAAGAGCAAATGATTGGATCAATGGCAAAGTGCTGGTCAGGGAAAGTAGGTACTAACACTGGTGTTCAACAGACAGAGAAGGATACAGGATCCATTGCTCGAGGACCCCACTGCTCCCATTTGTGTGGGTAGTACCCCAAAGTGGACTGTTACCTTTAAAGTCCCCCGTGATGAGGAAGGGGAACGACAGCTGCAAAAGAGTTAATCAAGATCTTACCTGAAGACACTTCTGGTTCGGTATGTACAGTCAATGAAAATCCAACGAAGTGTTGGATGGCAACTGCCTCTACAGTGGTGATGTGGGGCCCGACATGGAATGGAGTATGGTTGCTCAAGAGGATGACACCCTTGGGAGCAAGTCCATCTCCATCCCAGTCCTGGCGAACAAGGGAGGCCTCACTCTGAGATCATTTGTATCTGCAAGTATGTCTGCTGAAGGCACACACAGAAGGGCTTGTGTGCTCTCAGGACTTTGATGTTATCAATATTCCTCTGGAATCTACAATTCCATTGTAGAAGTTTGGCCATCTCAGGTCTTGTGAGAATGAGCGGACAATTTATTTTTACTGTCACCAGCGAGTTTCAGAAAATTGCGGCGGTCAGTGTCCATTGAATCATCCAAAGGACATGGATCAGATACCATTGAATGAGGTGGGATTATTTTCTTCTTGAGTCCCTTTGGTTTGGAAAGTCTGTCTGCTGTGACAAAGAGGGCCTTCCTGAGGAAGCGGAAGGCAAGAATGCAGGAATAGAAACTGGTGTTGCTGTTGACACCAACTCCGGTTTTGCCTATGCAAGGTACTTGGCCGCAGGTGAGAAAGATTCAGCAGGTGGAATGCTGTCTGCACCACCACAGAAGCTATCATGATGAGCTTCCCAATTAGCGCACCTTCGAGACCCTAAGCTATAGTAAGTTTAAGAGCTCTCAAAATTTCGAAAGTCGGAATAAGTTGTATATTTATTATTCTAATTGAAGAGAATATTAAAAATAAATATGAAATTGATGTGGTGAAAACATTATACTACCGTCAGTATGCAATAAATAGTGTGTATATCTGAGATCAACGAAGTTTGCACAATAGATTAATTTGAATGCAAAGAGCATTTTGCGACACAGTAAACTTTAAAATTTTGAGGCCCTAAGCTTTAGCTTATGCATTAGTCTGGTCCTGCTTGTCAGGCAGTGCAGCGAGTTTTCTCGCCTCTGAATAAGAGATGTTATTGAGACATTGCAACTCCTTCCACTTGGGGCAGTCACGGGAATATGTCGTATGGTCGCCACTGCAATCGACGCAGCTTGCCTTTTTTTCCGTGCAATCGCGATCGAGGTGATCCTGGCTGCCACAACGAGCACAAGTGGGTTGTCCTAGCAAGCATCGCTGTACCTTTGATATTGAAAACAACGCAGAGGGTTTGGGAAGTATCCTACCTTGATATACATAGGCAGGTGTAGCATATTGAGAGTACGAGTACCAGAGTGGGTACAAACTTACCATCACGGCAGTGTAAAACCTATCGGACTGCTGTTACTCCCTGTATGGAGAGCTCAGAGTCCTCCTCAGAAACTTGAAGGCCGGATTCGGAAATAACAGCCAGAGAGCAATTTAGTGATTTGTAGAGATATACTGTTATGCCCTCAAAAAATGCAAGAAAGGGCCAATCAGAAGCAAAACAACTAAACTCATCCGACAGTCTTTCCAAGCCCATTGGGCTCCTCTACTGATAGATGACAGTGCGAAGTTTAGTGGAGATAAATTTCAATGCAGGCATGTTGGGATTTGAAACTGGAATTATGAGCCTGGTGCATTACCAAGTGAGCCAATTTCCTTATCCCCTAGGGTTAAGGTACAAATCACGCGCATATAAAATATTACTATATTGAAATACTATCAAAATTTTAAAAAAATACTAACTTTATAAATTAAGAAACAACAGGTCGAATTTTAACCAATTGCAATTAAAATACTTACGAAAATAAGCAACTGCTAGTAAGATCTCTGGGCATTTGTTTTAAAATACTTAAAAAATACTTTCTACCACTAGAATTTCAAATTTTTAGTATATACACCGATCAGCCAAAACATTAAAACCACCTACCTAGTATGATGGTCCTCCTCTCACTGCAAAGAGCTCTCAACCGATGAGGCATAGATTTAACATGATATTGGTGTCACTTGATGTTTGGTACCACGACTACAACAGATCCTGCAGTTCACGTATATTACGTGGTTGGGGGTGATGCTGCTTGTACCCGTTTCTCCAACTGAACCACAAATGCTCGATAGAATTCATGTCCAGCGAATTTGTGGGCCATGGCAATAAATGGAACTTCTCATCATGTTCTAGGAACCATTCCTGAACCTTCTTTACAGTGTGACATGGAGCAGTCTTGTTAATAGACACACCACCACCAGGGAATTCAGTCGCCATAAAGTGGTGTACTTGGTCAGCCACGACGTTCATGTAGGTGGCAGGTAAATATATACGAGATAAGAAGACCCACTAATTCCACCTGAAGCACTACCAGTATAGGGAAATGCCATATTCACCACTAACTACAATCAGGGGCAAGACAGTACCATATAGATACAGCTTTCCCCGACTACCTAATGGCGAGCAGTACTATAGGAGTAAAGCTCATCCATCGGTCAAAACCCAAATTTAATCTGCGCCCCGGTTAGCCACAAACAAAGATATATAGATTCAAGTTGCCTTGGCCCCCATGGTGGGAACTCGTAGTTGGGCTCGACTGTTGGGGACCTGTCCAACACGACCAGATCAAGTCAGTCAGCAGGGACTTCAATTTCTGAGATAGAAGTCTTAGCCTGTCCAACCGGGGCCCAAACCTGTCAGCAGAGCCTTCGACTTTCAATGGGCCCTCAAGCCCCCCCACTACAACAAGATGGTTCCCTCTCGAGATGGGGGGGGGGGGGGGGCAGGTAGGTGACAGCTGTCAGAGTTTGCTCTACATGGATAATTGGTCCAAGTGTTCCCCAAGAAAATATTTCCCAGATCATCACACATCCTCCCGGATCCGTCCGTGTATTGGTGAGGCTTCAGTGGGTAAAAGTCGCACGAACTCCTCCGTCCACACGGTGTAACAGAAAATGGAATTCGTCTGACCATGTGACCCTCTTCTATGGTCCAATGTCGATGATTACGTGCCCACCACAAGCATTGACGACGGTAAAAAGCTGTGAGCATAGGCACACGAATGGGTCTGTGGCTGCAGAGACCCATATCCAAGAGTTTACGATGAACTGTGTTCGGACACATTCGGCCCCTTACCACAATTGAAATTGTGTGATGTCAGCCACAGTAGCCCTCCTGTTGTGGCAGACGAGATAGCCTGCGCTGACCTCTGGCATTAATGAAGCGTGGCAGGCCCACGCTTTGTCGACGGCTCGAAGTGACCTGTTTCGGACCATCTTTGATAGGTACTAACTACTGCATAGCGCGAGCAGCCTACCAGCATCGGTTTCAGAAATACTGTTACCAAGGCATCTTGCCATAACGATCTGGCCTTTGTCAAAATGAGAAAACCTTTGCTTTTCTCATGTTGAGACGAAACGAAATACTGCCTGCGAGAGCTCTGACCCAGGTATTATATATATCATTCGCGATCTTGGCATGCGACACTATTTGGTTGCACGTGCGCTTCTTTGCATAACGCAGAGGTGGTTTCAGTATATTGGCTGATCAATGTATATATTGTAATATTACATCAAGCTTTAAATATTCTACATTTTACTGTCCTCTAACGATGTAAATTAAGCCTTTTGGGAGTTTCGAAATCTATGAATATTTCATTAGTACATATTCAACTGAAAAATATTTCAATGTCTTAAAACGAAACTTAGCTTTTTTCCCCCATCTCCTGTTGTAAAGGGATAAATTGTTGCTACCAATGAAAACCATTCTAGCCCAAATAGATTATTTACAATAGTCGTTTAAACCTTTGAAAATTTCAAATTGTTCCACTGTCAGAGAGTGCAGTTAAAACTTTTGAGGCATTTGAAAAGTATCAACGGTAATACTTTACCAAAACTTATTCAACAAAAAAATTTATCTCTAAAAACAATGATCATTTCAAACAAAAAAAAAAATCCCCTTTTGCATCCCTACCACTGGAGATAAATGTGAAATCTTTGTTGTCAATCCAAATTATTTCCTTCTCATTTAACCACCAAAATTCGAACGCAATTATGCTGCTTGCAATATTTGTTTAAAATTTTACAATTCTTAACCTTTTCCATTGCTAGAGAGTGCAATTATAGCTACTGGGAGATCCCAAAAGTGGGAATCGCAATATTTCATAAAAATTCTTTTTGCACTGGAATGTATACAAGACAGTCCCATGGCCGAGTGGTTAGCACGCTTGGCTACTGATCTAAGGGACCTGGGTTCGAGCCTCGGGCTAAGGCATGGATGCATGTGCTGTTTTTCTGCAGAGTTCCTGCCAGACCTTTGTGGCAAGCAGCTGCTTGAGGGGGTATTTATGTTTTTTTATGTATACAGAGAGAGGGCAAAGTGAAAATGTTTTATCTTTTCAGAAAAAACGAGCTACTTTATATATTGCCGATTGTTCTGTTAGAAACTATCTAGAAAAAGCTCACGTCCATGTACCACTCTCTCAGCTTCTGCTCTTGACATTCTAAAACGTCCATGCATTACTTATGCATGTGCAATTTTACTACATCCTTATGTTCATAGAATTAACTTTAATGACGGATGAAAACTGATGAAAGTTTCTGATCTCGGCAACAAGCCTGATGATTATGAGAAGATTAGCATACTTGTCACCCATCCATAACATTCAAAAAGTTATTTAATATATGTATATTATGCTTGTATTTTAAAATTTTTTTAAATAAACGAAACAGAAAATATCACAAATATTAGCAAAATTAAAGTACATGAAAATCCACTGTCATTTGAAGAAAGCAAATGCGAGTTTTTAATGAACATTAATGTAATGCTTTCCGTTAGCCCACTTCTCTTATCAATCGCGACAGTTTCAGTTTCTTTTTCATATTTCATTACTTCTGATCTCGATTATATTAAAAAACAGTGAATCTTCTGTTCAAAAGCATTCAAGTTAATTTTTCCTCCATCTTGAGCTGGGTGTCATACAAACTCACGACAAATAATGCGTCAGGTGCTCTGATAACCGAGCTACTGGTCACCGATCAATCACAGCATCCGACATATCAAGAGGTTGTGGGTTCTTATCCCACTTGGCTCAAAATATTTTCTCCTCTTTGAATTTGATGCTTAATTGAAATTTAATGAAAATTCAATTATAATTACCAGTATACTTCTGAATTTTTTTTATCTTCATGATGATGTCATGTGAAGGCAGAGACTCCTACAAGTGATTGTGTACTGCCGTTGGAAAGTTAATGTTATTAGAGGAAATCTAGATCAGCACTAAAAGCTGAACGGTCAGAGCACTGGAATGTTATCAGGCGATTAATAGTTTTATTCCCCACCCAGATCAAGAAAATTTTCCTCCTCCTTTGAGTTTCATGGACAAAAGTTTTTCATAAAAAGAAATTCCACATTTTTGTGTTCCCCATGAAATTAAGTTTGAATTCATATTTATTTACAAATATATAACCTGCAATGTTATTTCTTATAAATTGAATGATTTAAATTCATAATATATAGTAACTTTTTCCCATTTTGAAGACTTGATAATTATTTTTAATACACCCATACATTGCTTCAAATTACTGGAAAAATAGTTATTTCCAATAAAAATATATTGCAATAAAGAAAATTCACTTTTTTTTTCAAAAGACAATTATTAGAAATTTATTTCATTTTTATTACAAGAACAGCAGTATCAGAACACAAGTTGGATTTAGATGATGTAAAATACTTCTATTAAATGAGCAACAGTGAGATCAACGGTTTGTGAGCAAATGGATCAGAAAATATTTTTAGCTAGAATCTATAAATTTTCAAACTTTAAGATGAAAGAAAGCAATGCTTTAGATTTTCACAATTAAAACAAATTATTTTTGCAAGACACCTCACTGAAGTGCTAAAACCAGAGCTTTCTAACATCTTATTTATGCCCTATTGATGTACAGACAGACTATAGGCACATTGTTGTTTTAGCATACTGTGTAGGCAAATGTATGAAAGAGTGAAAATTTATACACACTGACTTTCATACATTTATGTCACACAGCAGTATAATTAACTATTAGAAAATATTGCCCATTATATACTACAAAATACAAAATGCATTACCATCAGTCCTAGATGTGTAGTTATTATCTGTATTATTCAAAACCATTTGTTGAAATATGGACTGACTTTTATGGAGAAAAATAAAGTTCCAACTGAAAGAGTAATACAAAATCTTTAAACAAGAAAAAAAAAGTATTGCACAATAATCATTTTACCATCCGTGATGATTAAAAATAAATTTGAGATTTATAGAGCAATGTGCTACATAAACAGCCAAAAATATGGTGAATAAAAAATACATTCTAAATTCAGATTCTAATTTGGAAAACACAACAAAAATCATGGCCAGACATCACAAAATATATCCAGAAGCATTTTATGAAGTTTGCTTACAGAACAAGATTTCTGGTAAAATTCCTGATTAGTTTTTGTTTTTCTTGCGTTCCTAAGAAAAAAAAAGTTGAAAATAAAGCAATTGTGCAATTTTTAATTTCACACATCTGTATATTAAATGCTTTACTTTAAAACTCTTCTCTAACGATATTATTTATATATTTACAAACATATGGTACACTTAAAGCTAAACCATGAATAAATATCTTATGGAAAAAGTTTCACTGACATACAGGAATTGAACCTGCATCTCTCCAGAAACATACCAGAGAATAAAAAGTTTACCCAACCCCTGATGTCAACACCCAGAATACTCTGGCAAGTTTCTGGAGAGATGAGAGTTCAACTCTCATATGTCAGCGAAACTTTCCCCACAAAATATTTCATTTTTAGCATTAAAAAGTCAACAGGTAACACTGTGATTGTATTTATGTTTAACTAAATCATGGGATAACTTATTAAAAAATAGTATTAATTACAATTAGCATTAAAAACATAATAAATTAGCTTATTTAAAAATATATAATTACTTATGCATTCTACTGATATAAACAACCATTGTGAATTCATAAAGCTCACAACTAGCTATTACCATTGTGAATTCATAAAGCTCACAACTAGCTATTAATCATTATAATGTCATGTTTCTGAAAGAACTTTTTCTGATGACTAAGTTAATTTTGAAATGTTTTCAGAACCTCATCCTGAAATAACTAACGAATAGAATTGTCATTATATATCAAAATAAAGAGTATGATTAAAAAAAAGAAACCGAAAAAAAAATAAAGGTTTGTGTGAAATTGTTTACACTTTTTTCGGTAAAATATTGACAAAATTTACCAGTATTGTTAGCAAAATGCTTTTTTATAGATCAATTTCCAGAACAAGCATTATTTATTGTGCTCTGAATAATGTGGTCTGCAAATGGTAGCTAGGTAGTCACTGGAAGGTGAGCTATGCACCAATCCCCTGTGATGATGCATAGAACCGATCAGGCCTAGCACTTAATGTCCGACCCCGCCTTCTCGTGGTGCAGACCATTAGTACCTTTCAAAAGAGATACTCTTGTGGAAGTGAATGGAAGGGGAGGGCTGCCAGATTAGTGTGGCCTACTGATCTGGACTATTATGGCTACTTTTTTTTCTACCCTGCTGAGAAGTGGTCAACCACACAGGGTCCTGACCATATAAACCCACTGGACAGATCTATGGCTCTGAGCTTGATTATGGATCCTGATTTTGCTGCACTGGTGGGCTTCTGTGGAGGGAAAATCTTCCGCTGAGTTTTCTGTTTGTTTGTGGGTTGACAACCCCAAGTGAATAGATTCACAGGATATGTTTATCAGCTGGTGGATAATCCTGAGCAGAGGTCATCGCAGGCCCCTGAACTTTTTGCTTCTATTGCCATCGTCAAATTCTACATTGGAGGAAGTCTTCCAGTGTAGATGACTTCAGCCTTTAGTGGTGGGGGAAAAGGTCTTTGCCCCATGTCTGCAATTAGGGGACTGTTTGATATTGTCGGCATTCCCTCTCTCAATAAACATGGTTTCTTTAAACATCCCACTAACCATTTTCTCTCCATAGGTAGTTGGAATGTGAGGACTCTGCACAGAGCTTTTTCTCTTGATGTCCTCACACAAGAATTCCACTATTATAATTTAGATATTCTCAGCTTGCAAGAGACCAGATGGACTGATAAAGGTCAAATTCTTAAAAATAATCTTAAATTTCTCTTTTCAGGGAGGGATGACAATAAGCATCACCAAGGCATGGGTCTGCTTCTCAGCAGACACGCTAGTGATGCTCTTCTAGGATATGAGTGCATTAATGAAAGGTTTCTTACAGCAAAATTTCAGACAAGCGTTAAAGACTTGAATGTTATCTGCTGTTATGCCACCACTGAGGATGCCGATGAGGATGAGAAGGATAGGTTTTATGAACAACTTCAGGATATTCTGAATTCTGTCAAGAAAGGAGATATTACCCTTGTTCTTGGTGACTTCAATGCCAAAGTTGGTATTGATGCTGACCTTTGGGAAGGAGTAATAGGCCCTTTTGGTATTGGTAGCTGCAATGGCAATGGGCAACGTCTCCTACAGGTAAGTAAACTCAATGGATTCAGAATAACTAACACTTATTACAAACACCGTGACATACATAAGTACACATGGGTTTCACCTGATGGGCTGCATAAGAATATGATTGCTTACATATTAATTAACAGCAAATGGGCTTGTTCTGTTAGGAATACCAGGGCATATAGGGGAGCTGAAATTGGATCTGACCATTACCTTGTTAAAGTGACTTGCAACTTAAACTTAAAAAGTGTTGTGCTAGGGTTAAAAAATTTAATTTTAATACTGAAGCTCTGAAAGATCCAGTTATAGCCAAAGCTTACCATGATAGGTTACTTAGTCATTATGACAGTCATGGTATGCTTACTACTGAGGTTGAGGAAGAATGCGATCATTTTAAACAGGCTTTTATGGACACTAACAGTACTCTTTTACGAAAAAAGGAGCAGAAGAGACAGAATTATCTGAGTGATAAGCCACTTGAGCTTATTTCGGAAAGAAAGAACTGCAGGAATGTCCTTAATCAATACCCTACTAGTCCTAATAGAAAGCATTACAGAGAACTTAATAAACGTGTAAAAGATCAGTTAGCTGCTGATAAGAATCTTTGGCTTGATGGTTTGGCTAACAAAGCTGAGGAAGCAGTTAGACAGCACAACAGCAGAGAGCTGTACCAGATAGTTAATGTTTTGTGTGGTAGAAAACGGACTGGCATACAAGGATTGAAGGATAAACATGGTAAGGTTATAGAAGGGGAGGATTCTGTCATGGCTAGGTGGGCTGAGCATTTCAGTGATGTTCTAAACAATGTAGTTAGTTCTACTCCTATTGTGTGCAATGATGATAGATGCATTGGTGGCTTCAATGTTGGCCCTATAACACAATCTGGTTATTTTGGCTGTTTCTAAACTTAAACTACATAAATCCCCAGGGGTAGATGAAATTACTACGGAAATGCTTTGAGCCACTTCGATGACTGAAATTCTGAATATCTTTTATGATAAAGGCATGGTTCCTAAGGATTTTACCAGAGCTATTGTTATCCCTATTTTCAAAAAAGGTGATCACAGTTCTTGTGATAACTATAGGGGTATCAGCCTACTCTCTGTTCCAGGTAAAGTTCTTTCCATGATTGTGTTTAATAGAATTAAGAATCTGGTTGACAGTCAATTGCGTGATGAGCAATGTGGATTCAGAAGTGGTAGGGGATGTGTGGATCAGATATTTTCACTTAGCTCTCTCTAATAACACTGAGTCGTGTGTGAGAGTTGGTAAGGCTTGTAGCAATTGGTTCAGCATTACCTCTGGTTTTCGACAAGGGTGCATTTTGTCCCCTTTTCTCTTTAGCTTGGTTGTTGATTATGTTAGGCGAAATTCACTTCAAGGGAAAGATTTTGGCCTTAAATGGACTGGAGATACGAAAATTTCTGATTTAGATTATGCTGAAGATTTAGCACTTTTGGCAAATGATGTTGATGAGATGAACTCTTTCTTTCGAACTGTTGATGAGACTGGTAGTAGAGTAGGTTTGGTTATAAACAGAGAAAACTAAAGTGATGAAAATTGGTCAGGCAGGCTGTGATTCAGTTAATCTGAATGGTTGCAGTCTTGAGCAGGTGTCAGTTTAATTATCTTGGGAGCTATGTAACAGATAATGGTGATGTGCAGCATGAGATTAACAGACGAATAGGGATTGCTGCCGGGACTTTTAAGAATCTATGGAGAGTGTGGAGAAATAGGCGTATACACCTAAAGACTAAAATTAGACTGTATAATTGTTTGGTTCTTTCTAGGATTAGTTATGTTAGTGAAACTTGGACACTTTGTAAACAAGATAACATTAAACTAGATACTTTTGATTCCAGATGCTTACGCAGTATCTTGGGTATTATGTGGTTCAACTTTGTAACTAAGGATGAGGTTAGGCAAAGGAGTTTGCAACCTCCTTTAAGCAGCATATTGTGCAGAGAGACTCCGTTGGTTTGGCCATGTTGCCCGTATGAGTAATTATAGATTGTCGAATAGGGTTATGAACAGTGTGCCTAAAGGCCTCCGAAAGAAGGGGAGACCTAGGATGTGGTGGGCAGACAATGTCAAACAGGACCTTGTTAGCATTGGTGTGCAGTGGCCAGATGCAGCTCAGGATAGACTTGCTTGGAGAACTAAATTGCACGGTCTGGTTGGACCTCTGTAGCCCATGGCTGCTTGAGGGTGATGATGATGAATAATCCTAAAGTCCTACAGTTTAAAAATAAATATTTTTAATTATATTTAAAGCATATACACAAATTAAGGTCAGGAAATTGTGATTTTTAACCAAAATTTCTGCTGGAATTTTAGAATTAAACATTTCCATAGCAGCATGGGTTCAAGCCCCGGGGATGGCATGGATATTTGTGTTTTTCTGCTGGATTCCTGCCATCCTCACAGATCTTTCTACTATGGCGCATTAAACCGACAGGCTCCTGGTCAGACCTCTGTGGCAAGCAGCTGCTTGAGGGGGGTATATATTTTTTATTTACTGCAGTTATGCAGCTTCATAATAAAGAGACTCATTCTCAAATTCAGTGCATCAATTAAACTTTAAACGCTTTGAAACTTTAAAATTTTTTTCATAGTTCTTTATTACTTTTCTGATATAATTTTCATTTCTTATTTAAATTATCTAGTTTTTAAGCGAAATTATTTTTTATGACACTGCTTTACTTAGGCTTAGAGTTTGTCAATCGTCAAAAGTCTAAGAATATGCATTATATGCATAAATGACTAAATGAAAGAACTAAATGAAAGAACTAAATAGAAGAAACGAAATAAATAAAAGATTTAAGCAACAATCGAAATATTATGAACTGTTATATTAAAATAATATAGAAAAAACTGGAAAAAATGAATTTTTGAATTTTATCAAAGATAAAGTGGAAAAAATGCAGTAAAATTTTGCAATGTTTAAAAAAATTTAACTTACCATTTTTTTTTTTACTTCGAATTTTTGCCATTTTATTAAGCACAATAAATGCTCTTTCTTTTGGTATTACATGACATATTTCCATTCATTGGTTACTTCCGGATGAGGTTCTAAAATTGTTTATTTTATTTTCTGAAAACACTTTAAAATAAATCTGGCTACCACAGTGAGTTCAGTTTCAGAAACCAGACATTGTAAATGTTAAACATTAGACAAGCATCAAACAACAATTATTTTATCACATTGAAGTTTTTTGTGCTTAATACATGAATTTCAATCTTGCAAGATCATCATGGGCCATGGTTTGTTCACCCTGGACTAGAGTATACAATTTAAGTAGATATAAGTAGATCTTAGCAAAATCAATTACAGAAATTAGCATTCGATTAGCCAATGAAAAGTTCATGTCCAGGATACAATTTTTTTCTTCTTTATATCAAAATAAAAACAGAAATAATGGAAACTTGAACTTTATGTGAACTAAAAATGGTAATGTAGAAACTGCTTTGAATATTTGGCTTCTCTGCATCCTATTTAATACTCTATAAAGCAGGCGTGTCCAACCTTTTGACTTCCCTGGGCCACACATAAAATATATAATATAGTTAATATATATGAATAATAAAACTTCATTTATTTTCTTGTGTTTTCTATTATAAAATTAAAAAAAGGGCAACATAAAACTAGTGAAATATCAAAAACTTGCTGAAATTCACATAATCATGCTGAAAGCTTATGTCGTAAACACAAACTTTAAGATTTTGTGGGCCACGCCTGCTCTACAGTATACAATCACCAATAATCTCTCTTTGTGACAGGGTGAAATTAAATCATTACATAAGTTAACACCATACATGCAGGCTAGGACAGAAAGGAGTGGTAATTGAAGCCACATGCTTTTTCATAGCAAACCTATTTGTATACTTGTAGTTGCATTTGTAAAATTTGCATGGATTTCCTTCTGTATTTCAATATTTACAAGTGCACTAAATTTAAGGTATATATATACAGGGTGAATCTGAAAAAGTGGGCAAAACTTTACGGGGTGGTAGAACGCAGCTATACGAGCAATATTCGTCATAGAATGTATGGTCGGAACGCAAGCGGTGAGAAGTTAAAAGGTAGTTTTCCATGTCACATTTAAAGAATGAACACAAGATGGAGAGGAGATACTTCAGAAAACATTTTATTAACAGGAATGTAATTGAGGTATTGCGGCGTCCTGACACTCCTTTCACGCCCTGCGTCTTGCTTGGCTGCGGTGAAGGATCCTGTTTCACACAGCCGCCGATGCAAGCGCTCGAAGGTTTTCCGATCTGGAGTGCATCTCATCGGAAACAGGTTGCGGTAACGTCTCTGTGCCTCACTTGCATTCCCGTCCGCCGCACCGTACACAAAGTGCATATCCGCCATTTCGTGGTTAGTATAACCAGCCATCCTCTCGGCAATCCACGGTAGAAATGCCGTTGGGTGCGAGGACCGACCCTTTTATACCATTTACAACGCCACCTAGCGGCTCGTCATTTGCGTTCCGCCCATACATTCTATGACGAATATTGCTCGTACAGCTGCGTTCTACCACCCCGTAAAGTTTTGCCCACTTTTTCAGATTCACCCTGTATATTCATTTCCCTTATATAATTTTAGAGATATGCTATTGTTTAATTTTGCTCACTATTGTAAGAAACCAAAATCATGACCTAAAATTTTAAAAGGAAAGAATGCCACTATTAAAGCAAATTTATAACTATTGTTAGCAATATTACTGTGGCTGCTGCAGCCACATTATTTAGTCTGAACCCCTGCATTGATCAGCTGAGAAATGTTCCAAAGAATGATATCCCTCAATTCAAAACTCTTGTTTAACAAGTTTCAACAGAAACAGATATCTTATTCACATGCTGCATATAAAATGTTTTCATTATATTCATGTGTAAAGTTTTAAATTATTGAAAAAATTCTAAATTAAACACTGAATACTTACTTTGTCAGTCAAAATAATCATAAGATAGCGGAATACTTTTAAAAGGTCAATGAACAGGTCAACTGAATGCCTGAAATGAAAATTTATTGGAGTGCAATAGGTATTTTCAATGAATCATTTTACAATCACATCTATATTATGGTACATATAAACAAATATACACAAAATTGCAAAAAAGTAAAAAAAAAATGCCAATAATCTTCCTGTAGGTGCCTAAAGAAAAAGTATTCCCAGCAATTAAATCCCAATCAAATTATATTATTTTCAAAGGAAAATAAGGGAACAATTTTTTTCAGAGCAAAAGAAACTTGCTTAAGCATTGGCAATTTAAATTTTTACTTTCTAGGGTAAATCTTAAAATGTATTTAAATATGGATTATTTTGTGTGGGGTGAAGATTTAAATGTGATACAAGGTAATCAGTAGCTAGGTAGTCATTAGGAGAGCTATGCACCAATCACCTGTGATGACGAATTGAATCAGCCAGGCCTAGCACCTAATGTCCGACCCAGCCTTCTCGTGGTTCAGGCCGTTAGTACCTTTAAAAAGAGATACTCTCTTGTGGAAGTGAACAGAAGGGGAGGGCTGTCAGATTGTTGTGGCCTACTGATCTGGACAACTATGGCTACTTTTCTTTTTTTCCTACCCTACTGAGGCATGGTCAACTATATAGGGTTCTGGTGCTGACTATATAAACTTACTGGACTGGATTATGGCTCTGAGCAGGATTATAGATCCTGAATTTGCTGCATTGGTGGGCTTCTGTGGAGGGAAAATCTTCTATTTGTTTTCTGTTTGTTTGTGGATTAGCAGCACCAAGTGAACAGATTCACAGGATATGTTTTATCAGCTAGTGGATAATCCTGAGCAGAAGTCATCACAGGCACCTGAACTTTTGTTTCTATGGGCATTGTCATACTCTACATTGGAGGAAGTCTTTCAATGTAGATCAATTCAGTCTTTAGTAATGGGAGAACTGATCTTTGCCCCATGCCTGCGAGTAGCAGGCTGTTTGATAGCTTGCAAGAGACCAGATGGACAGTTAAAGGTCAGATTCTTAAAAATAACCTTAAATTTCTCTTTTCAGGAAGGGAAGATAATAAGCATCTCCAAGGCATATCTGCTTCTCAGCAGACATGCTAGTGATGCCTTTTAGAATACGAGTGTATGAATGAAAAGTTTCATTCATACACTTAAATAAGCACTCTTTAATACAATTAAATCATACACTTTAATACAATTAAATTTCAGACAAGCATTAAAAGACTTGAATGTTATCTGCTGTTATGCCCCCACTGAGGATCCGATGAGAGTGAGAAGGATAGATTTTACAAACAACTTCAGGATATTTTGAATTCTGTCAATAAAGGAGATATTACCCTTGTTATAGGTGACTTCAATGCCAAAAATTGGTACTGACTCTGACCTTTGGGGAGGGGTGATAGATCCTTTTGATATTGGTAGCTGCAATAGCAATGGGCAATGTCTCCTACAGGTAAATAAACTTAATGGTTTGAGAATAATACTTATCACAAACACCAGAACATACATAAGTACACGAGTTTCACCAGATGAGCTGCATAAGAATATGATAGATTATATTTTAACAACAAATGGGCTTGTTCTGTTAGGAATACCAGGTCATATAGGGGAGCTGAAATTGGATCTGACCATTAGCTTGTTAAATGTATCTTGCAGCTTAAAAACTTTACCTTTAATTCTAAAGCTCTGAAAGACCCAGTTAGAGCTAAAGCTTACCATGACAGGCTACTTAGTCATTGTGACAGTCATGGTTTGTTTACTACGGAAGTTGAGAAAGAATGGGACCATTTTAAACAGGCTTTTTATGGAAAGTAACAGTATTCTTTTAGGAAAAAGGAGCACAGGCAGAATTATTTGAGTAATAAGGGACTTGAGCTTATTTCAGAAAGAAAGAACTGTAGGAATGTTCTCAATCAGTACTCTATTAGTCCTAATAGAAAGCATTACAGAGAGCTTAAAAAACGTGTAAAGGAACAGTTATCTGCTGATTAGAATCTTTGGCTTGATGGCATGGCTTACAAAGCAGAGGAAGTAGACAGCACAACAGCAGAGAGCTGTATCAGATAATTAATGTTTTGTGTGGTGGAAAACTGGAAGATATACAGGGATTGAAGAATAAACAAGGTAAGGTTATAGAAGATGATGATTCTGTCATGGCTAGATGGGCTGAGCATTTCAGTAATGTTCTAAACAATGTGGTTAGTTCTACTCCCATTGTTTGCAATGATGATAGATGCATTACTTATGTTGGCCCTATAACACAATCTGAAGTTATTTTAGCTGTTTCTAAACTTAAACTACATAAATCCCCAGGGGTAGATGAAATTACTATGGAAATGTTTAGAGCTGGGAATGTTTCTGTTACCACATGGATGACTGAAATTTTGAATATCTTATGATAAAGGCATGGTTCTTAAGGAATTTATCAGAACTATTATTATGCATATTTAAAAAAAAAGGTGATTGCAGTTCTTGTGATAACTATAGGGGTATCAGCCTGCTTTCTGTTCCAGATAAAGCTCTTTACTTGATTGTGCTTAACAAAGTTAAGAATCTAGTTGACAGTCAATTGCATGATTAGCAATGTGGATTCCGAAGTGGTAGGGGATGTGTAGATCAGATATTTTCACTTAGGCAGATTCTTGAGAAATGTTTAGAGTTTCAGAAACTTTGGTTGCTAGCTTTGATTTCAAACAGGCTTTTGACTCTGTTGATTGTCACAATTTGTGGTTGATTGTGAGATCGTATGGCATACCAGAAAGTTAGTTAACATAATCAAAGCTCTCTATAATAACACTGAGTCGTGTGTGAGAGTTGGTAAGGCTTGTAGCAATTGGTTTAGCATTGCATCTGGTGTTCAACAAGGGTGCATTTTGTCTCCTTTTCTCTACAGTTTGGTTATTAATAAATTTAGATTATGCTGATGATTAGCTTTTTTGGCAAATGATGTACATGAGATGAATTCTTTCATTATGGATATTCTTCACAAGAATGGTAATAAAGTAGGTTTCGTGATAAACAGAAAAAAAACTAAAGTAATGGAAATTGGTCAGGCAGATAGTGCTTCAGCTGCTTTGAATGGTTGCAGTCTTGAGCAGGTGTCACAGTTTAATTATCTTGGCAGCTATGTTACAGATACTGGTGATGTGTGGCATGAGATTAACAGATGAATAGGGATTGCTGCTGGAACTTTCAAGAATCTATGGAGAGTGTGGAGACATAGGTGTATACACCTGAAGACTAAAATTAGAATGTATAATAGCTTGGTTCTTTTCTAGGATTAGTTATGGTAGTGAAACTTGGACGCTGTGTAAACAAGATAACAGGAAACTAGATGCTTAGGTAGTATCTTGGGCATTAGGTGGTTGAATTTTGTAAGTAATGATGAGGTTAGGCAAAGGAGTCTGTAGCTTCCTTTAAGCAGCATATTGTGCAGAGACTCCATTGGTTTAGCCATGTTGCCCATATGGATAATTATAGATTGGCGAATAGGGTTATGAACAGTGTGCCTAAAAGGCCTCAGAAAGAGGGGGAGACCTAGGCTGTGGTGGGCATACAATGTCAAACAGGACCTTGTTAGAATTGGTGTGCAGTGGCCAGATGCAGCAGATATAGCTCAGGACAGACTTGCTTGAAGAACTAAATTGCACGGTCTGGTTGGACCTCCGTAGCACATGGCTGCTTGAGGATGATGATGAACAATCCTTAAAAAATGCAAGCCCTGCAAGGTAAAAACTGGACATCTTTGCATATTAAAAATTTTTACTTAAAAGTGATCAATTTTTACTTACCAGATGTAGTCACGATCTCCTCTTCGGCGCTTTTCGATGATCAGCTGTGTATCATATAGTATGAAGACACACATGACAACCAAGCCAAGGTAAATCTGAGTCTGCAATATTCATGGGAACATATACATAGGCAACTTTTATACTTTCAAACTATACATAAAATGTAAAATAATTTAATTTAAAATAGTTTTTTGGTTTAGATTCCACACTTATAAAATTAATGAAATACTATCATTTAGTGTCAATTGAAACCTAAAATTTAAGCTCTTAATTTTTTTAACTTAGCTTTTCATTAAACTATTAAATGGAAATAAGTAAAAGTTCTAAGTTAAATCTATGTAAAGCTCGAATTTTACTTTCATTTGCTATTGAAAGTTATGAAAGTTGGAACTTTTAAATAGTTTATTAACCACAAGAATTTATGTTCAAAAGTTATGTCCATACACCAACTATTGTCAGGTCTGTGTTATGATTGAGACACCAGAGGCAATGGGTACTTAGTTGATATAGGGCTATTTTTCATGGCATTAATTTTTGCAATCTCCTTCCTTCCACCTGCTTACGAGAATTTCATCCAGGTAAGAGCCGTCCCATGGCCGAGTGGTTAGCACGCTTGGCTACTGATCTAAGGGACCTGGGTTCGAGCCCCGGGTAAGGCATGGTTGTATGTGTCGTTTTTCTGCTGAGGTCCTGCCATCCTCTCAGACCTTCTACTATGGCATATAAACTGACAGGCTCCTGTCAGACCTCTGTGGCAAGCAGCTGCTTGAGGGGGTATTTATTTTTTTATTTTTTAAGCCCAAACAGTCACATCTCACTAGGGCAGAACCTAATTTTGTTGGAAAATCATCTCATAAGTTAGACATATTAGGGTTAAAAAAATAACCAAGGCATAAAAAAAATATGAAGCACTTCTAGGTGCACTAAAAATGTTATAGTTACCTTACCAAAGAAGTACCACAAATTCACAGTATAAAGCACACTGACTTTGGGACTGTCACATATCTTTTGAATGCTGCTGTCTGTCACATATCTTTTGAATGCTGCTGTATGGGGTTTAGTGCCCTAAATCATGATGTTTGGTGAACACAAACCAATTACGAACAGAAATATTTTCTCTCAAACATTCAGCACTTCATTACAGAACATCATTTGATGAGTTTCGTTGCTTGCAGTTAATGGACTGAAGAAGATGGAATTTGTATGGCTTCATATACAGCTTTCTTAGGAATCATTAAATGGTTGATTGCGACATTCCCAAATCCTTGCTTGTGCAAAAGGGTGATTTTTGTGGGATGTGGGCAAACGATCTTGTGCATTCCACATTATCATATAATGCCAGTCTACCTGACTTCTCAGAGATTCACAGAACATGTCATACCTCCTCAGTTAGCATCACAATGATGCACTGAATCAACAATGAAACAATCAGCTGGTGCCATCTTGCAATAAATGGTGGTAGCATAAGCATCACCTACCATTTGCAGAACGGAACTTGAAAATATAATCTATCAGAAAAAATTTGAACTTCTAGCTTCATATAATTTACCATACATTACCTAATAAATTTGGAAAATTATTTATAAATAACCCTTTATACTGAGAGGATAAATAAGTAAAATGTGATAAAAAAAATGGTCATTCCATAGCAAGTGCCTTTAATCTCCAGCAATATTTCCCCAAAAGTTTATTTTCAAAATTAGAGAGCTCTGAGTGTGGCATTTCATTCACATAACATGAAAAGTGCTCCAATATATATCAGAAGGTAGTGATAAACATATCTTAGCAAAAGGAAGTTTCAATATGATGTAGATGGGAACAAACTATTAAAAAAAATTTATTACATTTCATGATGTCCCCTAATGAAGCTCAAGTAAATTTTATTTTTGGAGCAAATGATGACTGTATGTGCCTTCTAAACCTGAAATGCAAGACAAACTATGTTTATTTTATATTTATAGCTATTCTACTGCTATGCCTAGTTTTTAAACAAATACAAAAATATTTAGCTTCACATTTCCTTAAAAAGAATTGCCCAAGATATCTGCAGTTTCTTAACAACGCAGTAGTAACAAATATAAGCTTAAAATGTAATAATGAGAAAAAAAGAATTTTAAGTAAACAGAAAAAAAAAGTATTAAAAAGAACAAAATGTTTTATACCTTGAAGAGAAAATACGATCCCACAAAGATATTTATAAGTGCCATCCCAAGCAAAACTGACAACAAAGACATCAAGGTTCCTTTAAAAGAGAATTTATATGAATGTTAAAATTATTTTCACAATTTTACTATAACTTCTTATTTGCATATAAATAGGTTATTAATAGCCTTTGTTATGCTACCCACTGAGCCCTTATGTTATAAATTGCCGTGGTGGCATTTGTTAATGACTATTCTAAAAACATTGTATTCACACATACAAACACTAATCATAAAAAGTCAGTATGTACAGTTTAATAATGTCAACCTTTTTGATAGCGAAAACTATATCTACAGTTTTTGGCCAAGGTACTGGTGATGTGCGG
Organism: Ryuthela nishihirai; assembly: GCA_038380435.1. Lineage (NCBI taxonomy): Eukaryota > Metazoa > Arthropoda > Arachnida > Araneae > Heptathelidae > Ryuthela > Ryuthela nishihirai. The sequence goes on from JAWZYU010000021.1 coordinate 59,078,789, forward strand.
CATGAGATTAACAGATGAATAGGGATTGCTGCTGGGACTTTGAAGAATCTATGGAGAGTGTGGAGAAATAGGTGTATACATCTAAAGATTAAAATTAAACTGTATAACAGTTTGGTTCTTTCTAGGGTTAGCTATGGTAATGAAACTTGGACCCATTGCAAATGAGATAACAGGAAACTTTATGCATTTGATTCTAGATGCTTATGTGGTATCTTGGCCATTAGGTGGTTGAACTTTATAAGTAATGATGAGGTTAGGCAAAGGAGTCGGCAACTCTCCTTTGAGTGGCATATTGTGTAGAGACTCCATTGGTTTGGTCATGTTGCCTGTATGGATAATTATAGATTAGGGACTAGTGTTATGAACAGGTGCCTAAAGGCCTCAGAAAGAGAGAGACTAGGATGCAGTGGGCAGACAATGTGAAACAGGATCTTGTTACAGTTTGTGTGCAGTGGCCAGATGCAGAAGATGCAGCTCAGGACAGACATGCTAGGAGAACTAAATTGCATGGTCTTGTTGGACCTTCATAGCCCATGGCTGCTTGAGGAAAGAGAGAAAAGGAGACTAGATGCATGGATGATATTTTAAAACATTAGCCTTGTAAACATCGCCTAGTGTTATAGAAGGTTACTTGGGTTGCTCACATTAATGGGATTTTCTGCCTGGTTTATAAAACAGAGAAACAATTTCTTAGCTTTTTTTTTTAAAACCAAACATTCTGAATTGTTTCTTTGGTTGTTAAATTTTGATCTTTGCTAAGTGGCAAAAAGCCAGTCTACCAAAGCCAAAAAAAATTGTATCTTCAGAGTGGCAAAGTCAAGATACTGAGGGAGGGGGGGATGCTTTGAAAATCATTCAATATGAATATAAAAACTCGTAATTGAAAAAAAAATTAAAATTTTGTTAAATAGGGGTAGTAAAGTATCAGTGAATTTAGAGAGTAAAAACATTTCCAGAAATTGCTCTCCTACATGAGGTCTGATATCCCTGACAAGGAAGCATTTTTGCTTCCATATACAAGACCTCATTCATTTTCAGAAAATGATCGAAGATAAGTTTTTTTACTGGAAAACAAAGACCTAAAAGAAAAAAAACATAACCTAATGCAATGTTAAATAATATCTGCAACAATTTGTAAAACCGGCCATTCGATATAGCATAATTCCAAAAGATTAATAGATCAATCAACGTAAAAATGAATGGTTCAAGTTTATTATCATAGAAATTCTACATTAAATTCTATCAACATATAAACAACCCAAAAGCTTGACTAGGTTGTTGTAGTAGTACACATTACATTTAAAAGTACAATAAATTAAAAATCAGTTTTAAGAATGAAAAAACAAATGATAAAAGGCAATAATGATAATTAACAGATGAAGTAATTAGTTAAATGACTACAAAGATCAGTATAACAGCAACAACCTAACATGAAACATCACAAATAGACAGTATACATAAAGTAGCAGAGTAGGTAAAAAATAATTTACGGAAATAAATCCACAGAAATGAAAATGAAGGTTAATACTGACTAGATGCATCGTCACATTATCCTATGTCTGAGAAGAACTCTTTCTGTAAACATCGATTATAGAGCTACTTTACAGCACGTGAGCAATAACTAGGTCACTGGATTCAACTGTACCTGCTGCCATGACATACTTTACACTGCAACAAGAACTCTGCTTGCTGGCTTCCTCTTTCTAAGAAGGCTCATGTTACTTAGTTTTGATTTTAAAAGTGGAAAGACTCATCAAACTTGTGAGTTTAAATAACGGGGTTGCTTCAGCAAAAAGTAATGTTACAAACAAATCGGCAAATACTCTATTAACACTTCTAAGAAATGGCAATCAGATGGCTTTAACAAGTCATTTATACATACAAAATCCTCATGCAGCCATGGGCTGCAGAGGTCCTAACAGACTATAATTTTGCTCTCCACACCTGTCTATCCTGCCCTACAGATGCTGCATTTGGCCACTATAGGACAATTCCACCAAGGTCCTGTTTGACCATTGTCTGCCCATAACATCATAGATCTCCCCCTTTTCCTAAAGTCTTTGGGCACACTGCTCATAATCCTATTTGCCAATCTGCAACTATGCATATGGGCAACATGGCCAAACCAACTGTCTCTTTCTGCACAATATGCAGTTAGGGAAAGGAGACTGCAGACTCCTTTCCCTAACTTCATCATTATGAACGAAGTTGAACCACCTAATGCCCAAGATACTGCATAAGCATCTAGAATCAAAGGCATCAGGTTTCCTGTTATCCTGCTTACAAAGGGTCCATGTTTCACTACCATATCTAACCTTAGAAAGAACCAAACTATTATGCAGCCTAATTTTAGTCTTCAGGTGTATATGCCAATTTCTCCATCCTCTCCACAGATTCTTAAAAGTCCCAGCAGCAATCCCTATTTCTCTGTTAAATCTCATGCTGCATATTACCAATATCTGTTACCTACTCCCAAGATAATTAAGCTGAAACACCTATTCAAGAATAAAACTATTCAGGTTAACTGAATCACAGCCTGCCTAACCAATTTTCATCACTTTAGTTTTCTCTGTTTATCACAAACCTACTCTATTACCAGTCTCATCAACAGCTCAAATGAAAGAGTTCATCTCATCAACATCATTTGCCAAAAGGCTTAGATCACCAGCATAATCTATATCAGAAATTTTCAGATCTCCAGACCATTTAGCCAAAATCTTTCCCTTGCAGTGAATTTTGCATAACATAATCAATAACCAAACTAAAGAGAAAAGGAGACAAAATGCACCCTTGTCAAACACCAAAAGCAATACTAAGCCAATTGCTACAAGCCTTGCCAACCTTCACACATGGCTCAGTGTTATTATAGAGCTTTCATTATGTTAACTAACTTTCTGGTATGCCATACAATCTCACAATCAACCACAAACTATGGCAATCAACAGAGTCAAAAGCCTTTCTGAAACCCTAGTAACAAAAGGTTTCTGAAACTAAACATTTCTCAAGAATCAGCCTAAGTAAAAAATTCTGATCTAAACATCTCCTACTTCTGAATCCACACTGTTCATCACACAGTTGTCCACCAATCAAATTCTTAATTTTATTAAGTGTAATCATGCAAAGAATTTTACCTGAAAATGAAAGTAAACTAATCCTCTATAATTATTAAAAGACCTGCAATCACCATTTTTACAAATCGGGATATAATAAGTCTGGTAAAATACTTAGGAACACCTTTATCATAAAAAATATTCAAAATTTCAGCCAGCCATGTGACAACTGAAGTGTTCTCAGCTCTAAGCATTTCAGCAGTGATTTCATCCACCCCTCAATATTTAAGTAGTTTTAATGTAGAGATACCCAAAGTGACTTCAGATTGTGATATAAGGTTAACATTAAAGCCAATAATGCATCTATTCTCATAACAAACAATGGGAGTAGAAATAATCACATTGTTTAGAGCATCTCTGAAATGCTCAGCCCATCTAGTCATCACAAGATCCTCACCTTCAATCATCTTACCATGTGTACTTGTCTGTTTTTTCCTATACAAAACACTATCTGGTACAATCCTGTAATGTCGTGCTGTCCAACTGCTTCCTCTGCTTTCAAAAAAATTTCCAAGTCATTTATATTGTAGTTTAATAAAATATGCATCAAATAAAAAAGATTTTTCAAGCCTGAATTATATATTTTTGTAAGATATATTAAATTTTTAAAAACAGCAATTTTTTATTTTTTTTTAAATAGATTTTCTTTTATGTTGTACTAAAAACGTACACATACATCCTTGGCCTATATTTACAGATTCTGTGAATGTATACATACGACATGGACACTGAAAGGCTTAAAGGTAATTCTTGTTATAGGTTAACTTTAGCATATTTCATAAGCTTTAGTTGCAAAGCACTTAAAAAGGTAATGATCAAAACCAATTTCTGCTGCCCTATGCAACCTGATGTTTATAACTATTTGCTGTTAATACACTGTCATTCCTAGGCAACCAACTGCCTGCAAATAGAAAATTTACTTTTGTAACACTAGAAAACTGAAATTTGGAATAAAAAATGTCCGTATCTTGCAGAAACAAAAGGCACAGAAAAAAAATTAGTTCAAAAAGTGACAAACTTAGTATCGTATGCAGCTACACAGTTAACATACACCAAGTTAATGCTGATCAAATTGCTCATCCTTATAGCCATCAAAGTATGCTAGAAAAGCAAGTAGCATTGTCAACTGCTGAATGAAGCATGTCATTGGATATGTTTGTAGCATGCCTTGAAATGCTGCTAGTGAAACTTGGAAAATTTCTCTAGCACATAATGCACAAACAGTGTATATGTCTTTCAGTTTTTATTAACAAGTTGTAAAGATAATTTACATATACTCTGCTATTTAAAGATAGCACTTCAAAATTATTTATTGCAATTATTTGGAAACTATGATTCCAATTGGGAACATTGGCCTCTAAACAGTTAATAATAAAATCTAATGAAACAAAATCTGCTCCATACTTACCTCCAATATAAATCCATTTCCTGTGATCAGTGAAAATTGCACTGAGAGTAAAGCAAATGAATATGAGGCAGGTCGAGAGAAATGCTGTTGGAATTATAGCTGGATCCACTGATATCACAACATCCAACAGAGGACCAAGTCCCAATCCTGAAACATATCATACAGGTAAATAGAAGATTTAAATGCTTACAAAATGTAAAGACTAATTCAATGAAATCTGACAGCAATGGTAAATGTGGGCATTTCACAGTTCATATTGCAGGCACACATACATTTGTTATTATTGCTCTGTTAAATAACAACCATAGTTCATTTACATAGCATATTGCCCCATTATATTGCAGTTGGAAACTTTGCACATCAAATTTTTCCCCCAGCATTTAAAACTCAAAATCAGTTCTATTATAGCTAGACCTGAATTTTTAATGCAATAGAGTAGCATGATGAAAACCATAAGAGGAATTTTGCACAATAATAGAGTTATGAACAATGATTGTAAAGGCTTGTGGTAAAGGAGGAGACAGAATGGATGATCATTTCAAAGAGAGCCTTATTAGAAAATGCCTATACAGAAGAGTTGCTCAGGATAGATGTGTTTGGAAAACATAACTGTCATATGATTGCACTATAACAGCCAAAGGCTGGATTGTTTTCTCTGAACAGTACTTTTGTACACACAATGTCCAGGTTACAAGGATCCCAAGAGTTCAGAAAAAGTTGGGGGAGGGAACCTACTGCACAGCTTTTAGATTATTGCAATCAATCAGAGTCAGCAGCATGTTTTTAATGTGCCCAGAGTATGACTTTCATATACAAGAGGTTTATTATCCCATTTGACAGGCACACTTTTTAAATAATACTATTTTATTATTACTATTTTAAATAATTATATTTAAACCCATTGGTGCCCTTTTTTTCATCAAGGGCAGAGTAAGAGAAAGTGGAGTAAATATCAATACAGACACTATTGGGACACAAATCTGGGAAAATCGGATTATAAGCCTAGTGTGCTATTAACTGAGCTAACCCTGGCCCTCAATATTGCCTATGCATGCAGAATTTTGTATGCTATGTAATAACTTCAAAAGGTGTGTGGGGGAGGAGAAAGAGTTGGGTTGTTTTACCTCTGAGCGGCACTTTTTTGCACACCATGGGCTAAATGGCCAGGTCACATGGACCCCGTAGGCTCAGAGAAGGTTGGGGGAGGGGACCCACTGGAACAGCTGTTGGGAGACAGATGGCAGCCTCCCGTCAAGGCCATCCAGCGTGTTCTTTAACGTGCACAGGGTATGTCTCTGCCACACACGGGGCCACGGCTTAACGTCCCATCCAACGGACGGTGGCCTTTCCAAGCCCATCGGTGTCCACTACTGACCGTGGGCAGGGCAGGGAATTTTGCGGAGATAAATCTCAACGCTGACCCAGCTGGGACTCGAACCTGGGAACTACAGATTACGAACCTGGCACGCTACCGACTGAGCCACCCCCGCCCCAAGAGGAGAAAGAGAGAGGCTTAAGAATTTAAGACAGTAGACATATCTAAAATGATGGTGAATGTGTTCTGTCACATCTCCCATATGTAGTTATGTGCAATAACAGACTGCATGCCTCCAACCCTTACCCCAAATCAACAAGATTACATAAATAAGACAAACAATAAAAATAACTGCACAGTAACATAAAACCAGGTTGGCAAATATTTTGTGGGGAAAACAATGAAAAAAAAATTATTAAAAGGAATATTTCATTAATCAATATATGTCAATTAGTTTTCAAGTATCATTTACAGTTTTTGGTATAATTTACAACAGATAATTAGAAGATATCTTTTCCAATAAAATTTCAACAGTAAAACCTACACTACCTGACCAAATTACTATGAACACTGCATCATGCACAAAATACCATGAAACCTGCAAATGTATATAAAATTTCCTACTGAAATTAATATTCTACATCACTATGAAGTCTTATAAAAGTGTAAAGGAATGGCGGAAAGCAAAGTCAAGTATGGTATGGGTATGAAGGCTGATCAGACTGACTTCAAAGGGACTCATCGTTAGAGTACGATGGGCAGGATCATTCATAACAGATGTGATGATACTTGGCAGAAAATCATGGGGTACAATATCCTAAGTACATTGGAGACTAGCAATGATCTCAAAAAGCATCTGCTGATTGTGACATGTGGTGGGAGGAAAAAGGTTTGACAGACAGGAACAGGCATTTGTTGTCACAAACTGTATGGCTAAACAGAGCTGCTACAGTTCATCAGTTGAGAGAGATAACTAATATAAATATTCAAAACCCATTTCAACAAAAACAATGCACAGAGAATTAAAAACTTTTAAATTCGGGAACTGTACCAGAATACATATGAAATATTAGAAACGTATTCATAATGTATATTAAAGCACGAAAATAAAGAGAATACAATTACAGACCAATTTCTACTTTAATGTCAAAGGTAATAGAGATGTTACTTAACACTTTCAGTGCCCAGCCTGAAATATAAAATAGCTTGGCTCATTCAGAAGGACAAGCTATTTTCTCCCTGTGTTCAGCCAAAAAAAAAAAATTAACTTTAGAACTTTTTTTGACAAATAACTAATGAAAGAAATTATGGCATATTATATACCAAATTAATCTACATTTAATTCTGGATTTTTTGAAAAAAATATTTAACAGAAAGGCAACTAGTGTTTTTTAACAACCGAAATTGCCCTCCCACACGAGGAGTGATTTCCATGCCAAGGAAGTCCTTTATGCTTCTCCTCATTCATTTTCAGAAAATGATAAAAGATCAAAGTGGAAAACGTAGAAATAAAAGAAAAATTAACATTAACCTAATGCAATGTTAAAATATCTGCAACAACTTGTAAGTGGGCCATCTGATATAGGGTAACTCTGAAAAATAGATAATAATCTATCGATAAATCAGCCAACTGAAAGACTGATAATTTACAGAAATAAAATAAATCTATATAAATTAGAATTAATGTTTAAATACAAAAGTATAAATACTAACTGGATGCAACAGTGACACTATCCAATCTGTGATCGAACAATAATACTCGCTGTAAACAATCCACTATGCAGCCACTTGACTCTGCATGTGTCTCAGCAATTAACTAGATCATGCATCTGTTCTGCTGCAACACAGTTTATGCTGCAAGTAGTCTTCATAATACTGAGCTCTGGCTAAGAATATTTTACTTATAGTTTCGATTTGAAGAGTGGGAAAGATGTGTAGAATGCTGGGATAAATGATAAACAATAAAAATAATTCTAGGAATATTAAAATAGGCTTGGAATATAAAGAAGGAAAAAAAATCGGAAAATAATGAAGCTTTGTGATAGTGAGACAGTTGCATTTACAGATATTAGTTTTTTTTCCAGGTGCAAAGTTTGTTCTTTATGAGTAAGGAAAAAAATTATATTGAATATTTTTAGTCAATTGCTCCTTGAGCAGTAATCTCTTATTTATTAAGTGAGGTAGGTTTAAATAGGAAATGTGACAATCACTTTCATTTGAAATACCACTTTTGGCAAATTTGAAAACCTTTTGGCAATTAGTTAGAATTGCCTGGTGCCAGAATTTCTTATCCAGGAATAATTTTTTTTTTCATTGCAAACCTTACACCACTACATGATAAAAGTAAAAAGCAAAATAACACATAACAGGTTGGGGAAAAAAGAATATACATGCATACAATTTGGACCAATACTTAAATAAACAAACATATACTCACACTGAATATATGTTCAAAAATGTTTTATTAATTCAAAATTTGGTACAAAAATTCTTATTACAACCTGCAATATAAAATACAAAAATACATAAAACCCATTTATTTTCATAATGACTTCTGTGTAAACTGATTAATATGCAAAACATTCACTGAAAGTCAATATAAAAATTTTTTCTGCAGTGCCTTCAAAGTCTTTAAATCACAGAAAACTTGTCACAGGGGAAGGAACTAAATGAATTTCAAATAGAAAATTCTGAAGTCTACAAAAGGGCAACCTCAGGCAAAAATTGCTGACAAGTTCCAGGTGAGTAATGATGATCCATTCCAGGTGCGCAATGCAAAATGAGGCATCTGTAGCTCTATTGAAAAGGGTCCAAGAAAACAGCTTCTCAGTGAAATATCCACACACAAGATTGTGAACCTTGCATTTCAGATGTTCTGTTATTACCTTGTTCCAGTAGAACAGTTTCACATACCTTTCAACATCATCATCATCCTCAAGTAACCATGGGCTATGGAGGTCCAACCAGACTGTGCAATTTAGTTCTTCAAGCAAGTCTATCCTAATCTACATCTACTGCATCTGGCCACTGCACACCAATTCTAACAAGGTCCTGTTTGACATTGTCTGCCCACCACATCCTAGGTCTCCTCTTCTTTCTGAGGCCTTTAAGCACACTGTTCATAACCCTATTGGCCAATCTATAATTATTCATACGGACAACATGCCAAACCAAAGGAGTCTCTCTCTGCACAATATGCTGCTTAAAGGAGGTTGCAAACTCCTTCGCTTAAACCTCATCATTACTTACAAAGTTAAAACACCTAATGCCCAAATACTGTGTAATCATCTAGAATCAAGGGCATCAAATTTCCTGTTATCTTGTTTATAAAGTGTCCAAGTTTCACTACCATAACTAACCCTAGAAAGAACCAAACTATTATACAGTCTAATCTTAGTCTTTAGGTGTATACACCTATTTCTCCACACTCTCCATAGATTCATAAAAGTCCCTGCAGCAATCCCTATTCATCAGTTAATCTCATGCCGCACATCACCATTATCTGTTACATAGCTCCCAAGATAATTAAACTGTGACAATTGCTCAAGACTGCAACCATTCAGATTAACTGAATCACAACCTGCCTGGCCAATTTTAATCACTTTAGTTTTCTCTCTGCTTATAACCAAACCTACTATACTACCATTTTCATCAACAGCTCGAACGAAAGAGTTCATCTCATCTACATCATTTGCCAAAAGGGCTAAATCATCAGCATAATCTAAATCAGAAATTTTCATATCTCCAGCCCATTTAAGGCCAAAATCTTTCCCTTGAAGTGAATTTCGCATAACATAATCAATAATCAAACTAAGGAGAAAAGGAGACAAAATGCACCCTTGTCAAACACCAGAAGTAATGCTAAACCAATTGCTACAAGCCTTACCAACTCTCACACACGACTCAGTGTAATTATAGAGAGCTTTCATTATGTTAACTAACTTGTCTGGTATACCATATGATCTCACAATCCACCACAAATTATGACGATCAACAGAGTCGAAAGCCTTTTTGAAATTAACAAAGCTAGCAACCAAAGGTTTCTGAAACTCTAAACATTTCTCAAGAATCTGCGTAAGTGAAAATATCTGATCCACACATCCCCTACCACTTCTGAATCCACATTGCTCATCACGCAATTGACTGTCAACCAGATTCTTAATTCTATTAAGCACAATCATGGAAAGAACTTTACCTGGAACAGAGAGTAGGCTGATACCCCTATAGTTATCACAAGAACTGCGATCACCTTTTTTGAAAATAGGGATAACAATAGCTCTGGTAAAATCCTTAGGAACCATGCCTTTATCATAAAAGATATTCAGAATTTCAGTCATCCAAGTGGTAACCGAAACATTCCCAGCTCTAAGCATTTCTGTAGTAATTTCATCTACCCCTGGGGATTTATGAAGTATAAGTTTAGAAACAGCCAAAATAACTTCAGATTGCGTTATAGGGCCAACATTAAAGCCATCAATGCATCTGTCATCATTGCAAACAATGGGAATAGAACTAACCGCATTGTTTAGAACGTCACTGAAATGTTCAGCCCACCTAGCCATGACAGAATCCTCACCTTCTATAACCTTACCTTGTTCATCCTTCAATCTCTGTATACCTGTTCATTTTGTACCACACAAAACATTAAATATCTGGTATAGCTCTCTGCTGTTGTGCTGTCTAACTGCTTCCCCGGCTTTGTCAGCCAAACCATCAAGCCAAAGATTCTTATCAGCAGCTAACTGATCTTTTACACTTTTATTAATCTATTTGTAATGCTTTCTATTAGGAGTAGTAGGGTATTGATTAAAGACATTCCTGCAGTTCTTTCTTTCTGAAATAAGCTCAAGTGCCTTATCACTCAGATAATTCTGTCTCTTCTGCTCCTTTTTTCCTAAAAGAGTACTGTTAAGTGTCCAAAACAGCCTGTTTAAAATGATCCCCTTCTTCCTCAACTTCAGTAGTAAGCAAACCATGACTGTCATAATGATTAAGTAACCTATCATGGTAAGCTTTAGCTATAACTGGGTCTTTCAGAGCTTCAGTATTAAAGGTAAATTTTTTAACCCTAGCACAACACTTTTTAAGTTTAAGTTGCAAGACACTTTTAACAAGGTAATGGTCAGATCCAATTTCAGCTCCCCTATATGCCCTGGTATTCCTAACAGAACTACCCCATTTGCTGTTAATTAATATGTAATCAATCATATTCTTATGCAGTCCATCAGGTGAAACCCATGTGTACTTATGTATGTCGCGGTGTTTGTAATAAGAGTTAGTTATTCTGAATCCATTGAGTTTACTTACCTGTAGGAGACGTTGCCCATTGTCATTGCAGCTACCAATACCAAAAGGGCCTATCACCCCTCCCCAAAGATCAGAGTCAGTACCAACTTTGGCATTGAAGTCACCTAGAACAAGGGTAATATCTCCTTTCTTGCCAGAATTAAAAATATCCTGAAGTTGTCCATAAAACTTATCCTTCTCATCCTCATTGGCATCCTCAGTGGGGGCATAACAGCAGATAACATTCAAGTCTTTAACGTTTGTCTGAAATTTTGCTGTAAGAAACCTTTCATTAATGCACTCGTATCCTAGGGTTGGGTTGTTTTACCTCTGAGCGGCACTTTTTTGCACACCATGGGCTAAATGGCCAGGTCACAAGGACCCCGAAGGCTCAGAGAAGGTTGGGGGAGGGGACCCACTGGAACAGCTGTTGGGAGACAGATGGTAGCCTCCCGTCAAGGCCATCCAGCGTGTTCTTTAACGTGCACAGGGTATGGCTCTCCCGTACACGGGGCCACGGCTTAACGTCCCATCCGACGGACGGCGGCCTTTCCAAGCCCATCGGTGTCCCCTACTGACCGTGGGCAGGGCGGGGAATTTTGCGGAGATAAATCTCAACGCTGACCCAGCTGGGACTCGAACCTGGGAACTACAGATTACGAGCCTGGCGCGCTACCGACTGAGCCACCACCGCCCCGTCTCGTATCCTAGAAGAGCATCACTAGCATGTCTGCTGAGAAGCAGACCCACGCCTTGGTGATGCTTATTCTCATCCCTCCCTGAAAAGAGAAATGTAAGATTATTTTTAGGAATCTGACCTTTATCTGTCCATCTGGTCTCTTGCAAGCCGAGAATATCTAAATTATAATGGTGGAATTCTTGTGTGAGGACATCAAGAGAAAAAGCTCTGTGCAGAGTCCTCACATTCCAACTACCTATGGAGAGAAAATGGTTAGTGGGATGTTTAAAGAAAATATGTTTATTGGGAGAGGGAATGCCGACAATATCAAACAGCCCCCTAATCGCAGACATGGGGCAAAGACCCATTCCCCCACCACATAGGCTGAAGCCATCTACACTGGAAGACTCCTCCAATGTAGAATTTGACGATGCCAATAGAAGCAAAGAGTTTCTATTGGCATCGACATATATCATTAAAATATGAAAAATTAAAATGAAACCACTAAAATTGCAAGATGCAGTTAAATTTTACTAAAAATTTGTAAAGTTATATAAAGAGAAATGGTATAATATGGAAATAATCCTCCCATCAGCATGGGACTTATTACTAGATGATGACTGCAACTTGCAAAAAAAAAAAAAATCATGTCTTGGATACCATGAATGGTACAAAATGGTGTTTTCTAATGATTAGGGATTCAACCTTGATGGGCTAGATAGATGGCTGTAACATCTACTGGAATCATCTGAATAAATCTCAACAGATACCAATGAGCAAACAAATGGGAGATGGCTCTAGGATAGTGTGCGGTGGAATATCAGATCGACTGATATATGGAGGGTGTTCAAAAAGTTATTGACACATGTCTGTAGAATTGCACTCATTCCTCCAAAGTTAATGAGTCATGCCTTGTTTGAAAGCTTTTCTAAACTTATCATTATACGTTAAAAGAAAGGCCGCATCATTTCTCTTTTTGCTGGTGGTGTGTACAGTTCGATCTGAAAAATCTGTGCATTGTTGCTACAGAGCCTACTAAAGATTTTACATTTTCACAAGGATGCAACCTTGGGAATAATGAGAAAGAAATTCATGCTGATTTATCACAAAAATTTCTGATGATCATGCCTGTTCACGTGGCTCTGTTATGGGATGATGCGCAAATTCAGAGGATGGCTGAAGTTCAAAGGCCTCCCTGATGCAGGAAGGCTGAAGGAGGCCATGAATGAGAGAACCATCACTGCTGTTTGTCAACTCATTAAGGAAAACCCATACATCACCATTCAGTTAGATGTGTGTATAGATTGGCAGTGTGGGAACAATTATTCATCTGCATTTAAAGTTCTGAAAGATCTGTGTCAAAATGGGTACCCCACAAACGTCATCCTTCAAAACGATTCCCTTATATCCTGAAGTAACTAATGAACTGAAATATGCCATGCTATATACCAAAGAAGCATTTAATTGTTCTTAATAAAATGGCAGCCTGTAAATGGTAGCTAGGCGTAAACTGGAAGGAGAGCTGTGTACCAATCCCTAGTGATGATGCACAGAACCGGCCAGGTCTAGCACCTAATGTCCGACCTCGCCTTCTCGTGGTGCAGGCCGTTAGTACCTTTCAAAAGAGATATTCTCTTTTGGAAGGGAACGGAAGGGGAGGGCTGCCAGTTCAGTATGGCCTGCTGATCTGGTCATCTACGGCCACTTTTTTCTTTTTTTTCAACCCTGCTGAGGAGTGGTCAACTTCACAGGGTCCTGGTGCTGACCATTTATACCTACTAGACTGGACTTGTTTATGGATTTGAGCTTGATTATTGATCCTGGACATGCTGCACTGGTGGGCCTCTGTTGAGGGAGAGTCTGCCGCTGTGTTTTCTGTTTGCTTCTGGGTTGCCAGCTCTAAGTGAACAGAGGCATGGGATACCTTATATCAGCTGGTGGATAATCCTAATCAGAGGCCATCGCAGGTACCTGAACCTTACTTAGCTAGTTGGGCATCGTCAAGCCTAAACTGGAGTAATGCGTCTCAGGCAGGCCATGTGGCTCTTGAAAAAGTCCACTTGAAAAGGTGGTGCCTGAAGTTCCTACCAGCATCGGTGACTTCAGCCTTTAGCGGAGGAGGAACGGGTCTTTGCCCCATGCCTGCGATCAGGGGGCTGTTTGATATAGTTGGCCCTACCAATCTCAATAAACCTAATTTCTTTAAAAATCCTACTAATCATTTTCTCTCTGCAGGAACGTGGAACGTGAGGACATTACATAGAGATTATTCTCTTGATGTCCTCATGCAGGAATTCCAGCGCTATAACCTAGATATTCTAGGCTTGCAAGAGACCAGATGGACAGGTAAAGGTGAGATAGTTAAAAATAACTTTAAATTTCTCTTTACAGGGAGGGAGGATGGAAAGCATCACCAAGGCGTGGGTCTGCTGCTCAGCAGACATGCTAGTGATGCTCTTCTAGGATATGAGTGCATTAATGAAAGGTTTCTTACAGCAAAATTTCAGACAAGCATTAACGCCTTGATGTTATCTGCTGTTATGCCCCCACTGAGGATTCTGATGAGGATGAGAAGGATAGGTTTTACAGACAACTTCAGGATATTTTGAATTCTGTCAAGAAAGGAGATATTACCCTTGTTCTTGGTGACTTCAATGCCAAAGTTGGTACCGACTCTGACCTTTGGGGAGGAGTAATAGGCCCTTTTGGTATTGGTAGCTGCAATGGCAATGGGCAACGTCTCCTACAGGTAAGTAAACTCAATGGTTTCAGAATAACTAACACATATTACAAACACCGCGACATACATAAATACACATGGGTTTCACCTGATGGGCTGCATAGGAATATGATTGATTATATATTAATTAACAGCAAATGGGGTAGTTCTGTTAGAAATACCAGGGCATATAGGGGAGCTGAAATTGGATCTGACCATTACCTTGTTAAAAGTGTATTGCAACTTAAACTTAAAAAGTGTTGTGCTAGAGTTAAAAACTTTACCTTTAATACTGAAGCTCTGAATGACCCAGTTATAGCTAAAGCTTACCATGATAGGTTACTTAGTCATTATGACGGTCATGGTTTGCTTAATACTGAAGTTGAGGAAGAATGGGGCCATTTTAAACAGGCTTTTTTGGAAACTAACAGTACTCTTTTAGAAAAAAAGCAGCAGATGAGGCAGAATTATTTAAGTGATAAGGCAATTGAGCTTATTTCAGAAAGAAGGAACTGCAGGAATGTCCTTAATCAGTACCCTACTAGTCCTAATAGAAAAGATTACAGAGAGCTTAATAAACGTGTAAAGGATCAGTTAGCTACTGATAAAAATCTTTGGCTTGATAGCTTGGCTGACAAAGCTGAGGAAGCAGTTAGGCAGCACAACAGCAGAGAGCTATACCAGATAGTTAATGTTTTATGTGGTAGAAAATGGACAGGCATACAGGGATTGAAGGATAAACAAGGTAAGGTTATAGAAGGTGAGGATTCTGTCATGGCTAGGTGGGCTGAGCATTTCAGTGATGTTGTAAACAATGTGATTAGTTCTACTCCCATTGTTTGTAATGATGATAGATGCATTGGCAGCTTTAATGTTGGCCCTATAACACAATCTGAAGTTAGTTTGGCTATCTCTAAACTTAAACTTCATAAATCCCCATGGGTGGATGAAATTACTACAGAAATGCTCAGAGCTGGGAATGTTTTGGTTACCACTTGGATGACTGAAATTTTGAATAACTTTTATGATAAAGGCATGGTTCCTAAAGATTTTACCAGAGCTATTATTATCCCTATTTTCAAAAAAGGTGATCGCAGTTCTTGTGATAACTATAGGGGTATCAGCCTACTCTCTGTTCCAGGTAAAGTTCTTTCCATGATTGTGCTTAATAGAATTAAGAATCTGGTTGACAGGCAATTGCGTGATGAGCAATGTGGATTCAGAAGTGGTAGGGGATGTGTAGATCAGATATTTTCACTTAGGCAGATTCTTGAGAAATGTTTAGAGTTTCAGAAACCTTTGGTTGCTAGCTTTGTTCATTTCAAAAAGGCTTTCGACTCTGTTGATCATCATAATTTGTGGTGGATTGTGAGATCATATGGTATACCAGACAAGTTAGTTAACATAATGAAAGCTCTCTATAATTACACTGAGTCGTGTGTGAGAGTTGGCAAGTCTTGCAGCAATTGGTTTAGCATTACGTCTGGTGTTCGACAAGGGTGCATTTTGTCTCCTTTTCTCTTTAGTTTGGTTGTTGATTATGTTATGCGAAATTCACTTTAAGGGAAAGATTTTGGCCTTAAATGGGCTGGAGATATGAAAATTTCTGATTTAGATTATGCTGATGATTTAGCCCTTTTGGCAAATGATGTTGATGAGATGAACTCTTTCATTCGAGCTGTTGATGAGACTGGTAGTAGAGTAGGTTTGGTTATAAACAGAGAGAAAACTAAAGTGATGAAAATTGGTCAGGCAGGCTGTGATTCAGTTAATCTGAATGGTTGCAGTCTTGAGCAGGTGTCACAGTTTAATTATCTTGGGAGCTATGTAACTGATGCTGGTGATGTGCGGCATGAGATTAACAGACGAATAGGTATTGCTGCCGGGACTTTTAAGAATCTATGGAGATTGTGGAGAAATAGGCGTATACACCTAAAGACTAAAATTAGACTGTATAATATTTGGTTCTTTCTAGGGTTAGTTATGGTAGTGAAACTTGGACGCTGTGTAAACAAGATAACAGGAAACTAGATGCTTTTGATTCTAGATGCTTACGTAGTATCTTGGGTATTTGGTGGTTTAACTTTGTAACTAATGATGAGGTTAGGCAAAGGAGTCTGCAACCTCCTTTAAGCAGCATATTGTGCAGAGAGAGACTCCGCTGGTTTGGCCATGTTGTCCGTATGGATAATTATAGATTGGCGAATAGGGTTATGAACAGTGTGCCTAGAGGCCTCAGAAGGAGGGGGAGACCTAGGATGCGGTGGGCAGACAATGTCAAACAGGACCTTGTTAGAATTGGTGTGCAGTGGCCGGATGCAGCAGATGTAGCTCAGGACAGATATGCTTGGAGAATTAAACTGCGTGGTCTTGTTGGACCTCCGTAGCCCATGGCTGCTTGAGGATGATGATGATGAATAAAATGGCAAAAATTCAGAATAAAAAAAATGGTAAGTTAAACTTTTTTTAAGCATATTTTTAAAACATTGCAAAATTTTACTGTATTTTTTCCACTTTATCTTTAGTAAAATTTCAATAACCCATTTTTCCTTTTTTTTAAATATTCTTTTATTATTCTAATATAAACAGTTCATAATATTTTGACTGCATAAATCTTTCATTTCTTCTAATTATTTAGTCATTTATGCATATAATGCATATTCTTAGACTTTTGACGATTGGAAAACACTAAACCTAAGTAAAGCAGTGTTATAAAAAATAATTTTGTCTTAAAAACTAGATAATTTAAATACGAAATAAAAAATATAGCAGAAAAGTGATAAAGAACTATGAAAAAAAATATAAAAAAAATTTCAAAGCATTTAAAGTTTAATTGATGCACTGAATTTGAGAACGAGTCGCTTTATTATGAAGCTGCATAACTGCTACAAAAAAGTTTAATTCTAAAATTCTGGCAGAAATTTTGGTTAAAAATCACAATTTCCTGACCTTAATTTGTTTATACGATTTAAATGTAATTAAAAATATTGATAAATGAAGTCCTACTGTTTAAAAATCGCACTGAGTAATCCTAATGCTTGGTCTGATTGCTGCTATTATAGATCACTAGTAGTTTCACTTTTGATAGCTTCTAATTAATTATTGTTTATAAATGCAGTATTCATTTGAGAAGCAATAAAAAATAATTTTAGAAGCATTCAAGTAAATAAATTCTTTAAAATTGAAAGTCTGCTAAAATATTGATCGAAAGCAAATGTATGTTTTTCGTTCCTGGATGACGCAATTTCCAGTAGTAAAAAAAATAAATATCCTTACGTTAAAAGTTTAGAAAGCATCACAGCTCTAGTACAGCTATAAATAGCAGAAAACAGTGGGAATGCAACTGATAAATAATCTAAGCACGGTACAGCATATGGCAGAATAAAGGCATGAACTGAATTGGCGCTACTTGAGATGTTTTACAGTGACTGAACATGGGCATCTGATTCAGATTTTTTTTAACTTTATCATAATTTTTTCAAGTGGAATAAATAAGCAAAAATATATATATATCATAGAATCAATGTTATTTTTGGTAGTTAATTAGAAACAGTTGAAAAAAATTCAGATTTCTATTCAAATTCTTTTTTTACAACCTTGTACTATGGGAGTGAAACTTCACTCTCCTATCACTAGAATGGGAAAGATGAAAGCAATTTTTCGAGCTG
Organism: Ryuthela nishihirai; assembly: GCA_038380435.1. NCBI lineage: Eukaryota > Metazoa > Arthropoda > Arachnida > Araneae > Heptathelidae > Ryuthela > Ryuthela nishihirai. The sequence continues at coordinate 59,096,974 of JAWZYU010000021.1, forward strand.
CAACATGGTAAGGGTTAAATATAACTGGATAGCAAATGTTTGAGAGATTTGCAAAGATGATGTTGAAGATTTTAGATGATGATAATAGATGTAGAAATTTAAAGGAGATGCAAGTTTGTAATGAAAGATATTTATTAAGATTTACAAGTGTTTATGTGAAGATGATTGGAGATGTATTTATAGGTGAGTTGTCACAACAGAGCCACAGCTTAACATACCATCCAATGGTTGGCAGACTTTCCAAGCCCATCGGTGTTGCCTTTCTGACTTGAGAGCAGGGTGGGGGTTTAGTGGAGATAAATATCAACACTGGCAAAAGTAGAAGTTTAACCTGGGAACTTCAGATTACGAGCCTGGTGCACTAACAACAGAACCCCTGTCCCAAATGCATAGGGTGTGGCTCTCCTGCACAATGAGCCACAGCTTAACATCCCATCAAATAGACTGTGGCCTTTCTAAGCCCATCATCCCCTTTTTCACTGTTTCACTGAGGGCAGTGTGGATGTTAACAGAGATAAAGCTCAATGCTGGCACAGTTGTGAATCACACCTGGAAACTACAGATTACGAGCCTGACACACTATTGACTGAGCCACCCCCCCTTACAGGCTGATTTATTTACAATTTAGTTGACTTCAATAAAAGAGAATTAATTTTTTATTCTTGTATTACAACTACATCTGTATTACTAGTTCCTTCTTGTTTTTTAGTTTATTTTCTTGGAAGAAACCCAGCCTTGTATGAAACCATTAAAAAAAACGAAACCTATGGTCACTCACATTATAAACACCTGCCACTGTGGCTGCTGGAGACAAGTGGAATGCAAAACAGTCATCACTACTTGTTCTATGGAATATTCTAATTCTACATGAAAGAATCTCATCTGCAGTGTGAACATCAGTTAGCAATACAAACATTTGAGCAAATAATTGCCCCAGAAACTTATTATATGCGAGTCTAATGTACAGTAAAAAAAAATGCAGAATAAAAAAATATACTTTACCTGATAGAAAGGCAAAAGCTGTTAAAAATCCCAACCTCATAGATCTATTTTTTCCATCATCAGGAGTAGCAACCAGTGCAATTAAGAAACCAAGGGCAATTATGCTTGTAATAAAATTACCCTGTATAATGATAATTTTTTAAATTTTATCAAACTAGTGAAGCACAACTTGACATTGTCACAATTTAAAATATACATGAAAATTATCATAAATTACAATTTTAAAATATTAACTTTCACAACAATTTTTCACGAAGCATGTAAAATTGAAATTGCAACTGAACATTTCACTTCATAAAAAGAAAAAATTTAAGGCAAATGAGAAAAAAAGCACAAAAATTTTGCTACACAAACTAAATTATTTAAGAAAATAATTTACTACTTTAATTATAAAATACCATATTTTTTCTTTGAAACAAAAAGAAATTAAACTGGAAACAACTTTGTGGGGACACATTTTACTACCCAAGAAAAAAATTTTCAACTTTGGCAATATAGAATTTCATGCTGTAACATGGCTGGTGTTGGTATAATTATAGGAAAAGTATTTCTATTGCAATTTTTTTGAAACTTGAAGTTTCTGGCATTTAAATGATTGCAGTATTAAATTTCCAAAATGTAGTATAATTTGGCTGATGTTTTCATTCATCCTACACTGTGTGACATCTTTGTCAGCTGTATTCACCCTTTGAATATTGAAGCTCATTCTTAATTTCCATTTTTGTTTGTAAAATAAAATTATATATACATATGAAGTGTATGGTACCAGTCAGGAATAACAAAGTCAGGCTTTATCTTCAAGAGATGTACACTACTTTCCACAGGAGTTATTTCCTCTGAAGAGGAATAAAAAGGGAGATCTAACAGATCAGTTTGGTCTATTGATCTTATTTTCTATAGACATTTTCTTCACCATGCTGACCATTCAAGTCTACTCAGACAGAGGCTACAAACATATTTTACAAATTATGTAGCTATGAAATAATGTTCCAACCCTAAAAATGATTTTGATAACCGTGTCATGTACTATTTGAAACAACTGCTTGCTGGTTCAAGTATAGACCATTCCACAAAGCTAAGCAGGCTGATTTTCTTATTCAGATCCAGTGAAAGTTGCTACAAATCATAGGTGCCATCCAAAAATTTTGGGAGCTGGATACAGAGAATTTTAGAAGTTAGCAGAGCTGCCACCTTGCACAATGAAATATACATTTTGGGAGAATGAAAAATCAGGAAATCAGAGCACTTATGAAAATGAATAAATTCATATATTTTTCAGAATTTATGTAAAATATATCTATTATTAATCAATACATATTGATTATTAGTTACTTGTTATTAGTGCTGAAATAAATTTGACTAATATAAAAATAAATAAGTCTCTGCACATTGGTTATGGGTGGAAACAAACTGACCTTCCCATTTGAGCACTGAGTTTAGCGATGATCGTTTTATGGTACCCATTAATTATGAATTATATTTCCCTTATAACAAAAAGCTTAAATTAGTTTAATTATATTTTTGAAGTACAGAAAATCCTATGGCATACATGTTTTTAATATTAACAAATTTTAACTTAATCACTAATGATCAACAATATGCAGTAGGCATCATCCAATGATTAGCAATAAATATAGTGCAAAAGTTAACATTACAAAGAGAATAGCAACAATTATTGTGCCCCTTTCTCTAGTGATTTTTTGCACAATAGTTGTATCATCGGCAATGGTAAGCTTCATATGCAGCATAGAAATGATTCACCACAGCTACCTCTACTGCATCCATACTTAATCACTACAAAGTAATAATTGATATGTAGGCATCATTCCCTGATAAACAACAGATCAATCAGCTAACATTACAATACAGAGGGAATAATAACAAATGTTATTGCACCTTTTTCTATGGTCATTTTTTTTTTGAGAAAGCATCCCTGGAAGAGTACTGAGTTTTTTAAGAAGCTTTTGAAGGTTTACATCACACAATGACTGGAAATGTTTTAGGTTTTCTTTTCATTTTGTACTTTTTCCAAATAGGAATAAATATATGTCAACAAAAATACAACAAAAATTAGTTATGTACTTTTTTAATTAAACAATTTATTATTTTAGATTTGAATAAAATACATGTAAAGTTTCAAACTTTTGAACAAAAATGAGTACATTCATTTTTTCAATACTGTAAATCAATTGTGAATAGGCAATTTCTGACAGCCTTTCCTGCAGCAAGGTGGAAAAGCTGACATAAACAACCCAAGGAAATGAAAGTGGCTGCTTAACTTTTAAGATACACAATTACTAATTTCTTCTTAACAAGCATGATAGAAGCACTGTCCGACGATACTGACACAAGGTTTGACCACGAAATGCCCATATGTTTGAACTCAGAAAACATTAAGGTGGCAATATTTTTCTCTGCCTAAGCACGGAAATGATAAAAGGTTCATTCCGTGCTTCACTCGTTTGACATCTTCATCATAAGTTACCACCAGAGAGCACAATTTAACATCAGAATCATTGCTGCCATCAGTTGAAACAGAAAAGTCTTTTCATTATAATTTTTTTTTATTCGGTAATAAATTATCACAGGAAAACACCCTGTAGACAAGAAACACTTGAAATAAGAGTTGGAAAAAATTGCTTGTCCTGACTGGGATTCAAACCCAGGTCTCCCAGAAGCATGTTGGTTGTTATAACTGCTGTTTTTCAACTCATTATTTCAACTCTTAATTTTTAGCACTTATAACTTTTTCCAAGTAACTAACTGGTAGCAAGTTCTCGAACGAAAAAATCCGTTTTGGTCAGACTTCACTTCAGGCGAATTCGATAGCATCATAGCAAATAGTTTGCTAGCATGATCAGAAGCTGATAATGGGATGTTGGGCTCCAAAAAAATTTGCAAACCAAACCTCAGCATTGATTTGCTGATTATCATCACATTTTAAAAATTGATACAACTTATGCAGATTCTTAACCCGAGCATAATTTAAAACATTTCACCACATTATTATGCAATAAAATATTTTTCCAGCCTCCATGTCCAATGCAAATATCACAGTTATAGAAAGTGCAAAAAGCTTTCCCTTTATGTGATGATTTCACAAATTCAAATTCCTAGGAATATTTGCCAAATATATATCTGATTGTGCAAACATTTAAGAGAAAGAGTTAACACAAAACCAGTAATGGAACTGTTTACACACAACAGCAAATGACAAAGTGCAGAGGTAAGAACAGAGACAGTAATACTACAGTGATGAAACCAAAGATAGGAGCTTTGATCAGCAAACCAATAGGTCAGAGCAGTAGCCCAGTGGTTAACTTGCCTGAACTCTAATGAAAGAAAAGTTTTAATCCCTTATCAACCCATTAGTTGAACCCAAATAACAATAGACATTGCATGAGACCATTTCCAGTTGCAATGTCAATCATTGCCCACATATTAGGATTAGGTTGAGTTGTTTTACCTCTGAGCGGTACTTTTTAACACACCATGGGTTAAATGGCCAGGTTACAAGGACCCTGAGGGTTCAGAGAAGGTTGGGGGAGGGGACCCATGTACTGTTCTAAATGTATGTTAAATTCTTTACTTTAGACCTTGTAACTGATACAAATTGTACGAATTTACTGGATAGCTTCAGGTGCCAGGCAATTAATCTTGCCAAATAGAGTTAAATAAGGGTTCACAAAGTATATTATGTGTTACTTACTCAATATGAAAACAATTTAAAAGATTGTCAAATTATTAAAGTTAAAATAAAGCTAATAGAAACCAATTATCCTGCTCAAGACAAAAAATTAGAAAAATCAAATATTTCATAACTGGCCAATACTTGTCCTTAAGATGGAAAAGACATGAAATAACTGACTTCTAAAAGATGTTATTGTTGGTTGATGGGCTGGTGCAAATATAGCAAAACTATGGAAATCATAGGACTCCAAGGATTTGGACCTTAACCCACCTTTAAAATATATACAAGATTGTTAGCAGATGGAGTCTCAATATCTGTCAGAAGTAATTGTGGCAGATGATAAAGGAGAGAGATCACAGAACATTGCATGCAATAATGAGGAGAGAACTAGCATTGATAACATAAAATTATTGATAATCAGAAAAACTATGAAAACTTCATTTAAAATGTAACAGATGCCATTTAATTGAATTTTTAATAATAAAATAAGCCATTTTTTGGAAACAAAATTTACTGCACATTTCCCACCAGTTTTCTTTTTACAATCTCATTGTTGTTTAACAATGAAAATTTCTGGATAAAATTTCACTAGTCCTACCATAATACAGATTTCAGAGTCAGAGCTGCACTATTCATATATACAAAAACATTCAAACAATTACATATATATATATATCAAACTTTGACCAATATGCATATCATGATTTTGTTGATTAAAAAAACTGACACTTGTAAATGATACAACAGTTCTGCACTTTAGGATTATTGGGCACTACTATAAATGAAATCCACTCTTGCAATCAATGGCATTCTGAAAAATTACAATTTAAGATTGGGGGCAGATGAATGTTATGCTAGGAACTCTAGTTTCAGAGATTATCTTAGGCACAATATCCAGATTTTAAGGGGGTCAGATATAACTTCCACACACATTTTGGGAACTCTGCTGCTTTTGACTGTCTCATTACAATTATCTTGAAAACGAATTGTGCTCAATGACAATATAGTATGTGTGAGGGGGTTCAAATATAAACCTGTATTTTTGTTATACACTGCAGGCCTTCCTGCATTAAAGAAAATCATTTGATAGTGAGTTGGGTTATTTTACCTCTGAGCAGCACTTCTTTGTAGACAGTGGTATAAATTGCCAGGTCACCAGGACCTCAAGGTTTCAGAGAAGTTTGGGAAAGGGGACCCACTAGACAGCTGTCGGGAGAGTTGGTAGCGCCCATCAAAGTCATCCAAGTGTGTTCTTTAATATGCATGTAATTCCAACAGATGGATGCCTTTCCAAGCCCATCAGTGTCCCCTACTAACTGTGGGAAAAGGGGAGTTTTGCAGAGATAAATCTCAACACTGGCCCAGCTGGGACTCAAACCTGCGAACTTGCAGATCACGAGCCTGACAAGTTACTGAGTCCCCCCCCCCCTCTCCACAACTTGGATATCCTCCTGATATGAAATGGATATGCTATACTTGGATTCATTGGATGTAGGAATGGACTTGTTGGACTTGGATTCGAGCCTTCAAGATATGTTATCTTTATGCTGAGGTCTTGCTTTCTTCAATGACCTTCTCTATGATGTATTATAACTGAGGATTTGATTAAATTTAGAAAAATTTAACTTCATTTTATGTCATATTGTTAATGCATTTTCATTTCTGCAAAAGCAATGTAATAAACCAGGATAGTTTTGCTTTTCCTGAAATCAGCTGCATTTAGTTCTTAATCTAGTACTAGGAAAATGAGGCACAAATCTGACAACACTGGCTAATGTTACATTGATACACAATAAAAAAAATGTCATGAGGTTTTTAAGAATAATTAAATATTTTTAAATCCTTTCATAACTTTTATAAATATTTTTGGATATGATATCTACTGTGTAGGAGCCATTCTGTGGCAGAGTGGTTAGCGCAATTGGATACTAATCTAAGGGACCTGGGTTTGAGCCCTGGTCTGCTGAGGTCCTATCATCCTCACAGACCTCTGTGGCAAACAGCTACTTGAAGAGTATTTATTATTATAATTTTATTACTGTGTGGGATTACTACTCCCTGGAACAGGGCAACTGCTCTGGTTGCAAAGACCTTAAAGAATATTTTTACATATTTTCCTCCACAAGATGAAAAACTCTTTGTTCCAAATATTCTCAAGGAGTCAAAATGCCTTGAGATGAGCAAAATTATCAGCAATGGATGAGAACCATTGCTAATATTTGTTACTGAGTATGATGAAAATGTGTATTCCTTTCAAAAAAATATTTTTTGGGGAACCAATGTTACATAATATGCCCAAGATGTGAAAATGTTAAAACTACCTTTAAGATGTTCTTAACTCTTCCTGGGTCAAGGCAACACCTCCTACAAAAGAAAGCCATACAACTACATCACAGAAAAATGCATACATCTAGAAACCCTATATACCAGGTCAACCTATCTGCCATTTTATTCCAACTGGTGATCTGACATAGTCAATGCAGCCACCGTGTGCGCCACAGTTTTTCGAATCCTTAGTATATAAAAAAACAATTATTATCGGAAGATATTCAGCTGCAAATTGTCTAAACAGCTAGAGGAACAATTGCACAGTGTTTAAATTCCAGGCTGATACAATTAAATTAAAAAAAAAAAAGGGTCGAAAGAATTCGACTGAGAACATGCATTAGGCTTACAGCATTTTATAATTATACTTCTGACTATTGCTTTGGCATTTTAATGTTAATTTATGTGATATATAGATTAGTAATATGTAAATGAATGACAGCTACATTTAAGTTAGTAGTCATTCATCGTTTATGATTACGTTTAGTTTGGTTAATATCATAAAATATGCATGCGGCAAACTTCGATTGTGATGGCAGTAACCCTCTGCTTCCCGTGCGGGCATACCGGGTTGGGCTGTTTTACCTCTGAGTGGCACTTTTTTGCACACCATGAATTAAATGGTCAGGTCACAAAGACCCCGAAGGCTCAGAGAAAGTTGGGGGAGGGAACCCACTGGAACAGCTGTTGGGAGACAGATGGTAGCTTCCTGTCAAGGCCATCCAGCGTGTTCTTTAACGTGCACAGGGTATGGCTCTCCTGTACACGGGGCCATGGCTTAATGTCCCATCCGACGGACATACTGAGATTGGCAACTACCATAGTCGCTAAACGCTGATCATCGCTGGTCAGCCTGGTATATAGGAGCTCTAGACATAGGCATTTTTCTGTGAGGTAGTTGTATGACCTTCTCTTGTAGGAGGTGTTGGTCAAGGATGTCTATAGATAGAAGTTTTTGTACAACATATAAAACTTCGATTATTTTTTAAAATTGGCATTTGAAATTTCTTTTACATATAGCTTTTAAAATATGTAATTCAAGCTGAATAAATAATATTTTCTTTTTTCATTTGATGCATATTTCATTAAACTATAAAATAAATAATTCGATAAAGCCATCTGATTGCCATATTTTAGAAGTGCTATACGGTATTGATGATTTGTTTGTTAACATTACTCTGTATTGAAGCAATCACCTGATTTAAGCTCACAAGTTTGATTTGAACTATTATCAACACATTTTTCCTTAAATTTTTGAAAATATAAAATTTTTTTGAAAATCTAAAAATTAACAAAAATAAACTGCTATCATGTCAGGTGCTCTGGACCACTGAGCTACCCAGCTGCCGATCAAGATCTCCTCCTAATTGATGCTATGAACTTTCTACCAGTAGTACACAATTCTCCGTGTCTCATGCAAGTATTTGTCCCAGCTGCTCTCAGCATCAAGAAACAATGACAATGATGTCATGAAGATGGTAAGTACATTCTGAGTATACAATTGTTTAAAAATGAAGAAAGATTTTTTCGACGCATTTAATGAATATTAAAGAAGATATCACTCTGAAGTTAACATCGATCAATTTTAGAGGAAAATTGTCTTGAGTAGGTCCAGACATGTAATCAGGAGGTCGTGGGTTCATATCCCACCCGGCTCTAGGACAATTTATCCTCTAAAATTGATTGACGTTAACTTCAGAGTGATATCTTCCTTAATATTCATTAAATAAGTCTCTTCAATTTAAACAATTGTACACTCAATGTACTTACCATCTTCATGTTCATAGCATCAAATTACCAGCTGCCGATCAAGATCCAGCTTTTAGTTCATAGCATCAATTAGAGGAGATCTTGATCGGTGGCAAGTAGCTCAGTGGTTCAGAGCACCTGACATTTATCAGGAGGTTGTGGGTTCACATCCCACTCGGCTTAAGACAATTTTTCCTCTAAAATTGATCGACATTAACTTCAGAATGATCATCATCATCATCCTCCTCAAGTAGCCATGGGCTACGGAGGTCCAACCAGACCGCGCAGTTTAATTCTCCAAGCATATCTGTCCTGAGCTACATCTGCTGCATCCGGCCACTGTACACCAATTCTAACAAGGTCCTGTTTGACATTGTCTGCCCACCGCATCTTAGGTCTCCCCCTCCTTCTGAGGCCTCTAGGCACACTGTTCATAACCCTATTCGCCAATCTATAATTATCCATACGGGAAACATGGCCAAACCAGCGGAGTCTCTCTCTGCACAATATGCTGCTTAAAGGAGGTTGCAAACTCCTTTGCCTAACCTCATCATTAGTTACAAAGTTAAACCACCTAATACCCAAGATACTGCGTAAGCATCTAGAATCAAAAGCATCTAGTTTCCTGTTATCTTGCTTACACAGCGTCCAAGTTTCACTACCATAACTAACCCTAGAAAGAACCAAACTATTATACAATCTAATTTTAGTCTTTAGGTGTATACGCCTATTTCTCCACAATCTCCATAGATTCTTAAAAGTCCCGGCAGCAATACCTATTCGTCTGTTAATCTCATGCCGCACATCACCAGTATCAGTTACATAGCTCCCAAGGTAATTAAACTGTGACACCAGCTCAAGACTGCAACCATTCAGATTAACTGAATCACAACCTGCCTGACCAATTTTCATCACTTTAGTTTTCTCTCTGTTTATAACCAAACCTACTCTACTACCAGTCTCATCAACAGTTCAAATGAAAGAGTTCATCTCATCAACATCATTTGCCAAAAGGGCTAAATCATCAGCATAATCTAAATCAGAAATTTTCGTATCTCCAGCCCATTTAAGGCCAAAAGCTTTCCCTTGAAGTGAATTTCGCATAACATAATCAACAACCAAACTAAAGAGAAAAGGAGACAAAATGCACCCTTGTCGAACACCAGAAGTAATGCTAAACCAATTGCTTCAAGACTTACCAACCCTCACACATGACTCAGTGTTGTTATAGAGAGCTTTCATTATGTTAACTAACTTGTCAGGTATACCATATGATCTCACAATCAACCACAAATTATGACGATCAACAGAGTCGAAAGCCTTTTTGAAATCAACAAAGCTAGCAACCAAAGGTTTCTGAAACTCTAAACATTTCTCAAGAATCTGCCTAAGTGAAAATATCTGATCTACACATCCCCTACCACTTCTGAATCCACATTGCTCATCACGCAATTGCCTGTCAACCAGATTCTTATTTCTATTGAGCACAATCATGGAAAGAACTTTACCTGGAACGGAGAGTAGGCTGATACCCCTATAGTTATCACAAGAACTGCGATCACCTTTTTTGAAAATAGGGATAATAATAGCTCTGGTAAAATCTTTAGGAACCATGCCTTTATCATAAAAGTTATTCAAAATTTCAGTCATCCAAATGGTAACTGAAACATTCCCAGCTCTAAGCATTTCTGTAGTAATTTCATCCACCCCTGGGGATTTATGAAGTTTAAGTTTAGAAATAGCCAAACTAACTTCAGATTGTGTTATAGTTCCAACATTAAAGCCAACAATGCATCTATCATCACTGCAAACAATGGGAGTAGAACTAACCACACTGTTTAGAACATCACTGAAATGATCAGCCCACCTAGCCACGACAGAATCCTCACCTTCTATAACCTTGACTTGTTTATCCTTCAATCCCTGTATACCTGTTCATTTTCTACCACACAAAACATTAACTATCTGGTACAGCTCTCTGCTGTTGTGCTGTCTAACTGCTTCCTCAGCTTTGTCAGCAAGGCCATCAAGCCAAAGATTCTTATCAGTAGCTAACTGATCCTTTACATGTTTATTAAGTTCTTTGTAATGCTTTCTATTAGGACTAGTAGGGTACTGATTAAGGACATTCCTGCAGTTCCTTCTTTCTGAAATAAGCTCAAGTGCCTTATCACTTAAATAATTCTGCCTCCTCTGCTCCTTTTTCCCTAAAAGAGTCCTGTTAGTTTCCAAAAAAGCCTGTTTAAAATGGCCCCATTCTTCCTCAACTTCAGTATTAAGCAAACCATGACTGTCATAATGACTAAGTAACCTATCATGGTAAGCTTTAGCTATAACTGGGTCTTTCAGAGCTTCAGTATTAAAGGTAAATTTTTTAACCCTAGCACAACACTTTTTAAGTTTAAGTTGCAAGACACTTTTAACAAGGTAATGGTCAGATCCAATTTCAGCTCCCCTATATGCCCTGGTATTTCTAACAGAACTAGCCCATTTGCTGTTAATTAATATATAATCAATCATATTCTTATGCAGCCCATCAGGTGAAACCCATGTGTATTTATGTATGTCGCATGTTTGTAATATGTGTTAGTTATTCTGAAACCATTGAGTTTACTTACCTGTAGGAGACGTTGCCCATTGCCATTGCAGCTACCAATACCAAAAGGGCCTATTACTCCTCCCCAAAAGGTCAGAGTCGGTACCAACTTTGGCATTGAAGTCACCAAGAACAAGGGTAATATCTCCTTTCTTGACAGAATTCAAAATATCCTGAAGTTGTCTGTAAAACCTATCCTTCTCATCCTCATCAGAATCCTCAGTGGGGGCATAACAGCAGATAACATCAAGGCGTTAATGCTTGTCTGAAATTTTGCTGTAAGAAACCTTTCATTAATGCACTCATATCCTAGAAGAGCATCACTAGCATGTCTGCTGAGCAGCAGACCCACGCCTTGGTGATGCTTTCCATCCTCCCTCCCTGTAAAGAGAAATTTAAAGTTATTTTTAACTATCTCACCTTTACCTGTCCATCTGGTCTCTTGCAAGCCTAGAATATCTAGGTTATAGCACTGGAATTCCTGCATGAGGACATCAAGAGAATAATCTCTATGTAATGTCCTCATGTTCCACGTTCCTGCAGAGAGAAAATGATTAGTAGGATTTTTAAAGAAATTAGGTTTATTGAGATTGGTAGGGCCAACAATATCAAACAGCCCCCTGATCGCAGGCATGGGGCAAAGACCTGTTCCTCCTCCGCTAAAGGCTGAAGTCACCAATGCTGGTAGGAACTTCAGGCACCACCTTTTCAAGTGGACTTTTTCAAGAACCATATGGCCTGCCTGAGACACATTACTCCAGTTTAGGCTTGACGATGCCCAACTAGCTAAGTAAGGTTCAGGTACCTGCGATGGCCTCTGATTAGGATTATCCACCAGCTGATATAAGGTATCCCATGCCCCTGTTCACTTAGAGCTGGCAACCCAGAAGCAAACAGAAAACACAGCGGCAGACTCTCCCTCAACAGAGGCCCACCAGTGCAGCAAGTCCAGGATCCATAATCAAGCTCAAATCCATAAACAAGTCCAGTCTAGTAGGTATAAATGGTCAGCACCAGGACCCTGTGAAGTTGACCACTCCTCAGCAGGGTTGAAAAAAAAAGAAAAAAGTGGCCATAGATGACCAGATCAGTAGGCCATACTGAACTGGCAGCCCTCCCCTTCCGTTCCCTTCCAAAAGAGAATATCTCTTTTGAAAGGTACTAACGGCCTGCACCACGAGAAGGCGGGGTCGGACATTAGGTGCTAGACCTGGCCGGTTCTGTGCACCATCACTGGGGATTGGTACACAGCTCTCCTTCCAGTTTACGCCTATCTTCCTTAATATTCATTAAATATGTCGAAAAAATATCTTTTCAATTTAAAAAAAAAAAACTGCTATTTTTAAAAGCGGAAGATTTTTGAAGTAATTATGAAATATGTACCAAAAAAAAAATGTACATATTATGAAATATGTACCTTTTTTTTGGTATACCACTGTAAAAAGTTTTATTAAATTTAATGTCCTTCACCAAAGCAAATAAATCATCAGTATCATCATCATTTTCTCAAACTCTACTGAGGCGACACTTGCCAGCAAGAATGTTGAAAATTATTAAACCTGTCACTAGAAAGCATCCCGGAAGTTCCTGTTACTACCCATCCTCTGCAGTACAGTACATCTCTCCTTAATAACTTTTGATACTTGATAGCATAGAACATGTTTTGAAAGTGCTTAAAAACATTTAACAGTGTCATAGAGAATTAAAGACTTCAATTTAATTTTGACTATATAAAGAAAGGTGTGTGCACCAAAGCAAAAAAAAACAACGTTATATCGTCAGAGTGGCACATCCAAGATACTGGTAGAAAGGGGACCCCCAGCGTAAAATAGTTTAATGTAAACATAAAAACTCACTTTTTTTAAAAATGACAATTTTTTAGGGAGAGCGAAGCATTTACAGTGAGTTTAGAAGGAGGGGGAGGAGGAAAAAACCCTTCCCATATGAGGACTGATTTTCGGCCAAGAAAGTCTATTTTACTTCTGTTATCCAAGACCTCATTCATTTTCCAAAAGCAGTACAAGCTCAGTTTTTTTACTAAAAGTAAAACCAAGAAATACGTATAATCTAATAGGATGTTAAAATATCTGCAACAATTTTTAAGTCAGCCATCCAATAAAGCATAACTCAGGAAAATCAATAGATCAACCGATGGAGGGAAAAAAAAGATAATTTATGGAAATAAAGTAGATCTACAGAAATGAAAACTAAGGTTTGTAAATAAAATATTAACTTTACACAAGGAGTTTATAATCTAATTATTTTGGGAGGAAGTTTTTAACTTAATCAGCCATTTAAACAACTTGCCGTGTGAAGGAAGTCCTTTTAGTTTCCATATCCAATACCTTATTCATTTTCAGGAAACAATACCAGATCAAAGTTTTTTACAAGTAAATAAAGAAGTATTAAGATATAACCTAATGTGATGTTAAATGATATCCGCAATGACTTGTAAAACCAGGATTCCAATGTAGCATAACCGCCCAATTTTTTTTTATTTTTTATTTTTTTTTTCATCAGCTGATCTATCAATAATTTGTGGAAAAAAATAAATCTACAGAAATGAAAATGAAGGTTAATACTGACTTGAAAGATGTATTGCCACATTAACCTATATCCAAGAACTCTTTCTGTAAACATTCACTATAGAGGTCACTTTACTGCACGTGTGAGCAATAACAAGGTCACTGTACTCAACTGCTACTTGACCTACTTTATGACTGCAGGGAACTTTGGAAATACAGCTTGGTTTGCTTTCTAAGAAAGCTTTTGTTAGTACTAGTTTCTAAGAAAGCCTTTGTTAGTTACAGTTTCGATCTAAAAGGTGGGAAAGATGCATAGAATTCTGGGATAAATGATAAAAACTATTCAAGTAATAGTGAAATAGGTTTGTGGCAGAAAGGAGTGTAAAACAGAAAAAAAAAAGGTATATAATAAAAAAAATAAACACCGCCCCCTCAGGCAGTTGCTTGCTACAGAGGTCTGACAGGAGCCTGTCAGTTTATATGCCGGAGTAGAAAGTCAGAGGATGGCAGGACCTCAGCAGAAAAATGACACATACATCCATGCCTTACCCGGGGCTCGAACCCAGGTCCTTTAGATCAGTAGCCAAGTGCGCTAACTCTGCCAAGGGATGGTATGTACTTTGCAATTATTTCCAAAAAACTTCTGTCAGGCGATTTCTTCAGCATAGAGTAATGTTAACAAACAAATCAGCAATACCATATGGCACTCCCAAATGGCTTTAACAAATTATTTATATTATAGTTTAATAAAATATGCATCAAATGAAAAAAGAAAATATTTTTCGAACTCGAATTGCATATTTTTAAAAGCTATGTCTAAGAAAATTTTCAAACAGCAATTTTTGTTTTAAAAAATCTAAGTTTCATGTGTTGTACAATAGATATCCATTGACGTCCTTGACCTCTCATTTCGGATTCTATCAACGTTTATGTTCGATGGTGATCCAGAAAGGGTTAAGCATTTGCTAGATCTAAAGCCCTTCCTAGAAGACATTGATAATCCCAATGTTTCAGTAACTGTGAAGTCGGTGGAGGGAGGTTACATAATTAGAAGTTCTGCTTGCTCACCTTTACACTGTCACCAAAAAGTTGCAGAGAATTTAACTCCCGGTACATTCCTATGGGAATGAAAAATTCTATATTTCATCTATCCCAAGCTGGAGGATTAACTGCTGATGGAATTGTATCCTCAATCGAAGAAACGATAGAGTCTGCTACTGTAAAATGATATCTTATTAGCTGCTGTCTACATAGATCCAATGAACCGAAGAACAGATTGCTAAAGAAAAAGAGGCCCTCTGTGATGTTGCAAATTCGCATAAAAGAGCTACTACCTGAAAATTCTGAACCAGAGAATGAAGATGTAAGTAGTAAGTCACTCTCATACTCTTCAAATGATGAAGAATGACTTTGAAAAATATTTAGATAAAATTGAACACTCAAAAGCATCTTCACTTAAATGTGCATAAGCAACCTTTTGATATTAAACCAATGAAATTTAAGCAAAACTTTTTTGATGCCCTAAAAGAAGTGGAAGAATGTGATCCCTCAGGTCAGTGTGGAGAGACTGTTTTCCACAATGAAAAATAATTAAATCAGATTTAAGGGCTTCAGTGAAAGAGGGATCTGACAGAAGCATTCTGTTCCTAAGAACAAGTTATTCGTAAATTTTAGATTTTTTATCCTTGGCCTTAGTTTAATAAATTTTTGTTTCATAGTCTTTAATTCTTTTGTTTTATGCTCAATGAATTTGTTTCTTCCTGAATAAAAAATAAAAAAGTGAGATGATAAAAAGCCTGATGATTCACATGGTGGTAATGAAATGCCTCTTGTGTAATTATCATCATAGCAGATTTAGAATTAATATACCTATGGAATCAGAAAAAAAATTGGGGAGCAAGTTGTTCTGTGCTGACTCCAAATCCTGGTTAGGGAGATATAGAACTCAACCCCCCCCCCGGGGGGGGAAATTCCAGCATGCCACTGGAAGGAAAAGGATTAAGAAATAAAATTTTCACAATGGTGAGGATTCAGTGGTTTCTTGTGAACTATACCACTGCCCAAAAGCATACTCTTTATGGTAAAAGAACTGCTTGCTTTGTGAGACTCATTTCAAATGTGATAAAAATTAAAAAGATATAGTCTTAAACACTCTCAGGAAAGAGGAAGGAATTTATCCAACTCCACTGAATTTTGAATTATTAAATCTTTTTTTGCCCCTTCCCATAGACAAAAACATTCTTCTATTTTATTGCAAAACCAAAGCAGAACCTATTTTTGACTCTTTTTCCACTTAGCAAAAATCATGAGGATAATTATAGACTAAGTCTGTTGAATAGCTATGTTTTTATGCAGTGAAAAAAATCTTCCGACAGAACTATATTACTTTACATATTTTAAACTCTATGTGATAAAAATCAAAAATATTTTAAATAGGAGCTCTACCTGTAAATTGAAACATGATTTTGCAATGTGATAAAAATCAAAAATATTTTAAATAGGAGCTCTACCTGTAAATTGATACACAATTTTGTAACATACAAATAATTCATGAAAATTCTCCAGAAAACAAAGTAATATCTTACCCCCATGATGTTTGTGAAAAGATGCACATATCCTCCTACTGCAGCAGCCAGGGTAGACATTGCCACACATGTATACACATTCTTTAAATGCTCTTGTAGGGGTGGTTCACTGAAAAAACAAATGTACAAATTGTAGTCATCCAATTCTCAAAATTTGCATATCACCAACTTAAAAACCTTGCAACTTCTAACACTAAGTTGTTTGTTGTTGTTTTACCTCTGAGCGGCACTTTTTTGCACACCATGGGCTAAATGGCTAGGTCACATGGACCCCGTAGGCTCAGAGACGGTTGGGGGAGGGGACCCACTGGAACAGCTGTTGGGAGACATGGTAGCCTCCCGTCAAGGCCATCCAGCGTGTTCTTTAACGTGCACAGGGTATGGCTCTCCCGCACACAGGGCCACGGCTTAACGTCCCATCCGACGGACGGCGGCCTTTCCAAGCCCATCGGTGTCCCCTACTGACCGTGGGCAGGGCGGGGAACTTTTGCGGAGATAAATCTCAACGCTGACCCAACTGGGACTCGAACCTGGGAACTACAGATTACGAGCCTGGCGCGCTACCGACTGAGCCACCCCCGCTCCATCTAACACTAAGTTTTTCTGTTATAAATAATAAATAAAAAATACCCCCTCAAGCAGCTGCTTGCCACAGAGGTCTTACAGGATGGCAGGACCTCAGCAGAAAAACGACACATACATACATGCCTTACCCAGGGATTGAACCCAGGTCCCTTAGATTTGCAAGCCAAGTGCGCTAACCACTCGGCCATGGGACGGCATAAATAATAACTTTATTTATGCCTTAGTATGGTTATATACATAGATTATCCCACTAAGCCTTATGGCTTGTCAGCAGGATTTCTTTCAATCACATGAGAGGTTAAAAGAATATTATCCATTATACATGTCTTAAACACATAATTAAAAACAGAAAATAAAACAATTAACAAAAAGAAAAACAGGAATTAAAACACAAACATGAAAAATTAAACACTTTTATAAAATAAACCTCTAAAATTGCAGAAAATGCATTGCACAAAAATATCACCTATTATTATACAAGTCATCATTTCACATTAATATTGCAGTTGCTTAAAGCAATACCAGATACAGGATATGACTTTTAAACATACTTTTCAAATATTTACATCTAATAACCATTTTGAAACTTTAGTTTTAATTTATGAATAAGTGCTCATGCATAACAGATCTCTCTGTAGAGAATTAAAAACTTTGGGTATTTGATAAGATATCCACGCTTTACCATAATTATTGTGAAAAACTGTTTCAACAAAATAATTTTCACACTTTCATCTTGTATTGATCACATGCTAAATTTTTTCCTTGTGTTCATTTTTAAAGTAATTCCTAATGATAGTTACATAAATATATAACAAGTTAATTAGGAAAATGTTCAGATAATGAAAACTATTGCCCAGGTGATCATTAATTACATGCTTATTGAATTTAACATTAGAGTATTTTTTTTTGTATTTGTTTAATTTTATTTAAAACAGATTTATATGTGCATCCATATACAGGGTGATTGTAAACTCTTTCAACAAAAAAAAAGATGGTGATAGTACACATCAAGACCAACAATTGTTGCAATGGAACCTAAGGTCGCATTCCACTCCTTCCGCTAGAGAAATGTAGTTACATATCCACGTTGATCCTTCAACAGTGAAAACAAAGGCACTTAACCAATTTATGAGTTGCTTAATTACATTTGCGTCAGAGAAAGACTCAAAGTAGCTGCTCAAAGTGGCGTCGTTGCACAGCCCACATCGTCGAATGAAGGACTGTCGCACCCTCTCGTAGAATCCTGGTGTGGTGTTGGTCTTGTTGAACACCAATTCTTGTGATGAGATCTTCCAGGGAGTCCATAGGTGTCTCATATGCAAGTATTTTCATGTGCCCCCAGAAGAAGTCTAGTGGATAGAGGTCCAGGGCCAAGCCACAGGTCCACCATGTCCAATCCAGCACCCAGGATATGTTGCCTTAGGAAGTATTGGACCTCGATGGAATAGTGTGCTGCGGCCCCATCATGCATAAACCACGTCCCTCTGGGTGGTGAGTGGAACACCCTGCAACAGACTGGGAAGCACTTGCTCCAGAAACACTAGGTATGCTGCGCCAGTCAGTCATTCTGGCAAGAGGTAAGGTCCCACCAGACAATCACCCAGGATACCTGCCCAGATGTTAATACCAAATTTCTGCTGGTGTTTATGAGGGTCAGTGACGTGTGGATTTTCTTGAGCCCAAGCATGCTGGTTGTGATTGTTGAAAATGCGTTCCCGGGTAAACGTGGCCTCATCACTAAATAACACTAATGCGGGAAATTGCGGATTAACATTGTTCTTCTGGAGCATCCACCTAACAAACTCTACCCGGCAGGGATAGTCATCTTCGTTCAAAGCTTGGACCTTCTGACATGGAAGGGATGCATCCATGCCTCATGTAGGACATTCCATACCGAGGTTTGACAAACTCCCATTTCGGATGACACCACTTGCGTACTTGTAGAAGGAACTTCTGCAAATTGCTGCAAGACACGTTCTTCCATTTTCAGTGTCCACACACTTCGCGAACATCCAGTATCACTCATGAGATAGCCAACAAGCCAGTTTCATGCAGTCTTCGATCAACACTGGCGAAAGTCTAATGGTAAGGAATACGACAATTCTGAAATCTCTCATGGTACCATCTTTGTGCTGCACGTCCATTACCACCTGCTTGGAGATCATCATCATCCTCAAACAGCCATGGGCTACGGAGGTCCAACCATACCACGCAGTTTAATTCTTCAAGCATATCAGTCCTGAGCTACATCTGCTGCATCCGGCCACTGCACACCAATTCTAACAAGGTCCTGTTTGACATTGTCTGCCCACCGCATCCTAGGTCTCCCCCTCCTTCTGAGGCCTCTAGGCACATTGTTCATAACCCTATTTGCCAATCTATAATTATCCATACGGGCAACATGGCCAAACCAGTGGAATCACTCTCTGCACAATATGCTGCTTAAAGGAGGTTGCAGACTCCTTTGCCTAACCTCATCATTAGTTACAAAGTTAAACCACCTAATACCCAAGATACTGCGTAAGCATCTAGTTTCCTGTTATCTTGTTTACACAGCGTCCAAGTTTCACTACCATAATTAATCCTAGAAAGAACCAAACTATTATACAGTCTAATTTTAGTCTTTAGGTGTATACGCCTATTTCTCCACAATCTCCATAGATTCTTAAAAGTCCCGGCAGCAATACCTATTCGTCTGTTAATCTCATGCCGCACATCTCCAGTATCTGTTACATAGCTCCCAAGGTAATTAAACTGTGACACCTGCTCAAGACTGCAACCATTCAGATTAACTGAATCACAACCTGCCTGACCAATTTTCATCACTTTAGTTTTCTCTCTGTTTATAACCAAACCTACTCTACTATCAGTCTCATCAACAGTTCGAATGAAAGAGTTCATCTCATCAACATCATTTGCCAAAAGGGCTAAATCATCAGCATAATCTAAATCAGAAATTTTCGTATCTCCAGCCCATTTAAGGCCAAAAGCTTTCCCTCGAAGTGAATTTCGCATAACATAATCAACAACAAAACTAAAGAGAAAAGGAGACAAAATGCACCCTTGTTGAAAACCAGACGTAATGCTAAACCAATTGCTAAAAGACTTACCAACTCTCACACACGACTCAGTGTTATTATAGAGAGCTTTCATTATGTTAACTAACTTGTCTGGTATACCATATGATCTCACAATCAACCACAAATTATGATGATCAACAGAGTCGAAAGCCTTTTTGAAATCAACAAAGCTAGCAACCAAAGGTTTCTGAAACTCTAAACATTTCTCAAGAATCTGCCTAAGTGAAAATATCTGATCTACACATCCCCTACCACTTCTGAATCCACATTGCTCATCACGCAATTGCCTGTCAACCAGATTCTTAATTCTATTAAGCACAATCATGGAAATAACTTTACCTGGAACAGAGAGTAGGCTAATACCCCTATAGTTATCACAAGAACTGCGATCACCTTTTTTGAAAACAGGGATAATAATAGCTCTGGTAAAATCCTTAGGAACCATACCCTTATCATAAAAGATATTCAGAATTTCAGTCATCCAAGTGGTAAAAGAAATATTCCCAGCTCTAAGCATTTCCGTAGTAATTTCATCTACCCCTGGGGATTTATGAAGTTTAAGTTTAGAAACAGCCAAAATAATTTCAGATTGTGTTATAGGACCAACATTAAAGCCACCAATGCATCTATCATCATTGCAAACAATGGGAGTAGAACTAACCATATTGTTTAGAACATCACTGAAATGATCAGCCCACCTAGCCATGACAGCATCCTCACCTTCTATAACCTTACCTTGTTTATCCTGCAATCCTTGTATGCCTGTCCGTTTTCTACCACATAAAACATTAACTATCTGGTACAGCTCTCTGCTGTTGTGCTGCCTAACTGCTTCCTCAGCTTTGTCAGCCAAGCCATCAAGCCAAAGATTCTTATCAGTAGTTAACTGATCCTTTACATGTTTATTAAGCTCTCTGTAATCCTTTCTATTAGGACTAGTAGGGTACTGATTAAGGACATTCCTGCAGTTCCTTCTTTCTGAAATAAGCTCAAGTGCTTTATCACTTAAATAATTCTGTCTCCTCTGCTCCATTTTCCCTAAAAGAGTACTGTTAGTTTCCAAAAAAGCCTGTTTAAAATGGCCCCATTCTTCCTCAACTTCAGTATTAAGCAAACCATGACTGTCATAATGACTAAGTAACCTATCATGGTAAGCTTTAGCTATAACTGGGTCTTTCAGAGCTTCAGTATTAAAGGTAAATTTTTTAACCCTAACAACAACACTTTTTAAGTTTAAGTTGCAAGACACTTTTAACAAGGTAATGGTCAGATCCAATTTCAGCTCCCCTATATGCCCTGGTATTTCTAACAGAACTAGCCCATTTGCTGTTAATATATAATCAATCATATTCTTATGCAGCCCATCAGGTGAAACCCATGTGTATTTATGTATGTCGCGGTATTTGTAATATGTGTTAGTTATTCTGAATCCATTGGGTTTACTTACCTGTAGGAGACGTTGCCCATTGCCATTGTAGTTACCAATACCAAAAGGGCCTATCACCCCTCCCCAAAGGCCAGCGTCAGTACCAACTTTGGCATTGAAGTCACCTAGAACAAGGGTAATATCTCCTCTTTTTGACAGAATTCGAAATATCCTGAAGTTGTCTGTAAAACCTATCCTTCTTATCCTCATCAGCATCCTCAGTGGGGGCATAACAGCAGATAACATCAAGGCGTTAATGCTTGTCTGAAATTTTGCTGTAAGAAACCTTTCATTAATGCACTCATATCCTAGAAGAGCATCACTAGCATGTCTGCTGAGCAGCAGACCCACGCCTTGGTGATGCTTTCCATCCTCCCTCCCTGTAAAGAGAAATTTAAAGTTATTTTTAACTATCTCACCTTTACCTGTCCATCTGGTCTCTTGCAAACCTAGAATATATAGGTTATAGCGCTGGAATTCCTGCATGAGGACATCAAGAGAATAATCTCTATGTAACGTCCTCACATTCCTGCAGAGAGAAAATGATTAGTAGGATTTTTAAAGAAATTAGGTTTATTGAGATTGGTAGGGCCAACAATATCAAACAGCCCCCTGATCGAAGGCATGGGGCACAGACCTGTTCCTTCTCCGCTGAAGTCACCGATGCTGGTAGGAACTTCAGGCACCACCTTTTCAAGTGGACTTTTTCAAGAGCCACATGGCCTGCCTGAGACACATTACTCCAGTTTAGGCTTGAGGATGCCCAACTAGCTAAGTAAGGTTCAGGTACCTGTGATGGCCTCTGATTAGGATTATCCACTAGCTAATATAATGTATCCCATGCATCTGTTCACTTAGTGCTGGCAACCCAGAAGCAAACAGAAAACACAGCAGCAGACTCTCCCTCAACAGAGGCCCACCAGTGCAGCAAGTCCAGGATCAATAATCAAGCTCAAATCCACAAACAAGTCCAGTCTAGTAGGTATAAATGGTCAGCACCAGGACCCTGTGAAGTTGACCACTCCTCAGCAGGGTTGAAAAAAAAAGAAAAAAGTGGCCATAGGTGACCAGATCAGTAGGCCATACTGAATTGACAGCCCTCCCCTTCCGTTCCCTTCCAAAAGAGAATATCTCTTTTGAAAGGTACTAACGGCCTGCACCACGAGAAGGCAGGGTCGGACATTAGGTGCTAGACCTGGCCGGTTCTGTGCATCATCACTAGGGATTGGTACACAGCTCTCCTTCCAGTTTAAGCCTAGCTACCATTTACAGGTCACTTGGCCATACATCAGATGCATATCCGCCAATTCCTCATATGTTTAGTCTTCCATGTCCTTCACGAATACGTCACTTATGTGATGTTATCACGGTATGTCGAACAGTTTCGGCTGCGTTTTTAAATGTTTGTTCTTAATCGTCTACACACTTGCTCGTTGCACCTAATTTGCTTCTTGTGCTTTTCATGCACCGGTTGTAAATATTTTTGCATGCGCAGTGTTTTTCGAAAGTACTCTTTTCTGGCGGAAGGAGTGGAATGCGACCCTAGGTTCCATTGCAAAAATTGTGCGTCTTGATGTGTACTATCACCCCTCTTTTTTCGTTGAGTTTACAATAACCCTGTATACTGATACCATACCTAATGATTAATTCACAGAAAGCTTTATATATCATTGTTATGACATCTAATGGAATAAGTGTATTCAACTTCAACACGTTGTAAGATAAATACCTTAGTTTATCACAAGTATATTTTATGTGCAATTTCCATTTAAAATCTTGGTCAATATAAATCCCCAAATATTGAATTTTATTAACCACTTCCACAATTGTGCAGGGACATGCATTTTGAAAAATGTTTAATTTATATTGACAGTTATAATTATGTGTTTTAATGTAAGTTATTTAACTTGTGCCTACTCTGATCATATATTTTGTGTTTTCTTCATTTAAGAAGAGTTTTTCTGAAACCAAGAATTTGCTACATTATAGTCATTTTGTGCACATCTACCTACCTCTTCTACCTGCATACCTGCGTTCAGCAGAACGGTATCAGCAGCAAACAAATTAATGAAAATTTATTTCTGCAAAATCATTTATAAAAACAACCTTGTGGTACACCTGATTTTAAAATTTGATCTCTAATCTCACAATTTTCAATCCTAGTGATGATAGTCCTATTTATAGGCAGGTAATTTTTGGACCATTTATTCAGTGAACCTCGAATTTTTACCAGTGATAACTGTTTTAACAACATGTCATGGTTAACCATGTCAAATGCTTTATTCAAATTCATAAATATAGCACAAACCTTTTTTCCAGAATTGAATGCTGTATTAAGGTATTGTGAGAAATGCTCTAATAAATCAACTGTTCCTCTGTTCTTCCTAAACCTGTAATCTGTAATTATTAACGTATTTGTATATATATATTTCTAAAACTTTTTCAGTAACTGACAAGATCACGATCGGTCTACAATTACTATATATATTTCTTGATCCGTTTTAAATACAGAACCACAATTGCATTTCTGAGTGTGTTAGAAACAATGCCAGTGTTCAAACTTAAATTAATCAAGTGTTACAGGATCTTAGGAAAAACATCTGCATTGCTTTATATATATGAAGTTTTCACCATATCATAACCCACTGCATTACTAGTTTTTAAATTGCTAATGATCTGTAATATCTCATCCCTATTTGCTTCAGGTATAAAAATAGAATTTGAATTAAAAGGTGTAATAATCTCATTGACAACTATATATTTTTTGAATATTTTAGGATTAAATTTTCTGTAACACAAGAAAATTGTTAAAATCATCCACTATCAACTCCATTACTCTATTTTTACCAAAATGGCATTTTATTTGCATGTCAACAGATAATTTGTTTTTTGTCATTAATAATACTTTTACCAGCTCCCAATTTTTTTACTGATATCTTTATTTAAATTGATTTTATTTCTATAATAATAAGTTGTTTCCTTATCAAACTATTTAGTGTTCCTTACTTTTTTTATATTCATCATATCGTACTTTGCATATTATTCTTATATTTAACCCACAATAGATCTCTTTCTTCAGTAGCTTTAATTATCCCTTCAGTTATCCATTCTTTTGGTTTCCAATTATTCAGAGTAGAAAAAAAAAAATCTCAATGGGATATCACCTGATAAGAAATGTATCAGGTGATCTATCATTGAGATTAAAATAAAAATTACTGCTGATTAAAATTTTTTCTGTGAACAATTTTCTTGAGGGAATTGACATCTGAAACACAAACATAATTGGTTTCCTCATTAAAACACATTTAATGCCACTAAAAATAGATTTTTTTCCCCCCATTTATAGGCAACCATGCTTAAATATCTATCTTTTAATACTAAGAAACTGCAGATAACCCATCTATAAGAACAAAAATGCTTTTTCTTCTATGATGAAGATATTAGCATGAAAAAAAAAAAGTCTTGAAGGATATTTTTTGTTAGGATTTTTTTTACAGGCAATATCCCATTATCTATTGCAACCTGTTTTAATTTTATTTTGTTCTATTTGATTGATTGGATGGCTCATTACTACTGATATTAAGTGAACCATGTAGGCAACATAACCAAGTGCAATACTTGCAATTTAAATGGTAGCATATTTTGTTAGCAGTTCTTAGGACAAGCTAGGCTAAAAAACAGCTGGTTAAGCAATAATACTGTCAAGCCAAGCTTATTTACAATGTCAAAGAATATTAAGGTTTTAAGTTTACACAGTTGCAAAAATGCAAACTGTAACCAATATAAATGGCTTTACTTCACATTTATACTAAACAAAAACAACTTTCATTATTTTTTGTAGTGTCACTGGATCATAAGCTTCTACTATCACTTACTGGTGCCATTAAAATCTATTAGCTAAAGATGGTTCTAGATTGTGGATTGGCTAAAGAACACTTCAGAATGGCCCTAAACTGCACCCTAGCTTGCAAGTGTTGCAAATGGTGAGATAAATGATTATCTCCTTCAAAATGATGAATGATATAAAATTCTGGATCTATTCAGAGCTAGCTGGCCCTTTCAGATTCTTGAAGACTTACTTCAGAATGGGCTAAATGGCCTCTCTGAAGGCAAAATGTGGCAGATTTGTGTGTAATGTTTCAGTGAATACATACAGAGAGAAAAAAAGCAAAATAATTCAACAAATAATAAACATTTCTGAAGTATTTAGCTTTTTCATAAGAATAAAAAATCAATTTTCATTATGAAATTTCATTGGTTATACGATTTTGCCTGTTCACTTTCATTCAGGTTTAAATATTTTAGTATATATTACAGGACTTGCATCTGCATTAGGGATTGGCTCAACTGTTAGCACATCTAGGTTTATAATATGATGTTACCAGGTTGAGTTGCACGTTTTGAGATTTTTCTCTGCTAATACCTGCTCCACCCTAAGTGAGAAGGGACAACACAATGGTCTCCTGACCTTGCCTATTGGAAACCAATGAGTATAAGGTATAAAAAAATATAACTCTAAAAGAACTCAATTCTTCAGCACAAAGGGAAAAATATCTTCGGCCAAGTGAGATATAAACCACACCTCTTGATTATAACAGGCTTTCTTCTGTATTGCAGACTGATTGTTACATTTTCACACAGCTGGCATTAATTATCCATATTCCTAGATGTTGAATATCCTTCTCTTTCTTGAATAAATTATGGGGGAGGTGTTCAAGGAGTTGTAAGATCATGGTGAAATTAGCCACCAATGAGGGGCTCCCTATACCAGAGGGGAAAGCCATCATTGAGATTTGGAATTCATTCTGTTATGGATTCCTTCTAATACTACCAAAGTTTTCTAAGTGGCAGCACGCCAGGTAAAGCATGCCCAAAACTTCTAATGGGGGTGGAACAGACGTCGATATGATTAAAATTGTGGTTTTCAAAGATGCTGTTAGAAATTATGTATCACTCATAACTCGAACAGTTGCAATAAACCTCTTATCCCTCTACTCCCCTCTTGGAGGGCATAGATTGATATTCATTATCATATCTAAAACATTTTTTTATTATTTGTAATCATTATTTGTCGTGTTATGTAAGCAAAACATTTATTTTATGAATCAGTGCTACCTCATCTGCTTTAGTTTGTATAGTACGGATTAATCCATAATCTCAAAGAATTCTCTAACAACCATTTAAGAGTATTGCATTTTGGTAACTGGTATATTTTCACTTGTGTGTTGTGTTATTAAACACATAATTTGGTTGCTCATGCTGGCTGTAAAGGTCACCATTTTTTACGGCTCATTTGAACAATGGTGAAGTGGAATATGCACAGTTCGTGCTAATAAGTATGTATTAAAATTTTATTCAAATTTAATTGTAGTCATGAATTATTGTTTCACATGAATCTAATGGCTGCATTATAAATAAAGTCACCACAAAAATATACCATCACAGAGGGAGTAAATCAGTGAAGTGTGGAAAGAAAAAAAAAACTTGTAATCTCATTAAGTTGTCAGAAAATCACCAAAATTAATCAATGAAACTTGAGCGTAGCAAAATGTAGTGGCACTGTCACAGAAGCAGATATTTTCAATAGCTTAACCTTTATGAAACAACACTGGCTAAAAAATGCAGTTAAAAATTTGCAAGACAGAAAGCATAAAACTGGTGTACTGGTTGATGAAGGGCACAGGATGTCTCAATCAGGCACATACCTAGGATTTATTCAGGGATGGTCAGAGAATAAGACTTTACTAGGGTTTCCCCAATTTCTAAAATATTCCATCTGACAAAGCTAAAATTATATTATACATAGAATAAGATTATTTTTTTTTAATCTACTTTTAGTTTGGAGATAAAATACAAAGTTAAAATAAAATTATAAAAAGACACCTGTTTTGAATTTCAAATCAGGTAGACAAGTTTGGGGGGGGTTACATAACAGCTGAAGTTTTTTTGTGGGAGGGGTTGGTTCCTTTTGGCAAGTCTTTACTGTTTTTTTTTTGTTGCATGCAATATTTATCTACTATCAGACCAATTGGGTTGAACTCCAGAACCATTTTAGGTAAGCCCCATATATGAAACATTAACACCATATTCTTGAGGCTCTTACGCAGATCATGTTAAATGTAATACCAAGTTTAAATATACTTACTTCATATGAAAGTTCCTTCTGAAAAATTAAATATTCTCTTTATAAATTTTATGTTAATCTCAGGTAAATATCGACTGATATCAGTACAAAAATCAGTTTTCCAAACTGGACTTTTTAACATTTCTTTTTAGTGTTCAATATAATGGCACTTCATGCAGAAATACCATATATTTAAATATTACAAAAATTAAGTACTAAACGAGTTTTGAAACTCGTATAAAGTAAGAACTAGATAAACATATACAGTGGCCATTTTGAAATACTTACAGTCTGGTGTTCAGTGAATTTATCATAGTCTCCATGCTAAAAGTTGCCATGATTTTCTTCACCTAAAGGCTCAAAATTCGAACAGTTTCAATTGTTTAAATCTTAAAACTGCTTCTATTGTATCACCAGATCACTAACTGCGACGTTCCCTAACCTGTTTAATAGATCTCGTATATTCCGAGAATGCGTGAACAGCTCGAGACAACGCATCAAACGCTACGTGTACCATCAAAAGTACGGAAGCTCTGGAAGATTTATAAAAAATTTCCCAATAGCATTAAAAAAAAGAAAATTTCTTTATTAAGGAATAAAATTCATTCAACCATTTTCATAGAAATTAATAATAATAAATCGGTTGATTAACTACAAAATTTGAAAGAAAAATTTGCTCCAATCACACTAAAAAGCCATAACTAAACGGTGAGGTAATCAAAGCCGAAAACTATGCGAAATGACAAAAGTTGATTATTAAATTCAGCGATATCGTCAATCCTCAGTTTAACTAAAATTATATTTTAGGAATCCCAAATTGTGATGAGTTCAGTCTCAATTTTCCATTCGAACTCGGTTGACATATCGTATGAAATATATATACAGTTGGGGAGGAGTAATAGGCCCTTTTGGTATTGGTAGCTGCAATAGCAATGGGCAACGTCTCCTACAGGTAAGTAAACTCAATGGATTCAGAATAACTAACACTTATTACAAACACCGCGACATACATAAGTACACATGGGTTTCACCTGATGGGCTGCATAAGAATATGATTGATTACATATTAATTAACAGCAAATGGACTAGTTCTGTTAGGAATACCAGGGCATATAGGGGAGCTGAAATTGGATCTGACCATTACCTTGTTAAAAGTGTGTTGCAACTTAAACTTAAAAAGTGTTGTGCTAGGGTTAAAAAATTTACTTTTAATACTGAAGCTCTGAAAGATCCAGTTATAGCCAAAGCTTACCATGATAGGTTACTTAGTCATTATGACAGTCATGGTTTACTTACTACTGAAGTTGAGGAAGAATGGGATCATTTTAAACAGGCTTTTTTGGACACTAACAGTACTCTTTTAGGAAAAAAGGAGCAGAAGAGGCAAAATTATCTGAGTGATAAGGCACTTGAGCTTATTTCGGAAAGAAAGAACTGCAGGAATGCCCTTAATCAATACCCTACTAGTCCTAATAGAAAGCATTACAGAGACCTTAATAAACTTGTAAAGGATCAGTTAGCTGCTGATAAAAATTTTTGGCTTGATGGTTTGGCTGACAAAGCCGAGGAAGCAGTTAGACAGCACAACAGCAGAGAGCTGTACCAGATAGTTAATGTTTTGTGTGGTAGAAAACGGACAGGCATACAAGGATTGAAGGATAAACAAGGTAAGGTTATAGAAGGGGAGGATTCTGTCATGGCTAGGTGGGCTGAGCATTTCAGTGATGTTCTAAACAATGTAGTTAGTTCTACTCCCATTGTTTGCAATGATGATAGATGCATTGGTGGCTTTAATGTTGGCCCTATAACACAATCTGAAGTTAGTTTGGCTGTTTCTAAACTTAAACTTCATAAATCCCCAGGGGTAGATGAAATTACTACGGAAATGCTTAGAGCTGGGAATGTTTCGGTTACCACTTGGATGACTGAAATTCTGAATCTCTTTTATGATAAAGGCATGGTTCCTAAGGATTTTACCAGAGCTATTGTTATCCCTATTTTCAAAAAAGGTGATCGCAGTTCTTGTGATAACTATAGGGGTATCAGCCTACTCTCTGTTCCAGGTAAAGTTCTTTCCATGATTGTGCTTAATAGAATTAAGAATCTGGTTGACAGACAATTGCGTGATGAGCAATGTGGATTCAGAAGTGGTAGGGGATGTGTAGATCAGATATTTTCACTTAGGCAGATTCTTGAGAAATGTTTAGAGTTTCAGAAACCTTTGGTTGCTAGCTTTGTTGATTTCAAAAAGGCTTTCGACTCTGTTGATCGTCATAATTTGTGGTTGATTGTGAGATCATATGGTATACCAGACAAGTTAGTTAACATTATGAAAGCTCTCTATAATAACACTGAGTCGTGTGTGAGAGTTGGTAAGGCTTGTAGCAATTGGTTTAGCATTACTTCTGGTGTTCGACAAGGGTGCATTTTGTCTCCTTTTCTCTTTAGCTTGGTTATTGATTATGTTATGCGAAATTCACTTCAAGGGAAAGATTTTGGCCTTAAATGGGCTGGAGATAGGACAATTTCTGATTTAGATTATGCTGATGATTTAGCCCTTCTGGCAAATGATGTTGATGAGATGAACTCTTTCATTCGAGCCGTTGATGAGACTGGTAGTAGACTAGGTTTGGTTATAAAAAAAAAAATAAAATAAATAAATACCCCCTCAAGCAGCTGCTTGCCACAGAGGTCTGACAGGAGCCTGTCAATTTATATGCCAAAGT
The DNA here is from genome assembly GCA_038380435.1 of Ryuthela nishihirai. Lineage (NCBI taxonomy): Eukaryota > Metazoa > Arthropoda > Arachnida > Araneae > Heptathelidae > Ryuthela > Ryuthela nishihirai. The sequence goes on from JAWZYU010000021.1 coordinate 59,127,388, forward strand.
AGAAGATCTGAGAGGATGGCAGGACCTCAGCAGAAAAACAACATAAACAGAGAGAAAACTAAAGTGATGAAAATTGGTCAGGCAGGCTGTGATTCAGTTAATCTGAATGGTTGCAGTCTTGAGCAGGTGTCACAGTTTAATTATCTTGGGAGCTATGTAACAGATAATGGTGATGTGCGGCATGAGATTAACAGACGAATAGGGATTGCTGCTGGGACTTTTAAGAATCTATGGAGAGTGTGGAGAAATAGGCGTATACACCTAAAGACTAAAATTAGACTGTATAATAGTTTGGTTCTTTCTAGGGTTAGTTATGGTAGTGAAACTTGGACACTTTGTAAACAAGATAACAGGAAACTAGATGCTTTTGATTCCAGATGCTTACGCAGTATCTTGGGCATTAGGTGGTTCAACTTTGTAACTAATGATGAGATTAGGAAAAGGAGTTTGCAACCTCCTTTAAGCAGCATATTGTGCAGAGAGAGACTCCGTTGGTTTGGCCATGTTGCCCGTATGAATAATTATAGATTGGCGAATAGGGTTATGAACAGTGTGCCTAAAGGCCTCAGAAAGAAGGGGAGACCTAGGATGCGGTGGGCAGACAATGTCAAACAGGACCTTGTTAGAATTGGTGTGCAGTGGCCAGATGCAGTAGATGTAGCTCAGGATAGACTTGCTTGGAGAACTAAATTGCACGGTCTGGTTGGACCTCCGTAGCCCATGGCTGCTTGAGGATGATGATGATGATGATGATGACGTTGCTGGATTCCTTTTTAAATTCTTCGTAGTATAGAGTATTACAAGTTATTGCAAAGTATGAAATAAGTCAAATAGTTCTCTTTGATGTCAAAAACACAGAGTTCTTTATATACTCAGGGGCGTAGCTATTGAGGGATGGAGGGGAAACTACCCCCAAGTAAGTGGGAATTGGCAAAATTCAAAGTGACTTTGTAAAAACCAGGTGAGTTGTGGAAATTTGATTATTTCTCTTTCTGTAAAATTATGGCGAGTTGGCAAAATCTACGGCTGTTGGCAAAATTTGAAGCAACTTGGTAAAATAAAGGTGAGTTGTGAAAATTGGGATTGGTTTTGTAAACATAATGAGAATTGTCAAAATCTTTTGGATTTGGCAAAATTCGAAGCCACTTGGTGAAATACAGGTGAGTTGTGAAATATTAGTTTGGTTTTGAGATATTAAGTAGAGTCTGTAGAATCTAGAAAACTTGGCAAAATCTTGTGTAATCGGTAAAATTCGAGAAGTAATGAAATGAAATAGGAATCGAGTCACTTGACAAATCTAATCCGAAATTGATGGAAACTCCCCCCCCCCCCTGAATGTAATTCTGGGTACGTCAGTGACAGGATCAAAATTAATGTCATCTGAAGTACTTGTTTTCTCAGTTGGCAAAAATTGATTTCCGTGTTCGAAAATTTTCGTTCTCCCCCTCCCCACAACCAATCGCTACGCCCCTTCATATGCCAAAGGGAGACTATATTTAAAAAAAGTATTATATGGATATATTTTTCGGTAAATGAAACCGAAAGATCGAGTAGCAGGAAAACTAAAGCCAACTCTAATTATGAACTAAAATTAGTTTTGCTTAAAAGAGGCGATTAAATAAATTTGTTTGAATAAATTGAGATTTATCTTGATTGTAAAAATTCCAAGTTCTGTAACTCCAAGTTCTGTAAACATTCCAAGTTCTGTAACTCTATAAATACTTAATTTGTTGAAAAGAGAGATTTAAATATATAGATTTGACGGGTTCTGTAAATTTTTTTGGTCACGTTTTTTCATAAATATTTCATTTTAGAAACAATAGCTATTCGAAATTTCTCTTCCATTCACCTAATATGCAATAGATTATCATAATTTAAGGACTTGGAGAGTGTCATAGGCTATAAACAAATTGCTTCCTAAGTTTTCTTCCCCCGTAAACTAGGAGTTGTGCGTGAAATGAAAACTTTTGACATGGAGAGCATCACGGGTTATAACCCCCCCCCCCCCCTCCAATAAAAAGAAGACGAAAATATGTGAAAAATTGTTCTACTCAGTGCCAGATCTAAGGGGAAGCAAAGGGCCATTGCCTATCCCATCCCCTTTCAGAATGCTGTAAAGGTAAAAGAGCCAAAAAATTATTCAACTTATTTATATTTCATGCATTTTTGAAGCAATTTTTTAGACCTATAAAACGGAGGGCGAAATGTTATACCTCAATGGAAATCCAGTTTCTTGGCCCACTGTTTATATTTTTCTGCCATAATTTTGTTTCTTGCCCACAGCCAGACCTTCAATTCTTTTTTCTAGATCCACCCCTGGTGAAGTGGTGAATGTTGTCAGTCATAAAAATATACCGCCCCCCTGCTTTCTTCCTCCCTAAAAAAAGAGGATATTTGATGAAATTTGCTATATATCTTTCGAACGCAAAGGCCCATATTTATGAGTTAGGTGTCAAATGACAGCTCGCATGAGGATGTCTCCCCTCCTCCAAATGGGAACGGAAATTTCGCGGAGGTCGACCTTAAAGAGTTATATCTCAAATTATTATTATGACGTCCTCAATGTCGTGGACTCCTTCAAAGGTGACATCAAATAAAGGACAAGAAAAATGTGGTCCTTGTTTATGAGTATTATGTTTATGATTTGCTTGCTCCACAGATTTATCAAAGAAGGAACAGTTGCATTTCACAGGTGAATAGAGCAATTTTTAACTTAGCTCATTATGTGAATTATTTATGACTATACATATACGACTGAAAATTCCATACATCAAATGATAGTTTCTGAAAATAAGTTTTTTTATTTGTATTTTTCTTTTTCGCTTAAAACTCCTATCTTCTTATATGCACCCGAAAATGAAAAAAATAAACTTAAAACACACGTACCCAGTGTGAAGGATACCCCCCTCACCCAAAAATAATTTTTAATCTTTCCTGTCTGGTGGAATACTTTAGTAATGGAAAACCCCACTCAAGTCGTATTCTGCGACTCCCCACACCCTCCCTACAAAACTAAATTCTCGGAGCCTTCCCGAAATTGAATTCTCCCCCCCTTGCCAAACTAAATCCTGAGCAATAAGAAGAATGTCGCGATTTACCTACGCAACAAGATTGCCAGCGCCCTATCTTCCTTTGAAGTGAATAAGAATTGGCAACTGACTGCATCATCGATACGTTTTTCGTTTATTTTCTATTATTAGGACACATATAGGAATTTAATAATTTTTTTAATTTAATTATATTTGCAGAAAGGAGAAAACTTTGTAAGCATATGCTCCAATAAAAAGAGTGCACTGTTAATGAAATAAATACACTATTACTTTTCTTCAACTCGTGCAATAACATTTACAGTTAATTCCAAACAATGTTTAACAGAAATAAAATTTCAGCCCTAAAAATAATACACGACAGTAAATGTTAGATGTTTATCAAGAGCTGATTAGAATGCTCACGGTATAAAATAATATGAGAAAAAATCAGTAGTCAATATTTTCATGTTTACTGAAATCTGTAGCCATGTTAAAAGTAACGTTGAATTGTTAGAAGCGAGTAGAGCAAAATGTCTTTAATTTTATTTTAAGTAAACAATTTAAGGTCTGTAAATGGTAACAAGGTAGTCACTGGAAGGAGAGGTATGCACCAATCCCCTGTGATGATGCATAGAACCGGCCAGGCCTAGCACTTAATGTCCGACCCCGCCTTCTCGTGGTGCAGACCGTTAGTACTTTTCAAAAGAGATACTCTCTTGTGGAAGTGAACGGAAGGGGAGGGCTGCCAGATTAGTGTGGCCTACTGATCTCGACAACTATGGCTACTTTTCTTTTTTTTTCTACCCTGCTGAGGAGTGGTCAACCACACAGGGTCCTGGTGCTGACCATATAAACCAACTGGACAGATATATGGCTCTGAGCTTGATTATGGATCCTGATTTTGCTGCACTGGTGGGCTTCTGTGGAGGGAAAATCTTCCGCTGAGTTTTCTGTTTGTTTGTGGGTTGACAGCCCCAAGTGAATAGATTCACAGGATATGTTTATCAGCTGGTGGATAATCCTGAGCAGAAGTCATCGCAGGCACCTGAACTCTTTGCTTCTATTGGCATCGTCAAATTCTACATTGGAGGAAGTCTTCCAGTGTAGATGGCTTCAGCCTTTAGTGTGGATGAACGGGTCTTTGCCCCATGTCTGCGATTAGGGGGCTGTTTGATATTGTCGGCATTCCCTCTCTCAATAAACATAGTTTCTTTAAACATCCCACTAACCATTTTCTCTCCATAGGTAGTTGGAATGTGAGGACTCTGCACAGAGCTTTCTCTCTTGATGTCCTCACACATGAATTCCACCAATATAATTTAGATATTCTCGGCTTGCAAGAGACCAGATGGACAGATAAAGGTCAGATTCTTAAAAATAATCTTAAATTTCTCTTTTCAGGGAGGGACGACAATAAGCATCACCAAGGCGTGGGTCTGCTTCTCAGCAGACACGCTAGTGATGCTCTTCTAGGATATGAGTGCATTAATGAAAGGTTTCTTACAGCAAAATTTCAGACAAGCGTTAAAGACTTGAATGTTATCTGCTGTTATGCCCCCACTGAGGATGCCGATGAGGATGAGAAGGATAGATTTTATGAACAACTTCAGGATATTTTGAATTCTGTCAAGAAAGGAGATATTACCCTTGTTCTTGGTGACTTCAATGCCAAAGGTGGTACTGACTCTGACCTTTGGGCAGGAGTAATAGGCCCTTTTGGTATTGGTAGCTGCAATGGCAATGGGCAACGTCTCCTACAGGTAAGTAAACTCAATGGTTTCAGAATAACTAACACATATTACAAACACCGTGACATACATAAATACACATGGGTTTCACCTGATGGGCTGCATAGGAATATGATTGATTATATATTAATTAACAGCAAATGGGCTAGTTCTGTTAGAAATACCAGGGCATATAGGGGAGCTGAAATTGGATCTGACCATTACCTTGTTAAAAGTGTCTTACAACTTAAACTTAAAAAGTGTTGTGCTAGGGTTAAAAAATTTGCTTTTAATACTGAAGCTCTGAAAGACCCAGTTATAGCCAAAGCTTACCATGATAGGTTACTTAGTCATTATGACAGTCATGGTTTGCTTACTACTGAAGTTGACAAAGAATGGGATCATTTTAAACAGGCTTTTTTGGACACTAACAGTACTCTTTTAGGAAAAAAGGAGCAGAAGAGGCAGAATTATCTGAGTGATAAGGCACTTGAGTTTATTTCAGAAAGAAAGAACTGCAGGAATGTCCTTAATCGATACTCTACTAGTACTAATAGAAAGCATTACAGAGAGCTTAATAAACGTGTAAAAGATCAGTTAGCTGCTGATAAGAATCTTTGGCTTGATGGTTTGGCTGACAAAGCCGAGGAAGCAGTTAGACAGCACAACAGCAGAGAGCTGTACCAGATAGTTAATGTTTCGTGTGGTAGAAAACGGACAGGTATACAGGGATTGAAGGATAAACAGGGTAAGGTTATAGAAGGTGAGGATTCTGTCATGGCTAGGTGGGCTGAGCATTTCAGTGATATTCTGAACTATGCGGTTAGTTCTATTCCCATTGTTTGCAATGATGATAGATGCATTGGTGGCTTTAATGTTGGCCCTATAACAGAATCCGAAGTTATTTTGGCTGTTTCTAAACTTAAACTTCATAAATCCTCAGGGGTAGATGAAATTACTACCGAAATGCTTAGAGCTGGAAATGTTTTGGTTACCACTTGGATGACTGAAATTCTGAATATCTTTTATGATAAAGGCATGGTTCCTAAGGATTTTACCAGAGCTATTGTTATCCCTATTTTCAAAAAAGGTGATCGCAGTTCTTGTGATAACTATAGGGGTATTAGCCTACTCTCTGTTCCAGGTAAAGTTCTTTCCATGATTGTGCTTAATAGAATTAAGAATCTGGTTGACAGTCAATTGCGTGATGAGCAATGTGGATTCAGAAGTGGTAGGGGATGTGTGGATCAAATATTTTCACTTAGGCAGATTCTTGAGAAATGTTTAGAGTTTCAGAAACCTTTGGTTGCTAGCTTTGTTGATTTCAAAAAGGCTTTCGACTCTGTTGATCATCATAATTTGTGGTTGATTGTGAAATCATATGGTATACCTGAGAAGTTAGTTACCATAATGAAAGCTCTCTATAATAACACTGAGTCGTGTGTGAGAGTTGGTAAGTCTTTTAGCAATTGGTTTAGCATTACGTCTGGTTTTCAACAAGGGTGCATTTTGTCTCCTTTTCTCTTTAGTTTTGTTGTTGATTATGTTATGCGAAATTCACTTCAAGGGAAAGATTTTGGCCTTAAATGGGCTGGAGATACGAAAATTTCTGATTTAGATTATGCTGATGATTTAGCCCTTTTGGCAAATGATGTTGATGACATGAACTCTCTCATTCGAGCTGTTGATGAGACTGGAAGTAGAGTAGGTTTGGTTATAAACAGAGAGAAAACTAAAGTGATGAAAATTGGTCAGGCAGGCTGTGATTCAGTTAATCTGAATGGTTGCAGTCTTGAGCAGGTGTCACAGTTTAATTATCTTGGGAGCTATGTAACAGATAATGGTGATGTGCGGCATGAGATTAACAGACGAATAGGGATTGCTGCCGGGACTTTTAAGAACCTATGGAGAGTGTGGAGAAATAGGCATATACACCTAAAGACTAAAATTAGACTGTATAATAGTTTGGTTCTTTCTAGGGTTAGTTATGGTAGTGAAACTTGGACACTTTGTAAACATGATAACAGGAAACTAGATGCTTTTGATTCCAGATGCTTACGCAGTATCTTGGGCATTAGATGGTTCAACTTTGTAACTAATGATGAGGTTAGGCAAAGGAGTTTGCAACCTCCTTTAAGCAGCATATTGTTCAGAGAGAGACTCCGTTGGTTTGGCCATGTTGCCCGTATGAATAATTATAGATTGGCGAATAGGGTTATGAACAGTGTGCCTAAAGGCCTCAGAAAGAAGGGGAGACCTAGGATGCGGTGGGCAGACAATGTCAAACAGGACCTTGTTAGAATTGGTGTGCAGTGTCCAGATGCAATAGATGTAGCTCAGGATAGACTTGCTTGGAGAACTAAATTGCACCGTCTGGTTGGACCTCCGTAGCCCATGGCTGCTTGATGATGATGATGATGGTGGTGGTGGTGGTGGTGGTGATGATGATGATGATGATGATGATGATGATGATGATGATGATGATGATGATGATGATGATGATGATGATGATGATGATGATGATGATGATGATGATGATGATGATGATGAAACAATTTAAGAACAACAGTCATAAATAATTATCATAACGATCTAAGTTAAAATTGCTTTATTCACCTGTGAAATGTAATTGTTTCTCCTTTGATAAATCTTGCAGAACAAGCAAATCCACAGCACGGCAACCCATTCCCAAAGCCGTTTTCCCATCAGTCACGTAATATCACAGTTTTCGATGTTGGGCGTTGCAACGCCATTAGTATGCTCCGTCTACTCTATTTATGGTGTAAGATAGGAAGAGAGGGAGATGTGCTATCGCTTGATAACTCTAACCGACGTCGCCATATTGCTCTTACTCGTAAGCATGCATTTTCTATGTTAACGAACGAGAGATTGTGCAAAAAAGTTGTCGCCTTTATAGCATATTCATGCAGAAATTATCCTGCGAAATAGATAAAAGGAATATATTTCTTTGGTAAGAAGTTGAAATAAAGTTTTTCTTCCAGAAGTTTTTAACTTTTCGTTATTTTAATTATATTTGAAAGTAGCGTAAACAACTGTTGCTCTGTATTGCTAAAATTACTACTGGTTTGAAATGTCCCCTCACCCCCTTTTTTGCCTGGAAGATATTATTGGTGAATTGCTTTTAGTTGATACGTAATTTATTATGATATACATCAAATACAGACCTTTAAAACTCCCACAGGTAAATTTGATCATAGTGTTCAACTACAGTTTTTGACAACACATTCAAACACACAAAAAAAAGTGGAATTAAAAAAGAGTAAATTCCCATGTACCTAATATACTATTGTTGTTAGGAAACGTTACGATTTAATTCTGCCAGTATTCGTACAAAACATTCACACGTGCGATGACAACTGATCTTTCAACGCAACACAGAATAGGAATAACATGGCAGTGTCGGCTACACTAGGCAAACTATACAAACTGATAGAAGGCGGGGGGGGGAGGCTTCCAATTTTCCTACTTCCGTGGGCATGCAAAGCTGAATGATATTGCAGAAATTCTTATGGATTTCCGATAAGAGTAAGGTAATATTTGATACAGATTTCAGTGCTCACGATTGGAAGCACTTTAGAAAATGGCTTAAAACGAAAAGTAAATTATATGTCTATTTTTTTTTTGAAAAAAAAGATCATAATTTCGCGTTATCGTATGTCCGTCTATAAAAAATTATTTTTGTGTTCGGTGATCATAATATTGATGAAATATTATGATTTTCACTTTCCGAATTTCCCAAAATAAACCCAAATAACTGCGCCTTCTAACGGTGGAAAATGTTGAAAATTTCCAAATTTCAAACGAATATTCCAAACGAAGTTGTTATGTTAGAAATTTGAAATTTTGCTGTTGGAATGTGAATGAGTTCACCATTTAGACCCCAGGGGGAAGGGGATGCAACTTTATTATTTAAACAGGAAATTGTGTTTTTAGAGATCAATTAAAAATTCAATCCGGGTTCGACAAGTATTGATGAAATATTACGATTTGCACTTTCCGAATCTCCCAAAAGCTATAATTCCGCCCTCGGTAGAATTATAGCCCACGTATTATTTTCCAAACGGTAGAAAAAATTTTAAAATTCCAAAATTTAAATTAAATATTGCAAACGATGTAGTCATGCTAGAAATTTGAAATTTTGGTGGCGGAATGTGACGGTCTTGAAGATTCCATTACCAAGGAGTTGAGCCTTACACCCAGGGTAAGTAGGAAACGGAACTGCATTATTTTAAGAGATAATTGGAAACAGGGCCGGACTATGACCTTTTGAGGCCCTAAGCTATGACAAGTTTGAGGCCCTAAACTACGGTAAATTTAAAACGCTGCAAAAATTCAAAAGGTGATATATTTATTTATTATACTGCTTGAAGGGAACATCTACAAAATAAACATTTATTTGATGTGGTGAAAATATTATACTAGAATTGGTATACAATGATGAACAGTATTTGCACAGTAGATTAATTCAAAAGAAATCGTGACACAGTAAACTTCAAACCCCTCATAATCATGAGGCCCTAAGCTGCAGTTTAGTTAGCTTATGCATAAGTGTGGCCCTGATTGGAAATCTCTTTTTTTAGTTAAATTAAAAAACCCCCCATAAAAGATAGGCCAGAATGGCTTTCTGGGTGGTGAAATTACTACTGTAAAGCGTCCAGAAATAAGTTTATGAGCATTGAAAATGAGTTTGAGAAAATTCCCAAATCAAAATAGAATTGAACGAGGCCTTTTATATCGTTGCTGATATTGGTTATATAACAACAGTCGATAATAATACAGAGCACATTGAAGGTCAAATGCCTTTATATAGAGCTGCATTACTTAAGACACGACATCGACCGTTTCGTCTAATACCTAAAAATCAAGATGTATCTTCGGCACCTCTTGATTTCTAGTATTAGACATGCTTAATATTTTTTCGTCACTATCGTAGTTACTAGATTGTCATACCTCCTCCCTTCAAGATCAAATCCTGGTAAACAGAATTTTTTTACAAAAATAAGAGACATTACAGTGTATTATAGTAAAGCTAAAAACGAAAGAATGTGGACGATCTGCACAACTCAGCCTATCTATAGTAAAAAAAAATGTTTATGAAAATATTTTCCAACCTCATATTGAGTGCTGTTTCCGATGACATCTTGATGCTGGTTATGGTATAATTGGATGGAGGTGGGAGTTACAGTGTTAGGAGTCATCTAGGTCAGATGGCTGAGTAAGAAATATGTAGGGTGTATGGTATCAAGAATATTGTGAACTAGCAGCTGGACTTAAGTTTACTAAGATGCGTATTCATTTCGATTATCGAATTAATCCTTCTACAGTGCATGTTGTAGCAATCACTTCTGTTTGTAGAATTGTTGTGTAGAACATGTTAGCTAGTGCTCTACTGTTTTTTCTCGAATTATGAAATGGAAAGTGAACTACGAAAGATCATAGTATGTATCTTCTGAGAAAGTGGTGACAAACCAATAAAAATTCTGCTATTACCAAAGCGTTTGCTGAAGACAAGGCCAAAATCAGAGATCCGAAGAAAATGAGCAAACAGTTGCTCAAATCATACTTGCAGAGTCCTATAAAATCAACTAGACATGCAACTTAAAGCTTTATATGTCTGATCGAAGTGTAAGGCTAATTTTGAAACAACTGAAATTTAAACCTTACAAGCCTGTATTGCTACAAATATTAAATAAAGACGATCTTGATAGGGGAACTGAATTTTATGAGTGGTTGCAGATACGAATTTTGTGGACACAACTGTGCTTACTGGAGTGACGAGAACGCTTCTAAGGTGTTAGAACACGAACTAAATATGCCAGGAGTTAGGTCTGGGCCGGAATTGAGTAGCAAGGAGTTTTTGACCGTACTTTTATTGCTGCAAATTGCCTTGATCTATTGCAGAACACAATGTTGCCTGAAGTGACAATGATCCAAATTTTGGAAACCTAATTTGGTAACAAGATGGTGCTCCATCATATCGTTAACGTGATGTTCATGCGCAGAAGCGTAGCGATGGAGGGAAGAGCTCCCCACAAAGTTAATCGGAGTTGGCAAAATTCGAAGCGACTTTTGTAAAATACAGGTGAATTCTGATAATTAGGATTTTTTTTTATAAAATTAATGGGAGTTAGCAAAATCTTGGCAACTTGTTAAAATCTACGGTAGTTGTCAGAGTCTAGGAGAGTTGGCAAAATTTTGGGCAGTTGACAAAATTCTGGTGAGATATAAAAATTGGGATTTTTTTTGTAACGTTATGGCGAGTTGAAAAAATCTAGGGGAGTTGACCAAATCGAGGTAACTTGCCAAAATCTAGGGCAATTGCCAAGATTCAAAGCCATTTGGTAAAATGCAGGGGAGTTGTGAAAATTGGGATTGGTTTTGTGCAATTAAGGAGAGTTAAAAAATCGAGACAACTTGACAAAACCTTGGGGAGTTGGCAAAATTCATGTGAGATGTTAAAATTAAAATTTTCTCTGTAAAATTATGGCAAGTTGGCAAAATCTAGGGGAGTTGGCAAAATTCGAAGCCACTTGGTTAAATACAGGCACCTATTGTAGGTTGTGAAAATTGGGATTGGTGTTGATTGGATTATTTTTGTGCAATTAAGGAGAGTTGGCGAAATCGAGATTTGCAAAATTCGTAGTGACTTGGCAAATTTAGGAGAGATGTAAAAATTGAGATTTTTTTCTGTAAAATCATGGCGAGTTGGCAAAATCAAGGCAACTTGATAAAATCTAGGGGAGTTCACCAAATCGAGGTAACTTGGCAAAATCTAGGGCAGTTGGCAAATTTCGAAGCCACTTGGTAAAATGCCGGTGAGCTGTGAAAACTGGGTTTGGTTTTGTGAAATTCAGGAGAGTCATCAAAATCGAAAAAACTTTGCAAAATCTAGGGGAAGTCCCTAATCCTATCCTAATCCAAAAGTCCCTAATCCCTAAATTTAAATACTGACTTACTTAATTGTGCATCTGAAAATATAGCCCATACAGATGTAGTTGCCATACAAAATAAGAAATCCACATTTGCTGACTTACACTGATTGGCTTCTGAACAGCCCATGTACAGTCGCTCAAAAAAGTATCCGAATACTACGGTTGATTACAGAAATCAGAAAAAATATCTGGCAATGATTTTTTTTTAGAATTTAATGATTTGGCAACCTTCGTGTCACGGTTAATTACAGAAATCAGAAAAAATATCTGGCAACGATATTTTTAGAAATCAATGATTTGGCAACCTTCGTGTCACGTGACACGAAGGTTGCCAAATCATTAATTTCTAAAAAAAAATCGTTGCCAGATATTTTTTCTGATTTCTGTAATCAACCGTAGTGTTCGGATACTTTTTTGAGCGACTCAACACTGGTTTCCATAAATTAAGGAAATCCCTATGTTAAGTCAATGGGAAGCTAACGTCAAAGTTCTATAACCTCCAAAATAAGTTTTTTTTATTTTAAAATATTTAACAACAACAATGCCAGTCTTAAGAAACATACAAAAATGAAGAATAGTGAAAGAATTCTTTACACAAAGTTCTAAAAAACAAACTTATTAATTTTAAATACTTTGATACAATACTTATCACTAAGTTTCAATTAACTTCTTAACCCTTCTAGTGTCCAGAACGTATATATCCGTTTTAATACAATAAAAGAAAACGATTTTTTAAAAAAGAAAAATTGCCATTTTAAAATTTTTTAGTAGCTATCTTATAGAAATATGTAATTTAAGCTTGATAAATAATATTTTCTTTTTTTATTTGATGCATATTTTATTAAACTGGGACATAAATAATTTGTTAAAGCCATCTGTTTGTTATTTCTTAGAAGTTATATAAGGTATTGCCAATTTGTTTTTTAACATTACTCTGTGCTGAAGCAATCCCCTAATTTAAGCTCAGAAATTTGATTTGAACTATTATCAACAAATTTTTCCTTAAAGTTTTTAAAATCTCCTGATAATTAACAGAGAACTACTCCTTTTTGAAAATAGAAGATTTTGGAAGTAATTATAAAATGTGTACCTTTTTTTGGTATATCGCTGTAAAAATTGTTATTAAAATTAATATGTTACTACATTGATGAAATTTTTGACTTCAGTAAAATTCAGAATTAAATTCTTTTTAATTTGGTATATAACATGAGCTATTTCTCTTGATTAGTTATTTATTAATAATATTCTAAATGTGGTTTGTTTATTGGACTGCAACAAGCCTGGACTTTTTCTCAAAAAAGTATAGTATGGAGAGAAAATTTTCAAAATGGAAAAAATGTTTACTTTAAACAAGAAAATTTTTTTGTTATTTAGAAATAAATTGCCTTTCTTTTCATGTGCATTATAATCATTTCTGTCTATTAGCTTTTTTTAATAAATTTTTATTTGTGTTTCCAGATGCATTTTTTTACTACATGACTCTAAAAAAGTCTTACTAAAATGAAGCACATGGTCTTTTTTGTTAAATATTTTATTTTCAGAAAATCCAGAATTAAATGTTGATTAATTTGGCACATAACATGCCATAATTCCTTTCACTAATTATTTGGCAAAAAAGTTCTAAAGTTAAATTTGGCCTCTGGATGTAAACCAGTTTTTCAGGCTGGACACTGGAAGGGTTAAATCAATTTTTGTGGCTGGCATTATTATCGCTAAATATTCGAACTTCCATAATTCATTAAATACTGAACGAATATTGTTGAAAATCGAGATATTAATTTATTTGATTGAGATCTTTATCTGCAATCACATTTTTCAAAACAGAAAAACTTATTTTAGAAGTTATATAGTTTTGACGTTATCTCCCCGTTGACTTAACATAGGGATTTTCCTTTATTTATGCATACTAGTGTATACAGTAGACGGCGACGACACACAACAGTATAAATATATTGACAAATTTCAAAAAACTTGTGTTTGGAGCAAAATTCAGCAGTCTAGTAGTTATGTTTTGAAGATGAATATATCTGTTGTTAGTAACTAAAGTTTGCGAAGGATAGGTTAACCAGATTAAAAATAAAAGATTCGTGGTATTTTAAAATTAAGTTTGAAGAATTGAGCAGACGTGTCAGTAAGGCTGGGAAATGCACATTATGAGCATGGCGCGCTACCCACTGAGCCACCTCCATCCCTTATTTTTCGGGGACAAAGCTTTTCAATCCAGGGGCTGTCCCCAGAAAACGAAGACAATGGGTCACCTATAAAAGTACCTAGGTACAAGAGTCCTCTTGTGTAAAAGACGATAAATTTTTTATCCGAGCATAGTGTGAGTGGAACTAGGGAGACTATGGGATTGCACAGTTGATGTTTCAACATTTCTGTGAAACTGGAGAGTTTTCTTGTCACTTCTCCCCCATTCAGTGATGATCTTTTCTCTATTACAGTATCACCACACGAATAACGTTATAATCAATCAGTAGCGTTAGGGGAGATTGGGATTCAAAAGCTCTTCCGAAGTCCTGCTTCACCAAAGCAAAATGATCGAGCTGAATAATTCAGTAACAATATTCATTGTTCAATGGTAATAATAAAAACCAATATTAATTCTTTCACTGGGTACGAGGAATTTGAATATAATGAAACAGCCGAATAGATATATTCTTATTGAATCTTCGGTTCTGTCCTCAATGAGAAAGGGGTAAAGTTCATTCCATAACTATCCGATAATTCGTAAATGGTTTCACTTTAAAAGCTTTATCTGCTTTATTTTGTATAACAATTATGATAAAATATCGCAAGTGTAAATAAAAGGAATATTTTGACTGAAATTTCGTATAGTATTCCCCTTGTTTCAATTTGTATGCTAATTTCCGAAAAGTTAAAGTTCGAACAAACGAAATGTGACCGATTGTTTCGTATAATTTCCACCGAAACTGCCGCCGTCCGTCGGATGGGACTTTAAGCCGCAAACGTGTGTGCTTGAAACCATACCATGTGCACTTCCATGAACTCACTGGATGGTCTTGACGGGAGGATTCTATCGTCCATCTATAAGCTGTCCATCTATAAAAAAATTTTCTGCTCATCCTGGGGCCACCCAAGGAAACCTTTCTCTTGAAACAATTGAAGGAAAAGCATCCTGCAAAGACAATTTTCCTTTCATTGCGAGAATAGAACAAGGAAGAATTAGGGATAACCTTGCTTTGAACCAGTGTTACAACACATCAACTGGTGAGCCGATTTTTTCCTCTCTTCGTCAATGAATTCCTATTAGCCCACGTAAAGGTCATATGTACTCAATAGACCATCAAAGAAATGTATGCAGGTCTAATTGCTTGTAGCATTACTATAATTAGATTTGATTGATAAAGCATGGCATAAATTTGGAAAATTAAAACTATTTTTTCTTCTTTTCCAACACGATATTATTACTTACCATTTTTGCTCAATTCTCTAGTGTGATAATTACTTGCATTGCAGAGGGTAGTCCTATGAAATGTAACCAGAAAATCGGAAGTATATATATATACTATACAGACCGGGATCTAGGAAAAAATAAAGGAGAACCGGGGGGGGGGGGGCAAATGGCACAATCGAACAGGAAAAAAGTAAAAGATGGAGTCTTATGTGGGGAGGCAAAGATTTTAGTAAGAAAAAAAATATATATAAATTGAAAAAATTTCTAAATGCCTATCTGCCCATGTGCGCCTTAAAAAGTAGAAAAAAACTAAAGCCTATCGATGGTGCAATCACTCGATGAGTTCGTATTCACTTCAAAGGAAGATAGGGCGCCGATTTATCTACTCAACAAGATTGCCGGCGCCCTATCTTCCTTTGAAGTGAATATGAATTCAGTGACTGATTCACCATCGATATGCTTTAATTTTATTTTCTACTTTTTAGGGCGCTTATAGGAAGATAGGTATTTTTAATTTTTTTTAATTGATTTATTTATGGTTTACTTTTCATTTCATTTATAAGTAAAAATTTTACCAATTTTTTTACAGTTTCTTTTTACTGTATGTGTGTGTCTGAACTTACATTTCATGAATTTTAATTATAAACTTGGAACTCATACTCTAGCAGTCAGCGCTGTCCACCTAGCGGCCCGCATAGGGAATTTTGTGGCCCGCGAACAAAATCAAGTTTTCACTTGAAATTTTAAATAAATATCTGTAATCCACCTTATAATTTTTTGTCAATTACCTATCCTATCCTTTTTTTTTTTGCCGGGAAATATTGGCAAAAGAAAAAATGGCCCGTGGTCTTAGAGAAGTTGGACAACACTGCTAGCTCATTGAAATACACCTTTGCCTCCCAGAAAAAACTTGATATCTGCTCTCCTGGCGAGCTTGGACTCTGCCACCCCTTTCTCCAAGTCTAATCTTAGATATTAATGAATAATTTAGCTAAATTTAATTTTTTTGTCATTTTAAAAAATCAACTGAAAAACATCTGTTGAAAATAGTCCATACTTACTCGAGGCAACTTTAACCGCAGATATGAAGGTAGTTGGCAAATTTACCGCCCCTAATATAATACCGCCGTATGCGGTCGCACTGGTTGCACGTGCAGTAACGCCATCCCTAGAAATGCGTTATAATAACTCGGAAGTCTATCGGATCGGATGGATTTTATTTTATTTGGATTTGTTATGAATGAATTCATCTCGTTAATCCAGGTTAAGCAGGAGTGACTTCTTTCAGTGACTGAATACGCACGACATGAGATGCTCGTCCGGGACCTCAAAGGAGGCAAAACTCGCTTTTTAACATTTTATTTAGTAAAATATTTCACAGTATAATCTGCTATTTAATACGCTTCCGATGTTTTTATTACGTAAATACCAAATATAATGTGATTTTGTGAAATATAGTACAAAGAATATTTTTTTTTTGCTTAATTTTCAGTATGCGTAAAATTTAATAATACAAAATAAAGTTTTCATTTATACATTTCTATAATTCAGGTTATGTGACCTGCATAGATTTTTTCCATTCATAAGTTTTAAGCCTTTTTGTAGATGGAGCACTCTCACCCTCCTGGACAGATGAAGGCATCAGACGCAAAAGGTTCGATAGGGCCTTTTGCGTCTGATGCCTTCTGATACCTAAATCGTCCACTAACCTGAATATATAACACTTTGGAGCTGCTTTGTAACGAGCCAGTGTATTTCAATCTTACGAAATGCTTGAGAAAGCTTTCCATCATCAACAATTATTCAACTAGTTTTGCTTTTGATGTCTTTTGTTATGAGCTAATTGTGGGAAGAAAAGTGCTCCTCACAGATAATATTTACCTTATTCAAGTGGCAAGTCTTATACGGAGTGCAAAAGAACCCAGAAATGTACCATATATTGTAAAGCTGATTATTTTGGTATCAGAAGAGTGCTTTAAAATCTGGGATAGGAAATGCGAGAGAGGATGGAATGCATCGGAAGTGCTCTACTAAAAATGTTTTTTCTTCGCATGCTATTGGTGAAATTAAGAAGAGTAGTCCTGTCAGATTTCTTAACATGGAAATGGTTACGACCTTTTGTTCCGTGAGTAAACAACGAAATTTTTCTTTTATAAAGTCCTCTCAAGTGAAACACTATTTCTTAGACAAATCAGTGTTTTAGTTACTGAAGTTTTGTATAATATTCCCCTTTGTTTTTAATTTGCATGCTAATTTTCGAAAAGTTAAAGTTCGAACAAACGAAATTTGCCCGATTTTTTTTTCAAAGCTTTTCCTTCGTTTTTAAATTAACCCCAAAACGAGAGAAGCAGCCAACGCAATGCAAACATTTCGTAAATTTGGCCCTTTACAATATTTTAGTGATGAAGCCGAGATTCTAAATGAATGGACAGGCACTTATGATAAGAGAGTCTCTGGTTCGCTTTACTTCCGTTAAAGGTCAATTCAATTCCTGACATGAGTTTCAGTTGAGGACTCCGTGGTGTAATACAGAGTGATTCAAAATTCGCGCAACCCGAAATGTAAATGCTTATTATTTCGCGCCAACTGAACGGAATTAAATACCGATCCTAACGTTGGCAACTCTGCAGTCACTAACATATGCAGCACTGTTTAGTTCTCATGCTGTCAGTTTTGTTGGGGACGTGTGTTACAGTTATCCATAATGAAATTTCCACAGGCCGAACGAGTATACATAGTCGAAATACATATACAGACCGAAATACATATAGTATATCACGTGACCGCACTGGCGGTAGTTTCGAATAAGGGAAATAAATTCAAAAAGAAAAGGACAGTTTCGCCTTGGACTCTGGTAGGAGACGGTCGTGAAAACGTCGCCCTGTTTTGCATCAACCGTTTTCCGTTGTTGCATAGGTGTTGGGAACACCAAAAGGCTTGTGTATAGCTTTGCTAGTAGGATTGGGAATCCTGAGGTATTTAGTGACTTTCTGGGCTGTTCCTCCTTATATGATTGTGCATTGTATTGTTTGAAGTGTAAAATAAAGTGTATATATGTACACTGAAGGGCCAAAACATTATGACCAGCTCGTCTTTATTCAAATCGAATCAACTACAAGTGAACGACGGTACGTGTGAAGGTCGTGAAACGGTATGAATAACACCTGATACTGAGCTCTGTTAATCAGTGTTATTCTTGTTCTTCAGATGGGAAAGGCAGCGGACCTAAGTGAGTTTGACAAAGGCCAAATTGTAATGGCCAGACGATTGGGTCGGAGCATTTCTGAGATGGCAAGGCTTGTGAGATGCTTACGGTCAGCCGTGGTTAGCACCTTCAAAAAGTAGTCAGAGGAAGGAAAAACCACGAACTGCCGGCAGGGTGTAAGCTGACCATGGCTCATCGATGCTAGAGGCGAGTGAAGGCTATCCCATATCGTATGAACCAATAGAAAGCCATATCGTATGAGCCAATAGGGTAGTGTGATATTGAGGGGATACTTATTAATAAGAAGGGAACTGTGGTGTAACTTGCTCATAATTTGAATGCTGGTGATGGGAGTATTGTGTCACAACACACAGTGCATCGAACTCTGCTGAAAATAGGGCTGCATAGCTGTAGGCCGCTCCAAGTGCCCATGCTAACCTTGGTTCACCATCGAAAGCGCCTAAAATGGGCACATGGGCATCAAAATTGTACCTTGAATGATTGGAAGAAGGTCTTCTGGTCCGATGAATCTCGTTCCCTGTTGCACCATGTGGACGGCCGGGTACGTGTGCGCCGTTTACCTGGGGAAGTGTTGGAACCAGGATGTACCATGGGACAGAAACAAGCCGGTGGAGGAAGTGAATGCTTTGGGCAATGTTCTGCTGGGAAATCTGGGTCCAGTCATTCATGTGCAGGAAACTATGACGTCTACCACCTACCTAAACATCATTGTAGACCAGGTACATTATTTCATGGTAACGGTATATCCTTTAGTAGTGCCTTTGTTCAGCAGGATAATGAGCCATGCCACACTGCCTGGATTGTTCGAGAATGGTTCACGGAACAGGAGGAAGACTTCCAGGTATTGCCCTGGCCTCCAAATTCCCCAGACATCAATACAGTCGAGCATCTGTGGCAGAGGCGGTTTTAAGTCTCACGCATGTAGGGGGCCATTTAGGGGCATATGAAGGATTTTGTAGTTAAAAGTGTCTTTTTTGGACTAAAAAAATCTTTTATATGCCCCTACATATGCCTTCATATTAGGGACTAAAGGCGCCAGAAGTCTGCCTTCCCAGAAAAGAAATTGGCTGGCTGTTGGAATGAAAAAATAAAACCCCACGAGCCTCTTTGGAGGGGGCCATGGTCCCGTGGGACCCTCCTTATGAGCGCCACTGATCTGTGGTTTGTGTAAGAACAGCATATCCGATCTGCCGCGGCTGAACCACTCAACTTACAAGAGTTAAAGGATCTGACGGTAACGTGTTGGTACCAGATACCACAAAACACCTTTAGAAATCTTGTAGCGTCCATGTCTCGCTGAGTAAGAGCTGTTTTGGCGGCACATGGAGGACCAACATCATATTAGGCAGTTGGTCATAATGTTTTTCTCTTCTGTGTATATAGTATACATATTAGTAGAGTTCAGTTAATTAAACAACAGAGTAGTGTCATTCTGGCATCATACATCAGTAGCAAACGTACCCAGAAGTTAAAAGCTAACATGCAGGTTGGAAAAGAAAAGTAACAGAAGACCTCCCATAGAAGATATAAAATTTTCTTAATGGAAATTTCTAAGTAATTAACGTAGACAGCCATGAACATGATTGTTAATTATAATTTCTTTATTGAACAAAAAATTTATTATATAGATAATATTTAGTGGAAATTAAAATTGTTGTTTCTGCTTGATCCGTTGCGTTATGTTCCAAATTCATCAGTGATCTGATTCATCATTCACGGCTGCATAAGCATCCTCTTCCATCGGCGGATACAAGGGAGGGGGGGGGGAGGCCATGTTCTTCTCCTGAGAATTTATGAAATTATATTTTAATATCTTTTATAAAGTATTAAAATACAATTTGTGCAATCTGCACTATTTTTTTTATACCTTAATGTTATTTGATTTTTAGTTTGTATTTCTTGCTTTATTTTTGCGAAAATGATCTGTTGAAAATAATGCATTATTTACAAAATAATAATTTATTAATTACTAAATAATATTCAATTTATATTATATTTTATTTATAATTAAACAAAGTTCCTATATAATGGTAAATCGGTTGTTGATTGAATGAATAAATTATCACTCCAGCAGCAGCTTGCCACAGATGCCTGAAAGGAGCTTGTCAGTAAAATCAGTTGATGAAAAAGTGATGTTTTAAATCCCAAATGTTTATCATTTTATTAGTTTTATTCTTAGTTATTCATTTCCCCCCCCCCCTTCGTTTTATGTCATTGATATTGATGCCATCTAGATCATGTCTGTTAAAATCAAATACATTTCAGCTGAAAAGCTTCGGCTTAGTGGGATTTTTATTACACTAAGGATTATAACAATTTTATAGATTATACTTTGGAAAAATAAATAAAATTTGAAATTTGAATTTTAAAAACATCATAAAAAATTTATATGCAAAATAATTTTATAAATGATACTTTGGAAAATAAATAAAATTTGAAATTTGAATTTGAAAACGTCATAAAAGTTGATCGGTGAGGAAGGTGAAGGCAGAAAGGCAACACTTGAAAAGAAACATCCAAACTTTATCATGATTTTGAATCCTAATCCATTTAATCAGCAGCCCAAACACTTTAATCACTAGGCCACTTTTCTTTTTTTGATTTTGTTAATTGAAAATCAGTTTAACGAACCATTTACTAATTGATCTAGAATATAGTGAACTGGTTGTTGGCAACACAGTCCTTTCTATCACCGATTTCAGTCTCTATTTCTGAACCTGTAGCTCTACACGAAGTTTCGCTTTGGTGTTTACGTATACAGATAAGGAAAGAGCAGAGGCAAGGAATTGGCTCCTGGCCAGCATATGGTTATCGAATGGTTGGTAGTGTTTCGAAAGTTTAAGGAAACCTCGATAAGTTTTATCTCTTATACACTTGGATGGAGAAGCTCATTTCCGCAAATGAATATTGCTTATCAAGGTCTAGATAAGAAATGACAGTGCAAAATATTCCTTTTCTCAGATGCACCAGTTTCGTAGTATTGTTTAAACTTGCTACAATAAATAAAATAAAATAAATACCCCCTCAAGCAGCTGCTTGCCACAGAGGTCTGACAGGAGCCTGTCAGTTTATATGCCATAGTAGAAGGTCTGTGAGGATGGCAGGACCTCAGCAGAAAAACGACACGCCTTACCCGGGGCTCGAACCCACACGAACTGTTTATAATCAGTTCTTTCTTTTTAGAAAGAAATTTCGGGATAAAAAAGTATAATACAAAATAATCATGATTTATGTAAATATTGATCATAATAAGAAATGCCTTCGATGCAATCCATTTTCACACATATATAGTTTATAGTATATACACGTTTATAGTTTTTTACACAATCGATAGAGGGTCCCCTTAAGATTCATGTGTATGATGAAAGCAAGGACGTAACCAGGATTTAGTTTCGTGGTGTTGGTGTGGTGGTGGGGGATTCTAGAATCAGACTTGAGTAGAGTTTCGCAAATCATTTTAACCTTTCATATCAGTGGAATATTTTAGTTTCGCAATTACTAAAATATTCCACCGAACATGAAAGGTTAAAATGATATTCTTTGTGTTGTTTTTTCTGCTGAGGTCTCACCTTCCTCACAGATTCATCTCTATGGCGTATAAACTGACAGGCTCCTTTGTCAGACATATCTGGCAAGCAGTTGCTTGAGGGGATACTTATTAATATACGTAGAAATTTAAGACAAATAGATTCACTTACTTGTGAGTAAATATCTTAATATTTAGACCCCTGACTGGGGTCGTCATCCTCGGAGGACGACCCAGTCAGGGTCGAAATATTAGGATATTTACTCACAAGTAAGTGAATCTATTTGTGTTAAGTTTCTACGTATATTAATCCACCTATTCTAAGACAGCCATGAATACAATTATTACTGGGATATTTATTATTTTTTATTTCTATATGGAATAAGAGTTTATAGTTTTTTTTAATCTATTTTTTTGTGTCACATATAAAACATTCGGTTAAAATAAATTTATACACAGACAAATGTTCGGGATTTCAAAGAAGGTTGACTAGTTTCAGATTTCGTATTAGATGACCTGATTTTAGGGGGGGGAGTCCAGACCCCCTGGTCCCCCTCCCCCCTGAGTTCGTTCTTGAAAAAAAAATGATATATATATATAGATGTTTGCTAATGCTATATCAAACGTCGAATGAGGAAGCAACATTGAGCTGGATTGGCATTAGTGCTTAGAAAACAACAACTACGGGGAACCATGTTATGGAATTTTGTTTGTTTTAAGAAATATCAATTTTCACTTCTTAAATTGCCGCTGACTTTAATTGTTTAATGGTTTCTGATATTTAACCATTAGGGTTTCTTAACAGCAAACAATACAGAAAGATAAAATCACTGCCTTTAAATGTTCTCGGTATGAATATGTCTTAAAAAGGGTGCGGGAATATTTTTTCTTTATTCTAGTCTTACTTTTGGCTGCTCGGGAACCGTATTGGTAATTTTTACTTAGAAGCAAAGCGCAATATTTTAGATAAAAGTATTATTTTTTTAAGCCTGAAATGTAATTACAGTAATCTTTAAATCATTATCTTATAATTAATATAATTTAATATATTTGAAAAAAATTCGAGAAATCAAATAAAATTGACTGCTTAATTTCTAGTATTAATGATAGCCAAGAGAAAAAATGCTGATAATGAGTCTTGTATTTTGAAAATATATTTGATATTATTTCCTGTTTCTGAAGTATACGCAGTCGGTTAGTTTTGCTTGTTTTTTAGAAAAAAAAAAATAAATCCGTGCGGAATAAATTTTTTTCTTATTTTCGCAATCATGAAAGAAAAAATAATATAATTAAATTTATTTATAATATTAAACATTTCATTCATTCATTTTGAAATGTAAATATTTTTTCGTATTCTTTAGAAGTTAAATTCAAATCTGCAGAGAAAAAGTGAGTTTTGTTCTTCCTGAACTAAGGCCTCGTAATTTGCTTTCCAGTCCCAACTGAGGTTTTCTTCTCTAAAGCCCACTTCTGCTCTGGATACAAAAAGGGGCCACCGATGGGTTTGGTAAGGCAACGTCCATTCCATGGATTTCACTAGTGTACGGGAGAGCCATACCATGTGTACGTTAAATACTCGATGGTCTTGACGATGTCCATTGGATCCCCTTCTCCAATCTTCTCTTTGTCCATGGGGTCCTTGTGACCTGGACATTTAGTCCATTGGGTGTGAAAAAATTGTTGCTCAGGGATGAACCAACCCGTTTGAACCATGGATATTCACCAGTAAGTTTACTTTCCTAAAATTTGAAAGGATATTGCTTTAGAGCAGGGATGGGCAACATTTTCTCATCGGAGGGACAAACCTTACTTATTACATTAAACACCCTAAATCTGCTGTCCTCCCTATGCCCAAATGCCCTGATATATGCGTAAATAATTAAATTTTCACATACACTAGTTATTTCAAAAAGAAACATGTACGTTTTATAATTTTAATTAAAAATACTATTATTTTTGATTAAAGTTAGGATTTAGTACAAGAAATTGAAAGTAAGCAGCATAATTAGAAAAAATGCATTTTTTATGTAAATTAGTATCTACTCCACATACAAATACCACTAAATAAGCTGAGTTAGAAACATCGGTACTTTCATCAAGAGGCAAAGAAAAATATTCAAATTTCGATGCAAGCTCTGTAAAGGTATTTTCTATATTGCCACCATGTTCATCGATACACCTGATTACGATTCTGTGAGATAAACGTTATTTATCATCATTTTTTTCTCTCTGGACAAAACATACCGAAAACTGTTTTCAGTCATTCCTTTACAAATTCACCATCAGAATAATTTCTGCAATTTTCTCACTAATAACAAAACTTGCAGGCACAATAGTATAGGAGTCTTGAGACCTTTGGGTAAATGATTTTTTTGAGCGTTTAATGCAGCCATGAGTTTCTCAAACGTTTATTTTCTGTGTTGGCCATGATAACTTTCATAATTAGAATGTTTTCTGATGTAATGTCGTATTTGAGTGAGAGCTGAACAGTACATTCAAAAAACCCGATCTATCCCTATATGCAAAGTCTGTCCTGTGGGTCGATGCTGTCGTAAATAAAATTTAGGTTGCTAAAGAACATTTTCGAAATAGTGTAAAGGAAAATTGGGAAAGAAACATTGGTATTCCACAAAGTACTTGAAGAATAAGAGATAAAAAACTTAATAATTGGCGCTGCAATATTAGCCGACCACGGGTTGCCCACGACTGTTTTAGACTGTTGAGATGCCGTTAAAACTATTAACTGATCCTATTAATTGTTAATTAATATTCATTTATTAATCAATTTTTTTAATTAGGAAGAAGGTCTTTCTCTACACAAAGGACGGAAATAATCCAGAAGCTATGTTAGGCTAGTCCCGAACGATTCTTCTGATGACGATTCGTCCAATGCCGTTTGGTCCAATGTTATTCGTCATACAAACACTTACACAAGTACATGCCCCTCTGGTCTTTGCAGCCAGGTACGCTAACCACTAGATCAGAAAGGGTCTAGTGGCTAGCGTACCTACTTAGTAATGTACTTAGTAATGTAAAAATGAAATGAATAACTTAACGACCAATGAAGTGAAATTTCAGAGATTTCAAGTAATGATAATGTGAGGGTCGATTCGTCTCTGAGAACTGAGATCTGCGCAGGAAAGAAATGAAACCGAAGGGGCAGGCGACTGCATATTTTTGGAATCGAAGCAGGTGCGACAAGTCAACGGCTCTAAATGGGGAAATGCGCATTGCAGTTACAAAGATAAGAATGACTCGAAACGATCCGGAGCTTGCAATTTCGAGATGAAATTTGTCATTGGGGTTTCCCTTTTTCGAAATTTAAGCGAAGGAGGGAAGGGAGAAGGGCGATATTTATGGAAGGGAACACGTTCTCAAATGTTTCAAATTTTGATGTCCTTTTTCTTGACCGGTATCAGAGTGCTGATGTAGTAATTCCGGCCTACTCAGTAACAATAATAATAATAATAAAAAGTAATTGATTTTCAGGGGGGAAGGTAAGAGATTTAGAGAACGATTGATGCTTCCTCCATTCCTAAGAGCTTATCTCTAGGGTAGGGGTTCACAACGTGGGATCCGCGGTGTTTTTTGGGGAGGGTACGCCGTGAGAGCTCAAAAGTCGCTAGATGTAGTAACAAAGTAAAAATAACGATTGTTATACTATAACTATGGTTTGATCTATCTATACAAGGGGTATGCCAGTTACATACACATTTCCAGAGGGTACGTGAAGCATAATAGCTTGAGAACCACTGCTCTAGGGAAATCCCAATGTCATTTATGTTTTCTTTTATTTATTTCGCAAGATATTGTAATGTCAGAGTATGCATAGAATCACTACTGATAAGGATAGTAAGATAAGCTATCAACAGATGCCGCCACGCACTTGACCTATAAAACTTTACTTGTGTCATATCTTGTCATGATAATGATAAAGAGGTAGAGAAAATTTTTCGTTGCCACTCCTTTCGTGTTGCAAGTGTAGAAGTGATTGAATTAAACGAGATTAAAAAAGGAAAGTATTTTTGCAACATCAGACAATTAGTTATGAGCGAGACTCATAACCCGATGTCAAAGGTTAGGTTCTTAAGTTGTCCTGTTCTTGGTCCTGAAAATACTCCTGTTTCCCCTCTCTGTGACACTTTGATTAAAGCAATCGATGAATTCGAAGCAAGGTTTCCATCTTCCCCTAACGATTATCTAGTAGGTTCCTTTTCTCAGTCCTTGTGACTTGAACGTTCAGCCCATTCTGAAACCAGAAATTTTCATTCTTTGATACATCCAGAAATGTGTATGTATCAAAGATTTGCTGCCTGAGAAACGAACCTTTTTATCTCTTAGGCACGGAAAGTTATCAATGGCGTATTCGAAGCACGAACATCATTTAGGACAGTGCTTGAGTGCCTCACTCGAGGAGAGTCCAAATCACCAAAATTGGCATTTGAAGCAGTTTTTCTTGAATTTCGAAAATTAAACACAAAAATTTAAGCTAAAGTACAGGAAAACCTTGCAAATCGTGGTTTTGATTATTGGCATTTAAATCTAAAATGTTGCCCTAAGATAAAAAGAAAAACCTTGTTCATTGAATTCCCCCATCCAATGTGAGGTATACAGGATATTAATTTACATTTAAGCACTCATAAAACGGGAGAAAGCGAAACACAATCATGTTAAGAGGTTAAATGGTTGACAGGTGTCTTTTGCAGCACTATGGATTGGGGAACACCCTAATATTGTCATTAGCATATGACGTCGCCATCGAGGGTGAATTTCTTTCTTCGGTCGATGCTTAGCTGCTCCTGTGCTCTCTCAACTTAGTTATTGCCCCTGTAAAATTTCTATTTTCGTCTTCTACGTCAAGCTTTCGTTTCAAGGCCGGATTTCCCATAAGTCATGTTAGGCACTTGACAGGGGGCGCCAACATAGCAGCAGCGTTTAAACTAAATTATGCCCTTTTCATTTCCTAGAAGGAATTAAAGTCTAGTTGACATCCCGTGGCCGAATGGTTAGCGCGTTTGGTTACCGATCTGAAGGACCTGGGTTCGAGCCTCGGGTAAGGTATGTGTCGTTTTTCTGCTGAGGTCCTGCCATCCTCTCAGACCTTCGACTATGCCATATAAACTGTCAGACCTCTATGGCAAGCAGCTGCTTGAGGGGGTATTTATTTTTTTACTATTATGCATATCCTAGAAACAAACAGCGATTAATTTCTCTTCAAAGAATTCACTCTCTTGATATCGGAAAGTGAAATTTTAAAATATGGGATATGAGGATATCATATATCAGCTATATACATCTACGAGAAACATATCGCGTTACTCCGTGCTTTGTTTAGCAACGACATTACACAAGGAACCAGTTTAAGCGGCTCAGACTGGTTGCATGCTCGGAGTAATATTAAGTGTGTGTGTTGGGGGGGGGGGGGAGAAGCACGTTCTGCAATTCTGTTGAAAATCGTCCAAATCGAATTTCTTTTTATCAGCAAATATTTAAAATCATCGTATGCTACAGAAATATTAGTCATTATGTTTTTGCAGAAGTAAAGGTGATATTAAACAAGGTACTTGGCGACTTCATATCGGACGTCAAACAATATCTTTGTGTATTTTTTTTTTCCTTGCCTGAAGTAAATGCGAAAATCCATTTAAATACATACTTAAATTTTGCACGGAACAACTGTCTTCTTTCCTGCAAAATATAATTTCGAAATTATCGTGAAAAGGAATGAAAATCTAAGAATACTATTTACTTCTTTATAGAGTAAGTGAAGGATTAAATTTTTCGAACTTTTCTAAGTTTGAGCAATGTGATTTAATCATTACCTTTCAAAGCATTGCATTTATAGGATATATTATTTACCTGAACAGCATAAATTACATATTGCAATATTTTGTACATGCTGGGGGGGGGGGGGGATACTCATCTAAAGTTAGTAAGTAATTTTTTACTTTCCTAATAAGCAAGTAAGTAACTTACTTATTTACTTAAGTAAATTACTTGCTTAAGTAAGTTACATATTTCACTATTTAAGTAAGCAAGTAATCAAATTAACTAGGTAAATAAGTTACCTACCTAAGTAAGCACTTAATAAGATACCTAGGAAGTAAAATGTACTTACCTACCTACTAAAGAGAGTAACTTTTTTTACTTAGGTAAGCAACTTAAGTAGTAGCGGTAGTAGCTTAAATAAGTAGCTTACTTAGAAATTTACTTCAGTACCTACCTAACTTAATCATTCACTTATTAACAAGCAATCCCCTCTCTCGCTGCTTGTTTATAGCGTTGCCAGTCATATACCTCGTCATTCTCAATAAGCTGTAAATCTAATTGAGAAAAAATACACTTTTTATTACAAAATTTGCATGCTTTATTTTTTTTAACTTGGAAAAATTGCGGTAATCATCATCGACGACAGCGATTAGAGTGTTAGAGCAGAAATGTTGCCTAAACTCCGGTTAATGCAGATTTCGCTATTCCTGGCCCATAGCTCGATGGTAGTGAAAGCGCGGAAGAGCAGTTTTTCTCTCTGGGAGTCTGATACAGCTCTGTGGATATAACCATATTATTATGTAACATATTGGGATACCATCATGTTAAATGAAGAGAAAAAATTATTCAAAACTTTCTAATTTTGAAGGTTATTTTTCTTTACAGAAAAAAAATGTTGCAGGAGTACAGATGAGGCCCTTCTAACTGGCGACTCAGTGCAAAAGACCTCGCGCCTCAGAGCAATTAATGTACTGAATCTGGCTCAATTTTTTGCCCAAACATTTTTAGATGCATAACTGAATGATTTTATCAATTCATAGGACTCATTAAAACTGAATATATATTTTTTAATCAAGATATTTTCTTCATTTCTTAACAAAAATAATTTCTTTTCTGATTTATTACTAATTAGAAATGATGGATTATGATTCGTTTTCAAATAGAGAATATTTTCCTGTGGCATTTTAAGACTGAAGTTTTTTTTTGTCTAGTGTCTCTTTTTAAGTTTCAGTTGGAACAGCCTGCTGTTGATGTTGCTCAATTACAGATCTGAATGAGACTTATCTAAATCTCTGAAAAGCATGCAATAAGTGACTGAATTTGTATTCACTCCAAAGGAAGATGTAACTCGTTAAGGTCCACCCCCGCGAAAATTCGCCGCCAATCTTATTGAGTAGGTAAATCGGAGTCTTATCTTCCACTGAAGTGAATGCGAACTCAGTGACTGACTACACAATCGATATGTTTGTTTTATTTTCTACTTTTTATAGTGCATATGGAGAAAGAAGTATTTTTTTTAATTTATTTGTATTTTTTCCTTGTCACTAAAAACACCTACTTTCAGAACATTTCATTTGATATGTGACTCATCAACATCAACGACCACATTTTCTTCTCGCTGTTTTTGGAGTCGTGTTTGAAGTAGCCCATGACATTGGAGACGTCAGAAGCTTTAATTTGAGATGTAAGTCGTTAAGGTCCACTCCCGCGAAAATCCGCTCCTTTTTTTTGACACCTAACTCAAAAACTGTACGCCCTCGCGTTTGGAAGGTATAACCGAACAATCGTTTTCATATTCCCCTTTTTAGTGGGGAGGAGAAGGAAGGGAGTGGAATTTCTTTTTCACCTGAAACATTCCCATCTCACAAGCTATCGTTTGATGCATAGCTTGTTACTTTCGGCCCTCGCGTTCCGAAGGTATAGAGGAACAATCGTTTTCACATTCCCCTTTTCTTAGAGGGAAGAAAATATGTGGGGAGGCAATTTTTTATAGTCTACGACACTCCCCACGTCAAAAATTTTCATTTGACACATAAATCTTTAAGTTTATTCGCCGCGTTGAAAGATATGGTGGAACAACTCTTTTGATAAATCCCCAAACTGACAAATGACGACCGGAAACCAAGAGGAAGACTGGTAATAACAATAAAAAATATTTTTTTTTTCAGTATATGTGAAGTGTGGCAAATTAAAGTCTTGCATGTCTGATGCTTTTAATTAATTACAATGCTGTTTCCTTTCCTTATTCAGAAAAGTACAGGTGCTGGACAAAAAAATAGAAAAGTTCCATGTTATCTGAATAGAAAATCACACTCAGAGCTCAATAACTTCTTCAATGTGATTTTTAATGAAAAATATATCTAAAGTTAAATTATAAAGCTCTCAATCAAAGATATCTAAATCTCGATTTTAAATAATATTTTTTCAGTATTCAAAGAGTTATGAACGCTAGAATATTTGACAAGCTGCAAAAAATTGACCCCAAAATTTAATTAAAACTTTACACCCTGTTAAGAGATCACAGTTGACTCGAGTAAAGATGTCCCCACTCCCGATCGCTTAAAGCGTTTTAAGTTTTGTAGTCATTTTTTGTAGCCTGTTAAATATTCCAGCGTTCGTAACTTTTTGAATACTGAACAAATTTTGTTTAAAATCGAGATTTAGATAGATTTGATTGGGATCTTTAATTTGTCACAGACATGTTTTTTCATTAAAAATTATATTGAAGAAGTTATTGAGGTCTGAAAATGATTTTGCATTGAGATAACATGGAACTGTTGCCGTTTTTATGCCCGGTACCTGCATATTCAGAAGCGATAAGGTAGCCAGCAATTTTTTTAAAAGGGGGAAGTAAAAAATATTTGTAATATCGTTGTTCGTGTAAATTAACGAAATAATGAATTTAAAAATTCTGTTGGGGAAGGGGTTTAAACCTTACCCCCCCCCCTCAATTATACCACTGTTCAAAAGTATCCTCTTTACGATGAAAGAATGCAACATTTTCGTTTCCCATGGATGCATTATTAAAAAGAGATTTAGTCAAACATATTCCGAAAAAAAGAGCACTTGTACAACATTCACTGGAATTTGAAAAAAAATTATTTTTAAGAATTTTAAGCACAAACACCCTTAAATTTTAAAATTTGAAATCATGCTTTTGCACTTTAGAAGAAATCATTCTTGTGTTTTGCCACGTTTACTTCAGCTTTAGTTTGCCTAGTGAATGTTCTAGATTTAATACATGCCGTCTTGGCATTTCACCATCTCCGAGAATCATAAAGCTAAGAATACCAAAATCAACAACACTATGTGTATTTGCATGACTACCTTTGCGAACACGACGCTGCTTGCCAGTTTATAATGATCAGCTGCTGTTCCTCCGTAATGGCAAACGATTTTGAACTGCCGACCTTTGCCAAGGAATACGATAGCTGAGTCAACAGAATAAATAGTAAGTAGAAAGATATATATATATAGAATAATAGTTAATAGGAAAAGTGATTCCATTGGTTAAACTGTCATTTGGAAAAACCTTATGTTCATCAGTCCTTTGGATTTCGTAGTAAGATAGTAAAAATGCGTCATAGTCTGACAAATTCCGACATGGATGCAAATGATGACTTTGGGTTGGGTTGTTTTACCTCTGAGCGGCACTTTTTTGCACACCATGGGCTAAATGGCCAGGTCACATGAACTCCGAAGGCTCAGAGAAGGTTGGGGGAGGGGACCCACTGGAATAGCTGTTGGGAGACAGATGGTAGCCTCCCGTCAAGGCCATCCAGCGTGTTCTTTAACGTGCACAGGGTATGGCTCTCCCGCACACGGGGCCACGGCTTAACATCCCATCCGACGGACGGCGGCCTTTCCAAGCCCATCGGTGTCCCCTACTGACCGTGGGCAGGGCGGGGAATTTTGCGGAGATAAATCTCAACGCTGACCCAGCTGGGACTCGAACCTGGGAACTACAGATTACGAGCCTGGCGCGCTACCGACTAAGCCACCCCCGCCCCTGCAAATGATGACGTAGGCGATGTATTAAAGAAATGGTTTTCGAATTTTTTCCAGTTCCGAATGCTCTTCCTCCTCATTTCCAAGCTCTAAATGTTGTTGCCTGACTTCGCACAGATGAGAGATCTGTAAATCCTAAATTAATGGGAGGAAATGATTCTGCTTTTTAGAAGAAACCAAGGAAGTCATGTTGCTCATAAATGTTTAGTCTACTCCTCCAACCAGTAGTTGGCGCATAATATCGATTGTAACGGATGGTTTTAGGAAAGACTGTAACGGATATGACCAATATCAGCAACGATATAAAATGTCTCGGTCTATTCTGGGGCGGGGGTGGCTCAGTCGGTAGCGCGCCAGGCTCGTAATCTGTAGTTCCCAGGTTCGAGTCCCAGCTGGGTCAGCGTTGAGATTTATCTCCGCAAAATTCCCCGCCCTGCCCACGGTCAGTAGGGGACACCGATGGGCTTGAAACGTTAAGCCGTTAAGCCGTGACCCCGTGTGCGAGAGAGCCATACTCTGTGCACGTTAAAGAACACGCTGGATGGCCTCGACGGGAGGCCAACAGCTGTTCCAGTGGGTCCCCTCCCCCAACCTTCTCTGAGCCTTCGGGGTCCATGTGACCTGGCCATTTAGCCCATGGTGTGCAAAAAAGTGCCGCTCAGAGGTAAAATAACCCAACGGTCTATTCTGCTTTGATTTGGGAATATTCCCAAATTTATTTTCAGTGGTCATAAACTTGTTTTTGGTCGATTGACAGAGGTAATTTCACCACTCAAAAGCCATTCTGGCCTATCTTGTATGGTTTATTTTTTTTAATTTTGTTCTGAATTCGTCACTCGTCATGCCTCAAGGCACTAAAAATTTTGCAGTTCTCAGATGGAGGAGGCAAAGATTTATCTATCACTCGGTACTCCGTTCAATTGTTAATTATGATCTCTTCTCATCTCTGATATGATGATGCTCTGCAGTGTCGCTATTCCCAATGGAGCGCCGGTTACACGTTGCTGCTGCCATGAATCATGGGCCAGAAGGAACAGGGTGAGGAGAAAGACGTGACTGACTGGCAAAAGGGTGCTATTTGATAGAGCAAAAGCTGTGAAGGCTGTGAAGGAATAACTGAATTGGTTGGTGTTTTGAAACGAACAGTCCAATGAATGTATCAATATGTACATACAATTCGACTACTAATTGGAAAGATTACTGCAGCCGCAAGTCTGCACTCACAGACAGGGACCAACAATGAGTATCACGACTAATGACTATAAACCAATTTCAAACCAGACAGAAATTGCCACAGACAGTCAGTGATGGACCATGTTAGCCTATTTCAGACAGAACATTGTGAAGGGAACTGCAATCCCATGAGCATTGGGGCAGAGTACCTCGGAAGAGACCCATGCTAACAGCTGCACATAAAACAGCCCTGTTGCAGTGGGATAGGAGCTATAGACAATGGTCGGATTCAGCCGGTGCGAACCTGTTCCTAGAATTTCGCAATTTCGCCGAACCGGTCCTTAATTCTTTCGAATAGGTGCTATTCACGTTACGGGGTCGCAATTATTGCTCGCGCTTTTCCGCGAATGATTACTGCCAAATCACATTTCAATAAAACATTTTCGGTTTTTATTTTTCATTATGAAAGGGCGTAAGGTGAGAGAGAACTGGCTGCTAAAAATTCTGAATTCAGCTGGCTGCTAAACATTCGACTGCAGGCGACTGGTAAACCGTTGTCTGGTCAGATGAGTCGCATTTGTCTGTGTTCTAAAGATGCAATTCAGAGATTCCAATGATCTTCGTAGTATTCCATCCATGTCTTGTATTCCAACGATGCATCGCAGTATTCCATCCATGTCTTGTATTCCAACGATTTTCGCAGTATTCCAACCATGTCTTGTATTCCAACGATGCATCACAGAAGAAACAATCCGTACTGTGTTGAGTTGGATTGTTTTACCTCTCAGAGGCACTTTTTTGTGTACTACAATGAGCTAAATGGCCAGGTCACAAGGACTCCCACTACTCAGAGAAGATTGGGGGAGGGAACCCACTTGACAGCTGTTGGGAGACAGATGGCAGCTTCCCGTTAAGGCCATCCAACGTGTTTTATAACGTGCATAGGGTATTTTATAACATGCATAGGAGCCTTTTATGCTTCATGTACCCCCTGGAAATGTGTATGTAACTGGCGTACCCCTTGTATAGATAGATAACATTACAGTTATAGTATAACAATGGGAATAAAATAAAATATATATATATACATTAAATTTTGTATTCATAAATTACATATATCGATACACACAAAAAAATGACATAATTAAACAAATCTTATAAAATTATAAACATTTTTCTGGGTAATCGACTTTTCAGCTGTCACGGCGTACCCCCAAAAAATTTAACCGCGTACCCCACGTTGAGCACCCCTAGTCTAAGCGATGCTTTCAACGTTATTAACAGATTATTTCACCATGACCTTTCATTCATTTTGCCTTATCACGCAATAACAACTTACCACCATTCCCTACAGATGGCAGCAGCATGTTGAGATCATCTCTTCGGTCGCTCGCAGCTGCCAAACTGGATTACAGATTTCAAAAAAATTTTTTAACTTATGCCGTTTTGCAAGTTGAAGGAATGGAGTAACCATATAATGAAAAGATGTGTGGAATTAGAATTTAAAATTCTGATGTTGGTTTTAATTGGTATTTTTATTACAGGAATACATCAGCATCATCTGCAATTTATTATTGGGCTCTTTTCGCGCTATTAAATAGACTGTACCTACTTAAGCAGAGTGAGACAGGATATTTTACATATGTACATACATAAATAAACACGAAATCCTCAATTGTTTAAGATCGTTCAATTATCCTCGATGTTTTAAGTGAAGTTTGCGGTTTTTTTTTTTCTTTGGGATGTTAATAGTTATTTCTGTCTTCTTTTCTTCAGTGGGCTCAGGAACTGGTGTGTTAGATTCATTTTGTACAGGGAGGGGATGCCCGGTTCAGAAACGGCCGCGAAACTTTGATTTCCCCTTCTGACGTTTTCTGATTTTTGGCATCATTGGAATTTGCTGCTTTTTCAACTACAGCAGTAAAAGATCTGATCTTTTTTGCCGAATTTGGGGCAGACATCAGCATAATGACCATCGGGAAAACATCTTAAACGGCACTATTTGGAGATGCCATTCTAAGAGATCGACACCTGTTCTCGAATAATTGGGAATATCTTTCTCCATTTCGAACTTGTAGATTCTTGTGCTGGTTTCGATTTTGTTGAAAGCTTCTTCGCGATATTTCTCGTAACAGATATCAGAGATAAGTCCCAATTTAGAAATCTCGATTTCGATTTCCTCATTCGTGATAAAGAATGGAAGTCTAATCGGTGAACCACGATGCTGAATTGTGGTGGGAATGTCATTAACTCGAGGTGACGTCCAATAGAGAATTTTATCCACCGTCACGTGCTCCGTAAAGGTGAAAATGGAGACAGACTTATAAATTTCTTCTGCCACCACCATTTCGCTGTCGTAACAGATTTCTTGTATTTTGACAATGATATCTCGAATTTCGATAGCTAATACAGGACGTCTTCATTCGGATATCGCTTGGAGATAAAATAATAGTTGCTTTGTCTCGTAAAGACAGGTGGCAAACTCTGCGAGCAACATGGCCAAACCAACTCAGTTTCTTTCTACACAAAATGCTGCTCAGCATGGAAGTTATCCCTCATGGGAAGAGGGATAACTTCTCACTTTGAGAATGATAGTTACTTGAATGGAGATTACATCCGGGTAATATCATTCTCGAACAAAAAAAATTATTTAACACATGTATATTTTTTTTAATCATTTTTTATGGCTACCAAAATGGCTATTTCTAATTTTAAACTACATATATCCCAAGGGCTAGATGAAATTACTACTGAAATGCTTAAGGCTCGGAATTTTTCTGTTATCACATGGCTGACTAAAATTTTGACTATTTTTAAGATAAAGGAATTATTCCTAAGGAATTTACCAGAGTTACTATTAATTTTATTTTTAAAAAAGGTGATCGCTGTTCTGGTGATAACTATAAGAGTATCAGCCTACTCTCTGTTCCAGGTGAAGTTCTTTCCATGATTGTGCTTAATAGAATTAAGAATCTGGTTCATGGAGAATTACGGATGAACAGTGTGGATTCAGAAGTGGTAGGGGATGTGTAGATCAGATTTTTTCACTTAGGCAGATTCTTGAGAAATGTTTACAGTTTCAGAAACATGTGGTTATTAGCTAAGTTGATTTCAAAAAGGCTTTTGACCCTGTTGATCGTCATAATTTGTGGTTGATTGTGAGGTCGTATGTCATACAACACAAGTTAGTTAACGTAATGAAAGCTCTCTATAATAATACTGAGTCGTGTGTGAGAGTTGGTAAGCTTTATGGCGACTAGTTTATCATTGCTTGTGGAGTTTAGACAAGGGTGCATTCTATCTCCTTTTCTCTTTAATTTGGTTATTGATTATGCTATGTGAAATTCACTGTAAGGGAAAGATTTTGGCCTTAAGTGGTCTAGAGATCTGAAAATTCCTGATCTAGATTTCCCTTTTGGCAAATGATGTTGATGAGACTGGTAACAGAATAGGTTTGATGATTAACAGAGAGAAAACTAAAGTGATGAAAATTGGTCAGGCAGGTTGTGGCTCAGTTAATCCGAATGGCTGTACCCTTGAGCAAGTGTCTCAGTTTAATTATTTTGGAAGCTACGCAACAAATAGGCGATGTGTGACATGAGATAAACAGAAGAATAAGGACGGGCGTATGTACCTCAAGACTAAAATTAGACTATATAATAGTTTGGTTCTTTCTAAGGTAAGTTATGGCAGTGAAACATGGACCCTTTTAAACAAGATAACAGGAAATTAGATGCTTTTGATTCTAGATGCTTACGCAGTATCTTGGGTGTTAGGTGGTTCAACTTTGTAAGTAATGATGAGGTTAGAGAAAGAAGTTGGCAACCTTCTTTAAGCAACATATTGTGCAGAGAGAGACTCCGTTGGTTTGGCCATGTTGCCCATATGCATAATTATAGATTAGTGAATAAGGTTATGAACAGTGTGCCTAAATGCCTCAGAAAGAGGGGGGAGACATAGAATGCGGTGGGCAGACAATGTCAAATAGGACCTTGTTAGAATTGGTGTGCAGTGGCTAGATGCAACAGATGTAGGTCAGGACAGACATGCTTAGAGAACTAAATGCACGGTCTGGTTGGACCTCTGTAGACCATGGCCGCGTGAGGATTCTGCAGGCATGTGTATTAAAAGGGAGGGAAATTTTTATACTACAGTGAAGATCAAGTATCTTGTCACCTCCCCTCTTTTTATTTTAATTTGTTTTTTATGTTCGATGGAATCACCATTAACTGTGTCCCATTTATTTTGATCTTAACATGATTTCTTCGTCTCAGCTCCTCATTACGTTCAAAGTCAAACCTACCTAAGTATCTAGAATGGAAAGCATCAAGTTTTACTACCATAGCAAATTTAGAAAGGACAAAACATGGCCAAATTTTAGGGGTTTAGGTGTATACGCCTATTTTTCGACTCTCCCCGCAAGTGCCTATTCTTCTCTTTAGAATAGGAGGAGCAATGCCTATTCTTCTCTTTATCTCATCTATCGCATCACCAGTATCTGTCACTCGGCATCCGAGATAATTAAACTGAGAAATTTGCGCAAGAGCACACAACCTTTAAAAAGAAACTGAATCACCACGTGCCCCTGATTAACTTTCATCACTTTAGTTTTTAATCTATTTATCGGCAAACTTATTACTTGTCTCATCAGTTGCTTTATTGAAAGAGTTCATCTGATCCACATCATTTGACAATTAAGCTAAATCATCAGTATAATTAAAGTCAAATATTTTCATCTCTCTACCAGCTGAGGTCTCAATATCTGCCTTGCAATGAATTCCTGATAACATAATCCGTAAACCAAAGTCTTGAACTCCAGTAGAATAATTCTATCAATCATCACGTCAGAAGAATTATTTGCGGAATTGTCTTTTTTGGTACTAAGGGAAGCACCAAAGTTACAAAAATAAAGCAACTCCATTTCAGGAAGGTAAAGGAATTTTAAGCCTTGAAAAGATTAACGATATGTTTCGGAATAATGCGCTTTTTCGGCATATTTCAAATTTATGAACTCTATTGCTGCCTCTTCGGCTCTTCTCCTTTCACGACTGAGAGATAAATAACATTCGATCTGGATGCAGTGCTTCCACAAACTGACAACAAGAGATCGCGTCATTGGCGACTGGGGGAAAAAATCTGATATTAAATCTGCGCTTGTAATAAATTTCCAAAATTTGATTCAATGAAATTATATAAAGTAATATTTACTTACTGTGTTGAATAGAAATTTATATTATATACATATAAAGTTACCATTTATCTTAATAAAATTTTTTTATTAATAATTTGTCATATTAGCTGAGGGAAAGTAGGCAAATAAGAAATCGAAACTTCTACATGACCCTTCCTTTACCAGTTTCTAAATAGGCCAATGACAAGGACTGAATGAACCTGTTTGGTATGAAGTCGAAGACAAATCAGACTCGATCCGACACAACCGTAGTTTAAGCGGAGTTGGTCAGTTAGAGACCCAGATGTGGCTGCTTTGGGATTTTTTTTCCTCGTGGCCACCATCGCACCTCAGGGAAAATGTAGGCTTAGAAAGGACGTCGTTCTTCGGATGAGAGGTTCAGCTGCGGCTCTCCACTCTGTGGATTAAGTTCACGTCTCCTGGCAGCGACGTCAGCTGTCCTTGAGTCTCCTCTTCCGTACAATGCTGTGAGTCAATATAACAGGTTGATGATCAGGATACGTCAACTGCAGTCTAAGGCGTCAAACTTTGGTTGCGGAAAAATAGGCGCTCGCTTTATTGCTTTTATCCCGCTTTCAAGAAGAAAAACGAGCGAATGATTTACTCTGTGGTCTGTTGACATTCAACTTTGTTTTAAAAGATAAATGAGAAATTCTTTTTGTGTTTTAGATTTACTGATAAGTTTTAATATTTTAATTTTTCCAATCATCCATTACTTCGAATTTCCATTGTTAGAGGGTGCTAAGAGCATAAAATGACTTTGATTGATTCTTTGAAAACTAACATCCCATCTTCACCACACGTATTAGTTTATTCATTTAGTTAGTGTAAAAAAAATAAATAATCTCTCAAGCAGCTGTTTGCCATCGAGGTCTCACAGAAGCCTATCAGTTTATATGCCATAGTAGAAGATCTGTGAGGATGGCAGGACCTCAACAGAAAGACAACACGAACATCCATGCCTTAACCCGGAGCTCCATCCAGGTCCTTTGGATCAGTAACCACTCGGCCACGGGAATATTTAACAAAGGAAATATTTGTATATAAATATATATACGCTGAGACGAGTTCCACCCAAATTGGTAATTTTCTATAGAGATTGGGGAAGGAGTGGCGAAGGTTACTGAAGGTTAAAGTAGTTACTTAAGGAAGCTGAGAACCCTTAGTCGAGCAATGCTGACTCTTGTGCTTCATGGATCTGACCAAGTAGATTATGGAGGGGGGGGGGAATGGTTGTCAGGAGCAATCGAGTTCTGAAGAGAGGAAGCTGAGAACCCTTAGTCGAGCAATGCTGACTCTTGTGCTTCATGGATCTGACCAAGTAGATTATGGAGGGGGGGGGGGGAATGGTTGTCAGGCGCAATCGAGTTCTGAAGAAAGGAAGCTGAGAACCCTTAGTCGAGCAATGCTGACTCTTGTGCTTCAAGGATCTGACCAAGTAGATTATGGAGGGGAGGGGGGAATGGTTGTCAGGAGCAATCGAGTTCTGAAGAGAGGAAGCTGAGAACCCTTAGTCGAGCAATGCTGACTCTTGTGCTTCATGGATCTGACCAAGTAGATTATGGAGGGGAGGGGGGAATGGTTGTCAGGAGCAATCAAGTTCTGAAGAGAGGAAGCTGAGAACCCTTAGTCGAGCAATGCTGACTCTTGTGCTTCATGGATCTGACCAAGTAGATTATGGAGGGGGGGGGGGGGAATGGTTGTCAGGAGCAATCGAGTTCTGAAGAAAGGAAGCTGAGAACCCTTAGTCGAGCAATGCTGACTCTTGTGCTTCATGGATCTGACCAAGTATATTATGGAGGGGGGGGGGGGGAATGGTTGTCAGGAGCAATCGAGTTCTGAAGAGAGGAAGCTGAGAACCCTTAGTCGAGCAATGCTGACTCTTGTGCTTCATGGATCTGACCAAGTAGATTATGGAGGGGGGGGGGGGAATGGTTTTCAGGAGCAATCGAGTTCTGAAGAGAGGAAGCTGAGAACCCTTAGTCGAGCAATGCTGACTCTTGTGCTTCATGGATCTGACCAAGTAGATTATGGAGGGGGGGGGAATGGTTTTCAGGAGCAATCGAGTTCTGAAGAAAGGAAGCTGAGAACCCTTAGTCGAGCAATGCTGACTCTTGTGCTTCATGAATCTGACCAAGTAGATTATGGAGGGGGGGGGGAATGGTTGTCAGGAGCAATCGAGTTCTGAAGAGAGGAAGCTGAGAACCCTTAGTCGAGCAATGCTGACTCTTGTGCTTCATGGATCTGACCAAGTAGATTATGGAGAGGGGGGGATGATTGTCAGGAGCAATCGAGTTCTGAAGAAAGGAAGCTGAGAACCCTTAGTCGAGCAATGCTGACTCTTGTGCTTCATGGATCTGACCAAGTAGATTATGGAGAGGGGGGGGATGATTGTCAGGAGCAATCGAGTTCTGAAGAAAGGAAGCTGAGAACCCTTAGTCGAGCAATGCTGACTCTTGTGCTTCATGGATCTGACCAAGTAGATTATGGAGGGGGGGGGGAATGGTTGTCAGGAGCAATCGAGTTTTGAAGAGATGAAGCTGAGAACCCTTAGTCGAGCAATGCTGACTCTTGTGCTTCATGAATCTGACCAAGTAGATTATGGAGGGGGGGGGGGAATGGTTTTCAGGAGCAATCGAGTTCTGAAGAGAGGAAGCTGAGAACCCTTAGTCGAGCAATGCTGACTCTTGTACTTCATGAATCTGACCAAGTAGATTATGGAGGGGGTTGGGGAATGGTTGTCAGGAGCAATCGAGTTCTGAAGAGAGGAAGCTGAGAACCCTTAGTCGAGCAATGCTGACTCTTGTGCTTCATGGATCTGACCAAGTATATTATGGAGGGGGGGGGGGATGATTGTCAGGAGCAATCGAGTTCTGAAGAAAGGAAGCTGAGAACCCTTAGTCGAGCAATGCTGACTCTTGTGCTTCATGGATCTGACCAAGTAGATTATGTAGGGGGGGGGGGGAATGGTTTTCAGGAGCAATCGAGTTCTGAAGAAAGGAAGCTGAGAACCCTTAGTCGAGCAATGCTGACTCTTGTGCTTCATGGATCTGACCAAGTATATTATGGAGGGGGGGGGAATGGTTGTCAGGAGCAATCGAGTTCTGAAGAGAGGAAGCTGAGAACCCTTAGTCGAGCAATGCTGACTCTTGTGCTTCATGGATCTGACCAAGTAGATTATGGAGGGGGGGGGGAATGGTTGTCAGGAGCAATCGAGTTCTGAAGAAGAGAGGAAACCGTTCTTTTGGAGATGTGGATACTTTTTATCGGCGCTTGGTTCCGATAAGATCTGTGAGTCGAACCAAGTGGCCAGTTGGTGTGTGCAGTTGGTGTTTGCTGTCATTGCTGGTAACGATCTTTAATTTTAAAAGTAGCTGAGACTAACCACTTAGGGATTGAGCATCGAATTAGTTTCTTAGCAAATCAGTGACGGTCCAAACCACGTAAGAGGAGCGAAACTGAGAGAAATGCTGATTTTGACCTTCTCAATTTGAAAATTTTTCATC
This sequence comes from Ryuthela nishihirai, assembly GCA_038380435.1. NCBI lineage: Eukaryota > Metazoa > Arthropoda > Arachnida > Araneae > Heptathelidae > Ryuthela > Ryuthela nishihirai. The sequence continues at coordinate 59,168,914 of JAWZYU010000021.1, forward strand.
TCAATTGAATTCCACCTATTGAGAAATGGGGATTTTTTAGCCATTAATGATCTGCGAGACAGGGCGTCGGCCGCTGAAATCTGAATCCGTAATCTTTAAAGATGGCAGAGGCATTGCGAAAGGGATGGCGATTGCTCCAGCACTTTCCAAGGTACGCGCTATGTATGCATGGTGCGTCCTTGGTAGGCGTTGTCAGCCTCGTCTCTGTCTGGGAGATGAACGATCGCTTAAAACAACTCCACTGGTCGTTCTAGAAAGCAGAAATTGATTCAAACTCCGCGCTAGGCATTAGTTTTTGAGGCTTTGTTTTAGAGTGCAGATTTTAAGGAGAATTTTGAATATATTCGGGGGGGGGGGGATAGAGCAATAGGGATAACACTGGAGAGTCAGTTGAAGATTCAATACTAAATCAAAGATGGCTTTTCCTTTCCAGGATTTCTAATCAATCGTAGTATTTGGGGCAAAAACTTCTGAGTTCCACCCGTTGGCTTTAAAACTGGACAGTGAACAGAACATAACGTATTTACAATAAGCATTTTTTTTTCGCAATTTCAATAAAATCAGTGGGAAAGGATTTCCTTCTGTGAAGGTAAATATAAATAGGAAGATTTTCTCCAAAGAAGATTCCAAATCTAACACTCCTTTCTGATCCTATTCCGTTTTTGTCCGAATGAATGCTCCTTCTTCTGTAGAGGATTTCTCCAACGATCACCTTGAGAATCCACGAGGAGAAACAAGATACCTTTAGAATCCACGAGAAGAAACAGGGTACCTTAAGAATCCACGAGGAGAAACACAATACCTTGATAATCCACGAGGAGAAACAGGATACCCTGATAATCCACGAGGAGAAACAGGATACTCTGAGAATCCACGAGGAGAAACAGGATACCCTGAGAATCCACGAGGAGAAACAGGATATCTTGAGAATCCACGAGGAGAAACAGGATATCTTGAGAATTCACGAGGAGAAACAGGATACCTTGAGAATCCACGAGGAGAAACACAATACCTTGATAATCCACGAGAAGAAACAGGATGCCCTGATAATCCACGAGGAGAAACAGGATACTCTGAGAATCCACGAGGAGAAACAGGATACCTGGAAGATCCACAAGGAGAAACAGGATACCTGGAGGATCCACGAGGAGAAACAGGATACTCTGAGAATCCACGAGGAGAAACAGGATACCCTGAGAATCACGAGGAGAAACAGGATATCTTGAGAATCCACGAGGAGAAACAGGATACCTTGAGAATCCACGAGGAGAAACACAATACCTTGATAATCCACGAGGAGAAACAGGATACCCTGAGAATCACGAGGAGAAACAGGATATCTTGAGAATCCACGAGGAGAAACAGGATACCTTGAGAATCCACGAGGAGAAACACAATACCTTGATAATCCACGAGGAGAAACAGGATGCCCTGATAATCCACGAGGAGAAACAGGATGCCCTGATAATCCACGAGGAGAAACAGGATACCTTGAGAATCACGAGGAGAAACAGGATACCCTGAGAATCCACGAGGAGAAACAGGATATCTTGAGAATCCACGAGGAGAAACAGGATACTTTGAGAATCCACGAGGAGAAACAGGATACCTTGAGAATCCACGAGGAGAAACAGGATACCTTGAGAATCACGAGGAGAAACAGGATATCTTGAGAATCTACGAGAAGAAACAAGATACCTTGAGAATCCACGAGGAGAAACAGGATACCTGGAAGATCCACAAGGAGAAACAGGATACCTGGAGGATCCACGAGGAGAAACAGGATACCTTGAGAATCCACGAGGAGAAATAGGATACCTTGAGAATCCACGAGAAGAAACAGGATACCTTGAGAATCCACGAGGAGAAACAGGATACCTTGAGAATACACGAGGAGAAACAGGATACCTTGAGAATCCACGAGGAGAAACAGGATACCCTGAGAATCCACGAGGAGAAACAGGATACCCTGAGAATCCACGAGGAGAAACAGGATACCTTGAGAATCCACGAGGAGAAACAGGATACCCTGAGAATCCACGAGGAGAAACAGGATACCCTGAGAATCCACGAGGAGAAACAGGATACCCTGAGAATCCACGAGGAGAAACAGGATACCCTGAGAATCCACGAGGAGAAACAGGATACCTTGAGAATACACGAGGAGATCAGGATACTTTGAGAATCCACGAGGAGAAACAGGATACCTTGAGAATACACGAGGAGAAACAGGATACTTTGAGAATCCACGAGGAGAAACAGGATACCTTGAGAATACACGGGGAGAAACAGGATGCACGTGATCTTAGAGATCCTGATCTAACTGTTGAAGCTCCAGTTATGTATTTGTGAAATGAACCATAAAATATCATAACGAAATTTATACAATTTGCTGATGGAGCAGGAAATGTTGCAGACAATAGCAGAGCTAAATCCAATCTGTAGACAAAAATGATTCGAAGAAAAGCATCCATTTGAAATACTTTGGAATTACGTTTTTGCATGAAATAATCGAAAATGAAATTCAATCCTAATAAATTGCTTCACCGATGTAAGTTTCGAGATTTTCTTCGTTTTTTAACACCTTGTCATCGGTAAGAAATATGACCTCGATATCAATTAGAAAACGGCGCCGTCCGTCGGTGGACGTCGAGCGGAGATGCCATTTTTCAGTTGACCTCACACAGAAAAAACGCTCGATGGCTGGCATTGGGGCAGAATTCCATCTTTTCCTAATACCCATCGACAGGGGTTCCCTCTCATATAAGCCTTGCAGCACTTGTAACTGAGCCACTCAACTACTTTGAAAGCAGCAAAAAAATTGCCATTCAAAGATGAAATATGTCAACAATCGAACTCATCAGTAATTGCATTCTGGCAAAGATGCGGACCTTCTCTGAGAACGACTGCATACAGATCTTTTAGCCCAATGCTTCCAGAATGTTTCTGGTAGCGATCCAAAATTCAAAAATCTATTCACCCCTGGAGCCAAAATTCAAATTTCTATTTACCTCGCGACCCAAATACCAGCGGTACTTCAGGCTAATTGGCTGGGCCAATACCCTTTCGCGAATCATCAGAAGGTCCTCGCGACCCTGCCCAAGTCCATCTTCTTACCCACATCGTGTACTGTGACTCAACTACAACTAGTATAATTCAACTTTGCTGAAATGGTAGCAACAGAAGAAAGTGGAATGACGTCGATTTCCGTGATGGGTCGAGTGACAAATGCTTCACTTTGAATGTTGGAGGAAAGAACTGAATTGCGAAGATGAAAGCAGGAAGCCTCTTTCAAGAGGAATGTCATCCTTTACATTGGGTTTCACTAACCCACAAAATTATTCGAATTGCTTGTTAGGCATTCTGCTATGTTTGCCTGTCAATATATTGTTACGATAGATGAACGTGCTACAGTAAATTTATGATAAACGTGTCATGAACGCCCGTGTATGCTTCTTCGTGAGAATTATTTAACCAACTAATGGAATATAGAACTCATCTAAAAAAATAGAAAAGATAGAATTGTAATTTTGGAGTTGTGGATAATTTGAAAGGAGGCACAATTAGTTTCAGTATGTACGTGATGGGTGTAAAAAGTGAACAAGCATTTTATATGGTGAGTGCGCGGAAGATTTTTCGGTTCGAAGTTTATCGGTGTGGATCCTGTTGGTAACCTGGTAAAGGAAACGAAGAATTCGTCGTCTTGTGCGTGGGGATCAACGTCTGAAAAGAATTGGTTCTGAGAAACCAGTACACTTAGCAGCAGTTTTTGAAGTACTTGAGTATTAAAATCTAAGAACGAAGTCATTTTGTGTATAGTTATTTAGATATTTAGGAATTGGCAAGGTTATTCTCGAGATATTGCAAGTATTCATATATGTGATTCTCGTTAGATTAAATATTTGTTCACACATAAGATGAACGTTGGTATCTTTAGTTTATGTACATAATTTTATCCATACTTTTCCATTAAATCACATTATTTTAGTTTTCTTGTTATTATGTTGTTATTTTTGAACTCACGCTAAGTTTTCATCTGTTTGAAATCATATCAATATTTCAGTTTTTGTAAAAGTCATCTGATTTTTCGAAATACTCCAAACAGATCCATTTCATATCTGAAGACCACCTTTGCACTCTTCTCGGTTTAAACTGATTTTGTACCGTATTTGATAATTGAGCAACTAATGGTAGTCGACAAAGCATTTAATTTCATCTGCAGTAATTTTAAGTAATTACTTCTGCCTTGTGCTCTCTTCACCCTTTCGATGAAAGTGACGTGAATGCATTGATCATCGTTTGCCACTAGTCTGCTATTCCTCTCAAGGAAGAGTTCATTATTCATTCGCAGAGAAAATGATCAAACCCAACTATTCAGAAATCTGGGGAACGAGGAAAATGATTCGAATTTCTGTTCTACTCTTTCGCGCTTTCCCTCTTAATGGAAAGAGACGCAACGTTCCTTTTTTTTTTCAATTCCTCCATCTGAGCAGAATCATTCTTCCAAATGACAGCTTTCCCATCCACCTCCGTTTTTATGAACCCATGGCCAACAGACGTTACCCTTTAAAAAAATGTGGACTCGTTGCATTTTTTCAGAGAAAAAAAGAGTGTGAAACTCTTAGGAGAAAATAGAAAGTTTGCTAGAGAATGAAACAGGTTCATTGTTGAGATCATTGCGTGAATCCCCGCATCCTCTACCTCCAGTGAGCTGCATGTGACCACCAGGCTCCACCACTTCGGGTGGCCAGGAGCAGCAGAACCAGAAAGCTCCTAAATCAGCTGGAGCGAGCAGCAGCGCTCCGCATCCAGCTAGGGTTAACCGTTGTCTGGGCGCTCGGTAGCGCCGCAACCTCCGGCCATTCACTGGCTGAAACTCAACGCACGCTGACGGGTCATGCGAGCTCTCGAGGCCCTTTGCTCTTGGCACACTCTGCTCGGTAAGTAAAGCTTTTTTTTTTTGTCTCGGTTGACTACGCTGCGTATGCAAAATGTCACATTAGGTCTCCTATAATTCGAATTATAAGAGAGCTTTGAGGTAAAAATAAAGCAAAAAACTGCACAAATATAAACGTTAAAAATATTTATTAATCTATCATAGTCCTGTTGCTCACATGAAATTATGCATAATGTGACTCCTGATTTAAACTAAATCGCTATTTCAGTATATTTCATCTACCTTTAATTCGTGCTAGGTTCGTTTGCTGTCACGCTCTACAAGTAAGCAAGTTGACTCCATCTAGACTAAGGATGTAAGAGAATGTATTCAATTTGGGTAAGTTCTAACAAAATGTACAACGAGATAGACAGCATTAAGCGAAGCTTAGTGGTTGTGCTCCCAATAATTTACAACATCATACAATCAATTTAACAGAAATGCAATAATAATAATAATACCCCCTCAAGCAGCTGCTTGCCACAGAGGTCTGACAAGAGCCTGTCAGTTTATATGCCATAGTTGAAGGACTGAGAGGACGGCAGGCCCTCAGCATAAAAACGACACGAACAGCCATGCCTTAACCCGGGGCTCGAACCCAGGTCCTTTAAATCAGTAGCCAAGCGCGTTAACCACTCTGCCATGGGACGGCTGCAAATAGTAAATGTATCTCATGCTGTTCGTTTAAATTTAATTATCGATTAAGATCAATTTTGCAATAATTTCACGCGTTATTCACCTTGGTTCATAATACCACTTTAAATTAACTCTAAGTGTACGATCAACATCAGTTTCTGATCGAAATGATAGATCCTTCCATGCTTTCGATCCCACAAATTTCACTGACCGTTGTCTTATGATGCAACGGAAGATTCATGTTCTCGTTGTCCTCCTCGGTTAGTAGGGGACACCGCTGCGCTTGGGAAGGCCGCCGTCCGTCGGATGTGACGTAATGCCATGACCCCCCCCCCAGGTGCAGGAAAAATTATAGAACACGCCGGATGGCCTCGAAGGGAGGCTACCATCTTTACAGCTGTCCAGTGGCTCCCCTTCCCTCAACTTCTCTGAACCCTTGGGGTCCTTATGACCTGTACGCTTAGTGAATTGTGTGCAGAAAAAGTGCCTCTCAGAAATGAAACAACCCAATGCCTTGACGGGAGGCTCTTCTAACAGATGTCCTGTGGGTTCCCTTCTTCCTCAACCTTCTCTGATCCCTTGGGACCCAGTGGGTACAAAAAATGTGTCGCTCAGAGTTAAACAAATGAAATTCTCCTTAGTCCCAAAATGTAGCTTATCACTTTTTTTGCAATATATACAATCTATTTTTGTTCCATCGCATGATTCTGAAACATTAATTGCATAGGACAATCTCGAATATACAAAATTTATTATAACATGAAAAATAAATGTGTATAATAAACACATAACACGTTGGAAAATATAACACAATATCAATATAACACTTTGCAAAAACCGGCAAAGCAATAAACAATACCAGGCAAACCATCAAAAGTTATATATTAACAACCAAGGAGCTTCCCATCTCTTTCAGATTATAAAAAATGAAATTATTTTGTCATATAGCATCATAAGGGATTTACACTTGTAATGATTTTTTAACTCTATTCAAAAGACCACTTCGTTTCGAAACATTCCCTCGACTGGCGTTGTGGTTAAGGAGGGCTACTGCTCTTCCAGCACGCCAACTTGGTTGCATTACCACTGGTCAGCAGTAACTTCGCTCTTAGAAGGGATTGCATGAGAAGGCCTGCAAGAGCCGGGAGTATCTTCTAGGAGCCTTCTCCGCCCCTATAGGTTGCAAATAAAGTCAACTCTCAATATATTATCCCATGTCAATCCATCATCCAGCCAAATACATAGGAACTTAATTTACTGACAACTATATGAAGATCATTAGGATCAATGGGTTTGTTTTGTTTGCCATTACCATGTATTTAGATTTTTTCAATGCTTAATAGAAATCATTTCGAAACCAAAAGTGCAAATGTTTTAGTGTCAGCAGTATTCAACTCACTAATGTTACTATTTACAGTGACAGTGATATCAACTGCAAATCTTGGTCCAGCAGCACGATTCCTATAGGCCAAATCATTTACATAGACACAATAACAAGTCCAATATTGATCCTCCAGGGAATCTTCTATGTAGAGTTGGCCTGCAGTTCACTTTTACGTTCATGGCGCCTCGCAAAGAAACATAAATGAAAAGGTACATGGATAAGCTGAACGTAGGTTGGGAATACGTGAATAAACGCAATATAAGAACGTAACGTATAATACAATGGTTGGCGACTTTTTGCAGAATTGAACGGCAGACATGTCATCTGCTACTGAATCCCGCTTTTTAATGTTTTTAGGTCTCCAAAACGTCTTGAGTGAAGTATTAAAAGGTAAGATGGACAAAATTCTTTAACATGTAGGGGAACTTGAATTGTGCGAATTTTACGTAGGCTGTAAATTAAAAATGTTTTTAGTAATGCAGACAAAGTACCCCGACCAACCGAAATTCGTTGATTTTTTTTTTTTTTTTTTTTTTAGGCATATACAAGTAAGTGCTTTTGTGTGTTTATTCTTTGATTTTATCATTTTTTTCCTGCCCTTTGGGAGATTTTCAGGTGCGAAGCCAAATCTGTTCTTTAGCTATATATTTTTAACCTCTGGTTAAGAGTTGCTTCCGATCAGTTTGAGAGGATTTCTTTTACGTTCGAACGAAAAGTTACTTTCGATGAGATTATTTTGGGGGCCATTTTTGATATGCGGAGCGAAAATTTGTTGTAGAGCTATATTCTCAAGTCAAAATAGTAAAAAAAAGTCATTAACGTCAAATCACACGTGTCTTCGTTACCTACCCAAAAGAAGCAAATCATAGAACCATAGGCCACCAACAACCAACGGTTACGTTTTGCGTCATACTTTACACATCATATGTTCCTTGAGCAGTGTCATCTATTGGCTGAGGACCTTAAATAATAAATACACTGACCCGTATTTAGGGTAAATTTTTTTACTGCCGTTTTATGTTTATTGAGAAAGATCTTTTTGCTTCTGCTAGTGACCCTATAGGGGGCGGATAGTTTGAGAAAACGTATCATTACGTTGCGTAAAATACAAGATGGCGACATTGTAAACGTGAACTGCAGTGTGCCTAGATAATGAATGTCAGACGAGAAGATCTGAATGATGCAACTTTTCAGGCGTTGACCCATCTGATGCGATGCCGACTTGATGGGTTTGCTGGCACAGTGAACCCGTTTCTGCTCCAGCGATGAGGGGGACAATATTCAACTTCCACTTTCAGAAAGTAAATATTTATAACTGTAAATAAACATGAGAACATCCAAAACCATCGCATTTTAACTCTTTAAATCTTGATGCGTTTGAGTTTAGGTAGGACTTAACGTTTTAATAACTCTTACCCCATTGCTAGATTTCTAGTATCGTTAATTCCCCGCCCTGCCCACGGTCAGTAGGGGACACCGATGGGCTTGGAAAGGCCGCCGTCCGTCGGATGGGACGTTAAGCCGTGGCCCCGTGTGCGGGAGAGCCATACCCTGTGCACGTTAAAGAACACGCTGGATGGCCTTGACGGGAGGCTACCATCTGTCTCCCAACAGCTGTTCCAGTGGGTCCCCTCCCCCAACCTTCTCTGAGCCTTCGAGGTCCATGTGACCTGGCCATTTAGCCCATGGTGTGCAAAAAAGTGCCGCTCAGAGGTAAAACAACCCAACCCTAGTATCGTTATCAAGAAAGCTTTAGACTTCCCTGATAATTTGTTTAATCTTGCTGGTTTACATTAGCAGACGTTTTTGAAGTCCTAAAAACGTTCTCCGCATTACCGGGGGATAACTTGTGTCTCGAAATTGGAATTAAATTGAGGGTAATGATGAGATGGAAAAACTTTTGATGATGCTTTATAGCTAGCTGATCAGTAGCGGAAATGTTGAATAACATTTTTAAATAATACAACTGCCAAATTAAAGCTCCGATTGGTTGTAGTTAAGAAAAGGCCTAGGACGAAAAATCGATTTGTTTCTCCGTGGTAAGATGATTAGAATGATTGTCCTGGGTTCGAATCACGGTTAAGAAAAGTATGTTTGAAGAACGGAGTTTTTGCCCCGAGTAAGATGGCGCCGTCTCTCGCAGACTTTCTCAAAGAGGAATGAAGCGACAAACTCCAGCCAAACCTCGGCTTAATTGAGGGGAAGTTTTAAAAATTCACGAGATTTCGGTGATTCTGAATTTTAAGAAGTTGACTGTCCACGTCCAGTTGACGAGTCATCAATGCCAGTCCAGGAAGTTCATATCTAGGTAACAGGAAAAAGCGATCCCACCCTTTACCCCTGTTAGTCAGTTGATTCGTTAAGACGGGTGAGCTTTTAGCAAGGCCCAATCCCTTTGTGATGCAATTGTCTTTGCAAGCATATTGAGAGAGGAAGTCAGTATCTGAAATTTAAATATCAAATAACTTTGAGAAAGATTCAAAGTAATATTGTGAAAACATTGAACATACCTGAAATTAAGATTTGTTTCCCCCATAAGATTTCGCAGAAATGTGATAAACATAATCGTACTTGGCTGACACCCACTGGCTTGGGTAATATTTATCAAAAAGGGGTTTGAATGCCAATGAAATGGTTTTTTTTATATTAAAAGTTTTATCCACCAGGTATAGAAAGGTATTTGAAGATTCCATTTTTATTTGTTCATTGCTGTATTTTGATATGACAGAAATGTTTTATCAAGATTTTACTCCGTTTATCGAAAGTACAACTCCTCCGATTTGTTTGCTGTGTGTGCAAAATGGAAGAGTTCCCCTCGAAATGTGACGCACTAATCAGTCGCTCTAATAAATTCTCCATTTGGCCAGAGGAAAGACCGATGTTCCCTTGCTGTGTGGGGCGAGGATGACTCAGACGGTAGCGCGCCAGGCTCGTAATCTCTAGTTCCCAGGTTCGAGTCCCAGCTGGGTCAGCGTTGAAATTTATCTCCGCAAAACTCCCCGCCCCGCCCTGCCCACGGTCAGTAGGAGACATCGATGGCCTTGGAAAGGCCTCCGTCCGTCGGAGGGGACGTTAAGCCGCGGCCCCGTCTGAGGGAGAGCCACATCCTGTACACGTTAAAGAACACGATGGATGGCCTTGACGGGAGGTTACCATCTGTCTCCCAACAGTCCCCTCCCCTAACCTTCTCTAAGCCTTCGGGGTCCTTGTAACCTGACCATTTAGCCCATTGTGTGCAAAAAAATGCCGATCAGAGGTAAAAAACAAAACTTACTCTTTCATGCGAGAGTGCGAAACTGACCCACACCGATGATTCGATCTTTCATCTAGGAAGTGTTCCGTTATTTCTGCATTCTTTGTTTTATAAATGTTCTTAGTTTCCAACATTAACTCTGAAACGCATGCATATTTTATTATTAATAGTAGTGCGCGCATAAAATATGCATTTGAAGCCTTGAATCACTAGCGACGCTACTGATCAAAGGATCCCGGTTCGAGCACCGAATAAAGTAGAAAGGCCTTTTTGTGTTTTCCTTCTGAGATCTCTCTTTCATCACAGATCTTCTGTAGGGCGTTATTATACTTGACTGGCCTTTGTCGAACCACTGCGGCAAGCAGCTTCTTGAGGGGGAATCGTTTTTCCAGTGAATAGACTCGTAGTAGAGTCGATAGCGCACCAGGCTCGTGACTGGGATTCTCAGGTTTGGATCTCAACTCTGTCGTCGTTCAGATTTTATTTAATTGCAATTTTCATAAAATTTTTTAGCTGGAATATGCGTAAAAATAAGATGTGTAAAAGACGCTGGAAAATTTTCTATAGATATACTGTTAGCAAATAAAACGAAATGTATTTAATTTCTAACAAGAAATATGAAAATCCGTCTCGATAGGAATTTTATCGATTTAATCCTGAATTCAATGTTCCCAAAATAATGATGAAAATCTCGAAGTGTTCATTGCAGATGGTTGCTTGGAAGCATCGGCCCACCATTCGTAATGCACGTGGGTGAAATGGTACTAATACGTCAGCTTCGGTGACAGTGACATCTGTCACGAACAGGGAAGTGACTCTGCTGAGTTTTTGCTCTTTTCGATGAAGAAAGCGGACTTCTTTTTTGGTGAGTTCTAGAATTAGGCTGATATTGAATTAATTATTTTCTATCTTCTATCAGATTTGGCTGTCGTAAATCATCGCTTCAGAAGCGGACAAATTTGAGAGAACAACCTCTGTTCTTACGGAAAAAGAGGGATTCTAAACTTCTGAGCAAAAAATATTTTCAATAAGGCGTTTAGTAACTGTTAAAAGTTAATATTCGATTATGAACGAATTTGAATCATGTCAGTTCTTTAAACTGTTGTATAGACAAAGTGAATATCTTTTTGGGTGTTTAAGAAGTTTAAGAAGTAAGCAACTGCTTTAGGATTGTCGTCTGTCGGTACCATACTCCATAAAGAAGGTCTTTAAGGAAGGCGAGACTCCTGTGGCGTAACTATAATGGTGCAGAGGGTGTGACCGCATCCTGGCAAGATAAGGGCCATGCAACGCCCACTCAGATAATACTCCATGCCCTTTCAGAGAATTTCAGACCTTAAGTTTTCCGCATAATTTTAATTCTGTCGCCCAACAAATTTACTTGTCAGTGTTGTAGTAAAATGTTTAGCAATGATAAAGCTACTGAATTTTAGTATATCCATTGAAGCGTATCTCTAAGTTAATTCCAAGCGATATCACCATAAAAATGTTAGCAACTCTTTTTGGTTCATTTTGAAGATGACTCTCCTTTCATTCCTAAATGAGAGTACCTTTCTGACAGCAGTCTGTTTCTGCATTATGCCAAGAGGCCATTAAGGAAGGAAAGTATCCATGCCTTATCCGGGATTTGAGCCTCGATACTTTTGCTTTTAAATTTTTGTCTCGATTTTTATCTCTTGTGTGGGTTCAATAATATTTAACCCCCTTTTTAAACCTAGTTTGGCTCAGTATGACCTTAGTAGCTTTTGCGACTTAAAACCCCAGAGACCCCCTCCATACTTTTCCCCACTGGAAACTTTTCGACACTCGTGCTCATAAACAAAAAATATTTTGCATCTGGCTAATACAGATTGCTCCTTTTCAAAGAGAAGTCATTTTCGATTTTGCACCCTCTAGCACCTATCTAAAGTGACATGCTCTTAAGGTGGTGTAAGGGTATCCCCCCCCCATAAGAGTGAAACGTGCCCCTTGGAAGTTTCTGGGTGCGCCCCTTCCTATCCACCCCAAAAGAGATTGTTCCTTTACCTCTCCCGTTTGCCCCTCCCCATAGGTAAGAGGAGCAAACAGCAATGGTCAGCGTGAATCGATCTCTTTCATTGCTACTTTAAAGTCTTAGCATTTTTCAACTCTTCCACCGTTAGAGGGCGCTAAGAGAATATTTCTGAGATGGGGGGACGTGAATCCTTAATGCTTCATTAGTACTCTTCAACCCAAAAAAGAATTTTTCTCTTAAAGCAAAAGTCTACAGAGACAGACGAAAACAATGACTCGTATTTTGAAAACGAACTTGAAAAATGGAATAGAATTTTTTTTTTTCCCTGTCTCAAGGGGATATATTTCTTCTCGCGTAAATAATAGCTCCAACTTTCGTTTGATGAATTTTTTCCACTTCATTGCCTAGATTAAAAGTTGCTCCCCTCTAAGTGTGGAGGGAAAAAAAAACCAATATTTTTTAAACATCGTCTTCGGTTATGGAAAATGACAAAAAAAAATTTAATTCAGCGAGAGAAACTCTCTTCAGTTGAGAGCAAAATGAACTGGATTGATGACGAGGAAAGAGCCTCTCTGCGAATCAAGTTCCAGCAGATCGCAAAGAGATGTTGACTCTCGGAACAGGCAACGAAGCTTGACGAAGGTCGTCTTTGCTGATTCGTGAAGTGATTCGCTTCCAGTTGGGGCTTAGTCAGGTGGAGAAAGATATTGCGTCGATGCCATTAATCACTGCGAACAGGTGGAAGCGTACATCAACTGAGCTGGGGACTGAGATGAGAGCTGCTCCCGACAATAAAACGTGCTTTCAGATGGCAACAGTCATTCTTACAACGAAGGAAGTTAGGAGCTTCAAGACTATTCCATAGAATGATTAAAAACCAACTAATCCATGCAATCGGGTTTCTGCTAATCTGTCGTGTGGATAACAAAGGTCGAAATACCAAATTTGACCTAGGAGTTGTTTAAGGTCAGAGGTCACGTAGAGGTCAAGCCTTAATCTACAAGTGCTTGAAACATGTAAACTGGTGTCTATGGGTGTTTCGGTTTCTAGATGTCTGAAAGATTAGGAAATTTCGGATCCGGAAGGTCCTCCGAATTTTCAAAGGGTCAAATTAAGATCTCATCGGTATCAGAGAGCTGAAAATTGGTGCCTGGGAGGATTTTGGGTCGTAGATCTCGAACTGTTGCGGAATTTTGGTTGCGATGGGTCGGAGGTCAAATATTGGTCAACTGATGCTAGTGGGTTAAAAATTGGTGCCTGGGGCATCATGGATCTCAATAAATGATGTCAAGTCTTGGATGCGATGGGTCTTTGAGGCGAAATTTCGATCTACCGGTGCTGGGGAGCTGAAAATGGCCGAATGAGGCTATTCAGGCAGAAGAAATACGAGATATAGGAATTTTCAGATCCGTGACGCCTTCAAGGTTAAATAGGGGTCAGTGACCGGAACCTTTTGATTTCTAATATATGTAATATTATAGCTATATTATATTTTAGCTATCAGAGAAAGTTTTTTTTACGAAACGAAAATTAAAACGTTACAAGAGGGGAAGAAGCGGGAAAAAGGCGGCTTTTGTTCGCACTAAGGTATCTAAGAAAGGAATGAGCTTGTGTTTTGCAAAAATATTAAGCTCGGTACTCTTCGTAAAATGTACCTTTTTTACGGTTACAAATTTCGAATATTTTTGCATTAATAAGCGAAATCCTGATTTTTGAACTTCAAAACTGATTCGACCTTTTCACCCAAAAATCATCCGTAGTTTTGTGCCACTTTTACTAGTTTTTGATAATTTCGCAGCGTGTGATGACTACTTTTCTGTCGTGGATGTTTGGGCTATCTGTGGTGGGTGGGGGGAGGGGGGAGAGGATGCGACGAGCCACCAGCGCTTCTCGGGCACACAAAAAAGTTAAGCCTAATCGTAGAATGTTATAAATTTAATATGAATCTGATTTTGAATGATTCCCACTGCAAATGGAATAGGTCTAAAGGGTCCAGGCTGTGGATACAGGTGAGCTGATGGACGTACCACTGCTCTCCTGGCTTTTTTTTTTGGATAGGTGGCATTTTTGATCATTTTGACTTTTTGAGACAATTGCACCCTTTTTCGGTGGGACATAAGGTTTTCAAAACGAATTCCATTGCTCATTTTTAGGTCGTTTTCATTTTGTCTGTCTAGTTTTTTTTTGTTATTCTTTGAGATAAATTCTTTTTGTTGGATAGATGCTAATAGCATATTCCACCTTCATAATTTCATATTTGTATTTTTGTGAAACATGCAATCGTTTGAATTTCCAACGTTAGAGGGTGCTAATGTCGGAAAATGGTATTCTTTGAAAACGAGCATTCTGTATTCATGAGAGGAGATGGGATGATTGCAAATTCGTTTTAAACGAGAAACCTGATTCTGTTGTCGAGCATTCTGCTCCGAAGTGGCGATCTCTTCGAGTTTGCAGAGTCACAATCATCCCCGGTTGCGACATAACAGGGCGGAGAGAATGAGTGGGTGCGACTTCTGTTTTTCGTTAAAGTCGGATTTTTCTCATCGACACCCAAAAGAGGCGTAATGCTGAACACGCACCCAAGCGGACGCATCGAGCAGGAAACTTGAATAGGGTCAAGACACTGGGGCTATATACGGAGTTTTCAATATGCAAAATAGAACTGAACGATATTTTACGATAATTATGTAACATTTCCGTCAGTTTCCTAAAAGTCAACCGAGGGAAATACAGAGAAAAAGTAAAAAAAAAAAATCTCCCGATACGATCAAAAGTCGGAAAGCATTTTTGTCAGCTTTTCCATTTGCGCGAGAAAGCTTCGTTGTTAGATCCTTGGCAGCGCGCTCAGGTTAGATTTCCCACTGCGCGTGCCTGCACGAGATTTTCGTCGTTAAACCCCACCCTCACCTCCGTGAGAAAATGGACCTGAGTGGCTCGGAAATGGCGCCATCCGTCGTATGGGTTACGATCTGTTCACATTAAAGAACACGCTGGATGATCTTGAAGGGAGGTTCCCATCTGTCTCCTAGCCTCTGACCTTGCTGATCCTTATGACCTCTCTATTTAGCCCATTGTGCGCAAAAAATTCTTCTCTGAGGTAAAACAACCAACTCATGTTGACAAGTCTCCCCCAGAGATAGAACAACATAAAACATGGCAGTGCGTCGTCGTCCGTCAGGCTCATAACCTGACGTTTTCTTTTCCATTTGAGTCAGTACTCGATATTTTCCCCGATAGCTCTCGCCATAAAAGATGCAACAGCTTTGCTCCTGGAAGCACAGCTGCTCCTCAGATGGGTTATTAATCCGTGGTCCCAGTGAGAAGAGGAGTCGGATTCTGCGCAGGTTGAAAAATGCTGGAAGCCACGAAGTCCGGTAACAACTCCAACATTCTGACTTAATAGGACTATCTCTGTATAATATTTCACTGAAATGTAAATAAACAAAGTATATAAGATCGTGGGTTTATTGTTTTTTAAATTTTTTTCTCTTTTATTGAAATCGCTACTTGGAAGAATAGTCTATCAATTTTCTGCTACTTGCCTCTAACTAGCCATTCAGTGGATCTCCTTCGTCAACTTTGCTTTAAGGATTCGGATCCCTCTGATGGGATAAAATTTGCCTGAACTCTTCAACGAAAAAATCTTCCGTCATGGGAGTCACTCAGCTCCTATTATCTGTTGATGGTTTTGAGTTTCTCCTTAGCTTGTGAGGAGCGCATATGCGTCAACACAGCCGAGCTGCATTGGCTTTTTTATACATCAACAAAGCGTAAACTGTTCGAAAGGGATTTTTTCTTATTGCGAACGATCATTCGTCGATCATAGGTGTTCATGACCATCAGTGTCAAGAACAGACTTAAACGTCTTATTAAGGTCACGCTTTTTCCTAATTGGCAAACTGGATCTTGCTCGAAGAGGAACAGGAATGATTAATGGACATCAGTAAGACGTTGAAGCGTGACACAAATTAGAATTCTTTTTTAGCATCCTAGAAATTGATTCATTATTTTTTTGGTTTGCTGACAAAATCAATTGAATCAGTCTTCTACAAGTAATGCCATTGCTTGACAATTTCAGAAGTATTTCTCTTCGTATTTCGTTGCGAAAGGTTCCTGCCCAAGCCACACTGAGATGCAGCAGGGGGAATGAGAAGCGTTCGATCGAACGATTCACAGAGCGAAAAGGGAAGTGCGATCCCCACCCGATAAATTTCGCAGCCGAATTCAGATGCACAGTTTTCTGGATGGGAAGGGGACCATTCGAGGCCAAAAAGAATTCCTTCGGCAGGAATCGAATAGCGACATCAACTGAGGCTCTCGCCATTCAATGCAGCGTGAATTTCGAAAAGCTTCCCTCAAATTCCCGACAGGGGTACAGGTGCAAAACTGCACAATCGTGTTATAACCCTCCATTTTGCTTTCCAGTCGTGATCGACATCAGCTGTTTAAGGAAAGAATCCTTTTCCGCCAAGCGAGTAAACCAGAATGCCATGTATGAAGAATTGAACCGTAACCGACATAAACGAACCTGAAATGGACTCTCTGCACAATAAGGCGCCATTCTGTTGATGAGGGTGCAACCGATTCCGCAGATGAGCAGTGTCCACTCCAACAAAGGCTGTAACAACTGCGGGAGGGTTAAACCCTTGATTCAGGTTTTGGTGCATTTAAAATTACGATTCTCTTTAGGCTTATGTTTGAGAAACTTCGCAAATTATTCTTTCAGAGTTGCGCTTTGTTGCTCATTGATCTCCCTGCCACTGCCAAAGATCCCAAGTTGCTGGTGGATTTTTGTTTGCAGTGCAGAGTGACGCAGCTGCCAGACAGCCAAGCTTCCTGAAATAGCGAAGTTCCATTTGTTAGCTTATGAGCTTCAACGACCCAAAACGAAACTTTTAAACACTCTTGGAAGCTGACGACGAGACAGATGGGGAAGGAAGGCTCGCTCTGAAAGACTCGCATTCTGGTGAAACACGTGCGAAGAAGGTGTTTGCCAAAACGGGAAATGGCTAACTTCTTCCGAAGTCTTGGATGTGCTCTGGCACTCTAAATAGTCCGGGGGAGGAATAAATATTACACCAAAATCATTGTCAGAAAAAAGAATGTGAACGGAAGTAAGAGGCAGCAGCCAAAGTATATTTCTTTTTATGGAAATGACTAGAAATTAATGCTTATGGTGCGATAGGCTTTTCCGACATAGAGGTTGGGTTGTTAAGCAACACTTTTGTGAGCAGAGGATAATAATTATTGGCCAGGTCACACAGACCCCATAGGCTCAGATCTGGCTAAGTAGGGGAATGAAATTTACTGAACATCTGTTGGGAGACAGATTCTCCTGAGCAGAGGCCATTGCTTTAACCTTTTCAGTCTTGAATTAAGTTTGCTCATCTGACAATGTTTAGAGCATGACGTCAGTTGGACCCAAACATCTTTCGGGAAAGAAATTAGGAAAAATGAAAATGAACATACAAAACGAAACTGAATTGAAAAATAAAAAATCCTTTATTAATGCCAATAATTTTCATACGATGAGCAATATTCGAAAATGTACCTTAACAGTTTTATGTTGATTAAAAATGGTTTTTAAGTTCCCGTATGAGGACCGAAAGGGTTAACCTCCCATTTGACCTTTCCAAGTCCATCGACGGCAGAGAAAACCTCAATGCAAGCAAGCACCGTTGGACCTTTGGGCCGGATGGCCTGGACTCGAGGCTTTTCTAATAGCCTTCCCTCAACTTTCCCTCATCCCATGGCGTCTTTGTGACCTGGCCATTTAGCCCATTGTGTGCAAAAAGTGCCGCCCAGAGGTAACAGATGTTTCCAAGTTGAGCTGTTAACGAAATGAAGCAATATTGTGGGGTTGGTGAAATTAATTTTTCTCGTTTTTTATTTAGGATCGCTAAAAAAAAATTTGGGTTTCTCTTTAAATTTCTCAACGTAGAAAATATCAACAGTTGCCCTGCATTTTGTTGTTGAATGAATTTCTAATTTTGGAACGTTACAATTGTTATAGTCAGGATCTTTTTGGCACGTTAACAATGCAGGGCTTAAGTGCTGACTGTTGGCACAATGCACTGCGAGGCAATCTGCAGACAGATGATTCCACTTCGCAATAAGCAGTCGAGAAATATTTCGAATGACTCGTATTAAAAAGAAACCTTTTCTCGAAAAGAGTCTCCACTGAGGTCAGACGGGAATACCTCACTCTGCTTTAAAACGAGAAGCGATGGTGGCAACACGAAAACAGCTGCCTCCATCTCGTCTGGAATCGAACTCGTCGATTACAACACGGCAACGAGGTTCCGTGTCCAATATTCCTTGAATACTGCTGACCTTAATTTTTTTTTATCTTTCGGGTTAAAAAAATCGAACTTATATATTTACCATGATACTAAACCTGGGGGAATTAGTACTCGTGCAAATGACACGGGAATTAAACCTGAAAATTCGACATGTTAAGTGTTTATTTTTTATTATAAGTAGGATATAACATTTTTAGTTAACAAAAGAACTCCTTTCGGAGGAGTGGGGGGGGGGGGGGCGGTAATTAGCAAGCAAAATTCTTTTTCAATTTCGGGCTGAAATAAATTTACATTTTCAGGTATTGGTAATTTTATTGTTTGGCAATGCATATGTTGTTTTATCTAATGTTCTAATAAATTACTTTTCTACAAATTCTGCTAATTCTTTTAAATTCGCAACAGATATTCAGGGTGAGAGCATCTATGAATGGTGTTTTTGACAATACCGACAATTGTTTTTAATATTAATATGCTCTTGATTATCCCCCCCCCCCAGAAATTTTGCCATTTGCAGTAGGTCAGGAACGATAAAAATATTTGAGTTTCTTCACTTGCCTTCACTCTAACCTCTGTCAGAGGGGCGGGGGGGGGGGGCTCAGTCGGTAGCGCGCCAGGCTCGTAATCTGTAGTTCCCAGGTTCGAGTCCCAGCTGGGTCAGCGTTGAGATTTATCTCCGCAAAATTCCCCGCCCTGTCCACGGTCAGTAGGGGACACCGATGGGCTTGGAAAGGCCGCCGTCCGTCGGATGGGACGTTAAGGCGTGGCACCGTGTGCGGGAGAGCCATACCCTTGCACGTTAAAGAACACGCTGGATGGCCTTAACGGGAGGCTACCACCTGTCTCCCAACAGCTGTTCCAGTGGCTCACCTCCCACAACCTTCTCTGAGTCTTCGGGGTCCTTGTGACCTATCCATTTAGCCCATGGTTTGCAAAAAAGTGCCGCTCAGAGGTAAAACAACCCAAACTCTGTTAGAAGAGGACAACCTTAGAAAGGCAGAGGTAAAACAACCCAAACTCTGTTAGAAGAGGACAACCTTAGAAAGGCTGACCTCTTCGGGATGCAGAAGAGAAACCTCTCCTGTTCACGTTATCAGAACACATCAGATGATGGAATTAATCGACTACGAAACATCTGCCCCTAATTTGTGTCCACTGGCACTTCATTCTCAACCTGAAACTTTGGACTTGGCCAGTTTTTAAAAACAAAACAGATTCTTAAGTTGATTATGAAGTGATCACTTCTCACGTTGCAGCCAATAAACTGAAATACGAAAAATACCTCTTCCACTCCCTCTCCCATTTTTTTTTCTAGATCAAATTAAATTTTAATTTTTTTTCATATAATCGTGATTATCAAAAAAAGAAAAGGTTATTATTTATGGTGGGTTATAAATATTTTAACAATAAGCTCTTTCCCCCCCCCCCCCAAATATCCTCGCATTTTTTAATGTATATTTCTATTGAAACCAAAGAATCTTAATTTAAAATTTTCTTCTAATTTGATTTAATTAAGAAATAAAAATATTAAAGTATTAATGGTATTCATGGCTGTCTTAGAATAGGATTAATATGCATAGCAACTTAAGACATATAGATTCACTTCCTTGTGAGTCAATATCCTAATATTACGACCCCAGTCAGGGGACGAAATATTAGGATATTGACTCCCAAAGTCTTTGTCTTAAGTTGCTACATATATTAAAATACTAAAGTTAGTTATTTTTGATATGGAAATTTTTATTACTCCTCTTCGGCTTTCTTCAATGATCGAGCGATGATTACGGATGAAATATCTTAAGGATCAGGACAAAATTGAACCAAAAATTTTTAAAAATTGGCTCTGAAATTTAAGAACTGGCCCTTGCGCGTCCCCTACAGCTCGCTTCTGATTATTATGTAATTGTTGCGTTACTAGTAAAATATGAATGAACGATTTTTTTCCTTTCTGAAAAAAACCTTCAGAACTAATCCTTCGACCTTCGTACTGAGTGGCATTAAGGGAACTGTTTCCTCTTCTTGGAGCATTTGCACTTCATCTGTATGCCACAGCTTCGAGCAATCTCAATTCCACGGCACGTCCGTGTCATTACAATGCCTCCTCGCTGCTGCATGTTCCGCTGTCCCTTTCTAAGCGGCAACGGGATTCCTCCGTTTCAATGCTGCCCTTGTCCTACTTTCGACGATCCGTCTGCATCCGCTCACGCCAGCCAGCATCATCACAAACAAGCTCGTGCCTGCGAAGGAATGCAAAGCAGACAGATGATGGAGAGCAATACGAAACCGAGGAAAGGATGAAACGAATAAAACGATTAACACTTGCTGGTAATATTGGCGCTATATTATCTAGTGTAAGAAACAGGAAAGTGTGAACATTTGTAATGTGCACCTCGCGGTTGCAAGCACTATTCAATTTTTATGTAGAAATATGCAAATTTAAATCTGTGGCATTGTGTTTTCCACATTGTCCAATTACGGATTATTCACTTAATTAGACAAAAAAAAAATACCCCCTCAAGCAGCTGCTTGCCACAGAGGTCTGACAGGAGCCTGCCAGTTCATATGCCACAGTAGAAGGTCTGAGAGGATGGCAGGACCTCAGCAAAAAAACGACATAAACAGCCATTCCTTACCCGGGGCTCGAACCCAGGTCCCGTAGATCAGTAGCCAAACGCGCTAACCACTCGGCCACGGGACGGCTGCGGGACGCAAAAATCCCAGGCCGTCTCCTTAGGGGAAGACGTTTTTATTAATAGGAAATCCAATGACTAGCACAACTCAGGTTTATGGAAAACATAAAACAATCATATTTATTGAAACAAAATATCTAACAGTACAGACAAAACAATCTTTCTAATAATCAATCATTTATCGTGGACTTAAAAGAAAGAACTTAAAGAATTTAATGGGCTATGGAACTGTGGAACCCCTTTACAATTAAATCTAAAATTAAAGATAGCAACTTATAAGTTAGAACGGTACGCTTACCTTTCCTTTAAGTGCTCGGTTCGTCAGTCCGCTGCATCTGATTACGACCAGGTCGTCGTCACTCTAGCTTCGGGTGGGGACCATCTCCTTAATACGTCCTTTAGCCGATGACTGGGAGAACATCTCCGTCACACTGTGGTTGATGTGGAGATGGGCCCTCAGTTGACCATCACATACGCTGTTGGGTAATTTGACTGCGGCAAAGAGAGGCGGTCGGTCGGTTGCATCATTGTGGTTATGTTGGAAGGGGGAGGGTGCCCTTCACTGGTTAGGCGCTTCGGAAGCAAATTCCAGTCTCTCTGCTTCTAATTTTAGGAAACCACTCATTCATAGGGATGTCCTTGTGTTAACGCATCAAATCACACTGCTTTTGATTCAAAGTCCTGCACTCATTTCAAATGATTCTGATATGTCAATACTTAATCTGGCCCGCCCAGAGCTCTGGCTGTCCCGTCCAACTGCTCTCTCTAAAATCTCAGTGCTGTCTGCTCTGTTCAAAATCTGTCCAACTGAAGCCCTCACTGGCTCGCTACTCTACCCCACATTCCTTTCCCCTTGTTTTTCCCAAAAATGGTATGTTCACCATATGTAGCATCTGCAGAGGAAACTTACGAGTAATAAATTTCCCCCAGGAGGTCTGTCGCTGCGCTTGAGGTTGACATCGCCGCCTGGGAAACAGAATTCCTCGTTCGTTATTGTAAACAACTGGACGATGTCGTCCAGTCCTACATCTGTATTTGATGTGGGAGACGATTTCCCAAATACAGCTTCCCGTGTGAGATCGCACTAAAGCTGTCCACAGTCTTTCGCACCCCCAGACCATTCTGGCCAGACCTCGCACTGCAAGAGAATAAATGGTGATTCCGCCTGTCATCCACCCACGGGCGGGCGCTGTGCCGTGTCATCTGGGCGCTGGGCATTCTCTGTGTGTGGCCTGTCGGGGCAGTTGCGAATCCCACCCACTCCAAACGTGTCCACCCTGTTAGTCTGTTCGTGTATTCCCTCTATTTTAAAAAAAACTCAAGTGAGAAATTAAAAAAATAAATCGTTATGCCTGATGTAAAATCAGCGCATAACACATTTAATGACTGCTACTCTTATTGCACATGGCCAGTTTTTTTAGTAAGGTATAAAGATGATTTTAAATAATAAAAAATACCAATGAAGTGTAAGTACAAAAATTGTAAAAGAAAAAAAAATGCTTTGCAGTTAGTAGGAACTATGCCATTGCTGCTTCTGCCTTACCGGTCAGTCCCATATTTTAAAAGGAGGCCCATCACCCGAAACAGAAAAGAGAAATCGCCTAAAAACTTCTTTGAACTTCACAAGGTGACGCCCATGAGCTTAGTCAATCAAGGACTTACCCGGGGGTGGGATCAAAGGGCTCGACCCCCAAAACTCCGGTCGTCTTATTCAAAATCTCCATGTCTACTTTTGCTTTGAATTTCAAAATAGTTTTGTATAATTTTATTTTAGCCCCATAGTAGATTAGTACGAAACTTAAAACAGATTTTTAAAAATAACTAAAATTTTATTCCAAATAGAATATCGTTTTAACCATTCATGTCCCGTGACTATATTAGTAACTGAGAAACCCCTACTCAAGTCTTACTCTTAGACTCCCCAAAACTGAAATTCAACGGACCTCGCAGCCCCCCCCCCCCTTTCCGAATTTCCTGGCCACATCCCTGCTCCCAATAATACAACTTGGCGAAGAGTGCAATCTCAATTAGCCATCACTAGTCAAGTTAGAAACCAAACTAGAGTTCCCCTCTCCTTCGCTGGAAGGTAATCGGATGAATCAAAGTTCGGTTTCCTATTCATCGATTGACGACTTGATCACCATCTTCTATCATCAGCATCCTCTTGACAAATAAGTACGAGTTCAGTTCATAATCGTACACTTCTGATGCCCCTTTCAACTTCTTCACCATAAACCACGAATGAACGCTTTGCCGAGGTGAAAATCTTGTTTCTTCTGCAATCTTGAAAGCTTGCATCAGCAAAGAGGAAAAATTTAGACATCGGCAGGACTTCATCGAATGCTACAAATTTTTCCCTTTTTAATGTAGACGTAGTTATGGATTGTAGGATAGCCTGATATCATAAAGGAATCATTCCAATGAGATATCATGAATTTGAATGGTTTGTGCGCAGTTCTTCCTATATCGCATTACTCAAAATAGGTATCGTCCGCCACAAATCTTGCTTTTCTCTTCACAAGACGATCGTCCATTCTTCTCCCCCACGCACCTCATATTGGCTCAGCTGAACCAGCAACGGCAAATTAAACCCAAGAAAGAAAAAAACCTCGGCTCTGAAAGACTCGCACGATTTCCAAAGTGCAGTCAGCACTTGCAGTGGTACTAACGCAGTCGGTCTTCTCACTCCTCCATATCTGATGGGTGGCTATTACGTTGGACGTGTGCTATGTTTAAACTCTTGCGCTGTGGCGAGATCGGTTGCCGAGTCGAAACCAGCTTTTGATGGGAAGCCATCCATCACCTGCCCGTCAGTACGTCCCGTCTGTGGCCGGGATAACAAGGAACCGGCTGAACGAATCGTTTGCTTTCTACTACGAAGCAAGAAATGGCAAATGCGTGACGTTGATCAGCTGCTAGGGAAGTTTTTTTTTAATCAGAATTCGCAAATAATACTTTGAATAATTTTGTTCAGACTTCAGTGCCAATCGTCGTGAAAAGAAGAGCGCAGGAGGCGAGAACTACCTCGCAGGATAACAACCCAGCTAAGGCACGTTTCAGCGCCGAGCTTCCGACGGAAGCGCACTGGACTCGCGTCCGATGAAATGGAAAAGTACAGAAGAAACTGCTTCCAGTTTTATAGGAACGATGCAAATAGTTTTCAAATGCACGTATTAAAATACACATTCCGAGAAACTTTTCTTAAAATTTAATGAAATGATTGATTTGCATAATGGTTCTACGTACTTACTATTTAACCCAGTATATGTCTCCTTGAGTAGGAGTTTATAAGCAAGTGCGCGAAAGTAATATAAGCCAGATAGAGCTTCTTGGTTACCTTTGTGTTGAAGAGCCTTCCCACTTCCTTTTAAAAAGAACTGCGAGATCAATGTGCATCGAAAGCCTTGATTGGCATATTGCTTAGGAAGCTAGCGACTGTTCCAGGAAGGCAAACTTTGTGTGCTCGGTTAGCTCTAACTGAGGTAGTGATTTCTTTTTTAGTAGAGCCTCTCCTTGTATGAGGAGGCCTGGAAAAGCTAGGAGTAGCTTCTAGGATTATCTGTGTTCTGCATGTCCAAATGAAAAAAAGCGGAACTCTGGATTCACAATGACTGAGTTTCATTTGCACGAGGCTCAGTTTCGATTGTTGACGACATGGAAAAAAGTAGACACGATTCCGTTTTGTGCAAACATGAATTGTAATTGTGCCAATTGCAGTCTGAGAATATTTTGAGTATCGATAGTTAGGAATGAGTTTTAAATGTAGGGAAACCTTTAATTGATCGAGTATCCTTTAAAAAAGGAGAACTTTTTTACCTTCAAAATATTTTGAGAACCGTCAAACATATAAGAATAAGCCCACAAACGTAGGACATACTATGTATGACAGATGATCAAGTTGCCAAAATTGTAAATAGTAAGCAGAGATGTTTAATGAATTTATAGATTAACATTTCGGCTGCTTTTTCCCATTCTGACAGCATCTGATCTCACTGCCGAAGAGATTCTTTGTAAGAATATTTTTAGTCTGGATGTATCATTAAATCATTTTATCACTTCGATATTCTGATAATGGTAAATGCAAGTTTTGCTATTAAGTAGTGGAAGTAAGATCCCCAAGTGTGCACTGAAAGAGCCGCGTTTACTCTTCAGAGATATCACCAGACTGGAAGAAAATTTCTCCCCATTGAACTTCATCGCACTAGGATATGAAATCTTATGATTTTTTTAAATGCTGAAAATTTTAATCGTATATATTCTCGAAGTTAGAGGAGTCAATTTTTCAGCTAAATCAATAGCCCAGTTGTTTGAGAACTTGCCTAATGCATTCACTAGGTATATGTGTATTTTTGTATATTATTTAGCCTACGTACTATTTCCTCTTTTTATGGGGAAGGTTTCCTGATATTTCTTACAAACGTTTTTTAGTATCGACAGAATGCTTGAAGTTATTTCTTCTCCATAATGAAGATATGACGTAGCCAATTTAAAATCCTTGCGAGCATCAATTGCGAACAAATTTCTATTTTTATAGATATGGGTAATTGTGCAAATTATGCAATGCCTATGCAAAAATCCGATTATTTAAATTTTAAAATCCTGCAGAAATAATTTTGAAAAAATTCAATATGAAATGATAGAAACAGGCTTAACCCTAATCTAAACAGTTTAAGATAGTGCCAGAGCTATAAACAATCAACCAATATGTGGGAATGTTGAAATGCCAGATTGGCTGAAGAAAAGATTAGCCGTTGATGGGCTAGTGGTTATGATGCTTGGCATGTTTCTGGGAGGCAGGGTTCGAATTCCCACTCACGGCGAAAACAATTTTTTTCAGCCAAATATTTCATGAGTCTCATGTCTGCGGGACATTTCCCGTGTTACTTTACTACTCGGTTAATACATATTCATCAGTTGCAGAGAACTTTACTGAACGATAAAAAATGCTCTATTCCCTCAAAGCAATGGTTAGAAAGAAATAGCCTAGAAGCTTTAGTGCATCTTAAGCCTCGTTTCTCCTACAACATGCTTACCAACTCGCGCAAGGATAGACCACTAGCTTAATTGTGAAGTTCATTAACCATTGCACCATTGAAATTATCAGTTGCAGTCGAAACTCACTCCAATGCGAGAAAAATGAATATCAGCTGATAGTTTCTTTTGAGTTTTTCCCGACAGATGATGATGCGTTGATGAGTGATTGATTTACCGTCGATAGTTATCTCTTCAAGTGATGAATAGATACGTGATTAAATCATTTTCATCTCGCACGTGGCTTCCTCTGTACGCAACAGCATCTCTCCTAATGCAGAGATGACGAGCATGAACTGTCTCCGGTGAAGACGACATAAATATGTTGACACGCGACTCGACGTCATGTACGTTAACGAGGCCGTAAACTTAGAAGCTCTAATTACACGAGGACCGGACCCGTCCATTCAGTTGCCCTGGTTGTCACAAGAGGATTGCTACATGCGCTCAGTTGGCGTGTTTAGAAGTTGATTCAGATTAGTTATGAGGGGGTGGAAGTCGGCTAATGGGAACACTTCGGCGTCTTTGGTATGGTTGGCTGCCATTTAAGTCAACCCTGCAACCGAAGGAGCTCTTTCGATTCCTTTGTGTGTGTACATCCGTTTCCATCTTGCCCTTCGTGTGACTTCCCCTCCTCTGGGAAGTTCATCTTGCAGCAGGAAGGAGGGATTCATCAAAGCAATTGGATCTCGTTCTGACATTTTTCCCTTTTGCTGACCCTCTTATGAAGAATGCTCAGGGTTATGGCTGAAGGTCAACACAAATTGCAGCCAGTTGGCCTGCTCTTCCGTTAGTTGACGTTTTCACCATCTCCGCTATCGTCCCAGCTCTGTCCTCTCCCAGCTCTTCGCTTCTGACCGGGGAAGATTTAAAGTTCACTCTGATCCTAACAAATGCTCGCAGATGAATTATGACTTGGGTTAAATGCGAAGACATCGCTGTTGCTGAGGTATTTACAGTTAGGCTGCTTCATTTCAAACTCCTTATTAGTTTTGACAGTGAGGGATATGGGGTCTCTGACACCAATTAGGATTTAAATTCCCGAAAGGAAGGAGGTTTGATAATCTAAACAGCGCCAAATTCATCTGTTACGTCTTCTTTCGAATGGGATATCTGGATTAGGAAATTTCACACCCATTCATGCATTTAATGTCTATAATGAAGAATTTATTTCAATTAACCATTATTGCTGAAAGTGAGAGAATTGCTAAGAAAAAAACTGAAAATTTTTATACTTTTGAATATCTTCATAATCTGCAGAGATTTGCAGTATATATGAACTATTTATCATCGAAATGCTATTAAAAGCATATTATCGAATTAACTCTTAGGATCGACTGAATCATTTGAGCTAGAGCTTGCAGTCCTAACGACTGCACGTGGCCTCAAACGAGTCAGCAACTTTTCCCGCCAGAAGCCAGCAACAGACACGTGATGCAGCTTCGTGGCATCTCTGGTGACTCCCTCTCTTCGGTTGCTACTTCGCCTGCTTTGGGTGTCTGGTACCACGTATCCCGGAAGTTAACTTCTCTCCAGAAATAGGTTAGATTGTGAACTGCTTGCAAGGAAAATCCCTTTCAGGATCAGTCTGAGTCACACGATACAAACTTTTATTTTTCTGCATTTTATTTTGCGCCACTTGGTAGCTGTCGGTTAAGGTGGATGAAGAGCAGTATATATTTCAATTCCTGATGTTGATCAAATATGAAGCAGACATCTCGAGATGCCTAAGAGCAGTATCGTATCAGGTAGCCTTGGTCATTTTTTTTTCCTTTATGCCCACCGTCGTCCCCCTCCTAAGCAGAGAAATAAGATAAAGTTGAAGCATCTAGGCTGAGAAATAGATTTCATGTTTAATATTCATTAAATACTGGTCCGATATAAATTTTAAAAGGAGACAATATTTTTTTAGATGGGAACCAATGGCATTGCGCAATTGAACTTGCGCGCGGCGTCAGGATCGGCTCGGATCTCAATGTAATGGAATGACCTTTCATGATCGATGCTCATAAAACAGAGCTAAATGATCAAAATGGGAAATATTAGTTTTTTTTTTCGTGGATCTAGAAAGGTAAAATGTTCAGAGGCAAAATTCTCATCACGTGCACTGGTAAAGTAAGTGGCGTATCTAACGCAGAAACAGAATCCATGTGCTCTAAACCAAGAAAGATGGCGTACCCGTGAGTGTCCTAGAACCACTGCGACACTTGCTCAAGGATGCAATCATTCCAAACAATTGAAGCGCATCCCGCGTGACCACTTCGGCTTTTTTCTCTTTATCAGCAAACTGACTCCATTTACCAATTTCATCAACAGCTCTAATACAAGAATCTCGTCAACATCATTTGCCAAAAGGGCTAAATCATCAGCATAATCTAAATCAGAAATTTTCGTATCTCCAGCCCATTTAAGGCCAAAATCTTTCCTTTGAAGTGAATTTCGCATAACATAATCAATAACCAAGCTAAAGAGAAAAGGAGACAAAATGCACCCTTGTCGAACACCAGAAGCAATGCTAAAACAATCACAAGCCTTAACACTGAGTTGTGTACGAATTGGTATTATAGAACACTGTCATTATTTTAACTGACTTGTCAAACGATCTCACTATCAACCACAAATTACGAGATTTACAGTTTTAAGAGCCTTTGGATATCTACGAAGCTGGTAATCACAGGTTTCTGAAACGCTAAACATTTTTCAAGAATCTTCCTAAGTAAAAACGTTTGGTCTATTCACCCCCCCCCTCCTTAACACTACTGAATCCATACTGTTCATCATGCACTTGTCCATCAACCAAATTCGTAATTGTATTAAGCATAATAATGCAAAGACTTTACCTGGAACTGAAGTTGGCTGGTATCCCTATAATTACCCACAGAACTGCGATCATCTTTTTCAATAATGGGGATAATAATAGTTCTTGTAAAATCTTTAAAACCACCTTTATTAAAAAAGTTAAAATTTCAGTCACCCATGTGGCAACAGAAGCATTCCGAGCTCTAAGCATTTCAGTAGAAATTTAATCAATTTCTGGGGATTTATGAAGCTTTAATTTTGAGATAGCCAAAGTAACTTCCGATTGGAGATATAGCACCAACGTTAAAGCCAGTAATGCATCGATTCCTCATTGCAATGGGAGTAGAAATAATCATTGTTTAAACATCTCTAAAATACTCATCCCACCTAGCCAATGTTAGAATCCTCAGCTTCCAACAGCCTTACCATGTTTATCTCTCAACCCGTGTGTACCTGTCTGTTTCTTCTCGCACAGAATGTTAATTATCTGAAGTTTTAAAGAAATTTTAACGAGAGGTTGTGCGAACAATGTCAAACAGCCCTTTAATCGCAGGCATGGGGCAAAGACCTCTCCCTATTAAACCACGGCTAAAAGTTAAAGCCATTTACAGTGGTAGGACTTGTCCAATGTAGGTTTGGCAATTCCCGTAGAAGCAAGGGGTCATTTACCACCTGCAATGTCCTTCGATCAGGATGATCTACAAGCAGATATATCCTGTGCATATATTCCCTCTGGGAAGTCAACCCATAAATAGAAAAGAGGGATAAATTTTTCCGTTAACAGGAGACCACAAATACAAGTTCAGGAGGGGGGGGGGCTCAGTCGGTAGCGAGCAGGGTATATAATCTGCAGTTTCCAGGTTCGAGTCCCACCCGGGCCAGTGTTGAGATTTATCTCTGCGAAATTTTCCACCCTGCCCACGGTCAATTGGGGGACACCGATGGGCTTGGGAAGGCCGCCGTCAGTCGTATGGGGCGTAAAGCCGTGGCCACGTGGGCGAGAAAACCATACCATGTATCTGTTAAGGAACACATTGGATGGCCCTGATGGGAGGCTTCCATCTGTCTCCTAACAGCTGAACAAGTGGGTTCCTACCCTCCAACCTTCTCTGACCCTTCAGGGTCTTCACGTTACAAGAAACATGGGATGTCCTTATTCAGGCTTTCCCAATAAGAGTTTTGAGCAAAGTGAGCATAATCACTCAATGAAATAAACATCAAAAAATTAAAAACATAGAATTTTTTTAATATATATATTTTAATTTAAAAAATTTTTAAAAATTTTTTTAAATTCTATTTTCAAAGTTACTTTTTTTTAATTTTTTTTAAACTATTTTCTTAGTTACTCTATTTTTTTAATGTTTTTTTTTAAATCTTATTCCATAATGGAGTGGAAATAAGGAATTTAAGAATAAGTTTATAAATTAAGATTTTAGTTTCGTAGTTAGGATAGCTTAAAAGATTTTGGATGTTTAAGTCTACTATTCCTAGTTTATTCAGTTCTGAGAATAGGATTTCTCTTTGGAGTATAAGTTACAATTTAAAAGTATATGATTTGTGTTTTCTAAAAGATTACATTTAAAACAGTTTGGAAAGTTTGTGAGCCTTAATTGGAATTTTTGTTTTTAAATTTATTGTATCTGTTTTTAATCTGTATATAATTTTGTTTTCTTTACGAGAGAAAGGTAATTTTTCAATGTAATTAATTTTTTTTGATAAATGAAATCTGAAGTTATTTTTGCAGATTTGCCTGTGCTTGGAAATGTTTTTCTGTAAGAGAAAATTCTAATTTATTGAGTTCTTGCTTAAAAGAATGGAAAAAATTAAATGGGGTAATGTCCTTTAAGTTACGTGCATTTTTAGCCAAAATATCAACCCTTTCATTTTCTTGGATCCCAATATGACTTCGGATCCATTGTAATCTGATTTTATTTTTGAGGGAGATATTTGACAAATTCAATTGTAGGATATTGGAAAAAAATTGGTTATAATTTGAATAATATATTTCTTGTTGGAGCACCTGGAGGGCGCCTTTTGAGTCAGAAAATATTACTATATTCTGATTTGTTAGATTACTCAGAATACATTTGAAGGATTCATTGATAGCTGTTAATTCAGCTTGAATAATTGTGTTTTTAGAGAACTTAAAAGATTTGGACACATTAAATGAAGGGATAAGAAAAGCAGCAGGAGAGGAACCTGTTTCTTTTAAGACTGATCCGTCTGTGTATATGTTAAATGTAGATTCATAATTTTCGGCAAAATAAGCTTTGAATAATATTAGTGCTGCTTTCGCAGAAATATCTTTTTTTGAGATCAAAGATGGGATTTCGGTGATAATTAAAGGTAAGGGGATAGTACCAGTCAGCTATGATATTGGGAATGTCCCCTTTTAGTGTTCTACTAAAATATTAATCATAGAGATTGGAAAGGTGTTCATTATTGTATATAGTTTTGATATATGGTAATCTATGAAAATGTTTATAAACTTCCTACACATCCTTTTTACAATGTAGTTTAAAAAAATATTTTAATAAAATATGTCTAATTTCAAATGGCGGAATAGCAGTCTCTGCTATTACAGAAATTGTGGGACAGCATTTTACGAGTCCAAGGGCAATTTTCAGACATTGATTCTGCAAAGAATTAAGTTTCCTGAATTTGGAAAAAAGAGCTCCAGAAATAAATTCTAGGCCAAATTCGATTTTAGGTCTTGTAAGGTTTTTATATACAGTTATTAATTGCTGTTGCTGTGTGCCTTCATTTTTGAAAGCAAAGTGTTTAATGCAATTTAATAGTTGCAAACCTGAATTATATTTATTGTTAAGATGATGTTGCCAATTTAGTTTTGTATCTAAATACATACCTAAAATTTTGCCTTTATTAACCTGAGTTAAGGTTTCTGAGTTAATACATAATTTAAATTTGGGATTGTAATTTCTTTTATGAAAAGGAATTATAAACGTTTTTTAATAAGTTTATTTAACTGTTTTTGTAAATTTTCTGTGTAACTTATATTCATTTTTCCCCGATGACCAAAAAATGATGTCATCTGCATATTCCATAAATGTGATTGATTTTCCAAAAATTTCTTTAATATCGTGTAAATAAAAATTAAATAATATCGGGGACAATAATGATCCCTGAGAAAGACCTTGGGTCATTTTGTGGGTTTCTGAGAAATATTCTCCAATTTTAACCTGTATTAATCTATTGCTTAACAGATTACATAAAAAGTTAATAAATTTTGCACTTAAGTTAGATTTTAATAGTTTTGTAAATAAACCACTTATTGATACAGAATCAAAAGCTTGTGTTAAGTCCAAAGAAATAGCTAAAAGAATTTTTTTCTGTTTAATAGCTCTAAAAATATCATGTAAAAGTAAGGAAATATTTTCTTTGGCAGAACGATGTTTCCTAAAACCAAAGAAATTATTTGGAAAAAAGTTTTCTGTCTCAAAATACCAGGAAAGTCTTTTATATACTAACCTCTCAAAAAGTTTGAGAGAGTTAGACGTTAGAGAAATTGGGCGATATGAATTGAGTAATGTTGGCAACTTGCCAGATTTTAGGATTAAAAAAATACAATGATTTTCCTCCATTCAGGAGGAATGCAATTATGCTTCCAAATATAATTGTAAACATACAATAATTTTAACTTCCATTTGTATAGAAGATGGAAGAATTTATTTGAAATAGTCAGCTCCAGGGGCAGATTTGAGGTTAATTTTTTTAATTGCGGAGTTCCACTATGTTAAAAGGTCTATCCATTTTTGGATTAGTGGTTTTGTTATTCATTAATTGAAGGTGAATATAAAAATCATTTGTAAATATTTTTTGAGTAGTTTTTAAATTATTAGCAAACAGCTCGGTAGTTTGTTTTAAATTTATATTAAGTAGGGCGATTTCAGCCATAGGAATTTTTTGAGATTTGTCTGCAAGGAGTTTCTGGTATACCTTCCAGATGGTGGTCCCCGGAGACATAGTAGTAAGTTGAGAAATAAAATTTTTCCAATTATCTCTATACGATTGTTTTAGTTTTCTGCGAACCATACCATTAATTTTCTTAAAAGACGCGGTGTCTGAAAAGTCCCTGGATCCTTTGGGCCCGATTTTCTGTCTTTTTTTTCTTATCGCAACAAGCCGATTCATATGCCAAAAGTTTCGTTGCAATTCAGGAATTTTGTTTTGAATGGTTTGGAATGCCAATTTTGTGTGTGAGAGTACCTCGTTGAAAAATTCAGAATAGTCGTTGTTTTTATCTGACGGTAATTCATGTTCGAGAATTTGTGAGAACAATCTCCAATTATTTAAATATATAAGTTTGTTAAAATTTAATTTAAAATTAGAATTAATAATAATTGGAAGATGGTCGCTGCCCCTTGTATCTGGGAGCAACGACCAATTAAAGTTTTGACTAAGAAGGGGAGATATTAAAGTTAGGTCAATTACAGAACGATGATTTACAGGATTTTCATGTGTTGCGATTTTTTTATTTAAAATAAAGTCGGGTAATAAACTTACTTAAATGTAGACCTGCAAAGTTGGTAGTATTAGAAAACCACATCGGGTGATGTGAATTGAAATCACCTACGATGATATATGGTTCGGGAATTTGTGCTAATAAGTTAGTGAAAAGAGTCATTGAGCCAAACCAGGGACACTTGTAGAAGCAGCTACGGAGGTGGAGGGATATGTGATTTGGTCCTCCTGTAGCTTGGGACGTTTACCAGGAAAGTCACTTTTAGATTGCATGT
This sequence comes from Ryuthela nishihirai, assembly GCA_038380435.1. Lineage (NCBI taxonomy): Eukaryota > Metazoa > Arthropoda > Arachnida > Araneae > Heptathelidae > Ryuthela > Ryuthela nishihirai. The sequence goes on from JAWZYU010000021.1 coordinate 59,202,692, forward strand.
TAATGTTTTCAGATCTTAATATGTAGTCAAGACCATAAGAGTAGGAGTTAGTCAAGTTCTTTGCAAAGTTAGAGTCAGTTCCATCTTCTAAATCGAATTCACTTAAAACCTGTTGAAATGATTGCTGGTTCCGTCTGGCAGGAACTTTTTTCTCCCGGACCGGGTGTGGCCAGATTCTTTTTTTGCCTGTGCAAATGCTGATGACCAGCTACAATTTGTTTTATTTTGAATTCGCAACGCTGCACAGGCAATTTTTTTTTTTTACCGAACACCCATAGAAGGTTGCATGATGTAATCCTCCACAGTTGGGGCAACAAAAGTCACAATTTGTACAGTTTTTATGAGAATGTTCACCACTGCAGCGTTTGCATCTAATCTTCTACACGAAGTCGCTGCATGTCCCCATCTGAAACAATTCCCACCGAGGGGATTGGATTGTTTTACCTCTGCGCGGCACTTTTTTTGCACACCATGGGCTAAATGGCCAGGCCACAAGGACCCCGAAGGCTCAGAGAAGGTTGGGGGAGGGCACCCATTGGAACAGCTGTTGGGAGGCAGATGGTAGCCTCCCGTCAAGGCCATCCAGCGTGTTCTTTAACGTGCACAGGGTATGGCTCTCCCGCACACGGGGCCACGGCTTAACGTCCCATCCGACGGACGGCGGCCTTTCCAAGCCCATCGGTGTCCCCTACTGACCGTGGACAGGGCGGGGAATTTTGCGGAGATAAATCTCAACGCTGAACCAAGTGGGACTCGAACCGGGGAACTACAGATTACGAGCCTGGCGCGCTACCGACTGAGCCCCCCCCCCCGCCCCCACCGAGGGGAAAGGGAGCCGAAATACTCTTTTACGTAGAATTGGGAGAAGCCGATATTTTCATGAGAGGGTAACTTAGGGCAGGTAGAGTGAAAGACAACATTTTCTGTAAGTTTTCTAATGAATCAATCTTTTGTAGAATTTGGGTAATATCTGAACATACGTCTAATCTTAAAGACATCGTAGCATTTCAAGCTTTGTAGCAAAAAGTCATCATCGTATTTGGTGTTCACATTCATAATGATCCCCATGTTAAAATCTTTGGCTGGGAGGCGATCGTTTTCTTTTACTCCCAGTATATTGTTAATTCTTTGTAGCGATTCCAGGTCAGATTGATTTGAAGGGAAGACAATGTCCCCCTTCCCGGTAAATCTACCCTTGACTTCCTTTTTCAGAGCTTTAAAGAAGAAATCGGTCACTAGACCGTCATCTAAATCAGACAATTTTTGTGAATTGCTGAAGAATAGGAGGGCCAATTCTCCTTTATGACGAGAACGAGAAGAACGAACATTCGATTTTACAGTATGGGAAATTATTGAGTCATTATCTGAATCTAAGTCAGAACAATCTTGGGTCACTCTTTCAAATATAGTAGAATTAAACTTATCAGTAGTTTGCATTGTATGTAATATTGTTACCTTGTGGGTTTTCGGGAATGAAGATTTCGCTGTTGTCTAAAAGGTTGGACAAGTCATTAGCTGAGAGGGATCTTTGTGCTCTCACTAGCTGAATTTTGTTTACATGTTTTGAGAGTTTGTTTAATTGGGCCTTTTCAGAAGACTTTATAGGCACACCTTTGGTTTTCTTGAGTTTGTTGCTGGAGTTGATATTCTTTTTGCCACCCACTTTTTGTCGGAGATCCAACTGGAGAAAGCACAAGAAGAGTCACGGAGACACAATCCAAAGCCGATTTGGCGAAATAAGCTTTCTAGGAAAGCAGTCAAAAATCTTCGATGTAGTGACGACCACAAATCGTACTAAATCAAGAGCACAAGACAAACACGTCATCACTCCTCGGCAACTCCTGCCGAATCCGACCCTTCAGGGTCCTTGTGACTTTGCCCTTTATACTTTGTTCATTGCATAAAGTTACATACTCACAATGCAAAACATATACAGCATAAGTAAGACTTTTATGTGCTGGATATATTATATAAAGCCATTTAAATGTTATATAAAATAAATTTTTGGCAACTCCACTGTGTGCAAAAAAAGTGCCGTTCAGAGGTAAAAACAACCCAATAAGGGAAGTTCAGGATCTGTAATCAGGCTCAAAACCATTATCCAGTCCGGTAGGCGTAATTGGTCATCAGTAAGACCCTCTGAAGTTTACCCCTCAGCAGGGTAGAGAAAAAAAAGACACATAGAAAGACAAATAAGTGGAATATGTGATTATCTCAACCGTGGAAAAGTTCGGGTGGACTGCAAACTTTTGCTGACGAGTCTGGGTGCTGCTGATTGGGCATTCCCTCTTCTGAAGAGGGACCTCTTCAGGGCGAGGTATAATTCCTGGATCTGAAAATGAAAGCGGAGGAAATAGGGCAACTTAACGATCCTGGAGGGGGGGGGGGGGGGGCTGATCCCTTCAGAGGAAAGAAATGACGGGAAACGCCCTCTTCTCTCCCAGCCTCGTGCCATTCACTGAGTCGGTCTGAATTGTCTGTGCTCGTTCTGCAAAAGAGGAAGTGACGATTGGAGCATCCAGTCCACGTCATCTGTCTAAATATATATTGTTGAAGAGAGAAACCGAAAGACGATCTAATTGCTGTCTCTTCTGTTGCCTCCTAAATCGCCTTTCCCTCAGCGCGGGTTTCATTGTTTCGTGCTTCTGCTTGATGGACACGAGAAAGCATTATGGGAGAAATGGATCGAAGAAAATCGTTAAACTAACTTTTGTACTTGTTTTAGGAATACGATTTCAACGCTTGAACTTTTTTTAAGCGTTGCTTGCAACGTCAATAGTTGGGAAGGTCCTTTTTCAATGTTTTGTTACTAAATTAGCCCTTATCTGGTCTAAGTGGTCAACGTATGACTACTAACCCAGGGGGGTGGGGGGTGGGGGGAGGTGTTTGTATGCTATAGGAGAAACGAGGACAAACCAAACAGAGCATCGGGGGGGGGGAGAACTTATTCCCTTATAAATTTAAATAAAAATGAAAATAAAAGCGCAATTTGAAGAAATTACCCAAAATTTCCTTTCCGTTAACGCTTAGCCTGGAGATGTAAGAAGGTGAAACGGATATTGGTGCAGTTGCTTAACGTTGTAAAGGAAGTTCTGAAACCACTTCCACTCGATTCTGTTTCTGCCATGAAAAAATTTTAACGTTTGTCTCACACTTCATTACCGGACTTCAGAGATGGTCCAATGCCAATGCCTTCAAATCTTATGGCACGTGCTTCCGAAGAGTCGTACTGTTAAAAGAAATTCGCAATCTATAATGTTAAAAGAAATTCGCAATCTGTAATGTTCAATTACTCCTTCTTAAGCTCGCATTTCACATTTGAATAATTCGCATTTAATGCTCCAACCTTTGAGGCAGCAGGTGGCTTTGAAGGGAAGAGACTCCTTTTCGCATTCTGAAGTGCGTCACGTGGAAATCTTCGCATTTGCGATCATTCGACTTCACTGAACATTTATTCTTCCTGTTTCCAATTGTAAATAATTCGGGAGTTGAAAGCCGCATTGCTTCGTGGCGATGGTCTCAATGGTGAGAGCATGGGGTTCATTATCTCGCATTCGTAAGTTTCGGCCCCTTATTATGTCTCCGCAAAACTTTCCGCCCGTCCTCGGTCAGTTGAGGACACCGATGTGCCTGGAAAGGCAGCCGTCCGTCGGATGGAGCGTTAAGCCGTGACCCCGTGTTCGGGAGAGCCATACCCTGTGCACGTTAAAGAACACTCTGCATAGATTGACGGGAGACTTCCATCCGTCTCCTAACTGCTTTTCAATGGATTTCGTAACTTTCTCTGAACCTTTTGGAATCCTTGTGACCTTGAGATTTAGCTTATTTTGTGCAAAATTGTCGCCTAGAGACAACAGAACTTTTCATATTTAACTTTTGCTCCCAGAGATTTTTTTATATATATCGTCAATAAATGTCAGTATTCAGTTGAATACTAACTAATGTCTCGGTATTACAAGGGGCGGGGGTGGCTCAGTCGGTAGCGCGCCAGGCTCGTAATCTGTAGTTCCCAGGTTCGAGTCCCAGCTGGGTCAGCGTTGAGATTTATCTCAGCTAAATTCCCCGCCCTGTCCACGGTTAGTAGGGAACACCGATAGGCTTGGAAAGGCCGCCGTCCGTCGGATGGGACGTTAAGCCGTTGCCCTGTGTGCAGGAGCAACGGTATCTGTTGCGTATCTGTTGCGTACAATATACATTTGAGGATGGAGCATTATCGTGCGTTATGATCCCTAGCAGCAGAGGCGAGGAGATTTAAGAAGATCGCGACTCTGAGGCAAAGAGATCTCTTCTTCCTCTATCGGTGGCCGCCATGCAGACGACTCCATTAATACCATTGATGCGGAAATCTTTTCTCTTTCAAGCGGTGATTGCATCAGTTAATAAGCGATAAAAACCTTCATATTTTGAATCATTTTTTATCTCTGAATAATTCGAACCTACTTAGCATTAATGTTTATTTCTGCAATAACCACAACAAATGCGTTTTTCGCTCCCTACACTTTTTGAGTTTTTTACTCCCAGCGGTAATTGACATCCATTTTCTTTCCTTTAATTGCAGCGATGGCACGAGCTCTATTTTTGGCACAGAATGACCATTGTTCTCCGCTTCGTCCTCGCCGAAGAGAAAGCCTATCGGCTGATAAATCCCGACCTCTGACGGAGCAGCGCGCGCAGCTCTTCCACGAGAAGCATTAACTTTCGGAGCACGCGTCGACGTTCCATTGCTAATGATCCTTTTCTGAAGAATGTTCGCCATTCGTAGGGACTTCCTCCTGCCTCTTCCTTCCTCCCTTCGTTCTGCGTCTGCGCTCGAAGAGAAGCCAAAGACCTCGAGAATCGGATCACTTCCCCTTATCATCCTCATTTTACCTATGAGCGGCACTTTTTCTACACAACGGGCTAAATGGCCACGTCACAAGGACCCCGAAGGTTGGGGGAGGGTACCCACAGGAACAGCTGTTGGGAGACAGATGGTAGCCTTCCGTCAAGGCTATCCAGCGTGTTCTTTATACTGAAGCTTTTTTAAATTTAAATATATTAGCAACCTCAATGAAATGAATATATGGAAACATTGCAAATTAACCTTCGTGGAACGGCGCCATTTTCTTTCTAAGATGACTGCATCCGTCATCAATACCTGAGGAATGATATGTTCATTGAGAGCGAATCCTCCTTAGCGCGCAGGCGAATCTACACCTCCAACTTACATTTGGGAGATCATTAAAACATAGCCCAATGCCAAACCTCCCAGCTTCCTAGGATCCAGATGAGTAATCCAGCAGATACAATACTTCTGAAACTTTTATTGTGGAACTGAGACTTTCAGTTTCATGTCGAAAGTTATCCATTTTCCCAATCATTTCGTATTTCGTCTATTTTTGAGCTTAGCAAAAAATCGCGTCTCTTTATTCGTTAACCAAATCACTTTATCGTCTCAATCCGCACTCTCCTTCCTTGCAATTTCTCTGTTGAGACGTATTTTCTTCAGAGAAAAGGGATGACTTTGAAGTTTCAGATGTTCGTGAACATCGTTTAGGGAGGAAAAAACCTCGTCAACATTGTCGGTAAGTTCTGAATCCAAGAGAAGACGAGAAATGACCTCTCGTTTAATTCAGAGCCAAAAGAGAAAAAAACTTTCGTCAGACTTGACAGCGCAGACGGAGGTCTTTGTGATTCGTTTTGCGGGATGAAGCGTTTCGTGGAAAAGAGAACATTTCATCTCGGAGGTTTCTCGGAAAGAATTCATCTGATATGCCTAAGAACCAGTTTCGCCTTTAATTAGTGCCTCTGTCACTTCGGCACTTCTTGGTAACACTTCCATCTCACTTCACATTGAAACAATGACATAATGAATGTCATCCATCTTTCTCGAGACAGTCGCTTGTCCCGGTGTCTGACATCAATCTCGCTTTTTCTCTGGAAATGGGAAGCAGACGAGAAATAGCCTCAAACCAAACGAAAACATCCCTAGCCTTATATGGGAACTGAACCAGGACCTCGTGACCGACAGTAAAAGACAACTGAAGAGCTATTAGTAAGAAAACTCGAGAAAAATCGGATTTCAATGAATAAACGAAAAATAATTTGAAATAATATTGGATAGGACATTAATTAATAATAATCGATGTTATAAATTAAAGTAGGACAATGGAATTTTCCTTTTTTCATGTTCGATTACCGAAAATTGAATTGTCGAAAGGTACAATTGCAGCACACTGGTAAGAATGCAATTTTGTTTTATTGTCGTGGTCAGGAGGAGTTGCGCAACGCACCTCACTCGGTGGCATCTGGATGTTCCCTAGTTCGACTCCTAATTGCACCTGCGTAGAAAATGTGCTTGGAAAGACGGCCGTTCGTTATACGGAACGTGAAGCCGTGGTTCAGCAGAGCCGTACCATGTGCTCACTTTAAAGAACACTGGATGGCCTTCGCACGAGGAAATGACGCAGTGTCCAGTGGGCGTCGGAGCAGGGGTCAAGTCTGTACAGAATCAGGCTCATAATCTGCATCTTCCAGGTTCGAGCCCCACCTTGGACAGTGTTGAGATTTATCTCCGCAAAACACCCCGCACTGCCTTAGGTCAGTAAGGCTTGGAAAGACCGTCGGATGGGAAGCCATGACCCCGTGTGCAGGAGAGCCATACCCTGTGCACATTAAAGGACACGCTGGATGATCTTGATGGGAGGATACCATCTAACAGCTATCCTGTATACCATAAATATATATACTTTATGACAATATACTATAAAGGCAAATCGTGAATTCTCTTATTGCAAAAGTTATTATTTTCTGTGATCTTAATATGAGCCATTTACATGCCAGATTGAAAAAAGTAAACGCTCTAGAAAGGTGCTTAAAAAATTGCTTCTTCCATCGATAGCTATGAAAGTGGACATGTTTTTTTTTCCAACATAAAAGAACAGCGAAGAAATTAAGGGACTGCACCTATTTTTTTTTTCCAAAACCTTCTCCTGCAAAGCGCCATATCCTAGCAAGACAGAAGTCATTGCTGACCACTCTGTCACATTTAATAGAAACAAAGTTTGCTATTCATAGCAGATCATTACTAATCACTATGCAACTGAAGGCCAAATAACTCTTCATTGCTTATCAAGTGTGAATAAAATTCGTCACGTCATATATTTTGAAGTATTTTGCATAATTAGAATTATGCCTTTTTAACTGTTCTGGAAAACCTTATTTCACAAATTGAGGGCATGTCCTCCATTCCTGCCTTTCCCGTCCTCCTTTTAGAACACTGGCATCTGGCAACCCTACTTCTGGCACATTGAAAAAAGAAACACGAAATCCTGACCTTGCCGCTTCGAATCTAATGCTGAACACAGTGGGGATTCTTAGAGGAGTAACTGGGGACATCAAGATATGCCGAATTTCGGACGAGGGAATTATCGGAGAAAATTTCTATTACTTTCAGCAAAATGATATTATGCAGGTGAAAGGATTAAAGGCGAAAATATTTTGTGTACATATCTTAGTGAATAGAAAACATTTAACTAGAGATGTACTCTCCTTTCTTTACCATTGGAGGTGTCTTCTCCCTTCGTAATGCCCTCTCCTTCCTTTACCATTGGAGGTGTCTTCTCCCTTCGTAATGCCCTCTCCTTCCTTTACCATTGGAGGTGTCTTCCCCCTTCGTAATGCCCTCTCCTTCCTTTACCATTGGAGGTGTCTTCCCCCTTCGTAATGTCCTCTCCTTCCTTTACAATTGGAGGTGTCTTCCCCCTTCGTAATGCCCTCTCCTTCCTTTACCACTGGAGGTGCCTTCTCCCTTCGTAATGCCCGCTCCTTCCTTTACCACTGGAGGTGTCTTCTCCCTTCGTAATGCCCTCTCCTTCCTTTACCACTGGAGGTGTCTTCCCCCTTCGTAATGCCCTCTCCTTCCTTTACCACTGGAGGTGTCTTCCCCCTTCGTAATGCCCTCTCCTTCCTTTACCACTGGAGGTGTCTTCCCCCTTCGTAATGCCCTCTCCTTCCTTTACCACTGGAGGTGTCTTCCCCCTTCGTAATGCCCTCTCCTTCCTTTACCACTGGAGGTGTCTTCTCCCTTCGTAATGCCTTCTCCTTCCTTTACCACTGGAGGTGTCTTCTCCCTTCGTAATGCCCTCTCCTTCCTTTACCACTGGAGGTGTCTTCTCCCTTCGTAATGCCCTCTCCTTCCTTTACCACTGGAGGTGCCTTCCCCCTTCGTAATGCCCTCTCCTTCCTTTACCACTGGAGGTGCCTTCCCCCTTCGTAATGCCCTCTCCTTCCTTTACCACTGGAGGTCTTCCCCTTCGTAATGCCCTCTCCTTTCTTTACCATTGGAGGTGTCTTCTCCCTTCGTAATGCCCTCTCCTTCCTTTACCATTGGAGGTGTCTTCTCCCTTCGTAATGCCCTCTCCTTCCTTTACCATTGGAGGTGTCTTCTCCCTTCGTAATGTCCTCTCCTTCCTTTACAATTGGAGGTGTCTTCCCCCTTCGTAATGTCCTCTCCTTCCTTTACCACTGGAGGTGCCTTCTCCCTTCGTAATGCCCTCTCCTTCCTTTACCACTGGAGGTGTCTTCCCCCTTCGTAACGCCCTCTCCTTCCTTTACCACTGGACGTGTCTTCCCCCTTCGTAATGCCCTCTCCTTCCTTTACCACTGGACGTGTCTTCCCCCTTCGTAATGCCCTCTCCTTCCTTTACCACTGGAGGTGTCTTCTCCCTTCGTAATGCCCTCTCCTTCCTTTACCACTGGAGGTGTCTTCTCCCTTCGTAATGCCCTCTCCTTCCTTTACCACTGGAGGTGTCTTCTCCCTTCGTAATGTCCTCTCCTTCCTTTACCACTGGAGGTGTCTTCTCCCTTCGTAATGTCCTCTCCTTCCTTTACCACTGGAGGTGTCTTCTCCCTTCGTAATGCCCTCTCCTTCCTTTACCGCTGGAGGTGTCTTCTCCCTTCGTAATGCCCTCTCCTTCCTTTACCACTGGAGGTGTCTTCTCCCTTCGTAATGCCCTCTCCTTCCTTTACCACTGGAGGTGTCTTCTCCCTTCGTAATGCCCGCTCCTTCCTTTACCACTGGAGGTGTCTTCTCCCTTCGTAATGCCCTCTCCTTCCTTTACCACTGGAGGTGTCTTCTCCCTTCGTAATGCCCTCTCCTTCCTTTACCACTGGAGGTGTCTTCCCCCTTCGTAATGCCCTCTCCTTCCTTTACCACTGGAGGTGTCTTCCCCCTTCGTAATGCCCTCTCCTTCCTTTACCACTGGAGGTGTCTTCCCCCTTCGTAATGCCCTCTCCTTCCTTTACCACTGGAGGTGTCTTCCCCCTTCGTAATGCCCTCTCCTTCCTTTACCACTGGAGGTGTCTTCTCCCTTCGTAATGCCTTCTCCTTCCTTTACCACTGGAGGTGTCTTCTCCCTTCGTAATGCCCTCTCCTTCCTTTACCACTGGAGGTGTCTTCTCCCTTCGTAATGCCCTCTCCTTCCTTTACCACTGGAGGTGCCTTCCCCCTTCGTAATGCCCTCTCCTTCCTTTACCACTGGAGGTGTCTTCCCCTTCGTAATGCCCTCTCCTTTCTTTACCATTGGAGGTGTCTTCTCCCTTCGTAATGCCCTCTCCTTCCTTTACCATTGGAGGTGTCTTCTCCCTTCGTAATGCCCTCTCCTTCCTTTACCATTGGAGGTGTCTTCTCCCTTCGTAATGTCCTCTCCTTCCTTTACAATTGGAGGTGTCTTCCCCCTTCGTAATGTCCTCTCCTTCCTTTACCACTGGAGGTGCCTTCTCCCTTCGTAATGCCCTCTCCTTCCTTTACCACTGGAGGTGTCTTCCCCCTTCGTAACGCCCTCTCCTTCCTTTACCACTGGACGTGTCTTCCCCCTTCGTAATGCCCTCTCCTTCCTTTACCACTGGACGTGTCTTCCCCCTTCGTAATGCCCTCTCTTTCCTTTACCACTGGAGGTGTCTTCTCCCTTTGTAATGCCCTCTCCTTCCTTTACCACTGGAGGTGTCTTCTCCCTTCGTAATGCCCTCTCCTTCCTTTACCACTGGAGGTGTCTTCCCCCTTCGTAATGCCCTCTCCTTCCTTTACCACTGGAGGTGTCTTCTCCCTTCGTAATGTCCTCTCCTTCCTTTACCACTGGAGGTGTCTTCTCCCTTCGTAATGTCCTCTCCTTCCTTTACCACTGGAGGTGTCTTCTCCCTTCGTAATGCCCTCTCCTTCCTTTACCACTGGAGGTGTCTTCTCCCTTCGTAATGCCCTCTCCTTCCTTTACCACTGGAGGTGTCTTCTCCCTTCGTAATGCCCTCTCCTTCCTTTACCACTGGAGGTGTCTTCTCCCTTCGTAATGCCCGCTCCTTCCTTTACCACTGGAGGTGTCTTCTCCCTTCGTAATGCCCTCTCCTTCCTTTACCACTGGAGGTGTCTTCCCCCTTCGTAATGCCCTCTCCTTCCTTTACCACTGGAGGTGTCTTCCCCCTTCGTAATGCCCTCTCCTTCCTTTACCACTGGAGGTGTCTTCTCCCTTCGTAATGCCCTCTCCTTCCTTTACCACTGGAGGTGTCTTCCCCCTTCGTAATGCCCTCTCCTTCCTTTACCACTGGAGGTGTCTTCCCCCTTCGTAATGCCCTCTCCTTCCTTTACCACTGGAGGTGTCTTCTCCCTTCGTAATGCCCTCTCCTTCCTTTACCACTGGAGGTGTCTTCTCCCTTCGTAATGCCTTCTCCTTCCTTTACCACTGGATGTGTCTTCTCCCTTCGTAATGCCCTCTCCTTCCTTTACCACTGGAGGTGCCTTTCCCCTTCGTAATGCCCTCTCCTTCCTTTACCACTGGAGGTGTCTTCCCCTTCGTAATGCCCTCTCCTTTCTTTACCATTGGAGGTGTCTTCTCCCTTCGTAATGCCCTCTCCTTTCTTTACCATTGGAGGTGTCTTCTCCCTTCGTAATGCCCTCTCCTTCCTTTACCATTGGAGGTGTCTTCTCCCTTCGTAATGCCCTCTCCTTCCTTTACCATTGGAGGTGTCTTCCCCCTTCGTAATGTCCTCTCCTTCCTTTACAATTGGAGGTGTCTTCCCCCTTCGTAATGCCCTCTCCTTCCTTTACCACTGGAGGTGCCTTCTCCCTTCGTAGTGCCCTCTCCTTCCTTTACCACTGGAGGTGTCTTCTCCCTTCGTAATGCCCTCTCCTTCCTTTACCACTGGAGGTGTCTTCCCCCTTCGTAACGCCCTCTCCTTCCTTTACCACTGGACGTGTCTTCCCCCTTCGTAATGCCCTCTCCTTCCTTTACCACTGGTCGTGTCTTCCCCCTTCGTAATGCCCTCTCCTTCCTTTACCACTGGAGGTGTCTTCTCCCTTTGTAATGCCCTCTCCTTCCTTTACCACTGGAGGTGTCTTCTCCCTTCGTAATGCCCTCTCCTTCCTTTACCACTGGAGGTGTCTTCCCCCTTCGTAATGCCCTCTCCTTCCTTTACCACTGGAGGTGTCTTCTCCCTTCGTAGTGCCCTCTCCTTCCTTTACCACTGGAGGTGTCTTCTCCCTTCGTAATGCCCTCTCCTTCCTTTACCACTGGAGGTGTCTTCCCCCTTCGTAACGCCCTCTCCTTCCTTTACCACTGGACGTGTCTTCCCCCTTCGTAATGCCCTCTCCTTCCTTTACCACTGGACGTGTCTTCCCCCTTCGTAATGCCCTCTCCTTCCTTTACCACTGGAGGTGTCTTCTCCCTTTGTAATGCCCTCTCCTTCCTTTACCACTGGAGGTGTCTTCTCCCTTCGTAATGCCCTCTCCTTCCTTTACCACTGGAGGTGTCTTCCCCCTTCGTAATGCCCTCTCCTTCCTTTACCACTGGAGGTGTCTTCTCCCTTCGTAATGTCCTCTCCTTCCTTTACCACTGGAGGTGTCTTCCCGTTCGTAATGCCCTCTCCTTCCTTTACCACTGGAGGTGTCTTCCCCTTCGTAATGCCCTCTCCTTTACCACTGGAGGTGCCTTCCCCCTTCGTAATGCCTTCTCCTTCCTTTACCACTGGACGTGCCTTCCCCCTTCGTAATGCCTTCTCCTGCCTTTACCACTGGAGGTGTCTTCCCCCTTCGTAATGCCCTTTCCTTCCTTTACTATTGGAGGTGTCTTCCCCCTTCGTAACGCCCTCTCCTTCCTTTACCATTGGAGGTGTCTTCCCTTTCGTAATGCCCTCTCCTTCCTTTACCAATGGAGGTGTCTTCCCCTTCGTAATGCCCTCTCCTTCCTTTACCAATGGAGGTGTCTTCCCATTCGTAATACCCTCTCCTTCCTTTACCACTGGAGGTGTCTTCCCCTTTGTAATGCTCTCTCCTTCCTTTACCATTGGAGGTGTCTTCTCCCTTCGTAATGCCCTCTCCTTCCTTTACCACTGGAGGTGCCTTCCCCCTTCGTAATGCCTTCTCCTTCTTTTACCACTGGAGGTGTCTTCCCCCTTCGTAATGCCCTCTCCTTCCTTTACCACTGGAGGTGTCTTCTCCCTTCGTAATGCCCTCTCCTTCCTTTACCACTGGAGGTGTCTTCCCCTTCGTAATGCCCTCTCCTTCCTTTACCACTGGAGGTGTCTTCCCCTTCGTAATGCCCTCTCCTTCCTTTACCATTGGAGGTGTCTTCTCCCTTCGTAATGCCCTCTCCTTCCTTTACCACTGGAGGTGCCTTCCTCCTTCGTAATGCCTTCTCCTTCCTTTACCACTGGAGGTGTCTTCCCCCTTCGTAATGCCCTCTCCTTCCTTTACCACTGGAGGTGCCTTCCCCCTTCGTAATGCCCTCTCCTTCCTTTACCATTGGAGGTGTCTTCCCCCTTTGTAGGGGCGGGGGTGGCTCAGTCGGTAGCGCGTCAGGCTCGTAATCTGTAGTTCCCAGGTTCGAGTCCCAGCTGGGCCAGCATTGAGATTTATCTCCGCAAAATTTCCCCGCCCTGCCCAAGGTCAGTAAGGGGACACCGCTGGGCTTGGAAAGGCCGCCGTCCATCGGATGGGACGTTAAGCCTTGGCCCTGTGTGCGGGAGAGCATTACTCTGTGCACTTTACAGAACACGCTGGAATGCCTTGACGGGAGGCTACCATCTGTCTCCCAACATCTGTTCCAGTGGGTCCCCTCCCCCAACCTTCTCTGAGCCTTCAGGGTCCATGTGACCTGGCCATTTAGCCCATGGTGTGCAAAAAAGTGCCGCTCAGAGGTAAAACAACCCAACCCCCTTCGTAATGCCCTCTCCTTCCTTTACCACTGGAGGTGTTTTCCCCCATCGTAATGCCCTCTCCTTCCTTTACCATTGAGTTGTCTTCACCCTTCGTAATGCCCTCTCCTTCCTTTACCACTGGAGGTGTCTTCCCCCTTCGTAATGCCCTCTCCTTCCTTTACCACTGGAGGTGTCTTCCCCCTTCGTAATGCCCTCTCCTTCCTTTACCATTGGAGGTGTCTTCTCCCTTTGTAATGCCCTCTCCTTCCTTTACCACTGGAGGTGCCTTCCCCCTTCGTAATGCCCTCTCCTTCCTTTACCACTGGAGGTGCCTTCCCCCTTCGTAATGCCATCTCCTTCCTTTACCACTGGAGGTGTCTTCCCCCTTCGTAATGCCCTCTCCTTCCTTTACCACTGGAGGTGCCTTCCCCCTTCGTAATGCCCTCTCCTTCCTTTACCACTGGAGGTGTCTTCCCCCTTCGTAATGCCCTCTCCTTCCTTTACCATTGGAGTTGTCTTCACCCTTCGTAATGCCCTCTCCTTCCTTTACCACTGGAGGTGTCTTCACCCTTCGTAATGCCCTCTCCTTCCCTTACCATTCGTGGTATCTTCCCCCTTCGTAATGCCCTCTCCTTCCTTTACCAATGGAGATGCCTTCCCCCTTCGTAATGCCCGCTTCGTATTCTTTGGCGCAGGATTCACAAAATGCCAAATAATCCGCTGATTCTTGTGTACGTAAATCAGTCTAATATTCGAATCCTCTGCAAAGGAAGTGATCTCCTAAGGATTCGTTCAAGTCTTCTAAAGTGTAACTTTCACTTCTTGCGTTAATCTTACTACTTCGGATTTCTGCTATAAATATCTTCGAAGTTATGGAAACTTTATTTAGTTTTTGAACTTTATGAAGGGAACGGAAGGGGAGGGCTGCCAGTTCAGTATGGCCTGCTGATCTGGTCATCTGCGGCCACTTTTTTCTTTTTTTTCAACCCTGCTGAGGAGTGGTCAACTTCACAGGGTCCTGGTGCTGACCATTTATACCTACTAGACTGGACTTGTTTATGGATTTGAGCTTGATTATGGATCCTGGACTTGCTGCACTGGTGGGCCTCTGTTGAGGGAGAGTCTGCCGCTGTGTTTTCTGTTGCTTCTGGGTTGCCAGCTCTAAGTGAACATAGGCATTTGATACCTTATATCAGCTGGTGGATAATCCTAATCAGAGGCCATCGCAGGTACCTGAACCTTACTTTGCTAGTTGGGCATCGTCAAGCCTAAACTGGAGTAATGCGTCTCAGGCTGGCCATGTGGCTCTTGAAAAAGTCCACTTGAAAAGGTGGTGCCTGAAGTTCCTACCAGCATCGGTGACTTCAGCCTTTAGAGGAGGAGGAACGGGTCTTTGCCCCATGCCTGCGATCAGGGGGCTGTTTGATATTGTTGGCCCTACCAATCTCAATAAACCTAATTTCTTTGAAAATCCTACTAATCATTTTCTTTCTGCAGGAACGTGGAACGTGAGGACATTACATAGAGATTATTCTCTTGATGTCCTCATGCAGGAATTCCAGCGCTATAAGTTAGATATTCTAGGCTTGCAAGAGACCAGATGGACAGGTAAAGGTGAGATACTTAAAAATAACTTTAAATTTCTCTTTACAGGGAGGGAGGATGGAAAGCATCACCAAGGCGTGGGTCTGCTGCTCAGCAGACATGCTAGTGATGCTCTTCTAGGATATGAGTGCATTAATGAAAGGTTTCTTACAGCAAAATTTCGGACAAGCATTAAAAACTTGAATGTTATCTGCTGTTATGCCCCCACTGAGGATGCTGATGAGGATGAGAAGGATAGGTTTTACGGACAACTTCAGGACATTTTGAATTCTGGCAAGAAAGGAGATATTACCCTTGTTCTTGGTGACTTCAATGCCAAAGTTGGTACCGACTCTGACCTTTGGGGAGGAGTAATAGGTCCTTTTGGTATTGGTAGCTGCAATGGCAATGGGCAACGTCTCCTACAGGTAAGTAAACTCAATGGTTTCAGAATAACTAACACATATTACAAACACCGCGACATACATAAATACACATGGGTTTCACCTGATGGGCTGCATAGGAATATGATTGATTACATATTAATTAACAGCAAATGGGCTAGTTCTGTTAGGAATACCAGGGCATATAGGGGAGCTGAAATTGGATCTGACCATTACCTTGTTAAAAGTGTCTTGCAACTTAAACTTAAAAAGTGTTGTGCTAGAGTTAAAAAATTTACCTTTAATACTGAAGCTCTGAATGACCCAGTTATAGCTAAAGCTTACCATGATAGGTTACTTAGTCATTATGACGGTCATGGTTTGCTTAATACTGAAGTTGAGGAAGAATGGGGCCATTTTAAACAGGCTTTTTTGGAAACTAACAGTACTCTTTTAGGAAAAAAGGAGCAGAGGAGGCAGAATTATTTAAGTGACAAGGCAATTGAGCTTATTTCAGAAAGAAGGAATTGCAGGAATGTCCTTAATCAGTACCCTACTAGTCCTAATAGAAAAGATTACAGAGAGCTTAATAAACGTGTAAAGGATCACTTAGCTACTGATAAAAATCTTTGGCTTGATAGCTTGGCTGACAAAGCTGAGGAAGCGGTTAGGCAGCACAACAGCAGAGAGCTGTACCAGATAGTTAATGTTTTATGTGGTAGAAAACGGACAGGCATACAGGGATTGAAGGATAAACAAGGTAAGGTTATAGAAGGTGAGGATTCTCTCATGGCTAGGTGGGCTGAGCATTTCAGTGATGTTCTAAACAATGTGGTTAGTTCTACTCCCATTGTTTGTAATGATGATAGATGTATTGGCAGCTTTAATGTTGGCCCTATAACACAATCTGAAGTTAGTTTGGCTATCTCTAAACTGAAACTTCATAAATCCCCAGGGGTAGATGAAATTACTACAGAAATGCTCAGAGCTGGGAATGTTTTGGTTATCACTTGGATGACTGAAATTTTGAATAACTTTTATGATAAAGGCATGGTTCCTAAAGATTTTACCAGAGCTATTATTATCCCTATTTTCAAAAAAGGTGATCGCAGTTCTTGTGATAACTATAGGGGTATCAGCCTACTCTCTGTTCCAGGTAAAGTTCTTTCCATGATTGTGCTTAATAGAATTAAGAATCTGGTTGACAGGCAATTGCGGGATGAGCAATGTTGATTCAGAAGTGGTAGGGGATGTGGAGATCAGATATTTTCACTTAGGCAGATTCTTGAGAAATGTTTAGAGTTTCAGAAACCTTTGGTTGCTAGCTTTGTTGATTTCAAAAAGGCTTTCGACTCTGTTGATCATCATAATTTGTGGTTGATTGTGAGATCATATGGTATACCAGACAAGTTAGTTAACATAATGAAAGCTCTCTATAATAACACTGAGTTATGTGTGAGAGTTGGTAAGTCTTGTAGCAATTGGTTTAGCATTACTTCTGGTGTTCGACAAGGATGCATTTTGTCTCCTTTTCTCTTTAGTTTGGTTGTTGATTATATTATGCGAAATTCACTTCAAGGGAAAGCTTTTGGCCTTAAATGGGCTGGAGATACGAAAATTTCTGATTTAGATTATGCTGATGATTTAGCCCATTTGGCAAATGATGTTGATGAGATGAACTCTTTCATTCGAACTGTTGATGAGACTGGGAGTACAGTAGGTTTGGTTATAAACAGAGAGAAAACTAAAGTGATGAAAATTGGTCAGGCAGGTTGTGATTCAGTTAATCTGAATGGTTGCAGTCTTGAGCAGGTGTCACAGTTTAATTATCTTGGGAGCTATGTAACAGATAATGGTGATGTGCGGCATGAGATTAACAGACGAATAGGTATTGCTGCCGGGACTTTTAAGAATCTATGGAGATTGTGGAGAAATAGGCGTATACACCTAAAGACTAAAATTAGACTGTATAATAGTTTGGTTCTTTCTAGGGTTAGTTATGGTAGTGAAACTTGGACGCTGTGTAAACAAGATAACAGGAAACTAGATGCTTTTGATTCTAGATGCTTACGCAGTATCTTGGGTATTAGGTGGTTTAACTTTGTAACTAATGATGAGGTTAGGCAAAGGAGTCTGCAACCTCCTTTAAGCAGCATATTGTGCAGAGAGAGACTCCGCTGGTTTGGCCATGTTGCCCGTATGGATAATTATAGATTGGCGAATAGGGTTATGAACAGTGTGCCTAGAGCCTTCAGAAGGAGGGGGAGACCTAGGATGCGGTGGGCAGACAATGTCAAACAGGACCTTGTTAGAATTGGTGTGCAGTGGCCGGATGCAGCAGATGTAGCTCAGGACAGATATGCTTGGAGAAGTAAACTGCGTGGTCTGGTTGGACCTCCGTAGCCCATGGCTGCTTGAGGATGATGATGATGATGATTAGTTTGTTTAACATTTGCAATGTCATAACATTTTTTCTTCATACACACAACTTATACTCCCCAATTTTATAAATAATCGCATTTGAATAAAATTCTGTGGAATTCCAAATTTCTTCCCCACAGTTAAAATATATTTCCCAGCTATCCTTTTGCTTCCCAGGGTCTGTATCAAACCCCTTTTGTTCTTCCTGTTTCCATTGTGAGTTTTTATCGTCTGCTGCTGCCCCGATGCGAGTTGACGAGGCTTTTAACCTCTGCTGAGAGACGTGACTAAATCACTGAGTCGGCATTTGCGGAGGAGCCAGCCAGCCCTTCAGTCGCTTCTCTTTGAAGTGGGAGGCAGGACGGTTCGAAAGAAAAGACGCCACTTCGTCGGTCCGTTGGCCCGAAAACGTTGTTGCTTTGAGAAGCGATCTTCACGGTGTGAAACCGGTTTCAGCTCGTCTGACACAAAGTGCTCAAGTGAAGTTTAAGGCGCGCAGCAGGAAGGTTTACGTTTCTTTAAAAAAAAATGGGAATAGTTATCTGGAATCGTAAATTTAGAGAATAAATCATCCTTTTTTGTGTGTGCCTCGCGATCCCTTCCGTAACCAGAAGACATCTTGCATAAACTCGGCAATTTCAAGAGCCAAAAATCAACAACGGAGGAGTGAAATTGCCAACTCCGTTTCTAGGTAATCCATGTTTGCAAAGAATTGCGACAATAACTGGTGGCAATGGAAATGAGAGCTAATAATCTGTTACCCAATTTAGCTGAATTGCTTTCTAAGAAAAAATACTGAACGTTCTTTTCATGGCAAATTGCAAGTCTTGCTAATTTTTGTCGCATTTCTCTTTTCCAATTTATGACGCATAAACTGCACTCCGAGATTTTTTTCTACCTGATGCTTATAGATATTCGATGCGTTAAGAATCGAAACGTTTTTATGTTCAAGTGGCGTTTGGTTAAGGAAATCGGATTAAATTGGGAAGCTCAGGCAGTGCGAAATTATTAATTATATATTAGATGCATCGTTTCATTATTGAAACCAAAAGATTTCTTTTGAAGCTTAGATGTTGCCAAAGTAGCGTAACTAAATGAAGAGAGTTTGTTATTAGACTTCTATTTTCCGCTGTTGATCCGATGGTTTTCGAAAGGAGATCTCCATCGCTGACTCATCAGAGTGGCGACGCGTGACAGAACATCTCACCTTGACCTCTCGTCGCATCAGATCGGGAGTTATTGATGAGAACAATGGCTGCGAACTTGGAGGTCATCTGCCAGCAAACTGCGAGATAATGTTTCGCTTCGTCTTCGGAGTTGACGAAGTTCGATCTCTTCAGCAGGAAATGCATAAGCCGATAGCAAATTGGTCAGAAAGGTAAGAAGATATCTTGGCCCTCCCTCGTCCCAATTATCTCGCTTGCATAAATTTTGCCTTTTGGAAAAGGGGGGCGGAGGAGGCTCAGTCGATAGCGAGCCAGGCTCGTAATCTGCAGTTCCCAGGGTCGAGTCCCAACTGGGCCAGCGTTGAGATTTATCTCGGCAAAACTTCCCGCTCTGCCCTCTGTCGGCAGAGGACACCAATGGGCTTGGAAAGACTCACTTTAGTAACTTCCAGACTGTATAATTTAACAGTACAATGTGACTCCGTGTGCAGGAGAGATATACCCTGTGTACATTAAAGAACACGCTGGATGGCCTTGACGGGAGGCTACCATCTGTCTCCCAACAGCTGTCCAGTGGGTCCCCTCCCCCATTATTTTCTGAGCCCTTGGAGTCCTTGTGACTTGGCCATTTAGCCCATTGCGTGCAAAAAAAGTCAGCTCAGAGGTAAAACAACACGTAGGTTAAATTAAACGCACTCTTATTTCCTAGGATCTAATCCCGTGGCCGAGTGGTTAGCACGCTTGGCTAGTGATCTATGGGTAAGGCAAGGATGGATGTCGTTTCTCTGCTGAGGTCCTGCCATCCTCACAATACTTTCTGCTATGGCATATAAACTGACAGGCTCCTGTCAGACCTCTGTGGCAAGCAGCTGCTTGAGGTGGTATTTATTTTATTTATTATTTATAAATTAATATTTGCATCGATCATTTTATATGAAAGTAGAAAATATAACAGTTATGCAACATTATTTCTAATCCTTCATAAACCTCGACAAGATTAAGTTGAGGCGACGAAGCCCTCTAAGAGAAAAGGATCCAGTTTGACACGTGAGCTTGTCTCGAAAGAGACTTTTTAATTTCGATTACAAATTTTCTATCATTATTTCTTGATCACATTAAAATGGTTTCTCGCTCATCTGAAAGGGAAGATTTCTAAAAGTATCCTTACCTTTTTGAGTTCATTCTCAGATAATGAAGCTTCTATTCGGATGTTATTAAGAAATATTTGATATGAATTTCAAGTGTTGAATTTTCCACATGATTTTACCTTAACAGGGGCACAGACAGGAAATCTTTTTCGGGACGGCATCTATGTTTAGGAAGCAGGTGATGCTCCTGTTTCATCAGGAGTGTAGGCAAAAGGGATTTTCGAGGGAGGAGGATCAGTGACGCAGAATTTTGTTTCCTGCTAATTTTTAGTTTTTAAATTTTCAAAAATTATTGGGTTTTTTTTTTTTTTGAGGTACATAAATCTTAATTCCTCTATGGTTTCGCCCTTGTTATATTTTGTCTAAATGATGTTGGGACAAGTCGGCTTGTGTGAAGAGAAAAATCTCGTGGACAGTCCCTTGAAAGATTTTTCTTTCTGGATCCCGCCCCTTAATCCGTCATTAAATAAAACCACACCTAAACCTAAATAGGGACTTGTCATGGATCCAAATCCCCGTCGTCTTGCATTGAATATGGATGAACGGCAGTGCCAGTCACAGCTGATGAGATCCGCTCCCTTTTCCTCCCACAAGGAACCGCCCAGTCGAGGTCACCGGTTCACGACAACGATGTCGACTTCGATTGCGAAAATGTCGACGTATCGCTTGCTCTTTTCGCACTGTGCGTCGCCTGATAACAAATGACGTCGCTTTCGTTTATCTGGCATCGAATCCTTTGCCACAAAAGTGTGCAATGCAAAGAAACATAATGCATTCAATGTGTTTTTTCTTTTCATGGCACCCCGTCCAATTTGCTTTCATTCTCTGGAATTAGAGGAAATCTTAGGGAAATGAGTGCAGTATAATTCTGGTGAAGCGGATCCACCCAGTTAGGTGCATGTCTGGATCGGAATTTTTTGTTTCGATCCGTGCTTTGCGTTGATGCTTCCTCTTATGGGATGGAGGCGGGGAGAAAAGATGGTCATCTTCAGTTTTCTGATCTCGTCTATTGTTAGACAATCCAACAGATAGAGATGAGTCATCTTCCAGTGGATCTGTTCTCAGTCTCTTGAAGTTGAGCCTCTCTTTCCAGAAATCCTCAGTTTGGAGCATAACAGCTTTAGTTGCTGATGCGCTATAGAAAAACCGAAACTAAAACTGCCTCAGGAAAATAAACTGAGACTTTGAAGCAAAAGGACATCTTTTGCTTCTTCGGTGAAGAGATTCGGCTTTTAAGTAATTGTGAAGGGGTTTTGTAGCAGAAGTGGCCAACTGATTCCTGAACTAACAAACGATCAGTTGCAGGAATTTCGATTCAAAATGATTTTTGGTCCTTCCTCCTCAAGGGGGAATTGTTTGCCAAGGCATCGTCCATTGGATGAAGCTTCTTTCTATTTAGTCAATAGAATAAGGTTGCTCGGTCGCAAAACGAGCTTTAACAATCACGAGGTTTCGCAGATTATTTTTGATGGGTGATTAAGTTATTTGGCCATGGCGATCTGCAGGCTTTGCTTTATATCCCCTCGGGGGGGGGGGGGGGGGTATAAGAAACTCCTTTCTTCATTATTCCGTTAATTGAGTTCAGAATTTAAACAAATCTATTTCTATGTTGACACTGAAGCCTTGGAACCTGTCAATATCTTACCATCGCTAATATTCTTAAAGTGGATCTTTTGAACACAAAAAGCATTTTCAGTTGAACTTCATAAAGTTGTAGGGTTATTTTTGAAAATCTTTGCTTATAGTTTTCCGCAAACATTTTAAATTTGTGTTGAAGTCAGTAAGAATTATCAAAATTTGAAATCAAAAAATAAAAAAATATTAATGGTCCTCTTGTAAAAAAAAAGTGCAAACAATGATGTGCAGATTTCATTATGCAGAGAAATAAACGCAGATGTCAACACTTTGAATTAGTTTCTTCCAACTTATCTGTTGCCAAGTGAGCTTGCTTTCCCTTGCAGTGAAATGTGGGTGGTCCTGAGAGGCGAAAAGAAAACCGGTAGAGTTCCCGTCGGCCCTCCTCACACTTTCGATTTCTCCGTCGTTCCGCTGCACTCCATCAGCAGCCGCCGAGTGGGAGGTCTGGGGTCCGAGACCGCCACCCTGCGAAACGCTTTCAGCGACAATTGCACGTCTCTTATAATTGCGTGACGGTGGTGGGGCTCTCGAGCAGCGAGAATATTGACGAATGCTGGAAAGGGGCAACGCCGACCACGGGGAGACGGGACTAATGACGAGGAGGCGAGGTCAGCAACAGGTTGCGCGAGGACAGATATTAAATCGGGGATCCTGTGCACGCTTCCTTAACCTCGAAGGAAAGGCTTCGGGGAATGGGAAGGAGACCATTAGATTTGCATCTGGAGCACGCCCCCCCCCCCTGGGGTGTTTGTATCGCTTCGGCTGCCGATTTGCTACTTAATGCTTTACCATTATATGTTTGCCACTTTAATTACTACATTTGAACCTCGCTTACTATTCGTTTTTTTTCCTATCGAGTTCTGCGTCGTTATGCTCAATTATGAATTAAACTTAGCGTGTGGAGGGATACACGATATATGACGAGACTTCTTTTATTGACAGGTCCACCATAAATGGCGCTACGAAAGGTTTGCTTTGAATGCAATTTTGTCACTTCGTCTTGTTATTTTTCACTTTTCGGTTTTAATCTTTAACTGATCAGTAAGTAGATAGCAGGCTTATGACGTAATCAGGTTTGCTGTTCCTCATTGATGTTTGCTCCAATTGATTGGATACAGTCGGTATCATTGGATCAGTGGGTAACGCGCCAATTGATTGGAGCGTTGCTAGAGGTTGTCATGTTGCATCTTGGGAGTAGCAGATATGGTTTCATAACGTATCAAACATGCGCATTAATGTTGTCGGTCTAATGAAATAATTTTTCTTTTTTATACCAAAGGTGACATTTTTTGCGTCCCAAATCAGTTTTACAGAAATTAAACTGAAGTTAATACCTTTAACTGCAATTGCTCTCCTTGGTCTTCAACTTTATTCCACAATTCTGAATAATCGTAAAGCTGATTACGAATTGCCCCATTTCGAATCTCGTGGCCAGTTCAGTGGCAGGATTACTGAAATGTATTTCATCCTTTGCCGAACCCAGAGTGGAGCCTGTAACTCATCTGCCTTGCGATCGTATCTTGTCGTCCAATGCTGCGTCCTGGGAGCGGAGAGATGACTGCCGACAGATAAATCCAAATCCTCTAGGGCAGGTTTCGTGAAGAGCAAAAGTCACGCAGCTCAGTTTTCACGAGCGGCGAAAAGAAGCAACGGGTCGTGCTTTAGCTGCATCTCGCTTTGAAATGATATCTTGGGTGGATCTTCCTCTCCTCCCTCGTGGCGACGCATGGAAGCATCTTCATCATGATCCGCTGCATCATCCTTCTCCGTGACCGTGTCTAGGAAGAGTGGGAGGAGGAGGGCGGAAGAACGAGTTGGCTGAAGGTCACGGGAACGCGATCAAAGGAACCCTGCTGGGACGCTCCGTGCTCTCCTCACGCACGAGCCGGTCTGCTTTTGTTGTTGGTCTTAGCAAATATGCAAATCTTGTGAAAGGTCTCTTGCATGCCGGGAAAAAGAATGTCATTTGATTTTCTTAACTTTCTCTAACGCCGCTTAGGTAATCGGAATTCTTTGTCCCTTAGCACCCTGCCTCAGGAGTCGAGCAAGGACCGAGTAGAAGACGGAGGTCATTGTCTACACAAACGAGCTAACATCTGATGTTCGCAAATATTGGTTACATAAGCAATACGTTCTCTCGTGGGAGCTGAAGGCGGCTTATTAACTTGGATCGACTGCGAAGATCTCGCGCGAATGTAGTCGCATTCGGCAGAAGATGAACTCACTGCAAACGAAACTTATGCGAAGAGAAATAACTGGTTGTTGCCGTTATATGATTCGAATTCGAGACCCCCTATCTTGGAGGAATTGAACTAAACCAGGATCTTCATGATCGAATTAACAGCATGGTTATTTTTATGAATATGGAGCATAATCATCATAGGTGAAAGCTGCTGATTCAGGGCCTTCCCGTGATGCCCTGGGGCCTGCTGAGAGTGGCGAAAAGTGAGACCTGTGCTACCCGGACCCCTATTGCGAATAACCTTCTCTTCGTCGTGGTCCCAACCACAGAATATGGCTATAGACATAAAACTGCAGATAATTAAGATGTCTGTTATGTAACTTTCAAAAGTAAATACATCGGTGAAAAAATCTGTCGGGTTTGCGAATTTAGAGGAAAGACTGGATGCAAATTTTTATTTTGTTCCCGGGCTCCAGACATCCTTTAGTATGCCTCGTGAAGATGAGATGGAATCATATCCACTCGACATCCTCTTTGGAAACGTCTCTCTAACCACGATCCCAAGTTAAGACTACTGAGCATATTCGACTGGTTATCAAAAATATATCCGAATGTTTTCCATTACCTTTTAAGGAAATCATTAAATGAAGTAACATTATCGGTGCTTGTAAGCTGAAGAGAATGTTGCTACGAGATGCTGATATCGGATGCTTAATAATAACTCTTCTATATTTTTTCTGTTTCAGTCGCCCTAATTTCTGTGGATGTGCTGGGCACGAAGTCTGCTGCTTCGCATCCTGAATGGAGAAGACATAATTCACCGAGGTAAGTCAGCATCGTAACTTGTCAGCTGCGCACATGGGTTGAAAACGTCGGCTAGCTTAACGACTGACAGGAGCTTAACGAACGTTCCTACTGCGAACCCTCCCCCCCGGCTCAGAATTGTTTCCAATGTTTTTGGAAAGCAATTCACGTGTTTTTAGAGTATAGTTTTCTTTAATGCTCTGAAAATGCTGCATAATGGAGATTTTCAACGCAACTTCTTGTCGCCCACGTTTCTCTTAAAAGCAGAGCCTTAAATTGGTTGCACAATTTTTTTCCAAGGTTAATGTTTTTCTAAATGGAAAAAAAAAAAACTCCAAAATAAAAGCCATCAATTTGGTGATGCGGAGGTGGCTCAGTCGGTAACGCGCCAGGCTTGTAATCCGCAGTTTGAAGGTTCGAGTCCCAGCTGGGCCGGCGTTGAGCACGCTGGATGGTCTTGACGGGAGGCTCCCATCTGTCCCCCTAACCTTCTCTGAGCCCCTTGGGGTCCTTATGACTTGGCCTTATGACCCAGCTTCGGTGAAGATCCTGGCTGGATCACTTTGCCTCTGTAACATTAAAGCGCAGTTAAGGAAACTTAAACTCTTTTCAAGATGTGATCGCCAATTCCAGAAATGTCTCAAAATCGCCGTCTCTTGGGATGCGTTTGATTTGTGTTCCCTTTCTGTTGCAGGCATTGGCCGTCATTGCGACCCACTGATTCGGGACTGACCGGCAACGCTCCGAAGCGATACGAGAGTCTGCCGCCGCAGCCTTCGTCTCCACTCTCCCCCAGAAGCGAGAGCCCAAAAGACTCCTCTCGACACGAAGAGAGGTCGGGAATGCCTCCGGACAGGGCAGAGGTGGTCATCTTAGTTCCTCCTTCATCTCGCCTCTCATCGGGCACTGAGAATTCTCCTCGTGCAACCGGAGAGGGCCACACATTCCTCTCTGTTTCTTCTAACATCGTCGATTACAGTGATTACCATCCAGGTGTTGTAGGATTCCTCCCGGTTGTAGGTAAGTTGGTGGTTTCATTTCACTGTATTTTGTGCAATAAAAAAACCTGAAATAACTTCTACTTTTGCCACATGCTGAAATGACTTTCAGTTATATATGTTAGTTACTCGTTCTTTATGGATTTTTTTGCCCAAGACAGGATCCGCATCTTGAAGATCTAGATCTATTCTTGGAGACTGAATGTAAGCAGAGAAAAAATCACTCGCGAATTGGTTGCTTACGACTTTTAAAATGTGGAATACAAAATTAAAATTGTACAAGAAATTTTAATTCATTAAATTTTATAAAACTTAATTATTCTTTAATTTCAATGACCTTTTCCATCACTTTTTTGAAAACTTCAGACGATAAATTGGAAATTTCTTGAATATTCTTTTTCAGTTCCTGTAAGCTGCGTCGCTTATTATCGTAAACACGTTCTTTAAGGTAGTCCCATAAAAAAACTAACTTTAAAAAAAATAAAAAGACAACAAAACATATCAACTTAAATCACAAATCTGGGGACTTAAATAATTTGAAAAAAAAACTTCAATGTTTCCTCTCTCGCTGTGTGAGCCGCAGTAGCATCTTGTTGGAACCGCCTTCCCCCCTGACACAGCTGCCCCATTTGAGGTAACTAAGAAGTTACGGATCATTAATCTGTAAGGCTCTCCATCGACCGTAGCGCCATTACCAGCTCCGTCTTCAAAAAAATGTATGAATGATGCAATCACTTTTTCGGCCGTAATGTCGCAACAAGTTCTTAACGCGGAGTGGGTGTAGCGTCCTCTGGTGGACAGTTCTAGGATTTTGGGAACCTCAGAACCTACAGTTTTGTTCAATGATTATTTGGTGAAGTTCATTTCTGCAGTGCATTTTTGACTATTAAGATCTTCGGTTTATTCGCGAATGTTATGACGACAGGAAGGCTCTGTACAGAGTGGGCCAAAATAAGTTACCCCATTTGAAATACATGTAATTTTTGTTGTGTACATTATTTTTTAATTTTTTTATCAGGATGAAAGTACAAGCGCGAAATTTTTAATAAAGTTATACACCTCAACAAATTGCAGCACTTGTCACGATTTACATGAGAATATTATTACAAGTCAATATTCGTCGGACCCCCAATTTGAGCGGTTTCTCATTTTTGTCGTTTTTTCGTCCTCCCCCCGCCACGAGCTGAATATTTCCCGTGGAACGACATGTTCGCACTCTACCCCGACTCCTTTCTTCTGCAGTTGGGCCCTATTCCTCCCATCGAATAACCAATCGCCGAATTTCAAAAGCATTCCGATTCATTTTGGCCCATTCTGCACAAATCCTTTGTCGTCATCGCATTCCTGAATAAACAGGAGACCTTAATAGTCAAAAGAGAACTGAAGAGATGATGATGAATTTAATCTAATGCTGCGCCATACCAAATAATCATCGACACAGCCTTGTTTTTTTTTTTGAAAGATGAACTAGTTTTAAAAGACAGATGATCGAAATATTTTTCCCAGAATTCGTTTCTTCTTTGCAAATGCAGACCCAAGGACCGTGGTGATTTTTCTGTCATCTTTTTTTGCATTTCAACATTTAAATGCAAATATCGATATTAACCTTTGACGTGTGCTATCAAATAATTGATTTCTCTAACATAAACCAAAAACGAATGTTTTCCCTGATTTCTATTCTCTATCCTTTGGAGGCGAGTTATTCTTTCAAATAATTTATTATTGTAACCTAAGCCCCAAACTAATAGAGGTGAATTTTGCTTCTTCTTTCAGCGGGCAGCTCTCAAAGCGGGGATCCATTGTTCCGTCGCTCTTCATTGCAGGGAGCCAATCATCAGTCGGATTCGAGCTCCGATCATCGTGTGGCCTCACCGCGAAGCTTCATTGACGTCATCCAGAGGAGAGAAGGTTCTCGAGCTTTCCCCCCCGACCACGCCCCTCGCCATTCCGACAACGGAAAGCAATACGAGTCTCGTGTGGAGAATCCTGCATTTCCGAAGTACCCAAGACCCCACCGAGTCCGGATACCGGTGAGAGCATTGGTGCGTGCAGGCGATGCTCCACCCTCTCAGCTGAGAAGAGATCATCATGCTCAGTCTTCAACGAACCAGATCACATCGCAAGACAGATCGTCTGCAGAAATGAGGCTAATTACTTTGCATTCGCCGACACGGATATTTATTCCTGTTCGCCTCAGGGGTAAGGAGCTGGGGAGCCAAAAAATTCTTTCTGTCGTTGTTTCAAATATTTAAAACCAAATGTTAACTGATTTTTGTCTAGTTCAATCTCCATTGTACAATTCGTTTATGGTTAAAATGTACAGAACAAATGAAGGATTTCGTTAGAACGTCATCCGAAACGATGACTTCCATTGTAGGCGAAATTTCTGGTTTTTGGGCGCCTTCAAGATTACGATTAAAGTTAAGAGATTTAAAACTCGGTTCTATTCATAAAAACAAATTTGATTTATAAGACATAAATGCGGTTTTTAAGCCTAAGTGATCCTTTAAGTTTCCATAGACGATCAAGGACCTCACTGGAATATTTGCGCAAATAGAGTATGAGGACGAGCTTGCCAGAGAAGGGATTCTTATTCGCTTGCTTGTGCTTTCGAAAGAACATGCCTTATAACAAGATTAAAAAAAAATTATTGAAGCCCTTAGACCCGAAAAAAATCCCGAGTGATAACGTGATGGCAAAAACTAAATATGGAAGAAAATTTTAATGTTCACGCATTTTATATAATTTAGTATATTTGTTACTTAACAGAATTAGAATTCTTTCCAAAGAGACATTCACAACGATAAATGAATAGGACTAAGAAATAGGAGTGAAGGGGGATCTTTCAACTTCCATTTTTATAATTCATTTGATAAACACGTTTCAAAACATTTCTATTCTTTTGCTTAAGTACGAAAATTCGAAGTTAGAATTTAATGTGAAAAACTTTCTTTCCAAAGACAGTTTGGGAAAACCCTTCCTTATAAAACTAATGCATCCAACACGATGCTTTAAGCGAAAAGAAACGAGGAGCAATAGCAGAAACAATTACGCTTATTTCTTTGTATTGAAAATTATCTCATTTTAGACATTTTAATGTATTTAATTTTTTCATTGTGGACTCTTGTTATGGCTGTTCTTAAATCGCCAGAAATATGTGCAGAAAGTTTCAATTTTCTAACATGAATCGTTTCAATCTAAAAACAGTAAAATCAGTCAAAAGACTGGCTGCAAACTTTATCTACAGTACTGTGCGAATTAGTTGGGACAAGGAGACAGGTCCATGGACACGTCCCGTAAAGGACATTGTGGAAGAAAAAGAAAAACCACCCCTAGAGAAGATAGTCTAATTCGAATAATTAGTATAGACCCGAAGACAACCAGTGGAGACATCAAAAGGGAGATTGCGTCTCATAGGGTTAATATAAATGCTTCCACCGTACGTCGCCGCCTTCTGGAGTGTGGCTGCGGGACTCGACGCCTCTCTAAAAAGCAGCTTTTAACACCAGCTATGAAGCAAAAAAGGCTATCCTGGGCAAAGAAACATCGAGACTGGACTGTGGAGAATTGGGAAAAAGTGATATTTTCCGATGAAACCCACTTTCAGGTGCATGGCTACAGGTCAAATTTCGTCTGCCTCTCGCCTGGAAAACCCCTTCGATCTGGCCACATCCAGCAATCCTCCAAACACCCACCCAAGGTCATGTTTTGGGGATGTTTCACAACAATCCGGGCCACAGACGTGTTTCACCTCATTGAAGGAATGATGGACAGCAAAAAGTACATAGGCCTTTGCATAGTACTTCTGGAGGCGAATATGGTCCCAATACTGCAGAAGCTGTTTCCTAACGGCGAAGGGGGTACTCTATGCCACAATTCTAAGGTTAATAAGAGCTTCTTTACCCAGCAACATTTGAAGGTATTGGAGTAGCCAGCAAAATTCACCCGATCTAAACCCCATTGAAAATTTGTGGGCCACTATTAAAGCGCGTATATCTAAGATGGATTGCACGACGAAAACCAAAATGATAGAAAGTGTCATGAAAGTGTGGTACCACGACCCTGAAGTGAAGGAGATGTGTGGAAAGCTAGTGGCATCAATGGCTGAGAGGGTGAAAGAAGTAATTAAAGCTAAGGGGGTCACATTATCTATTAACTACACTATTAAACAAATAAATATTTTAGTTGTCTTTGTTACTGCATTATCCTATTGTCCCAACTAATTTGCACAGTACTGTATATTAAATGTATTCATAATAGGATTCGAAAGGGTTAATCGCTCAGAATGTGTCGAATAGAGTGTCGAACAAAACCTCCTGGTGACATGGATGGAGGTGCAGCTGTTTTCCTATTCCCAAGAGAGTTTATCTAATTAGCTCACTTCCAAAGCTACTTGTGATCATCTGGTTAATGAATAATGGTCGAGAGGAGTGAGTTTCACGCTGAAATTATTGGTACGCGAAAATAATGAAGTTAGATAATTGCTTTTGATGACATTCTGCCAATAAATATTCATTGCTAAATGTTCCATCAGGTGCGACATTAAGTCGTGGCTCTGTGTGTGTGTGTGTGTGTGTGATGACGTTAAATGTGCTCACGTTAAAGAACACGCTGATCGGCCTTCATTGGAGGCTACCATCTGTCACTCAACTGTCCAGTGGGTCCCCTCCACCAACTTTCTCTGAGCCCTTGAGGCTTGGCCGTTTACCCATTGCATGCAAAAAAGGGCCGCTCAGAGGTAAAACAATCCATTGCCAGATGCTGGTATGTTTTATCAGCGTATTTCGACCTTTGCACTGACTTAGCTATCAGCATCTGAATTTGCATAGTGTCCATTCTACTTGTTTTCCGAAAGGATGTCAATGGTACGTTTACAAGTGACGTTAATTTCCAACAACAGACATATATTTTTCTCTATTAATGTTCCAACCACGTTCGCATTTAATTAGTTCGGTGTTAGGAGTAGCAACATAATAGACCTTTCAGTTTCTAATTTGACTGTAAAAAAAATCTCATTTTGACATAGGTGTAGCATGGATGTGAGAAATGAACCCTCGTCTTTTTTTTCTCCTCTGCAGCTGACAACACTCTCTTGGCAACTCCTGATCACAAGGAATGCGTTCAGTGCCCAGCCAATCAGACGCTGATACCTGGTCGAGGAGAGAACTGCGTCCAGGTCCCTGTGCCTGCAGTCTCTGTCTGCTCCAAGTGAGGGAAGCTTCTTATTCCTCTAAAAAGAAAATGAACTCTGAAATGTACATCGCTGCAGGTCCGTAACCATCTTAAAATAACAATGGGAGCTTTAGCATATATTGGGGAGGGGGAGGGGGAGGGCGATCAAAGAATTCTTATAAAATGGAAATTGAAAATTCTAGCTTGTCAGAACATGAGCCGTCGTAAATTTGAGTCTGCCCCCCAAATGTAAAGGAATCCTCGCAAAGCAACAAAGTTTTAAAAATTGAAGCGGACTGAAAAAAATTGTTAGAAGCGGCTCATGGACTTGGGGAGGGGGGGGGGGGGGGGCTGAGTTCATCTTCCCCTTTTCTCTGGTTATGGACCTGTACCGCTGATTCAACAAGAATTAAGAAATTTAACACGAGAGATGTCTAACTCTTGGGAGGGGGGGGGGGGCGGTTGTGTGATCAAGGGCAATAATGAGTAACTATCTTTTAAGGGCATTATTAATCTTTAGTTATATCGAAATGAAAGTTCAGTTTGAATGATGTCCAAAAGCACTTTTTTTTTGCGAATGTTTCGTTGTTTCTTCCCTACACTTCGCCCGTTTTATAATCATTATCCAGCGATTTGATTATATTGTAAATACATTGCTCACAAAAATTAAGGGATATTTCAAAATGAATATGAAGCGATAAAAAACGTTTTTTTTTTTTATTAAACAAGAACATCAGAAAAGCAAACAAGTCAAAGCAAGTTGTTCGATTATGCAAATGATATGCAAACTCAATTGTGATTGAGTAGCAAGTGACATATTGGTGAGGGTGAACAGAAGCATGTCAAACTGGACGAGAGTGCCACACATTGACTGTTCAGTAGGGTGTATTGTCACCCAAGACTGCCAAAACACACTGATAGCGATGGGGCATGGACAGGATCAGAATGTCCAGCAGTTCTTGTGGGATCCTCTGCCACTCTTGCTCCAGGGCAACTTCCAGCTCAAGAAGTGTTGTGGGAGGCATTGGACGGTTTGCTAGATGTCTTCCCAGTACATCCCAAGCATGTTCAATGGGATTCAGGTCTGGAGAAAGTGAAGGCCAGTCCATGCATTCGATTCCTGCCTCCTGAAGCATGTTGTTGACGAGATGCGCACGGTGGGGCCTTGCATTATCGTCCATGAAAAGAAAGTTGTTTCCAACTGCTCCAGCATAGGGTAACACTATAGGGTGCAGGACCTCATCTCTATATCTGACAGCAGTCAGCGATCCGTTTCTGATGACGTGGAGGTCGGTACGACCACCAATGCTGATGCCAGTCCACACCATGATTCCACCACCACCAAAAGAGTCCCTTTCTCGCATGAAACGTGGATTCTCCCGTGTTCCTCGTTCACACCAGATCAGGACACGATTGTCAGGCTGCAGACTGAACCGTGACTCATCAGAGAAGAGGACAGTTGACCACTCATCACGGTTCCAATGACGATGCACATCAGCCCACCTTCTACGGGTTCTACGGTGTTCAGCAGATAACGAAATGCATACCATTGGTCGCCGGGCATGCAGTCCAACACGATGGAGCCGATTTCGTATGGTCTAGGTGCATATCCGTCGTCTAGTGGCAGCAAGAAACTGTCCCCGCAGCACTGTTGCATTGCTGCGCCTGTTCCTTCTTGCCAGTAAGGTCAAGTAGCGGTCATCTCTTGCTGTTGTGGCAGATGGGCGACCCTGCCCTCGTCTTCTTCGTACTGTGCCAGTCTCTTGAAAGCGATTCCACAGTCTGCTAATCACGCTTTGGGATGTTCCCAGTGCTGTTGCTACTGTCGTCTGTGTTTGATCAGCTTCAAGACGTCCTATGGCTCTCCAGGCTTCGCATTCGGGCAAATCGTGTTGCAGGGGCATTGCAAGGGCTGGGAAATTGCAGGATGTGCACTTTCAATATCAGGGAACGTGCAGATATTCCAGTACTTTCAGCCTTTTGTATAGTGCATTTTCACCAATGAAATAAAAGTTGGTTTTGCATCTCATTTGCATAATCGAACAACTTTCTTTGATTTGTCGTTTGCTTTTCTGATGTTCTTGTTTAATAAAAAAGAAATCAAATGCTTCTTTTTTTTATCGCTTCATATTCATTTTGAAATATCCCCTAATTTTTGTGAGCAGTGTATTTCTATAAGTAGCGAGATTTTTAATTTGTTACTTTCTCATTTCCTAGTGATTAATATTCTGCTCCTTTCCTACATTTTGTAAGATGCCCCTTTATTATGTGTACCGTGAGGTCATTCGTAAATGATAGACGTGTAATTTGTTGGAGATTCAGTAGTAACGGTGAACGGAACTGTGCCGACCTGCTGGGCAGAGATTGAGGTGAGCGAACCGCTGCAACGGAAATCTGCTCACCTGCTCCAGTGATGCTCAGATGATCGATATCTGCTTAGAAGATAGGCATCGACTAGTTTGCCCGGGAAAAGGGATAGTGAAAATGTCAGAGAGGAAGTTGCTTTCGGGGAGAAACGAAACAAGGGAAAAGATTGGTTTTGCAGATCTCTCTCTGATAAATCAGGTGTTTGAGAAATGATGAGTTGATTTTGGAGTAGGATTAATGATTCGATCCCACTTGTAGCAGTTTAAAGGGCAGTATAATATTCCCTTGCTGCTGTCGAACTGACTGTAGAGTTGCGAAATCAGCTGGAAATTGCGTAACAAGAAGTCACCTGTAGCAGTGGATGAATTGCATTATGGGCAGTTTTTAAAACTCGTGTGGAAGGCAATGTAGTCAAACTTGTAATCACTTTCAAAATTCATAATATTGAAGATTTATTCTACTTGAATCTTTAATAAAGGAGCGTAACATTATTCGAGATCACCGTTCACCCCGTCCGATGCTGGATTGTTCCTCTGATCACCAGAATTCGAAAATTAATCCTCGACGAATATGAAAAATGGCAAACGATGAGTGTAACCCAACTGGTGGCTGCAACTTCGACTGAAACAATTTCAATCGGAAGGATTTTAAGAACATTCTTCGTCGTTTTTTGTCACGGAACATCTCAGCCAACGCTTCATTTTAAATGTTTTATTTTGCACTGAAGTGTAAATTTGCACACTTTGAAGCCACAGTCTGTTGCTGTCGCAGTTTTGTCGGGGGAGGAGGCTCGTTTATGAAGGAGAGAAAAAATTCCTCTGCCGTTTTTTGAGATCTTTAGCAAATGAGCGAAGTGTGGGAATTTTGAAGGGCACTGAAAAAATATTAATAGTAAAGAAAACTGAAAATGTCACTTGGAAAAAACAGAATTTAAAAAATCGATTTATATTTTAAAACTATGGTACTTAGTTGTTCCTTTAGTAGTATTGTGTTGATGCAAAAGTAATAAGAGAAAAACGTGAATAGCGCGTTTGCCGTTGTCGGGAAATGTGCAGGAATCTTGTAAACAACTTAAAAGACAGCGCATGCGTAGCTCCGTTATTTAATGACGTTCTGTACCTACATTTAATCCCTACAATAGCAACAGGTATTTCACAATACCGACGCAATGTGTGTGTATTCCTTCCCATCATGCCTTACGAATTCATAATGTGTGAATGTCCAAGAGTGTGTAATCTGGGCAAAGCTTATGAACACGAAGTCGTCTCTAAAAGCACCTGTTGTCGGTGGTATGACAAATTTCTGGTTAAGGATGCCCCTTTTTAGAGGCTAATTCAACCGTGATCTTAATATACCTTGAACCTTATGAGAAATTTGTCAGGTTTGCCAGGACCAATGACCATTTAAGGCATTGCTGAACGAAAATCCCCATCAGACATCCCGGGAATTGGCACATCTGAACATCGGTCGGTTCTCTGTTCGACATCTGCAAAAGCTGCACTATGCTTCAAAACTGGATATTTGGATTTCGCATCAGTTGTCAGAGCAGAACATGGTTGCTCACTATACTGCATGTGCTTCATGGCATGCTCTGCAAAAGGCAGATGGTTTTCTTGACAGAATGATTACAGGGGATGAAGAGTGGATCGTTTACGATAAGGCTGTCCGTAAAAGATCACGGTTTCAAGCACGATAATCACCCCAGGATATGGCAAAACCGGAACTGCATTCTCGTAAGGTTATGCTCTGTTATTTCCTGGGATTGCAGGGTATCTATGAGCTTTTAAACTCCCCCAAACATCAACTCCGATGTCGACTGTGGTCAGTTGAACCGCCTAAGTGCAGCACTGAAAGCCAAATCCCCGGAGTTGGTAAACAGAAAAGATGTGTTTCAACAGGAGAACGCAAGGCCCCATGTTGCATTACGAACACAGCAGAAGCTGCGACAATTGCTCTGGAAAATGTCACATCCGCCATATTCACTGGACCTGGCGCTCTCAGATTTCCATCGGTTCCGATCTGTGAACAATTTCGTATACTGTAGGAAGTTTTCCTAATGCCGACGAAGTGAAAGAGTGCATTGCCTACTTCGTTGCCACGAAGGACAGTTTCTACAGGAATGGCATCTCAAACTTATAGATCGTTGGAACATGGTCATAGCTACTAATCGTAATCACATTCTTGATTAAATATCATCATTCTCAAGGCTACGGAGGTACCGTGTAATTTAATTCTCCAAGCATGTTTGTCCTGAAGTACATCTGGTCACTGCACACCAATTCTAACAAGGTCCTGTTTGACATTGTCTGCTCACTGTATCCTAGGTCTCTCCCTCTTTCTGCAGCCTTTAGGCACACTGTTCATAATCCTATTCACCAATCTATAATTATCTATACGGGTAACATGGCCAAACCAACGGAGGCTGGATTAAATAGCACATTGATTAATCATGGGAATGATGGTTCTTGCATGACTTGCGTTTTCCCATTACTTTTGCGTCAATTCTATAAATAGGGCATTTTCTACTGTTCGTTAATTAGCGGGAATTAATGGTTAACGTGGAGTTCAGTAGCCCGGTTGATTTTTCGATTATCCAACATGTATACACTTATCAATTTTGTTCGAATCGCATCAAAATTTTACAAAAATAAAAATATCTAAGTTTACTCTTGCTTCGAACATGTACCTCTGTCTATCCCACCTCTTCACGGTCTGGCTGTAGAAGTGGCACCAGGTGGCCTGTCAGTAGAAACACGCCAGAGAGAAGGTGTATGAGGAAGGCGACGCCTGAGCAGAAAAAACAAGAAAAAAATCCATTCCTTATCCTGGGCTTGAATCCAGGTCTGTGATCGGTAGCCAAGCTATCGGAACAGATAAAGCTCTTTCATTAAACATTACTCCTTGAAAAAAACGGCCGACAATTTCGCTGCAGTTACTGCAAACGTTGCAAGGAACAACACATACAGACGGACGATAGCATTCGCAGGGGATCATGGTCTTTTACCTTGGCAACGAATTTAATGGTATGTGTATAGTTCGTTTAAAAAACACTTTGTTGTCTGCCTGTCGGTCTGCAGACATCGAACTTTTGTTTTTAGAGATAAAAATTATTTTTTGGAATGAAGGGTGAAATATTTCGATCCATATTTTCCGAATCTCCGAATAGCTTTGAAAGCGCCCTCTAATTGGGGAAGAAATTGGAAAAGATGAAAGTGAATATCGCAAACTATGCGAAAAAATAAAACTTTGGTCAAGAAGTTGACATTGGAAGCAATAATTTGCCCCTCATCATCATCATCATCATCATCCTCAAGCAGCCATGGGCTACGGAGGTCCAACCAGACCGTGCAATTTAGTTCTCCAAGCAAGTCTATCCTGAGCTACATCTACTGCATCTGGCCACTGCACACCAATTCTAACAAGGTCCTGTTTGACATTGTCTGCCCACCGCATCCTAGGTCTCCCCTTCTTTCTGAGGCCTTTAAGCACACTGTTCATAACCCTATTCGCCAATCTATAATTACTCATACGGGCAACATGGCCAAACCAACGGAGTCTCTCTCTGCACAATATGCTGCTTAAAGGAGGTTGCAAACTCCTTTGCCTAACCTCATCATTAGTTACAAAGTTGAACCACCTAATGCCCAAGATACTGCGTAAGCATCTGGAATCAAAAGCATCTAGTTTCCTGCTATCTTGTTTACAAAGTGTCCAAGTTTCACTACCATAACTAACCCTAGAAAAACCAAACTATTATACAGTCTAATTTTAGTCTTTAGGTGTATACGCCTATTTCTCCACACTCTCCATAGATTCTTAAGTCACGGCAGCAATCCCTATTCGTCTGTTAATCTCATGCCGCACATCACCATTATCTGTTACATAGCTCCCAAGATAATTAAACTGTGACACCTGCTCAAGACTGCAACCATTCAGATTAACTGAATCACAGCCTGCCTGACCAATTTTCATCACTTTAGTTTTCTCTCTGTTTATAACCAAACCTACTCTACTACCAGTCTCATCAACAGCTCGAATGAAAGAGTTCATCTCATCAACATCATTTGCCAAAAGGGCTAAATCATCAGCATAATCTAAATCAGAAATTTTCGTATCTCCAGCCCATTTAAGGCCAAAATCTTTCCCTTGAAGTGAATTTCGCATAACATAATCAATAACCAAACTAAAGAGAAAAGGAGACAAAATGCACCCTTGTCGAACACCAGAAGTAATGCTAAACCAATTGCTACAAGCCATACCAACTCTCACACACGACTCAGTGTTATTATAGAGAGCTTTCATTATATTAACTAACTTGTCTGGTATACCATATGACTTCACAATCAACCACAAATTATGACGATCAACAGAGTCGAAAGCCATTTTGAAATCAACAAAGCTAGCAACCAAAGGTTTCTGAAACTCTAAACATTTCTCAAGAATCTGCCTAAGTGAAAATATCTGATCCACACATCCCCTACCACTTAGAATAGGAAAAACGCAATTTTTTGTTTTTAAGAAATAAGTGGAAAATTCATTTTGGGTTGTGTACGTCACAATAAAATATTTCTCTTTGCCTTTCGCCAATCATCAATTACTTTGAATTTTCTTCATCGTTAGAGCGCGCAAAAGTCAGAAAATGAAGTTTTCTCCGAAATCGGTTCTTCCCTCTTCGTCTGTTTTTCAAATGCGCATCTTCAACTTCTGCTTCGTCTTTTTCAAATGCGCATCTTCAAACGACAAATGCGCATCTTCAATTCCTGCTTCCTCTTTTTCAGCTTGGCCCGAGTAAGAGGAAGAGTTAACGTAGCAGTGACGTCAGGACCGAGACCAGGATCTAGGATTCCGGAAGGAGATTATCCAATAGAAGTGATCGTGTGGAAGAAAGGAGGACATGTCTACTCTTGTCAATATAGACTCACGGTAAAAGGTAATCTTACGTCATTGTACGACGATTAAGAATACTTAAGGAACCTTACTCCTCAAAATGTAATACAATTATTATCGGGGTGGCTCAGTCGGTAGCACGCCAAGCTCGTAAAGCTCTACAATTCCCAGGTACGAATTCCCAACAGTTGTGAAATGGGTCCCCTTCTCTCCATCTTCTCTGAGTCCTCGGGGGTCCTTGTGACCGGGCCATTTAGCCCATTTGTGTGCACAAAATTACTGCTCAACACAATTATTATCACTATTTGATTTTGTGACTGTTTCCTTCAAAGTGAAGATATTCATAGGATGAAATTCAACCAGATCTCGGAACCTGATTCCAACTGATCACGTGTGGGACGCCCTGGGGGAGGAGAATCAGACCCCTCATAGAACTCTCCACGAATTCAGATATGCTGCCGTGGTGGAGGGGATTTTACTCCCACAAGTAAGCTAAGTTCATTGGTTTATTATTTCATCAATAGTCGTAAAACGAATTGCTTCAGCTGTATGACCATACGCCTTACTGGTATCCGCTGTACCCTAATTGTAGCACCTCATTTAGGAAGAACTGATTCTCTTATGCACATTACACGAGTTCATTATTCTCCTCGCTGATGTAACAATACTTTTCCATAGGACATTTAATTGTATTGTTTGAAAACTATTTTAATGATGCTCACTTTTGTCTATCACCGTTTAAATTTCAGTATTAGTGTATTTTTGCACATGCGAGTCACAATTTTAAGAGCAGGTAACGTCTTTTACGAATTTTAGCTCAACCATTAAAGCAGTTCATTCCAAAAAATCTTGAGCAATTTGTGAAACATAAAATTTGGGTTTTCGATTTTAACACTAAAAAATAAACAAATGTTCGAAAATCCAAAATTTTTCTGAAAAGTCTAGTTTTAAAAAATAACTCTTCTGCAGTTTATTCTTCAATGGTCCTTCCTTATCCTAAGGTGACTGCACGAAATCTGTAAAGTATTAATATTAATCCAAACCTTGCAGAGTTTGAATGATTCTTCATCACAACTGCGCCATTCATGTAACGGGATCTTTCCCAAGTCCTTTTCCTTGCTGCGAAGATTTGTAACTTTCCAGTTCCCGCATAGTTCTTTATACAAAGAAGCAATGATTCCAAATATTGCTAATCTGATGCAGTGTTTATTTAATTTAAAGAATTCTTCGGGGAGGGTATCTAATTTCTTTTCTTGAGACCATATCTGTTTCAGCATTTGTAGACATCAATTTCTTTTACCTTGTAGACTGAATTATTTCCGTGATTTTTAATTGTCATCCACTTCGTTCCTTAAAATGCCAAAGGACCCTTGTCCGGTCCCTGTTTTTTTTTCTTTTCAGGGCTCTCACACCCTAAACTCCCTTATCTCAGCATACTCAGTTCCTTCTGGGCTCCTCTTCGCAGAGGGATCCCTTTCAACTCCAGAGTCCATCTGCTTTGTTCAGATATTCGCGTTCTTGCCTGTTCTTACTTTGTTCATCCTTTTCCAATGGGCCACTTAATGATTTTGTGTTGTGTTGGAAGTCTGGCTCTACTCTGTTCAGTTTCTGAGGACATCCGACGCTGACATGGTTCCTGCGACCTCGAGCAGATCCATTCCAGCTAGCCAGCAGCATTCTCTGAACGTGAATCTTGGATATCACGAGGCGAATACCAAATTTTCCCACTGAACAAATACCATATTCAAATTGTACATGCCAACAGATCAGTAACAAACATGACATATCTTTCGAATTTTCTCTTCCTAGTATGATAAAAGAAAATAATTAACTTTTGCAGTATGTAGGACACTTTCTACACATTCCTCATAATTGCAGTCTTAAAAATAAGCACACGGTTTTATTCGTTAGCGCTTTCTTCTGGCTAAGTTTATTAGTTTCTGTGTAATCGCATCGGATAGTTGGAGTCCGTTTATTCCGAAGTTTGCTTATTTTTCCTGTTTCGATATGCGTTTAGCAAAAGGGATATAATCATTAAAAGGAATTTTTTCCAGTTCAGAAATGCCCATCCATTGAAGTTCCCCCAGGAGGCGCAGTCGATTGCAGCAACGGAACCACTTGGGGCAGCACGTGCCGCTTCACCTGCGAGCCGGACTTCGTGCTACGGGGCCACCATGCCATCACGTGCGAAGGCAACGAACAACGCGTCTCGTGGACTGCCGCCATCCCCAAGTGTAAATGTGAGTTGACCTTGTCGAGTTAGAGATCGATAATTATTTGTCAGAAATTTATATTTTTAGTTTTTTGTTTTGATTTTATAGTTAATTTTTTTCTTGTATATTATATTCTCGTGTTTACGTTATCTATGTTTTATATATATATATAGCTTTATATAATTTTATTAGTGAAAAACAATCCATAATGATTCACTGTGGAGGGAGATGATTCAGAATATTTGCCCCGGAAGTGAGAATCGAATCTTCGGTATCTGATAGGCCTTGAGTTCCAGTTTAAAACTTTTATTTTTGCACTGCAAGAATTCGTTGGTTTTTTTTTTTCAACAGGAAATTTTCTAGTCCAAAATATTAGCCCTATTAAAGTATGGAATTTTTTTCCTTAAAGATCTTGCAGTCTTAAAAATTCATCTTTCTAATAACGCCATTTTTGTATATTTTTGCTAATGAGACCAAACTCTGGTGAGAGAGAACTCGCGCGTGCCTTCTACTGAATTGGTAGATTGAATTCGAACAATTTGGAAAATTCAATACCAGTGGCATCGTTACGAATTCAAAGAGGTATAAATATGAACACCATTTAAAAATCGCTACTGACGGGGGAAAAATTGTAAGAATAATGGATCACAAATTTTTCCCTCGTTCTGCAGATATTTTGAAGACTATTATTTCCTCTTTTCCCTTTCTCTAAAGAACACAGATCAAACCTTAGTAATTGAAAGCAGCACTACACAGAAGCAAGTAATTGAAAGCAGCACTACACAGAAGCAAGTAATTGAAAGCAGCACTACACAGAAGCAAGTAATTGAAAGCAGCACTACACAGAAGCAAGTAATTGAAAGCAGCACTACACAGAAGCAAGTAATTGAAAGCAGCACTACACAGAAGCAAGTAATTGAAAGCAGCACTACACAGAAGCAAGTAATTGAAAGCAGCACTACACAGAAGCAAGCAATTGAAAGCAGCACTACACAGAAGCAAGCAATTGAAAGCAGCACTACACAGAAGCAAGTAATTGAAAGCAGCACTACACAGAAGCAAGTAATTGAAAGCAGCACTACACAGAAGCAAGTAATTGAAAGCAGCACTACACAGAAGCAAGTAATTGAAAGCAGCACTACACAGAAGCAAGCAATTGAAAGCAGCACTACACAGAAGCAAGCAATTGAAAGCAGCACTACACAGAAGCAAGCAATTGAAAGCAGCACTACACAGAAGCAAGCAATTGAAAGCAGCACTACACAGAAGCAAGCAATTGAAAGCAGCACTACACAGAAGCAAGCAATTGAAAGCAGCACTACACAGAAGCAAGCAATTGAAAGCAGCACTACACAGAAGCAAGTAATTGAAAGCAGCACTACACAGAAGCAAGTAATTGAAAGCAGCACTACACAGAAGCAAGTAATTGAAAGCAGCACTACACAGAAGCAAGTAATTGAAAGCAGCACTACACAGAAGCAAGTAATTGAAAGCAGCACTACACAGAAGCAAGTAATTGAAAGCAGCACTACACAGAAGCAAGTAATTGAAAGCAGCACTACACAGAAGCAAGCAATTGAAAGCAGCACTACACAGAAGCAAGCCCTCGTCGGGGAAATATAAAGGGATACGATCGAGTCGAAAAGAAACTGGAATTCCTTGAAGCATAACTTTTTCCCTCCGTTTCTGAGGCCTTTGAAAAAACTTATTGGATAAAACAAACAGAAGTTTAATAATTTCTACCTTCATTTCCTCTATCCCCCCCCCCCTCACGTAGATCTAGCTCTGCCGAGAAGAAATACATTTCATAATTCTCAGATTGTTTCACTTCAACATTTCATCTAAATTCTGTTTCTCAGGAGAATCGTAAACGCAACTTTCATATCTTGCACTCAATCGCTA
Organism: Ryuthela nishihirai; assembly: GCA_038380435.1. Classification (NCBI taxonomy): domain Eukaryota; kingdom Metazoa; phylum Arthropoda; class Arachnida; order Araneae; family Heptathelidae; genus Ryuthela; species Ryuthela nishihirai. The sequence goes on from JAWZYU010000021.1 coordinate 59,244,721, forward strand.
GCTAAATGCTAATCGCAAATGTCTTCAACGTGTTAACGCCGTTAGGCTTATTTGTAACATCACGAAGTTCTGTTCAGTTTTAGATTCAAAGCTTTTATTCATTTTCATCAAAAATAGAGGTTATTGCATTAGTGGTTTCGAACTTTATAAGACCACTTAAAATGCCGCCAATTCCTTCGGTGCAAAATGAAATCGATTGTTTCAAACAGCGAATCGTAAGTCGACATCAAAAAATGTCTTTTTGAGACGTTGTTGGTTTTACGGTTAAGCACGGTGCTCACAATGAATTGAGTAGAAAGGCAATTGTCAATCTATCAGAGAAGAAGAAACCAAGAATACGTTGCATTCAGGATTACTCTGTCAGCGAGTATTCTAATAAAACCCAACCGAGCCCTAAACTGCTTCGTTGATCTCTAAACTCGATCCTTTCTCCTCTCTCCCTGAAGCGAAGAGAACTGCTGCATCTTCTCCACATCCTTGCACTGAGCCTCTCATCCCACCGGACGGCACTTTCGTCTGCGATGCACCCAACCAAGGAGGCCTCTACAGAGACGGAGCAGTGTGCCAGTACTTCTGTTTCCCTGGTTACCAGATGATCCCAGAACAAAAGAACGAGATGATAGTTTGCAAGGGGGGCACATGGAATCCCACCGTTGGCATTCGTTGCTCTGGTAAGTAGGATGAATTTTTTTTTTTTTATATTAACGCTAAAACTGTTTCAAAATGAGAAATAACAGAAAAAGATTTAACTTGAAAAAGAAATAACAGAAAAATATCTCTGCATAGCGATGAATGTTTTACGATGAATCAGTGATTTCAATCGCAAATAACGCTAATTCCTTTCAAAGAGACGTACAACTTGGCGAAAAGCAAAAATACTAAGCCTGAGCTTTGCAATATCTGCTCAACTATCCATGGGAGCTCATCATAAATTCATTTTAATAGTAGTGACACAGAAACAGCGAGCCACTTTGCTCTTTGGAATCTGACTCGACCAGTGAGGAATGCCTTGGAGTGACGTATCTCCCTTTGCAACTGAAATGTCCAGTGAGGATTAAAAACACTGGATGGCTTTGACGGGAGGCTACCATCTGCCTCCCAACAGCTATCCAGTGTATCTCCTCCCCCAACCTTCCCTGAGCCCTCGGGGTCCTTGTGACCTGGTCATTTAGCCCATTATGTGGAAAAAAAGTGCCACTCAGAGGTAAAATAACCCAACCCCCACAGGTATTCGTGTCCTCACACCTTCTTGAATTGTCTACAATACAGATAAACCATAAAATGGCAAACCATTTGCAATGCAGCCTTAAGTTCTCCATTTGATTTCCGCTCTCCAAACAAGTGGACTAATTAGTTGCTAATGAGCAAAAAGGATGTTTTTGTTTCCGAAATAATCAGATATGTATAGAGAATTTCAATGCTTTCTTGCCAATGCATTATTTATAGATGTTTTGCATGCACACTTCAAATATTGCAAACAGATTTAATTTAAAAAAAAAACCTGTACAGTTCTTGTTCAGAGTGTTTTCAAAAGATCTAAGCAAGCTTTGGGAACGTGTTCTACTGCGCATGGAGATAAAAAAAAAAAAAGTTCCTAAGAACATTAGCCTCTTTCTGTGTTATAACACATTTTGAGAATGCAAATAATAAAGTCTCTGCAATTAGTTTTCATCCCAGTTATTACAACACACTGCAAGTGATGGATAAGAACAAATATGAAAGTCTACATCAGGCAAGTGTTCTCCCTAAGCAGCAATACACGTCTCACAACGTCTTCTCGTCCAGTGCGAACACATTCAAAAAGTCCCGGAGTGTTTTGAATTCTTTGACAACCATCCACAATTCGTTCTGATTAACGGAACTATCGATTCACTTAATCTAGCATTACCTCACCCAGGTGTGGCGGGATTTTGTCCACATTTACATACATCTTCTAGTCAGACATACAAAATTACACAGCATCTTGCCTTTCTTTGACAGGCTTCCCAAAATGCACTCTCAAAATGTGTATAATCCTGAAGGGAAGCGTTTCTGGCCCAATGTTTAATAAGAACGTTTTTCATCCTTATGCGCAGTAGAACACGTTCCCAAAGTAGACCTTTTGGAAACGCTCTATGTAATTCTAATTTAGTAAGTTGTTTAACAGATTCAGACTATTCCAGTTTTTGTTTATATCGACCTTTGTCAATACAGTACTCTGCGAATTAGTTGGGACAAGCATCATGAAGCTACATAAGGAGACAGGGTCCCGTAAAGGACATTGTGGAAGAAAAAGAAAAACCACCCCTAGAGATGATAGTCTAATTCGAATAATTAGTATCATAGACCCGAAGACGACCAGTTGAGACATCAAAAGGGAGATTGCGTCTCATGGGGTTAATATAGATGCTTCCACCAGACGTCGTCGCCTTCTGGAGTGTGGCTGCCGGGCTCGACGCCCCTCCAAAAGGTAGCTTTTAACACCAGCTATGAAGCAAAAAAGGCTATCCTGGGCAAAGAAACATCGAGACTGGACTGTGGAGAATTGGGGAAAAAGGGATTTTCAGACGAAACCCACTTTCAGGTGCATGGCTACAGGTCAAATTTCGTCCGCGCTCGCCTGGAAAACCCCTTCGATCTGGCCACATCCAGCAATCCCCCAAACACCCACCCAAGGTCATGTTTTGGGGATGTTTCACAACTTCCGGGCCACAGACGTGTTTCACCTCATTGAAGGAATGATGGACAGCAAAAAGTACATAGGCCTTCTGGAGGCGAATATGGTCCCAATACTGCAGAAGCTGTTTCCTAACGGCGAAGGGGGTACTCTATGCCACAATTCTAAGGTTACTAAGAGCTTCTTTACCCAGCAACATTTGAAGGTATTGGAGTGGCCAGGAAATTCATCCGATCTAAACCCCATTGAAAATTTGTGGGCCATTATTAAAGGGCGTATATCTAAGATGGATTGCAAGATGAAAACCAAAATGACAGAAAGTGTCATGAAAGTGTGGTACCACGACCCTGAAGTGAAGGAGATGTGTGGAAAGCTAGTGGCATCAATGGTTGAGAGGGTGAAAGAAGTAATTAAAGCTAAGGGGGGGGGGGTAACATTCTCTATTATCTACACTATTAAACAAATAAATGTTTTGGTTGTCTTTGTTACTGCATTATCCTATTGTCCCAACTAATTTGCATAGTACTGTAGTAGAGTTAACTTTCAAATATTTCAAGAATTAGAATATTTTTATCCAATATATATGAAACTCGATCGTCTACTCCCTGTTCCCAGTTGATTATTTCTACCAAAGGACTTGGTACATCATACAGAATGGTATGCTCTAGCAATTCTCAGTGTCTGCTTCTTAATGAGTGTATTCTGTCCAGTGATTAACATGTCAATGTATACAGTTTCTTTTTTTCCAGCAACCCATTGCCCTCGCCCACGAGCACCGCCTCAAGGCTCCGTGAGGTGTCATAGTTCACCGTACACTCCTGATCCTCGGAAGAAAGGCGAACAAGAGGAATGGTTGAGGAATGGGACCTCGTGCGAGTTCCGCTGTCAGGTCGGCTACGTGATTCCAACATCGCAGCTGCCCCTTCACCTGATCTCGTGCCATGCTCCAGTGTGGAATACTTCTGTCATCCCGGACTGTAAGCGTAGGTTTAGGGTAAATGATTTGCAATGGCAAAAATGATCGCCTGCATTTAATCGCTAACAAAGAGTTTCCAATGGCGATAAATGAAAATTTTCATTCATCTGACCTCGAGATCAAAGTCGAGATTGGTAAAAAAAAAGAAGTTGAATGTAAAGTGGGAAACAATGAACAATCAATGTTTCTCTGATAAAAATTTCAGATCTCAAAAAATAGGTAGACTGTCTAATTTTAATTTCATCTCTTTCGGAAATTCAACAAAAAGATAGATACAAGAAAACCTCTTCTTTTTCCCCTTATTTTAATCCCCCTCTTTAAAGAGCAGTTTTTCTGACTCCGAAGGTTTCAAGGAGTCACCCAATTTCCTGACAGGTTCATTCCAGCCTATCGGTATTGACAATAACAGGTCTGGTTCGACTGCATGGCGTTGGAGGAGTCTGTCATGCTAGATGAACTGCGTCTTTAAGGTGGCCTCGGAGAAGAGGTGTGTGTGTGATAGCTGTCGAATGTATGGCGCTCAGGGGGATAGATCCATCAGTAGCAATTTAACAATCTAGGAAAGTGTGGTTCAAACATTAGCGTACACTCAAGTGCAGAGGAGCGCCATCCTGTTCATAAAAGATGGCGTCTGGTTGTAGGTTGTTAGTAGGCGGGTGAAGGGAAGTTCCTTCTTGTCCAGGTATGTCACCAAATGACGGGGGTATAACCTCATCGTTGAAGCCTTGAATAACTTGATTTTGTGAGGGGGGTGGGGAGGGGCTCGAAAATTGTAGTCTTGTTCATATACCTCCTTGAGGATAGGCTTTTGTTAGATTTTCGTGGCGAGTAATATAATTTCGCTTATTTCTAGCGAGAAATAGGAAGGGGCAGAATGTTCCTTCGCACGCACTTGAAAATAAAAACAGCCCTGCTTTCCGGAGATGTGAAAGCTGACATCATCGGATAAGAAGATTGTCAAGGAAATCGTGATGTTTAGGCAACATTTCAATCTGGAACTGAAACCTGCGAGGTTTATTATCTGACTTCTAATACCTTGAAAATATCTTCGGCGGCCTTTCGTTCAGAGCTTTGACCGAAGTGGAGTCGTTTTTGGGAGCAAAAATCGCACGCGATTCTAGAACCGTCTAACGGTAGCCTTGACGAAATGACTGAAAAACATTTATATTGGAAACTTCTTTCTCGTTTCAGATCTTTTTTTTTGTGACTTTGAGAAATAGGAGAAACCTGTATTTTTTTTTGGAAATAGTACAAGAAACATTTAGTTTGAAATTCAGAAAAGAAATTGTAGTAAACGCAAAACTTTAGAGAGAAAAAATCTGCAGGCGAGATAGTGTTACCATAGCAACCATCGGTACGTTTTTTCTTGGGCATGTGCAACTTGTTAGGGTGCACGTGTAGAAGCTTCATGGTTAATGTTTCTGAGCAAGAATAGCTCTCTCTCTCTCCTTATCGCTGCTGACCTCCTTCAACGGAAACTCCTCTTTGCTGGGGAGGGACAAATGAGCTCGAACATAAAACCTCGAATTTTAAATTGGAAAGTGATAATTAACTGGTTAATTTTCCATCGCTCTTTTCTTACAAGTTTGAATCTCTTAATCTCCCTGGGCAAAGTTTCACTGAGGCAAAATTTAAAGTGACCAAGCTGCCAGATGCGAGAACATTTGGAAAATCGTTGCCAGCATTTTTTCCTTCTGTAGCGAAACATTTTCCTAAAACAATATTTTGGGCAAATTGTTACACTGCTCGTGCTGCGATCTGTTTTCAGACACAATCTGTCTTGCGACGAATTAATCTTACTTGAAGTGATAAATCGGTAAAATATAAAAACATTGCTATAAAAATCGGAATGTTCGAAGAAGTCAGGAATTAATCAGAAGAATTTCAGTCGCAAATAATCGAAGAGTGCCAACGGAGAAGTTATGAATCGCAAATTACACTTTCTAAGTTGGTCTTGGAAGGTCACCGCCCCTCGATCGAGGGCGTTAAGCCACGGCTCCGTGTGCAGGAGGGCCACACTTCTGTGAACTGTGAAGAACACGATGGATGACTTCGACGGGAAGTGCTGTCTTTTAATAGCCGTTCATTGCACCCTTCTCTGAATCCTCGGGGTCTTTGTGACATTCAGTCCATTGTGTGCGCAAAAGAGTCGCTCAGAGATAAACCCAAAAGCTAAAGATATTTATTCGCAACATCATAACAAACAGGCGCTGCTTGTATGATTTCATCCCTTTCATGAATTCCATTCTGCCACGGATTATACACTTGAGGAGATGACTTTCCACGGATGATTTTCCCACGGAGATCAATAATTGCATTCTTTGGAGTAAAATTAAAGTGAATGACAGACACAATGAAAAGAAAATTCTTCTGTCGCATGAACAAAAAATCTCATTTTAGTTCGTATGTAACCTTTAATTTGCATTCCTTCTTTGATCTGAGTTGTTGCTGTGAATGCATCCACGTCGTCCTCATCCGGCGCGTTTCTCTCTTCCAGGAGCAGTCCCGCCTCGTCATCACCCGGATGATTGCCGCAACGAGACGTTCTCAATCGAGAGCGAGGGAGGGCGAGCTCTGGTTTCCTTCCCCCGCTTCACATCAGGGACAGGCAGGTCCCTGACTCCCACCTGTGCCCTGGGGGAAAGCCTGCCAACGGGTCTTCACCTCAACTTCTGCGAGGCCACGGATCCGGAGTTGCGAGTCACAACCACGTGCTCCTATCACATCGTTGTCAGAGGTCAGTACTTCCCATCAATCACAGCGTGCAGAATATTTAGTTCGATAAGGAGATGGTAATATATAATTATTTCTCCTGGTAGTCCAAAGAGTTTAAATTCCACGCATTACTGACACCTGTCGCTTCTCCAGGCTAAATGCGTCATGCTTAAACCAATTTCTATATTATCGATATATGCGATGCTTATTTTTCAAAACAACTGTCGCATATATTGAGAATATAGAAATTGTTCCAAATTACAACGAATTTAGCGCTTTTATATAAGGCGTCAATATTTAAATCCTCTTTCAGCTCAGTTTGTAAAAGTCTAGTTCCCAATGCGACATTTCGCATAAAAAGTTAAATTTCATATTAAATGATTACGGAGAAGTTCAATGAAACGGGCCACACAGCCCTTATCGAATTCCGTTTTCAGCACCACAAAAGTCTGTTTTCAATTTCTGTTTTTTCCATCCGATGTTGAAACCTCATTCGTTTCGGAGCGTCTCGTGCCTCGTCCTCACCCCGATGATTACTCCAATCAGACTCTGAAGGCGACTCGTCGAGGCACTGCCGTCCTCAAGATTCCTCGCTTCATTTCCGGTTCCGGAAGAAGCCTGCCAGTGACGTGCACTTACGCGGGCCAAGTGGGTGTCGGAGATTATTTGAATCGTTGCTCAGCCAAACACTCCGAATTCAACAGCGATGGCAACTGCACTTACTCCATTATCGTGAAAGGTCAGTTCGCTTTGCAAACATTGGGAAACTTTTCTCTATTTCATGTAATGATGATCGAGGTTTCTTTAGTGAATAAATAATTGCTGCTGAGATTAATTTTCCTTAGTGACTATTTGATACTTAAATGGAGAAGACTATTTTATGGTTTTGCAGGGCATTGAAAATGCCCTATATGTGGTGGTGGATTTAATCCTTCAGTTTATATGGTGGGATCTATTAGACTCCAAATCTCTTATATTTAGCTATGGATCCAATAGACGTAAGTAGTTGTATCGAAATGTCAAAGCAGTGGCACTCGTGTGCCGCTTTCTCCAGGCCAAAAATATGAAATGCCACTAAATGAAGTGCATTATAGAGGTCCATTTCTTCAACTTCATTACAAAGCAATTTGCAAGTTCCGGATTAAAACCAAAACTTCTAAAGAAAAAAATGAGCATTATTGAGTCTATGGATTCAATCTAAAATTCAAAATGATGAACCGGTGTTTATCCTTGATTTGTTTCGCTGATGGAAAGCTTAATAATTGCAAAACAGCACATATGTCGCTGAGCAAATTTTCGGAGATTCGGGAAATTTTTATAAGGCAATAACTTTTAAAACTGGATAGCGTCATCTGCTGAAGGAATTATAAGAAGTTCAACCTTTCTAATATACCTATCGACCTATGCCCCAACGATCATCCTCTATCATTGGTGCTGGGTCACTTCGGCATCAGGAACAATGATTTGGCAGACGCCGCTGAAAAGTCGGCCACGCCCCTGTCAGACTCTCCACTGCCCGTTCCATACTTGGACTTCCAGCAGTGTTCTTCCACTGAGCTGCTGTCACAATGGAAAATGATCTTGGTGGCACTCTTTTAGATCAAGCATGTTTATCAAACCGTGGTAGTCATCTTTTCTCAAGGAAGAATTTGCACTTACTCTGTTATCTGCTCAGGTCATTCGTTTATTACACATTCTTTTGTGTGTGGGGGGGAGGGGGGGGGCGAAGCTAAGTGCGAGTATTGTGGCATCATTTTATCTTGTATATTTTTAAACGCATATCCGGCTTTTAACCGTGACCGTGGTATTTTAGTTCACCTTTCCAGGGGGGTAGGTGAATCATGATAGGTTGAGAACCACTGATATATATGTTTTATTTTATTCCCATTGTTATACTATAACTATAGTTTTCTCTATCTATACAAGGGGTACGCCAGTTACCTACACATTTCCAGGGGGTACGTGAAGCATAAAAGGTTGAGAACCACTGATATATATGTTTTATTTTATTCCCGTTGTTATACTATAACTACAGTTTTATCCGTTTATACAAGGGGTACGCCACTTACATACACATTTCCAGGTGGTACGTGAGGCATAAAAGTTTGAGAACCACTGATATATATATATATGTTTTATTTTATTCCAATTGTTATGCTATAACTATAGTTTTATCTATCTATACAAGGGGTACGCCAGTTACATATACCTTTCCAGGGGGTACGTGATTCATAAAAGTTTGAGAAACACTGATATATATGTTTTATTTTATTCCCATTGTTATACTATAACTATAGATTTACCAATTTATACAAGGGGTACGCCAGTTACATACACATTTCCAGGGGGGTAAATTAAGCATAAAATGTTGAGAACCACTGATATATGTTTTATTTTATTTCTATTGTTATACTATAACTATAGTTTTACCTATTTATACAAGGGGTACGCCAGTTAGATACACCTTTTATCTGATGACTCGTTTTTAAACCCCTGTTTTCGATTCCCCGCCCTGCCTACGGTCAGTAGGGGACACCGATGGGCTTGGAAAGGCCGCCGTCCGTCGGATGGGACGTTAAGCCGTGGCCCCGTGTGCGGCAGAGCCATACCCTGTGCACGTTAAAGAACACGCTGGATGGCCTTGACGGGAGGCTACCATCTGTCTCCCAACAGCTGTTCCAGTGGGTCTCCTCTCCCAACCTTCTCTGAGCCTTCGGGGTCCATGTGACCTGGCCATTTAGCCCATGGTGTGCAAAAAAATGCCGCTCAGAGGTAAAACAACCCAACCCTGTTTTCGAATTATGTTTTTCTGGTTATTTTACACGCATTTAATGTTTTTTAGCCATTTTGATATTCAGACTTGTTCTATATTATTAAATAAGCGCCCTCTCAATTTTCTTGTTTGTGTGCAATTTTCCTATTCGCTAATCTACGGTTATGCAGGTGGGCAACGTGGCCAAACTAAAGCAGTCTCTCTCTGCACAATAGGCTGCTCAAAGGAGACTGCATTGCCTAAACTCATCATAACTTACAAAGTCAAACCACCTAATGCTCAAGATTCTGCGTAAGCACCTGGAATCAAATGTATTTCTTGTTTGCAAAGGGTCCAAGTTTTGATACCGTAACTAACTTTAGAAAGAATTTAACTATTATTATACAAGCTAATAATATTACCTATATAATAATACTGTACTACCTTGTAATTCGATCCCTTCCATTATTTTATATATTTGCGAAATAACTATCATTCTGGCTACTTATCGAACCATACGATTATAATTAAAAAATTTAAGTTCAAATGTCATCTTTGGTACAAAGTGTTGTATTTGGAAAAACTAATTATTACATTATAGTTATACTTAGCTCAAATAAAGTAAAAAGTGTGCGCCAAATGTTTAATTTTTAAAAGGAAATTTTTGTCGAGTTAAAAAAAGCTGTTTTTTTTATTTAATTAGTTATCAGAACCGCAAAGCTAGCAAGTTATCTGTAGGTAAACGACCATGTAAATTGGGGATTTTAACCTGGATTCCCATCAGTTGCCTTGACACCGTGAATCATTTGGTTTCGAGGCTGCTTATTGGAAAAAGTGTCAACTGATGCATACTGCTGTACATATGCTGACAATGACCACGTGCACTGATCTTGATTCTCGTGAGAGTCAACACCTTCAGTCGCCGGTTAGTTTATCGTCTTGTAAATGATTGACATAACTCTTGTCTTGTTTTCCTTTCAGAGCGAGCGTGTCCACCTCCTCCAGAGATAGCCCACGCCACCGTGAAGTGCCGACCCCTGTCGAGCCTCTTCCACCCTCGCACCGTGTGTGAGTACGTCTGTCACGAGGGTTACGTCATCCCTACAAGTGGCAAGAAGATGAGAAAGAGAAAATGCCTGCCGAAGCTAAAATGGAGCACATCCGCTGTGCCCAGTTGTCGAAGTAAGAAAAAATATTTTTAACTCTTCGGGGAGCCTCGATTTCACGTCGAATAGATTGCCCCATCACTTGGTTAGTCCCATCACCATCGCAACCAAGTGCAGATATTATATTGGCGCGATATTGTCTTTGCTTCTGAAAGCCAATCTGATTGAAATGTCACTGAAATTGATGAAATGATTCTTAATCCATTGCCTTTTGAGCAAAAAGGAATTTCCAAATCTGTGGTTAAATCACCAAAACTGTAAATTACGTTTGTTTCGTTTAGTGTTGGGGGGCTTAATCGGTAGAGCGAAAAGGGCTCGTAACCTTCAGTTTACGTTGCCCTCGGTCGGAAAAGGGACAGCGATCGTCTTGGAAAGGTCGCGATCCGTTGGGATCTAGAAAAAAAAAATGATCAACGGGGGAAAGAAGCACAATCGTGCCGTAAAAATGTAAATGGAGGCAAGAGAATGGATTTCCAATGCAATAAATCTCTCCCGCCTCCGTATCACAGGTCTTTAAATAATTTCTTGAGAAATGAAGGAAATCTAAATAAGTTTACTTTTTGACCGCTGAAAGGGGGAGCATCCCTCTCTAAAGCCGTGGCCCCGTTGCGGGAGAGCACGTTGAAGAACACGCTGAATGGTCTTGATGGGAAACATCCATCTCCTAACAGCTGTCCAGTGGGTTTCATCCCTTTTGTTTATGACCTGGATATTTAGCCCATTATGTGCAAAAGAGAGAACCACTCAGAGGTAAAACAATCCAATTCATTTGGTGTTTAGAATTTTTACCTTCTGTTGTCTCTAACATGCAAGTCCTATTTCCTCCCCCATTCGATGTAAAATAATGCAACTAACGAAAAGCCCCGGTGCTTTTTGGGTTATTGTTGATCACAATGCCAGTTTCAACAGACTTAATGATGCCAAGATGAGTGTCGGCGGTAATGTTTTTGTCATAGGGGTGAAAGAAGTCCTGCAATTTCCAGCATTTGCCAACGCAGGTGGACGAGGATAGTTGGTTGGGATTTAATTGCGAGCTCCTAACGAAATCTACAGTGCGCGCACAATCGACCATCAATGTACATCAGAAATAATATTTTTCTAATCTTTTTTATTAAATTCATATCCGTTTTGCAAAGACTTGGAATCGTGCTCTTTGAAATTAGTAAAAACCTTTTACTTTTAAGCAGAATAATTTTTGCAAATTTAAAAATGTTTTATTTCGCCTTAGAACTTGTAAATTTTAAATCAGTTTCTTTATTCATCTCGAACCCTTTTATCGACTGATTTTCTTTCAGTGTATTAATATATTTATTTTTCAGGGGCCGCTCCTCCCAGGCCGCATTCCCAGGACTGCAAGAACCAAACTCTTTTCGTCAGGACTGGCAAGAAAGTGCGAATCAAACCTCCTCGATTCAAGTCCGTCTACAAGGCACAGTCTGTAGCGGTGCAATGCTCACTGCCGAGAGCACTCACTGTGGGCTCTTACATCAACTTCTGTGAAGCTGAAGACAAGGAACTAAGAGTCTCTGCCAATTGCAGCTATTCCATCACTGTCAAAGGTTAGGACCCAAATTGGTTTCGTTTTATAAATACTGTTTCAAAACATGAAACGAATCTTTTAACTGGGAAAGTGTTCACTGTGAATAGCTGCTCTTCAAGTGGCGATACCCTTTATATATGTTGTCTCTTAGCTATAACTGATGCAGTGCCTGCTTAAGAGGCTTTTTGATTCCTCTGTTCATCATGCAGCATATTTAAAAGCTTGCTTTTTTAAAAAAAAGAATATTGCATTCTGTGACTTCGTAATTGAACCACCCAGAAGAGTGATCAGTTTTTTATGCAGATCTGCAAATGATTTCATTCTCAGACAATTGAGGCTTTGAGGGTCGGCGTTGTAAGAGAAGACATACCTCGGCTAAATGCTCCGCGGGTTTGCGGCAAATAGAATTGATCTCACAAAGCGCAGTCCGTTGTAACAGCATCGCATACGGAATGTCTAGACAGCATATACGCCAGCTTATGGCGTTTAAGAGAAGACAGAAGTCTTCGGTGGTCAAGCCTGTCGCCACAAAACCCTGGGAAGGTGGCTGATTTTGCGAGACGCATCCCCGCTCCACTGGCGATGCTAGCTGCCATAAGCAAAGCTGTTATGTCAATCTTGTCATCCCATATCAAGACGAAGCATTTCCTGAGGGGGGGGGGGGCTCAGTTGGTAGCACGCCAAGCTCAGGTTCGAGTCCCACCTGGGCTAGCATTGAGATTTATCCCCGCAAAATACCCTGCCCTCCGTCAGTAGGGGGCGCTGATGGGCTTCGAAAAGCCTCCGTCCATCAGATGGAACATAAAGCTGTGTGCTGGAGAGCCATAAGTTAAAGAAAGCGCTGGATGGCCTTGACAGGAAGCTACCATCTGTTTTCTAACAGCTGTTCAGTGGGTCCTCTCCGCAACCTTCTATGAGCCCTCGGGGTGCTTGTGACCTGGCTAACCCATCGTGCACAAAAACACGTCGCTCAGATGTAAAACAACCCAACAACAACAACCCTGAGACCATCTGCAACAGTGATGGTGTGCTTATGCCTCGGGGCACTATTCGATGTCACCATGCCATAAAGCGTAGCAGCGTGTCGTAAACCATGTGAGATTTCCAAGGTATTGGCCACCACCATGTGATCTGTCTGTATATGAAAATACTTGGTGCCTTTTTCCTGTAACTGTAATCATGTCTCACTCATCTGCCAACCTCTCTTGTCAGTGATTTTCATCTGATTGCAACCACTTCTTCTGGGTGGGGCAATTTCAATGTCGCAGAGTGTATTTGCTTAAAAAATAAGATCAACGAACTTAATTTATCCCATTGCTTCCGTTCCTTAAAATGCCTAACCGAATATAACCAATTAATTTTTTTTCTCTTCCAGCCAGGTATTGCCTTTCCCTGGCCCCCATCAAAAACGGCAATGTCGTGTGTGATACGGGAAAGCCCGACCGCTATCGGGTGTCCACAGTGTGTCGCTATGTGTGTCAGCAGGGCTTCGTGATTCCTACCGACCAATTGCATCTCAAGGCTAGAAACTGCACCTCCCAACGCCAATGGAACGTTACACACGTGCCCACTTGTGTGCGTAAGTGTCTCTCATCGTTTTCTTCCTCTTTTCGGGAACTTCGACCTTTACATCTCGTTGGAAAATTTCCCTATGTTTTACATCATAATTCCAGGAAATGACGCAGAAACATATCAAAAATTTAAATTGATAACGAGATCATCGAGCTTTTCTGTGGGAGAATTTGCATTTTTCAATTGGTCTGCGTCTTACATCTTACAAAAAAATTTACCAAGCAAACGCCAGCTACTTGTACACGAATCGCAGATACAGGGAGAAGTGCCTTATGGGCCATAAATGATGTTTCGGTGATCAGGAGGCATCTTGATCCGAAGACAAAGCTACTTCTGTGAATTGCTTCACTTGTCTCTAGAAATTACCTTTTAGACTACTGAGAACAGGAAATGCTTTAATCACTGCCTTATCTCTTAAGGACGTCACCATGTGTTATTATATGCGCTGCTGTTTTAGTTTTTATTATGAACAATTGAAATTTAACGATAATTTTGAATAAGTAATGGGTTTAACACAGTTAAGGGATTAAGCCATTTTTTGAGGCCCGCCATTCTCAGACTTCCTACTATGGCGTATAAACTGACAGGCTCCTGTCAGACCCCTGTGGCAAGCAGCTGCTTGAGGGGGTATTTATTATTTATTCATATAACCCAATGATCTCTGTGAATACAAAAGATGACAGTTAAGGGAGATGCCAACCTCGTCCTTTTTTAAAAATGAAGCTCACAAATTTTATTTTTAAAAAAGCTAACAATCAGGACTTTGATTTCAGTTGTTTCCAACCAACAAGTTTGTTTCGTCCTTTCCAATAAAATCCGTCCTTTTAAATAAAACTTGAATACAACCAAACCATTATTTAATTCAATTTTCGGTATTAATATTTTCATGTGCTCGAAATTGTCCATCCGCATTGTTTCCGTTTATTTGGATTAGTAATAAGTGTAACGAAGATTACACTGCTTAACACTTCCTCACCCGTTAAAGCATCTCATTTATAACAACAAACATTGTCGCAGAACTTTTCACCTGGCCAAAGAGCAGATTAGACGAGTGAGGGCTCTCGTGCATCTCCTGACACAAGGAGAATTCAAATAAGTAATTAAAATCGATCTGTTAGAGCGCTTTCTTTTTCAACGTTAACTTTTTCGTCCTTTTGATGTGAAACAATCCACGAGATGTTTGATTTTCATGTCTCGTGGAAGGAAACATCTCCCATCCATTTCGGATGTCTCCCACTTGTAGATCGCATCCTTTTGAAACATTGATCTGAATTCCGCTAAGAAGAAACGAGTTCAAAGTCCCGCGGTTTAAGATTACCGGGTCGTACGAGACAATGGAATTAAAATAATTTTCGACAGCCATTAGTAAAGTTAAATATTCTTCACAGGTTTTGGAATAATGTAAAGGAAAAAGTGTAAAGCAATATATACTTTAAAGTACTAATTATTTCGCTCTTCTGCGGTGCTTATGTCTGTTCTTTTGGGCAGAGAGATTCAAAGTGGATGGCCTCTGCATCCTCTTCCATCTCCTCCTTCGGTGACCTGCAGCCGAGAGTAATGTACGAAGCACTCGCGTCATTACGCCCACGTGGTCACCCACGAGTAATGTAAGCTCAGTTTAATTTTTACGTAATAACGTTTACGTCTTGTTTCGTATCAAGGAAACATCGTCTTTCGAAGTGTACTTGTAGAAAGAACTCCGCCGTTGGTGTCTGCGCAGAACTCGCTCCAGCTCATCTCTCTTCTGCCCTGACCCCATATTTCGCCATTGGCGTCATGCTCTCCTCTGGTTCTTCTGCAAGTGGCTCCGTTTAACACTTCTCCTGAAATAACCCTTCTTCACGTTCTTCCTGAATAATGGCTGTCAAGGGGAAAATGAGCAGAAACCCCGAATTCATCTTAATCGTTAATGCACCACAGAGTTCGGCCAAGTTTCGTTGAACACAAAACATCTTTTTCGCTTCTAACAGTGAACTTAAGAGGTCATTTCTTACAGAAGCAATTTGGCAGTTATAAAAGAGAAATGTGTGTTGCAAACATTTTTCTCGAGCATTATTCAGTTAAGAGAGACTTATTGCTTAACAAATCAAGTCATTCCTTGGAGAAGGTCTTTATATATATATATACGCACTTTTCTATCATTCAGAAGTGGTGTGATTCTCTTTCAATATCCCCTTAAACAGCAAACTAAGGAATCTCGGAAGCAACCGGATTTAGTGAGGGTAATGCATTCTGCAATTAGAAGCACAGGTAAGCTCATTTCCCGAGGAAGAAATATTTGCAGGTGCCAGATGTTTGGTTTTGAAACCTCTAACTTCATGCTCGGTTCGGAATTTCACGTGACTTTTTCGAATGCCTTTATATGCATAAGCAATGCAAGAGTAATGCTTTGTTATAATAATATAAAATAAGAAATTAAACTGAATTTTTGGATGGATTTTTTTTGGCCCATGTGCGAGTCAAGTAAGTCGTGGATCTGGCAACCCTAACATTCAGGGTGCGATCGGATGCGATAACTTCGTCCTGGGATGCAGTTTTCCCCCGTTTTTGTCACTGGCAGTGACAAAATCGGATTTCACCATATCATTACGAAATTAATCTTAAAAATTTCTCGTAAATCGGCAGATGTAGGAGGAAAAAAATGTGGTTAATATTGTATTCGCTTATATTTCATTTTATGGAAATTAAGATAATTCTTGTATGTTTGAGAGAATTGTTTTTGTTATTCCTATTAATAGAAAAGTAGCCTAGCATTTGGTCAGTGAATAATGTCTTTGCCTCCTTTCGTCCTCAGACTTACATTGTTTTGCACTTTGGTTTCTTGTTTTGTCTTTTACATCACTGTTGCTTTTAATTTTCGGTTGCGGGTTCCCTGACCTTTGTCTGTTTATTATTTTACTATATCATGCGTTTGGCACAATATGGCCTTAGTTGCCGTTTCCCTATTAAATGCCAACCAAGCAAAATTTCGCCCTCTTATTCCCATTTAAACCTCAAGTTTTGTTCTCATTAATACAATGACATCTCTCATTTCATAATTCATCATGTGCCCAAACCGTGGCTACTGATCTAAGAGACCTGGATTCGAGTCCAATGTAAGAAATGGTTGTTTTTCTGAGGTAACTTAAAAGGTTTCAGCTAAAGGAACATCATTTCTGATGTGCAACTTAAATTGATTCCACTTTTAAACGGAAGTTTTGATATCACGGATTGCTGTTTAATCGCATCAAAAGTCTTCCTTTGATATATTCTGAATCTTAAAAACTGTGCAGCACTGATCGGGCACAGACACTTCTAAATTGTGCTGCATTAAACAGAACACATTCTCGCATTCTTCCATATTGGAAATGATTTCATTTGGTCACTTGAATCGTGGGTCGGCGATCCGTTAATTTGTCGAGTCGAGCTTCCTTCAAAGACAATCTCATTCAGGAGGCGAATTGAGAGCAAAATCCCTCCTTGTCAGACTCGGCTCTAAGTAATCTGTTTCTGTGAGCAATTGACTCCCACACCGAAGTCTCACGAAATGGATCTGTAAATAAAATGAATCGGAGCAAAAAAGCAATATTTCCGTACGAGTACCTTAAAGTGCATTTCCAATGGATTTATAAGATTTTCTCCGTTTTACAGGCCGTAATTTTTTTTTTGAAAAATGCACGATATAAAAATAAGCTTAATAATTTTTGACTATTATCCTTACTAGCATTCTGAAAGGGGGAGAGCATGACCCCTTTCCCCCCATGATCCGGCCCTTCTTAACTGATATTGGACATTCTTATTAAATTAGATTTATGTTTGTAATGCTATTCCGTTTCTTAATGTTCTCACAAATGAAGTCAGTGTACACAATATTTACCTCCCATTTATTGCTATTAAATTATATAGTAAAAAAAAATTAGCCCACCAGTGATATCGCCTCCCTGACATACAAGAACTAGTGTCCGGGCACCGGTTCGCAATATGACTAGAAGCTTGCTACTGAGTCACTTAGTATATTTTAAGTCCAGAGCAAGGCCGGACAGTTTTGCTAGTTCTTTTTTAAATTCATTAATTTAGACTATTTTCTATTAAATTAATTTCGCTGCAGCATCTGATCAAGCTTTTCTGAATGCTTTTTATCAATAAACTTTGTAATCCCTTCTCTCTACATATGACGCCATTATTCTTTGGGGGAGGTTTGCTCAGTCGCTAACGAACCAAGCTAGTGGCCTAATGCCAGTCTCTACAATGGCGGCATGAGCCCTTTTCATCTGTCTCGTAACAGCTCTCCTGTGCAGGGGGCGCTGTAGTCTCCCAGTTCTCATAGGTGCAAGAATATTTTTTATTTTGCAGAAGTTCCACGAAATTGGATAAGCGGTAAGTATAAACGGTCAATACAATAATCATTGAAATCTTGCCAATAATCGATTTCTTTTTATCGCACCCCGGACTTCCCGGCCTGAAAAAAAAAAACCCCAGACAACTCCAGTTATTCCTCTTCCTTCATTAAACTCTGAACTCTTGGGGGTCTTTCTGCCCACAGAAGTGCTCAATTCAAAGTCACGTTCTTTGATTTTTTTTTCTCGCGTTTTTTATGCTTTAAAAGCATTTCTACATCCTCTGAAGAAGACTGACATTTTGCACACTTCTCTGATGTAGAACTTAAAAGTTCAACGTTTTTTCTTATTCCGAATACTTATTTAGCTCTTCTGTTAGTTCCGTAGCTTTTCAACTGACACATAAATGAAACCTCTTTCAACTCTTAGAGTTTAAAGCATAAAATTGCTCGATATCCCTTTCACTTGGTATCATCGTAATGATGGTTAAAATTCCTTTTTTCGTTTGCAACAGAATCAAACCACTGAGTTGTGCAAAATAACTAGAATCGCATAACTGCAAATGTCAGCTATGTTATGTCTGCAAATGTTAGCTAACTGCTGGTGCAGTCAGCACCAGCAGTTAGCTAATTTGAAGACTTGTGAAATGATCAAATATAATCTGGTTGAAAATGAGTTTTTGTTTCTTACCCCATTGCGTAAATGGCATTGCCACTTAAAATCATGTTTAAACGTTCTAATTCTGTTATTTCCTCTAACCCTGTCTGTGTCATCAGCATAAGTGCATTCTGAATTTGCGTTTTCTGCTTCTATTTCGCTTTCCTCGTGCAGTCGAAGAATGTTCTGCTCCACCGTCCATCTCGAATGGCAACATCGAATGCACCCCAGCCCAGCTCCATAGCTACAGAACGGAGACAGAGTGCCAATACGTTTGTCACGAAGAATACGTCATCCCTACCAGTCAGCTCTCACTCGTTACTTGGAAGTGCGTCTCGGGTGGCCAATGGAACGGCACTCTCCCACCGACTTGTGTAGGTAAGTATCAACGAACTCCTCGTGTTCTCTTTTCCTATACCATTGGGGCGGGAGTGATTCAGTGGGTGGGGCGGGAGGCTCATAATCGGCAGTTCCCCGTTGAGATTCATCTCCGCAAAACTCTCTCCTTGCCATAAGTCAGTAGAGGACATCAATTGGTTTGGAAATGCCGTCGGACGGTGTTCGGAAAAGGATGGCCTTGACAGGAGGCCACCATCTGTCTCTTAATAGCTGTCCAGTGGGCTCCCTCCTCTCCAACCTTCTCTTTAGCCCATTGAGTGCGAAAAAAGTGCCGTAAAACAACCGAATTGACATCGAGCACTAAGATGTGCTTAGCAGTCGTTCATTTCTCAAACGTCTAGATTAGATCCACGAGACGATTTTGCGCGGTTAAAATGTTAATCAGAATTGGTCCAAAGCGTCAGAGAATTTGCTTTTTATTTCCCTTCTTGGAAATAATCTATTTAGAATTAAGCTCTACTGGATAATAGAAGAGGACTTGGAATTCACTCAAGTGAAATATAAAAGCGTTTAATTCCAGAGCTGGATTTAGGGAAAATAAGGGAACCGTTATTCCTCCCTCTCCCTCCCCCCAACTTTTGAGAACGCTAAAAATCGGACAGGAAGCGAAAAATTATTGAACATATACTATTACACTTTTGTGGAGAATTTTGTAAGAAATAGTTTTAAATTACACTAAAATGGAGAATTAATTTGTTTCCGTAACTGTTTATTTTCAACGATAGTTGTATATTATTTAAAGATTTAATATTTCTCCTCGTTTTTTACCCTAAAAAAATTGTTCCAATTCAGAGGGAACTTCAAAGGAGTCTTTCCATTAGCATAACGTGCATTATCCCCTGAGACTTTTTAACTATAGAGATGATCAGCAGTTTTAAAGCTGCTTAGTCTATTCTAGCAACGAAAGTAACCAAAAAAATTCTGCCAAATTATGTGCTCGACTGAAAACAAATCCCCTAAATGAACTTTACCTAAAAGTATGCTTCCCTACGATATTTGTCCTGATGTTCCATATAAATTGAAATAACTTCCCCCCCCCCCCCCCCCCCTCTATTTCCAGAAAAGACTGTTCCTCAGCCAATTGGATCCATGTGCTCCGATCGTGTTTTGGCGAATGATTCATCATCTCTTCTTGTCGTGCCTCCTGAGTTCACATCTTCTGACGTCCATTTGTCTGCCAACTGCACCCCTAGTGAAGTGTCGGGATACGGTCTCCACAACATCACTTGCGAGGCTTACGATCCAGAACTGAGAATTTCAGCCACTTGTGTGTTCTCTGTCGATCTTCAGGCTCCAGCTAGGACAGAGGAAGAAGACATTCCGAGTAAGTTCTCTGAAGAGTATCAACAACTCTTCTTTTTTCACCCAACACAAAAATTTGTATATAAATACCTCGTATGACATATTAAACGCTTCAATTGTAGCCATGGAATTGCTCAGAATTTGTAAATAGAGGCAGTCTGATTGATAGGGATGCTACACATTGTTTTGGTGTGATAATCCCCCTTTCTTGAAAAACGAATTGTAGAGCCAAAGTGTTTCATTGGACATGGAAAGATTTCAATATTTAAACTGGGAAAAGTTTTGTGTGCTTTGTTTTTTATGTAATCATAGGTCGATAAATTAAAAAAAACTACTAGCAATAATTGTGTGGGTTTCAGCTGTTTTAATTTGTAGCCTGTGCTTTTATAGTAGACAAGGCTCAAAGTGTAGCTGGATACAATAAAGAACTCGTAGCCAGACTACTGCTTTAACATTCAGGGTAAACGCATTTCTAGATGGAGAGAGCCACTTCTATACTGCTAAGAGTAAATCGGCGAAACCAGATAGGCGAGGTATTTTGAACATGGTCTCAGAGAGAAGATATCATTTCAGTTATATCAATAGCCAAAGGCGATGAAGAAATTCGTACATAGATGAGATTACGAAATACTCATATAAATGAAATTAATTAAGATAGGAATTTCAAGGATGAAACAATGACGTTAATATATTATATATTGTTGAAAAACATCTCAAGATTATTTTCTGAGATAAAAAAAACCTTATTAGTTATCATTCCGATTGCCTCTTATAACGTCATACTTAACCTTGATTACTGTTTGCTGAAGAATAAGAGATTGCACGATGCGTTACTATCTCTCATCTGGTCATTCATTTGAAGTGCACAATTAAGGTTATAAGAAAGTAATTTTAAAAATCTATAGTTGCCATCTTAGGGACGGTGACGGCTCAGTCGGTAGCGCGCCAGACTCGAATGTGCAATTCCCAGATTCAAGCCGCAGCTGAGCCAGCGTGAGATTTATCTCCTGAAAACTCCCTGCCCACGGTCAGTAGGGGACACCGATGGGTTTGGAAAGACGGTCTTCCGTCGGATGCGACGTAAAAGCTGTGGCCCGTGTGTGGGAGAGCCATACCCTATGCACATTAAAGAACACGCTGGATGGCCTCGACGGGAGGCCAACAGCTGTTCCAGTGGGTCCCCTCCCCCAATCTTTTCTGAGTCTTCGGGGTCCATGTGATCTGGCCATTTAGCCCATGGTGTGCAAAAAAGTGCTGCTCAGTGGTAAAACAACCCAACTCGTGGAATGTTTTTTCTTTCGAATGCTGTCATAACTATTAACAGTGTAACTCTTAAAAGTTCGTGTAGTAATTAAGATTTTGATCATCGTAATTTCCTAAATACCTGATCTGCCGGTCCCGAATTTTGTACACGGGGTTTCCTTTGTACACGATTTTTCATAATTTTAATATACGTTAAGAAAAGTTTGACTTCACCTCTAAAAGGCATCCTTTCGATTTTTTTTCAGCTCCTGGGTGCCCTCTCCCGCCAATGGTGGAGAAGAGCGACTTGCTGTGCAATTCGAGCCAGACTGTGTTTCCGGAATTGACGCTTTGTGAATACGTTTGCCAGACTGGCTACTTTATTCCCGACGGCCAACGAGAACTATCCGTAATTATTTGTTTAGAAGAGTGGCAGTGGAATGCAACTGAAATTCCAGTCTGCAAAGGTAACGAAATTTCTTTTCATGCGATGTTACGTTCGGCATTGCTATCTGAGTGATCTCTCCTCCCCCTTTCTCTTCATCCTCCACGATTCTTTTGAAGCGTTCCGCGATATTTGGGATGCCCATTATCATTGAATGGGGCTGTGATTCACGTTGTTGGACAGAAAGGAATTCTCCTTTACTTTAACTAGACCCTTCTCAGTTAAACCAAATAGTAATTTTGTTTCTCAGCCATTGAAACAGTACCAGGCCCGGATCTACAAAAAACTAAACCTCCGGGCACAGTGGCAGAGACCGTGGCAGTCTTGTTTTCGTAAGGAGGAAGTTGTACTTGCTCGGCTCCGCTTAGGTCATTCGTTTATCACTCATTCTTTCTTCTTCGGGCAGACGACGAACCTAAGTGCGGGTTTTATGACACCATTTTAACAACCAAACGTATTTTAATCTCATGTCGTGCATTCTCATATTTGCAAAATTCTCATGTCGCATTTTTTTTTTAACTTTCACGATTTTACTTCCGAGCCCCTTACAATAGGACATCTTTTATCCGATGGTTTTTTCTTAACCACTGTTTTTGCTTTTTAACGTTTTCCTGGATATTTTACACTTTTGATTTTTTACTTTGTTACCCAGATTATACAGTTGTTACCGATTTTAAATGTGTTCCTATACAGCCATTTCTCTTGACTTATACACTTGTTGATTCTTTTTATTCCTCTTATTTATACTCATCTTTATTGTGGCGTTTTATTTCTGTGAATTTTAACTTTGGTTGTGGGTAAAGTGACTTCTGTCCCTATGTCTTTTTGTTCGCTGCAATGTAGCCTAGCTGCTCTTGCGCCATAAAACCCCAAACAACCAAACTAAACCAGCATGCATGATCATTGCACAACATGCATGGCGGTCAGACTCCCTATGGATCACCGAAACAACGCATTTCTGATATCACTAGTGAAGGTTTTCTTGACGCTTAAGCATTATTCCTGGCCGTCCATTCCATGCATCTCGTGTTTGCATGTTTTCCTCGTTGTGTCTGGCGTACCTCTCACCAGAATTTCATAGAAATCTCAAGTTCTTATGTTTCTATGTCAACTTTTATGTTTAACTTCTAACCACCAGTGTACTTAGAAAACGAAAATTAAATTTTTAAATCCTAGCTCCCTTCCCCATAACCTTGCAAATGTAATTTGATTTATCTATTCTCATAAAAAATTGACCATTCCTCTGTCCAGTATTCACTTCACATAAGTTGACGCTTCACTTGGAAGATTATCCTTAAATTTCTTTCAATCGATTTCATAACTCCACGAATTTTTGTGGCTGTCGTTTTTCAACTAATCGGGAAAGTGCAAATCCAGATCTTTCGACTTACGCGATACTCGAGTCTCGTTGTTTAAAGAGCTGTTGCGTTTCACGTTCACCTTCCAAATATTTTATCTCCTTCAAAACTAATTACTTTTACCAAAACATAAATGTTGACGGGTTTTCATCTTTAAATACACGTACAGAAAATTTTGAAACTTAATGTTTTGATAATTGAAAACGATTTTCTTTAGTGCTTGGCCAATGGATTCAACCAATGTCTGTTTGCAGCCGATCCCCCTCGAGCCACGGATGACGGATGCGAGGATCACACCGTCCACACCCTGGAACCCAGTTCCGTCTCCATTCCTTTCCCAGAGTTCGTCACGGCACTCAACCAATCGGCCCAAGTCACGTGCTCTCCTCAGGAAGTCGCAGCATACGGAGAGCATGACGTCACTTGCACTGCTGTCGATCTGCAGTCGGGATCGGAATCGATTTGCACCTTCCGAGTGATCGTCTCGCGCATGGAACCCACTTCGAACACTGATGATGAAACTGTGGCCGAAGCAGACGAACCAACTGAACTGGAAGCAAAAGGTAAGTGTCGCTTCGAAGGGGATCGCAAAGCTCGGATAATTTTACATTCGCTAGGATCTTTTTATGGGAAAAAAAGTTTGCAATATTGCGTGAGCCTGTGCTTATATAAAAGTGTTTTTTGACATAGGAGTTCCTACATTGCAGGGAAGGGGTGGCATAATTTTGTTTAAGATTTTAGGGGGTTGCATAAATCCATTCCGAATGGGTTCTGCTAAACCCGAAAGAGTAATTATTCGGAAAAAATATAAAACGTAGCACGTTAAATAAATCGATATGTATTCAGGAGACATGTGCCCATAGTGAAACGCGAACCCAACATTCATCCGTTTTCTTTTTAGTGCAGTATTAATTCCTTCGTGTTTGATTCGGTTTCAGATTTTCTAGTGTTTTTAAATGTCTTTTATGGCAGATGTCTTCTTTTCTGATTCGCCATGCCAATGACACTGAAGACAAGCGATTGTACAAATATCAATGACTCTGTTGAGAGTGAAACTGATAAACTGACACAGAATACAGAGGAAACAATAGGAATGAAGATCTTATTTAATCTGCCCAACCCTAGATTAAGTGAGCATGACCCTTTAAATCTCAGAAAGCTTCTTCTGAATCAAATGACTCACAATTACCAGAGAGGAAATATACTCTGAAAAGTTGGCAACTTAATGGTAAAATCGTGCACCCAATTAAATATGCGCTATAACATTTTCCCTAGCTGACAGAGGTCCGGCTTGACAAGCTGCAACAGAAAAGATGGCCCCCAGGAATATGGCGAGTCACTTTTCTTCATGCGGTTCGCAATAATAGTGATTGATACAAATGTTGTCATGGCAGCCAATAGCGAGAGAGATGTGAAGAAGAGTAAGATTATAAATAAATAATAAATACCCCCCTCAAGCAGCTGCTTGCCACAGAGGTCTGACAGGACTACGACATGTAAAAAAAAACGTGATTGGGACGTTTATTGCCGGGTGAAGTTTTTAAGATTAATTTCGATGATACTGATCTGCAATGTTTTTTACGGTACGTAGTGTCCTTCCATAGGTTTAGATTTTTGTTGTATTTCCTTTTGATGATAAAATCAGCTAAGAACGCAGGAAAGGCAATATGCAAATTATCTGCCGTACGAGATGATGAATTAATATTGCGGCTAATATTCAGGATCTTATTCTTACACCTATCAAATGCATCTACCTTCCCATGTGGTTTTTATCATATCTCTGCAGTTCCTTAGGGATCCGATCTGGCCTAAAATGACTGGTGTTTATATTTACACTTTGTAGTTCGCTTAAAGATTTACATATTTGCTATCCTCTCTGCAGGTAAGAAATTTGAGCTTTTAGGTTTTCCTTCAAATGGTTAAATAATTTTGTCAGTTGTATTAGATTAAATTAGTTTTAATATTCGGATGGGTAATTTGAGATAGTTTTGCACCTAGGAATTGTAAACAATAATTGACGTTGTGAAAAGTTTATGTTGAAGTTAACTATCTGCTAAGTAGTATAAATTTATCTGCTAAGTATCTGATTATTATACAACATAAACATATAGTTTATGTTGAAGTTAAATTTATACAGACTTACCCGGTGTTGGTCGGGTCTCAACTATTTTAAAGTATATAGTAGGTGGCATTCCTTTGTCATAAAAATCGTTACGACCGATTCTCCTCCTTCCTGGCAAAATTTTCTTCTCTTCTTGGAGGAAAGAAGCGAACATATTTTCAGGTGCCTCACGAGTTCATCAGGAGTTTCTTAATCGAAAAAGTGCATTGACTCTGTAATCGAAACTTTTCAACACATTTCTTGCTGAGATAGAATTTGACAGGCATACTTACTTTATGCATATTGCGTCTGGTACAAATTGTGCGTACAAATTTTGTCTGGTGGATCTGTATTGTGCATGAAATGTGTAGCACTAAGAGTGAATGTACAATGAGAAGAAAAATAATGCTTTAAAATAATATTTATTTACCTATTTTTTGAGTTATACGTTTATTTGAAGTACATTTTAATAAAATATACGTAATAAATACCTTTTTCAAATTATTTAAATTATTTTAACGTCCGTCATGAATTCTTAGTTTACAAATGCCTCCATTTTCATCAAAGAAGCTGCAATCTAACTCGGGCTCTTTTACCCGTTTCCGAAATGATGGCTTGATGAAAGTAACTTGTTTATTTCCCTTTTTTAAAGACAACACTTGTTTATTGCAACAATTACTTTCAACAGTCGCTAATCTTAAGTCTATGGAAATTTCGAGAAATTCACCCCTTTTTTCCCCACCGGTTTTGGTTGACCGCAGCAGGCTCGCACATAACCTATAATCTTCCCATGGATAAAGAAGTAAGTTGAAATAAAGTTTGTGCTCTTTTGGAATGAGTATATCAGCAGACAAACTTTCTTTTTCATATATATGCATTGTCATATCTTAATGTTTGCCGCATCTGCTAATTTTTTAAATTCTTTAAGGTTTTTTCTCTTATTTTCTTTATTGCTGTGTATGTAATTGTAATTCACTGTAAATGGATATTGATTGATCAGTTACGGACAGTATAAGTAAATATATCCATTGTTCCAGCTGATTTCTTGGTCATAGCAATATATTTGAACCAAACAGAATCGTCAAGTTCATTTATTGGTTAAAAAAGGGAAAATCTTTCTAATTTAACAGTTTATTTCACCAACACTTACACTAAATAGCAATTTATAATTTATCTCATAATATGTTGAATATTAGTCAAACTTCGTGAACCAGTAATCTTTTTTGAACATAAATTTATTTGAAATATTTTTTTTCGTGTTGGTAATGAAATACCTTGAGGTATTAAATTATGAAATGGTATGAAGAGTATAAATTATGAAATGGTATGAAGAGTATCAACCGCAGATTAATCATTAATTTATTATGTAGTAAATCTTGAATAATTCTGTTTTTAACTGGCTGAAGATGAACAAACCTCACTAATGCATTTTTCATCAGGATTATTTTCAGTGAATGATCTCTTTCTCCGTCTTTTTTTCATTTCATCGTCTCGCTCATTTAAGGTAGCTTCGTGGTGGGGATAAGAGGATCATTTAAAATCGAGCAAAGCGAAATTTTAGGAACATTTGCTTAATGCGTCTTTTTTCCTCATTAGTGACAAAGTGGAATTTTTGCTTAAGTACTTAATTCTGCTGCTCTTAATTTGGTTAGGTAAGGACTGTCCTCCTCTGCTATCCCCTACCAATGGCCACGTGACTTGTACCTCTGGGCTCGTTTCCCGCTGCAACGTCTCCTGCGAAGAAGGTTTCCATTTCCCCTCTGCTCATCAGTTTCTACAGAACGGCTACGTCCATTGCAACAGCAGCGAAGGAATCTGGGATTTCCAGAAGAACCATAACCTCAACGAGATACCAGACTGCTTAGGTAAGGACTACAGAACGATTTCGGTTCGCATAGTATGACTTAATTCCATTTAAAGATAATCTAACCAGATTAAGAGAACTTCCATTCCAAAGGAAAATGATGGAATCGAATTTAGTTCATTTTTACTTTGAAGAGCAAATGTTGATATTAAAAATGTCGTTACTTATAGTACTTATAGGCTAAAAATGTAAGCTCAAAAAAATTTGATCAGTTTGACACTGATCGAGTAAGTTATGCGAACGAGAGAATGAAGAAAAATTGGATCACTCGACACTAATAAGAACTGTCGTAGCTTCAGCTGCACAATCTGTCTCCTTACACACCACTTCTGATAGTTCAAACTCTGATATAATTTTAATTGAACGACCACAGCTTCATTCTGCCTTTTTCTATTCGCCTTCCCATAACCTGGTGTAGTTAGCTCAGTCGTTACGCACGTCACGTTAAGCAAAAATCGTTACGGCCGATTCTCTCCTCCTCCAATCACTTAATGTTCCCGAATCATCGTTCAACTGGATCTCTATTCACATTTCTTTAGTAATCTTTACCCTCTGAGAGAAAAGACGCATTGGGACCTTAAGCCGAGACCCCCTGCTTCAAGGAGTGAGAATACACTTAATGACCTTCACAGGAGTTTTTTCATCAAGATTAGCTCTTCCATTGGGTCCACTACTAAACGATGGGCCTTATAGTTTTTGGAACTTGGTTCATTGTGCACAGAAAAGTGCCCTTTGAAGCGAAACAAACCAATCTACTCATAGTTGGCGATCCTGGACCCTTCTCGGTAATTCTTTTTCGTCAACCATCCTCAAGCAGCCATGGGTTTCGGAGATCCAACCAGACGGCGCAATTTAGTTCTCTAAGCATATATGTCCTGAGCTATATCTGCTGCATCTCTCCACTGCACACCAATTCTAACAAGGCCCTGTTTGACATTGTCTGCCCACCGCATCCTAGGTCTCCCCGTCTTTCTGAGGCCTTTAGGCACGTTGTTCATAACTCCATTTGCTAATCTATAATTATACATACGGGCAACATGGCCAAACCAACGTAGTCTCTCTGCACAATATACTGCTTAAAGGAGGTTGCTGACTCCTTTCCTAACCTCATCATTACTTACCAAGTTGAACTACCTAATGCTCAAAATACTGCGTAAGCATCTAGAGTCAAAAACATCTCGTTTCCTGCAGGGAATTAGATGCTTTTGATGAATGGGAAACATTTATAAAGGGTAAATTTAAGTTGTATTGGGGAAATAGTACAGAAGATCTGCTCTTCTGTCATGTGATACTCTTAAAATGTTTTTGCTAGGATAGGAATAGAATTTTAGAGGACATGCCAACTGGCCACAACCCGTGGTGTCAACGTCTTAGAAGCGCTTTTAAAACAATCTTTTTGCATTTAAATGTCGGAAAGTATTAATATTTCTATAGGGGAGTCTTTCTTCCCCACTGTGTGTGTGTGGGAGCGTTTAACTCTTAGTACTTTTCACTGTTGATTTATCATGTTAGGATAGCACTATTGGCTTAAATAACTGGACTTAAGTTCATGTACATAGTGTACATATTAGTAATCTGCATCTTTCTTTTACAGTTGAAACAATAGAGTGCGCAATTACAAATTTACAAGCTACAGCGACTGACGTCCAGCAAGTCACTCAAAATAAGATAGCAGGATTCCCGGTCCTAAAATAAAATTCTAACCAATCCTCTAGTGTTCTCATCACTGACACAAAGGAAAATGGTTAAATACTGAGAAGACTACGGTCTCGGTCAGCATCCTACAAGGGTCCACACGCAACTGTCTTTTTGAAATTCGCTTTCTTTGTTAGAAAGACCGCTGGTGTTGTCACGTGATATATTACGGGGGAGGAGGTGCGACTCGGTCGTTACCGTTCCAGACTCGTAATGTGAAGTTCCCAGGTTCAAGTTCCGCTTGGGCCAGCACTGAGATTTATCTCCTCAGAACTCCCCACCCTGCTCTCGGTAAGAAGGGGACACCGATGGCCTTGGAAAGCCGCCATCCATCTGATGGTACATTACGCCGTGGCCTCGTGTGCAGGAGAGCCATACCCTGTGCACATTAAAGAGCATGCTGGATGGCCTTGATGAGAAGCTACCATCTCTTCCAACTGTTGTCCAGTAGGTCCCCTCCCCCAACGTTACTTGAGCCCTCAGGATCTTTGTGACCTGGCCATTCAGCCCATTGTGTGCAAAAAAGTGCCGCACAGAGGTAAAACAACCAACCTCATTCCTGCTTTTAGAAGTAAACGATGCAATAGCAGTTTTGCACCACATCATATTTCATCTCTGCTGTTGTCATTCTACTTCAAAGGTTCTGCGGAAGGAACCAGCCAATCGCAGGAGAAATGCTTCACTTGTGCCAATGTTACAGAAAGTATGAGCACTGAAAATGAATTGCTAACTGGCAAAGACGTTAAAATTCCAACACTAAATAAGTCTCAACCTTTCCGGAATACTATGTTACATGTCATGTGTGTTACATATAAGTTGAACTTTTGCAGCACTGTTTCTAGCCCAAAAAATGGAACTGTTCTGCTTTGAAACAGGCAGTGCATTTAGCTACCAAGCACAATGCCTCACTCTGTACTAGACCGAATGCTATATACTTAAATGTCAATCTTCTGCATTTATAAGTTTACAAATTCAATAGCTACCAACATGTACACTGCAGACTCAATCTCTGCATATCAAGGTTGCTGCTCAAACCCTAACAAGATACCTCTAATAAGCCTCGTCAAAATATGTGCTCCTCTGTGTGGGCTCCTGTCCATGGGGAGTGGACCACCCGGTAAAAGCTACACTGGTTTGGGTACCTACACAGGGTCCTAAATGCTAACCAGCATTTTTGCTGTGCACGGGATCCATGTCCCTGGAGAGGAAAGATTCTGGTAGTTGCTCGCTGGACCTCATCTCAGCTTATGACTGACAATATCCCCTTTGGCCTACTTGCCATTGGGGAGCCTGTTCGTCGTGGGGCTGAGAGTGATTTCGAGGGCCACTTCTCACCCCTGCAAATGTGTCCATCTTGACATCCACTGTGGTTTCCATTCTTGCTGTGGCATCTTCTGCTTCCACTACTGGGATAGGCCTACCAAACCAAAGGAGACTTCAACAGGGCCCAAGTAATGAACGTCGACTCCTTGAGTGGCAACCTCGGATCCAGGTCGCTGCTCAGAATCATCAGAATGATCCTCTTGGATGATTTCGAGGATATGGATACAGACCACCCACAATTTCCTAAACCGTAAAATAAAATTAACTGAAAATCGTCATCCACCCATACTCCTGAGACCTGAGATGGTCACACTCCTACAAAGGAATTGTCGTGGATTCCAGAGGAATATTGACAACATCAAGCCCCTGTTTTGGGCACACGAGCCCATTTGCATGTACCTGCAAGAGACATACTTACAGACTGCCACTAATCCCACAATCTGGCACTTTCTCCCCTGGGAACGGAATGGAGATGGACCAGCTTGTGTGGGTGTTGCCATCCTCGTAAGCAACCATTCCAGGTCATTCCCCCTCACCACTACTCTCAATATGTATGCCATCCACCTCTTCGCACGATTTTTTTCTGACCGTCTGCTCAATCTGCTGTTTGGAAGTATCTTCCAGGAAGAACTTGACCTCATTTCGCAGCTGCAAAACTCCTTCCGATGGAGGACTTCAAAAGACAAGTCCCCATTGGGACAGTACTGACATTAATGGGAGGGGTTGTATCGTGGAGCAATGGTTCCTGGATCCATCACTTTCCATGTTGAGCACTGGTGTCAGTACCTATCTTCATTCACCAACTCGCACGTTCACTGCCATTGATCTCACCATCTGCTCCTCCTCGGTTCTTCCACTCGTCACATGGGACGTCAAGGACAAACCTTACAGAAGGAAACATCTCCCATGGGGGGGGGCCTTGGGAGCCTACACGCATATTACCGTGGAGGCTTGATTGAACTGATTGGAGGGACTTCAAACTCCTTTGAGTTTGAACATAGGCCAGCCAGAAGCCAATCAATGTTGCAGTAGCAGAGCTGACAGACTGTAACATCCATGCAGCTGCCTTCAGCATTTCTCAGACCTCGACCCAGTTTCCGAAACTGCGAGGAATCCCAACTGCACTGCAGCTAGCAAGGCTCAGAACATGGCTTGTTTTGGAGATATCCCATATCCTCCAACCTTGAAGCTTTTAAGCGTGCTAGGGCAAAAGCCCATTTCGTCT
The DNA here is from genome assembly GCA_038380435.1 of Ryuthela nishihirai. Taxonomy (NCBI): domain Eukaryota; kingdom Metazoa; phylum Arthropoda; class Arachnida; order Araneae; family Heptathelidae; genus Ryuthela; species Ryuthela nishihirai. The sequence continues at coordinate 59,276,025 of JAWZYU010000021.1, forward strand.
GGTTCCAGAAGGAATCTTGGATCAAATATTCTTCTATATCCCATACGATAAGTTCTAAGATTATGCTGGATAAAGTCTGGAAGATGGATGGGAACGAACTACATGTTCCACTCATTATCGATTCTGGAGCACAATGGACAAGCAATTGCGGACACTCTGGGAAATCGCTTTCCTCTATCTCTTCTACTTCTTACTATTCCCTTAACTTTCTGGCACAGAAGAGCAAGACAGTCTTTTCTGTCCTTAAACATCCTCTTCCGTTAACTGGACCATTTTGTAAGGGGGGCAGAATGCCCCCTATCATCTGGTCTATGAGCAGTTGGTTCCAGTGGGTGCTGATCTGTCAAGATCCAAAATCACGCAATAATGCAAGTGGACCAAACAGGTTGCGAAAGGGCATAACGGCCGCAGACCGCCCTGTGGAGGCAAAGATTCTGTCCCGAGGTGCCAAGGTTGATGTCCATGTGTGAGTGAAGTGAGATAGTTGGTTTGTGGTAGCTTGGGGGAGGGGGAAACATTACATTATGTGATTAGAAGAGGGGGGGGATGGCATGTATTGACTGGTGGAGGAGGCAAAAAAGTTTTGCTCCCCTGCCTCAGGAAGGGGGGTGACAATTGGAGAGGGAGTAGGGGGGTGAATGGAGAGGGTAGTTGCCCTAGTCATCCTTTCCTAGAGGGGGGAGCAGATTAAGAACAAATTAAATATTTTCTCCCCAGCCAGGGAAATTAAGATAAGACTTAGCAAATTGGGGGTAGGGGTGGTGGATGGTAGGAGTAGGTATGCTCCAAATTTGGGGGTGAATGGGTGAGGAATGGGGGGAGATAGGCCAATATAGGTAAGTAGGTAGGATAGCATTAGCTGTGGGTGAGTGTTGCAGGGAAGTGTGGCATAGGGGCCATGTGTGCAGTGAGGTGTAACAGGACCTGATTTGGAAAATTATGAGGGGTGGGAAAAATAAATATTTGATGGAGGGGGTAGGGGTTATGTGGTGTGATTGAAAGGTTATAACCAGAGTTGAGGTTGGTAATTCAGGCATTTTGGGTAATCTGTGTATCATTTATGTGCACAGATTACCCAAAACCAGACCAGTGTAGCCAGACCAGTGTAGATCATGATGTAAGAAGATGCAGAAATCGGTAACAAGTGGTTTGATTTTCACAAGATTAGGTGTGGGTTTGGGAGATAGAATTAAAATTAGTGTGCAAAGGGCTGTAGTTGCCCTTGAATTATGTTTGAGATGTGGTTGTATGTTTATTGAGTGGGAAGTAGTAGATAAGCAGGTGAGTTACATGGATAAAAGCATAGAAGTAAAAAATGGTTGTTTACAGGAAGCTGCAATATTCAAATATGGTTAATGTAGGTAAATAGTTAAATAGTGATGACTAAGCAGCAGGTGTCCAAAAAGCATCTTTTTTCTTATCCTTTATGGATCTTTTTTGTCCTTATGGATCTTTTTGGCTTCTGGATCTTTTATATTAAAGTGAAAAGAAAAGGTGGAGGAGAAGTTGAGTCTTGTGTGAATGTGGTAAATGGGATGTACATGGTCAGGAGAGGGGAGTTGGAGTACTCTGCCGCAATTGGAGATGTAGCAGGCTAGAGCAGTGTAGTGTGGTTTTATTTGTAGGTAGGGTTAAGGATGGTTTGTGGAGTGAATCTAGTGATGCCTAGGGTGGAGATTGTGATGTAGGACTAGTCTGTGCAGTGTAGTTGATGCAGTGAAGAAGAAAGTGAGGGATGTCTTCTGTTACATTGCATGTGTTGCATAGAGCTGATGGACATTTATTTATTATAAATTGATCCCTATTTAAGCATGTTCTACGTGTTTCGAAGTCTATGGACTGCAGTTTGTGATCTAGTGTGGTAATCAAGGTGAAGTGTGTGAGGGGATGGGTCAATTGTGGCTCTGAAAATGTTTGTTGGTTGAGTGTTGGAGCCATGATTGTGTCCAGGTGGTATGAAAGTTAAATTTATAAGTGTTAATATGATGTTTGTATGTAGAGCTAGTGACATAATTGGGTCTGGGAAGGGTAGGGCTTTGTCTTACTAGAGTATCTGCAGTATCATGTGTGATGTTGCAGTGAGAGGGGATCCAGTTTAGATTGATATGTCAAGCCAGAAAATGTCCATTAGGCCATGCTCCAACATCTCTCGCTATCGAGTAAGGAGGCTCAGTTGGTAGCGTTCCAAGCTCATAATCTGCAATTCTCAGGTTCGGATTCCAACTGGGAAAGTGTAGATTTTTCTCTGCTAAACTCCCTGCCCAAAGTGAATAGGGCTCACTGTTGGGCTTGAAAAGCCGGTGTCCATCGGATGGGACGTTAAGCCATGCCCTGTGTGTGAGAGCCACACCAACCCATGCAGTTAAAAAACACGCTGGATGGTCTTGACGGGAGGCTGACCCCCTTTTTCCAACAGCTGTCCAGTGGATCCCCAACCATCCACGAAATCACGAGAGCTTCGAACTTGGACATCTGATATTTAAGTAGTGAATATTACGTTTTTAAAAATAGAGCTTGAATTTACCCCTTAAAAAATGGAAGACTTTCGGCACAATTCATGTACAGAGTTGCAGTAAAAAATTAGATCATAATGCTACCTAACCACATTGGCAATAAATCCTTGGCACGGTTCAAAATTCGAAAGTTCCAATATTAGATATGAATGAACTGACAGATTTCGATAATATTATAGTAATCTAGACGATAGGTACTCTCTCCGCTACATCGCAGCCTTAATGTCAGCTTTCTGTTAGGCCTCAACCACCATACAAAGGTGGCTTTTGGTGCCATCCTTAAGATGTAGTACTGCCACTGTATAGTAAAACAACGGATGGCATCATTCAATCATACTGAAGCTCCGACTTTTTAAACGCTCGAGGAGCAGTTTTCGGACTCTGGTCGTTAAGCTATCGTTTCGGTGGAAGGATGATCCCGAGATTCCTTCGAGTATCGTCCCATACGAGCTGTCTGTGCAAGGTGTTGGATAGAAAATGACAGACTCGTCTGGCATTTGGAACACCAACGCTTTCCAACACCCACCCAGTGTGGCTTTCACGGGCAACGGTCTACCTTAGAGCACCTGATTCACTGAATGGAATCATCGATTCCTGAATCGAATCATCGATTCAGGAATTCGTTTTTACGTCAAGAGCAACTAGTGTCAATTTTCTTGGACATCGAAAAAGTATACAGCATTGTGATTCGGAATTCTTTGTGACCTCTGCCTTCGGATTGAGAGGTCACATGCTGATCTTCCTGTGGAACTTTTTATCTTTTCGTGTTAGTGTTGGCAACTCTTTCCTGCATCCTGAGTTACACTTTTCAATGTCAAGGTCAATTCCATTTCTAGCAACGTCCTCCGACTGTAAGCAATGCCCTCTATGTTGGCAGCTAGAGGGATACCACCATTCCAGTTGTGGAGGAGACCAAATTTCACGGTCTCATCTTCGACCAGAAATTGACCTTTTAACCTAATATCTGCCATCTCAGGTCCAAGCGCACGAGGTCATTGAACATCTGCCAGATCCTCTCCTCCCTCTTCTGTGTGTGTGTGTGGGGGGGGGGGGGGGGACCGATGTTCTTTGCTCCACCTCTACTTTCTGTGCACTTGTCTGGTAGAAACTAGACTACGGATACCAGGTGTAAGACTCCGCCCGAGATTCAGTGGTGGTGAAGGTGCTTCACAATTTGACATCTAAATTTCTGTAATGCATTCTCTGAGAACTTCGTATATAGCACACACATTTTTCGATTTCAAACACGAAACTGCAAAATCGATCTGTTGGATTTCGTTGAAAACGGAGTTTCTGCAATACACCGAAGAGCCAAAACAATATGACCACCTGCCTAATATGATGTTGGTCCACCACGTGCTGCCAAAACAGCTTACCTGGCGAGGCATGGATGCTACAAGATTTCAAAATGTGTCTTGTGGTACCAACAAGTTACCAGTAGATTCTATAACTCTTGTAAATTACGTGGTTGAGCTGCAGCAGATCGGATATGCTGTTTCAACACAAACCACAGATGCTCGATTGGATTGATTTCTGAGGAATTTGGAGGCCAGGGCAATACCTGGAAGTCTTCCTCATGTTCCGCGAACCATTCTCGAACAATCCAGGCAGTGTGGCATAGCTCATTATACTGCTGAAAGAAGACACTACTTGAGGGATATGCTGTTGCCATGAAAGGATGTACCTGGTGTGCAATAATGTTTAGGTAGATGGTAGACGCCATAGTTTCATGCACATGAATGGCTGGACCCAGGTTTTCCAGCAGAACATTGCCCAAAGCATTACTCTATCTGCTTGTTTTCATCCCACTGTATATTCTGGCGCCAACACTTCCCCAGGTAAACGATGCACACGTACCCAGCTGCCCACATGGTGCAACAGGAAACAAGGTTCATCAGACCAGATGACCTTCTTCCAATCATTCAAGGTCCAGTTTTGATGCTCGCATGCCTATTGTAGGCATTTTCAACGGTGAACCGAGGTTAGCATGGGCACTTGGAGTGGCCTGCAGCTACACAGCCCCATTTTCAGCATGGTTTGATGTATGGTGTGTTGTGACACATTACTCCCGTCATCAGCATTCAAATTACAGGCGAGTATCTTTTCTGTTGGCTCATACGAATACGGAATAGCCTTCGCTCCCTTCTAGCATCGATGAACTGTGGTCAGCCCACACCTTACCAGCAGTTCGTGGTTTTTCCTTCCTCTGACCACTTATTGAAGATACTAACCATGGCTGACTGTGAGCACCCCACAAGCCTTGCCGTCTTGGAAATCCTATGACCAAGTCGTCTGGCTATTACAATTTGGCCTTTGTGAAACTCACTTAAGTCTACTGTCTTTCCTATCTGAAGAACAAGAATAACACTGATTAACAGAGCTCAGTATCAGGTGTTATTTATACCGTTTCATGACCTTCACTCGCGCCGTCGTTTACCTGCAGTTGCTTTGATTTGCATAAAGACGCGCTGGTCATAATGTTTTGGCTCTTCGGTATACATATTGTGCGAAGCAATAAAATTTTAGATAAAATATTCAGTTTTACATTCTTTTGGAACAGTGAACAAGAACTGAAAAGACTTTTTTTTTTTAACACTCTATACACATGGTCTGTTGTTTTAATCGTTTTAATTTCTGTTACCAGGTGAGCTGTCTACCACATCACTGCAAACATGGTTAAAATTCAAGTTGGCTGTGGAAAAATGCAATGAGACCTTAATATCCTTCTTGCAGACCGAGATTAAAGACAGGCTTTTGGCCATGAATCACGACGTATGTGAAGAAGTCGACTGCACGATGTTTCACTTCAATTGCATGGAGGATGAGGACAGAAACAGAGATGCAATCGAAGTGAGATGGACACTTCAGGTTAGAGTTTTACACACCTTTTAAGCCTCACGTGTGTTCTGAAACTACCCTAAATACGAGGGCTAGAAAAACAGTTTGCAAAGGTTTCTAAAAAATATGAAGATTAAATGAGACAAAAAAAAATCCTACTTTCTCTTCCATTTCTTCCGAATCGTCCATTAAAAGTTAATTCCAGTCTCTTTCAGAGCAAAATGAATTTTTTCGTATCCAATTGACTTTGTGATCAAAATAACTTTGTTCGAGGTTTGAACGTTTCAATAAATCCAAGTCCATTAAAGTGAAATGAAACTGACAAAAACGCAGTCTGGCAAATGGAAAACTATTTCCCGATTGAATTTATTTTTTAAATAAGAATAGGGTCGGTCCATTATAAATATAAAGTTTATACTTTGCGTAAGATTTCCCTTAAAGTTTTATCTTTGGTTATGATCTGCCCGTGATCGTTAATTCACTCATCAGATGAAGATTCCTCTTCACCTTCATTAATATCATTCTTGTTTCAATAATGTCCAAGTGACGTTTCTATAGATAGCCAATAGAGGTCCAATTGTTTCGCAGTAGGAGTTCAGAGTTTGAAAGTTAACAAAATAACCCCAATTGTCATATATTGGAAACATCCCATCCGAAACTTTAGTTACTTTGTTTGCTTCATTTTGTACATTGCCAATCTCTAGTAATAAGACACTTATTACACGAAATTAAAGTGAGACATTTGCTTCAAAGACCATTGATTGAAACGGATTGAAACATCGTTAATGCTCTCTACTTACTGGGATTATAAATCGGTTCTTGAGTTTCATTCCCAACCATCCCAGAGATTTATTGAAGAATAGGTTCATAATTCCAGCTGAGAATTTATTACACCTACCATATTATCTCACCCTACCGAAGTTCAGCCATGGCGACAGACTATTAGGAAGATTAATCCAAAATCTTGGAGACTCGAAATCTCTATTAACAGGTCACATTTTTCCTTCAAATACCGATCTATGGGGCTAATTTAAAATCCTCATAATATATTGTACTTCTGATTCATTCTGGCTCGCATCTAAATGCCATTATACATGCAAAATAAACATTGGCTTATAAAAGTAAATATAATTTATCACACAACATACAGAAGGACGTTTCCGCTTGACTTAGAAGTCGGCTAGGCAACCATTGTATCAGTCTACTCCAAAAGTTTCAAATGTGACAAAAATTAAATCTCCCAAATTCGCGTGTTTCAAATCAATATTTCGTTCCTATATCTCTAATGCATAGCTGATTAAATCTAATATGACGATGAAAGAAGATAAAATTATATCTTGGTCGATACAGATGGTTTTTCCCTCCTCGGTTTTGAAGGTACTAACCATGACTACAACACTAATCTTGTTATGAATCAGAAAACCATCGAAGCTTTCAGTTTTATGGTCATTTTATAAATTTTCATTTGTATGAAGCAGGCCCGGATCTAGAAAAAAAATTCGAGTGGATGGGGCAAAAAGCACAATCGAGCCGAGAAAATGTAAAAGGTGGTGGGAATGGGGGGGGGGGGGAGAGACTGGATAATATATTTTTTAGTATTTCGATTCTGTTTTTAAATCTTTGATAAATAATTTCACTAGTGAACATAATCGCGTTGATTTTCTTGGCAGGCGACTTTCTCCCCCCAAGACTACGAGTATAGTGACGAGGTGCCGAAAGTGGAGACTCAAATCGAGTTGATCCTGGAGACCACCCAGCGAGCAGTGACCACGGAACCAGAGTTGCTGCAGCAAGAGTTGCAAGGCCTCGGTCTGGAGTTGTGGCAAGACTCGTACTGGCAAGGACTATTCTCACTCGTCTGCCAACGAAGGGGATTTGCTGTCGATCCACGCACTGATAAATGCGGTACGAAGAAATTCCGTTGCTTCAATGTTTTGCTCTGAAGACTATTTCTCTCCGAAATTTAGGCCTACAAGATGTGAAATTACTAAACGGGGGGGGGGGGGGATTTTTACGAATAGGATTGGACAAAATTGTTCATTTAACTTGTTTTTTAAAGTAATGACTATGAATTTATTTTGATCGATCAGTTAATATCCTTAAACTTACACTGAATAACTTTTTTTATTTAATCTTGTATTTTATCATTAAACTTTCGGAACGCAGTCCAAGGGTATTTTCATGCAATCATTGTTAGTTTCATGCGAATGTTGCCACAAATTGCCTTTTGAATACTTGAAACGTTTGCAGGGCAGGCAGACCATGCATTAGTGAGGTCTAACCAGACTGCGATTTATTTCTCCAAATACATCTTACCTTGAGCGACAGCATTTGGGCATTATACAGCCAATTCTAACAAGGTCCCGTTTGACGTTGTCTGCCCACCACATTCTAGGTCCCCCCCCCCCTCTTTCTGATTCCTTTAAGCACTGTTCATAACCCTATTCGCTAAGCTAATCTATAATTATACATACGGACAATATGGCCAAACCAACTTAAAGAAGTACTAAATCATAATCGTTGTGCAGCCATAAGTGCAACCAGGCTGTAATGTTCAATTCTTCGAACAAGGCTAACAAAGCAAAGGCTTCTGCATTTAACCAATATGAATGAAGTCCTGTGTGACATCGTCCACCCACTTCACTCTAGATCTGTTTCTTTCAGGAAATCGAGCCCATGGTTATTTTGCTATGTCGTTTTAACTTGAATCTGTTTGATACATCTGTGCACCACTTTCTGAAAGCTACTCTAAATCAAACAAGCAAATTTTTGCTTTAGAGTTACGGGGGGGGGGGGAACAGAAGCAAATTTCTGGAATGATAACACTAACAGGAGCAGGATTTCCACTCGTACCCCCTAGGCACACGAAGTGGTAGTGCGGTCATGTGCATGTATATTAAATGTTAACTTGATTCCTTGAGCAACCTTCAAAAGAGAAAAATATAATCGAAATGGCCGTAGGAATTTTAATAAGTACAGGTGCTGGGCAGAAAAATGGAAACAGTTCCATGTTATCTGAATCTGTGTTCCACTATTTCTTCAATGTGTTTTTAATGAAAAATAGTAAAAAGATAAATTAAATATCTCAATTAAATCTATTTAAATCTTGATTTTAAACAACACTTGTTCAGTGTTTAAGGACTTAAAAACGCTAAAATATTTAATAGGTTACAAAAATCGTCAAAATTTAATTAAAACGATACCAGAGTTGACACTACTAGTGAACTCGCTAATCGTTACATACTCTAAAGAGATCATAGTTGACTCTACTAAAGTCAACTATAATCTCTTAACCTGTTTTAATGTCTTAATAAAATTTTGAGGTCAATTACTTGCATTCTGCAGTTCCCAGGTTCGAGTCCCGCATGGGCCAATGTTGAGATTTATCTCCTCAAAACACCCCATCCTACCTCGATCGGTAAGAGAACACCGAATCACTTCGAAAAATCCGCCATCCGTCGGATGGGAAGTTAAACTATGTTTCCGTGTATGGGAGAGCCATACCCTGTGCATGTTAAAGAGCATGTTGGATGGCCTTAATGGGAGGCTACCATCTGTCTCCCAACAGCTGTCTAGTGGGTCCCCTCCCCGCAACTTTCTGAGCTCTTGGGGTCATTGTGACCTGGCCATTTAGCTCGTGGTGTGCAAAAAAAATTTATCTCAGAGGTAAAACAACTCAACTGAAATAAATGTGATTTTAGAAGTTTTGCGTAATGTTTTTCACTTTGCGTCAATTTTGAAATTGTGTTTAGGACAAAATTCAACTGCAGATTCTGCCGTGAGATATTTCAGATTCAATAAACCTTTAAATATCAAGTAGCCATAGGCTATGGAGGTCCAACTAGATGGCACAATTTAGTTTTCCAAGCTTATCTGTTCTGAGCTATATCTGCTACATCTGGCCACTGCACACCAATTCTAACAAGGTACTGTTTGACATTGTCTGCCCATCGTATCCTAGGTCTCCCCCTCTTTCTGAGGCCTTTAGGCACACTGTTCATAAACCTATTCGCTAATCTATAATTATCCATACGGACAACATGGCCAAACCAACGGAGTCTCTCTCTGCACATGGGGGCGGGGGTGGCTCAGTCGGTAGTGTGCCAGGTTCGTAATCTGTAGTTCCCAGGTTCGAGTTCCTGCTGGGTCAGCATTGAGATTTATGTTCGCAAAATTCTCCGCCTTGCCCACGGTAAGTAGGGAACACCGATGGGCTTAGAAAGGCCGCCGTCCGTAGGATGGGACGTTAAGCCGTGGTCCCGTGTGCGGGAGAGCCATACCCTGTGCACGTTAAAGAACACGCTGGATGGCCTTGACGGGAGGTTACCATCTGTCTCCCAACAGCTGTTCCAGTGGGTCCCCTCCCCCAACCTTCTCTGAGCCTTCGGGGTCCATGTGACCTGGCCATTTAGCCCATGGTGTGCAAAAAAGTGCCGCTCAGAGGTAAAACAACCCAAATCTCTGAGCCTTCGGGGTCCTTGTGACCTGGCCATTTAGCCCATGGTGTGCAAAAAAGTGCCGCTCAGAGGTAAAACAACCCAACTCTCTCTGCACAATATACTGCTCAGAGGAGGTTGCAAACTCCTTTGCCTAACCTCGTCATTACATACAAAGTTGAACCACTTAATGCCCAAGATATTGCGTAAGCATCTAGAATCAAAAACATCAAGTTACTTGTTATTTTGTTTACAAAGCATCCAAGTTTCACTACCATAACTAGCCCTAGAAAGAACCCAACTATTTTACAGCCTAATTTTAGTCTTTAGGTGTATACGCCTATTTCTCCACACACTCCATAGATTCCTAAAAGTCCCAGAGGCAATCCCTATTTGCCTGTTAATCTCATGCCGCACATCACCAATATGTTACATAACTCTCAAGATAATTAAACGGACACTTGCTCAAGGATGCAACCATTCAGAGCGACTGAAGCACCATCGGTCTGACCAATTTTCATTACTTTTATCTCTGTTTATCACCAAACCTACTCTATTACCAGTCTCATTTAGCCAACAAGGCCAAATCATCTGCATAATCTAAATCAATTTTGAAATTCCTACACCATTTAAAGTCAAAAATTTTCTCTTGAAAAGAATTTTGCATTACATAATCAATAACCAAACTAAAGAGAAAAGGAGACAAAATGCAGCCTTGTCGAACACCAGAAGTAATCCTAAACCAATTGCTACAAGCCTTACCAACTCTCACACACGACTCAGTGTTATTATAGAGAGCTTTCATTATGTTAACTAACTTATCAGGTATACCATATGATCTCACAATCAACCACAAATTATGACGATCAACAGAGTCGAAAGTCTTTTTGAAATCAACAAAGCTAGCAACCAACTGTTTCTGAAACTCTAAACATTCCTCAAGAATCTGCCTAAGTGAAAATATCTGATCCACACATCCCCTACCACTTCTGAATCCACATTGCTCATCACGCAATTGAGTGTCAACCAGATTCTTAATTCTATTAAGCACGATCATGGAAAGAACTTTACCTGGAACAGAGAGTAGGCTGATAGTTATCACAAGAACTGCGATCACCTTTTTTGAAAATAGGGATAACAATAGCTCTGGTAAGATCCTTAGGAACCATGCCTTTATCATAAAAGATATTCAGAATTTCAGTCATCCAAGTGATAACCGAAACATTCCCAGCTCTAAGCATTTCTGTAGTAATTTCATCTACCCCTGGGAATTTATGAAGTTTAAGTTTAGAAATAGCCAAAATAACTTCAGATTGTGTTGTAGGGCCAACATTAAAGCCACCAATGCATCTATCATCATCGCAAACAATGGGAGTAGAACTAACCACATTGTTTAAAACATCACTGAAATGTTCAGCCCACCTAGCCATGACAGAATCCTCCCCTTCTATAACCTTACCTTGTTTATCTTTCAATCCCTGTATTCCTGTCCGTTTTCTACCACGCAAAACATTAACTATCTGGTACAGCTCTCTGCTGTTGTGCTGTCTAACTGCTTCCTCGGCTTTGTCAGCCAAGCCATCAAGCCAAAGATTGTTATCAGCAGCTAACTGATCCTTTACACGTTTATTAAGCTCTCTGTAATGCTTTCTATTAGGACTAGTAGGGTATTGATTAAGGGCATTCCTGCAGTTCTTTCTTTCCGAAATAAGATCAAGTGCCTTATCACTCAGATAATTTTGCCTCTTCTGCTCCTTTTTTCCTAAAAGAGTACTGTTAGTGTCCAAAAAAGCCTGTTTAAAATGATCCCATTCTTCCTCAACTTCAGTAGTAAGCAAACCATGACTGTCATAATGACTAAGTAACCTATCATGGTAAGCTTTGGCTATAACTGGATCTTTCAGAGCTTCAGTATTAAAAGTAAATTTTTTAACCCTAGCACAACACTTTTTAAGTTTAAGTTGCAACACACTTTTAACAAGGTAATGGTCAGATCCAATTTCAGCTCCCCTATATGCCCTGGTATTTCTAACAGAACTAGCCCACTTGCTGTTAATTAATAAATAATGAATCATATTCTTATGCAGACCATCAGGTGAAACCCATGTGTATTTATGTATGTCGCGGTGTTTGTAATATGTGTTAGTTATTCTGAAACCATTGAGTTTACTTACCTGTAGGAGACGTTGCCCATTGCCATTGCAGCTACCAATACCAAAAGGGCCTATTACTTCTCCCCAAAGGTCAGAGTCAGTACCAACTTTGGCATTGAAGTCACCAAGAACAAGGGTAATATCTCCTTTCTTGACAGAATTCAAAATATCCTGAAGTTGTCCGTAAAACCTATCCTTCTTATCCTCATCCTCAGTGGGGGCATAACAGCAGATAACATTCAAGTCTTTAATACTTGTCTGAAATTTTGCTGTAAGAAACCTTTCATTAATGCACTCATATCCTAGAAGAGCATCACTAGCATGTCTGCTGAGAAGCAGACCCAAGCCTTGGTGATGCTTATTCTCGTCCCTCCCTGAGAAGAGAAATTTAAGATTATTTTTAAGAATCTGATTTTTAAATGTCCATCTGATATCTGCAAGCAGAGAATATCTAAATTATAACGGTGGATTAGCACATCAAGACAATAAGCTTTGTGCAGAGTCCTCGCATTCCAACTACCTATGGAGAGAAAATGGTTAGTGGGATGTTTAAAGAAACTGTTTATTGAGAGGGAATGGCGACAATAGGAAACAGCCCCCTAATCGCAGACATGGGCAAAGACCCGTTCCCCCACTACTAAAGGCTGAAACCATCTAGAATGGAAGACTTCCTCCAATGTAGAATTTGACGATGCCAGTAGAAGCAAAGAGTTCAGGTGACTGCGATGACCTCTACTCAGGATTATCCACTAGCTGATAAACATCCTATGAATCTATGCACTTGGGGCTGTGAACCCACAAACAGAAAACAGCGGAAGATTCTCCCTCTACAGAAGCCCACTAGTGCAGCAAAATATGGATCCATAATCAAGCTCAGAGCCTTAATCCAGCCCAGTAAGTTTATGTGGTCATAGCCAGACCCTGTGTAGTTGACCACGCCTCAGCAGGGTACAAAAAAAGTAGAGTATTTCTTTTCGAAGGTACTAACGGCCTGCACCACGAGAAGGCAGGGTCGGACATTAGGTGCTAGGCCTGACCGGTTCTACGCATCATCACAGGGGATTTCAAGAATATAAGGTGCATAGCTCTCCTTCCAGATTTAAAGGTCTGTTAATGGTAACCAGGTAGTCTACCTAGCTACCAATTACAGACCTTTAAATATGAAATGAATATTTTCTAAAATCAAAATTAGATAAATTTGATAATTTGTCCACTGCAATTTTTTTTCTGTAAAAAAAAAAAAGTATTTTCAAAGGATCTTTTGAACGTGGTTTTCCTTTCACATAACCTGAAAGTTTCCCAATAAGTTTGCCAAAATAGTGTCTAGTCTCACAATCCCTATTGTTTTAAGAGTTCATTTTCGATTGTCCGGAGAGAGTACTTTGATCACAGTAATCGCTCTCCATGAATACTTGCAAATAGTTAAAATTAAAAAAAAGCATAATTATTGTTGGAGCCCCTTAGTCTAGTGCCTAATTGGAAATCGGAGCCTGCACACTAAAATGTATGCCATTTATTCTGAAAAAATATATATTATAAAAAACGTATGTCCGTTTTTTCGTACACTACATTGTGATTGTTTTCCTCCTTTAATGTTTTCAGTTCAGTGTCCAAGTGGCTTTGCCGAAGTGAGCAGGAAGTGTAAGCCATGTCCTGCAGATCACTACCAAGAGAAGACAGGCCAGACAAGCTGCATACCATGCCCAGATGGCACACGCTCAGCTATTGGGAGCAGGAGTAGTTCTGCATGCAGAGGTAAACATTTCACTCTTAGCATCAAATAGTTTTTCTTTCAAGTTAGAGGAAAGTCATGGTAGTTATATATAGTATTATCATGGTAGTTATATTATTTCATGTTTTTGTATTCATTTCGTAATATATTTTTGAACTTCCTGCGACAGTATAAAAAAAATACTAAAAGTACATTTAAAATAAACTTTTGGCTATTGAGTAAATTTTAGAGAGATTTACATAGCTCATAAATTGGTATGCTTTTCAAGCTTATCTACTAAATATAAAATACTGTTGACTTGGGGCAAGAGTTCAACATTTGTCATTGGTGGGCCATTTTAAAAAAAGGACAACATGCTATTCAAAACATTAATGCTGGACGAATAATAATCTATAGCGCAGACTTTTTATAACCATTAGTAGACCTAACTGTGTGCTTCTTACTAATATTTTTTTTTGTTTCTAGATTTAATCGTTATTTTATATAATGTACTGACCAGGGACTAAAATTTTTCTTTCGTTTTTACCGGAAACAGCCTCCAAATGTTCTTTGGGTACTTTTGCAGAAAATGCTCGTTTCAAGTTAATGGAAGGGAAATGTTTCTTGATATGTTGCATGCAAAGCTCTTTCGCTGCTTAATATTTGAAATGCAAGAGCTACATATTTCCAGAAGATTTTTGTAATAAGAGGAATGCTATTTGATTACTTTATCAGAAATACTTCTATCTTCCATTTTTTAAGTGTAATAACTAAACGGTTAAAACGGGAAATCGAAATTATTTATTTCGTTTTAAATTTTGAACGAAGAAATGAGCATTTAGTTTCTTATAAAGATTTTGGTTAATGTAGATATTCGTTTGATTTCCGTTTCATTTTTGGTCTCTGATTTATGAACATTAACTTCTTTAAATTGGACGCTCCTCCATCAGCAGACAATATTCGATATCCCCCCAGCAGGAAGGACCAACTTTCACCTCCCTGATTTCAGGGCATCATGAAATGTCCGTAAATACCACAACACTAACTCGATCTCCCACTTAAATTTTTTGTAACGATTTTAGTTCGCTCGTCATAGGGTCACTGCCCCAGTTACAATTAGTAACGTTTTATATCGTATCACTACATAGTTATAAAGGTTTTAATAATATTATACCGTAAATAAACTTAGGTACAGATGAGAAATATTTTTGAGCGGGATAGGATTCGATTTTCATTAGGCCTTGGTTCGGATCCCACCCGGCTGAAGACAATTTTTCTTCTACACCCATGTTGACTTACAAAACATTTGTAAATTTCTCCCTTTCTGTTTTGTTTCCTAGTGTCTTAACAAATGGGCAATTAATATTTGTGTAAATTTTCTAAATATGCGGGACGGTGGTTGGTAAAGTGCCAGCCTCTGTAGTTCCCAGGTTCAAGCTACACCTATATCATCGTACTGTTTATGTTAAGCACAACTTAGGTGGAAATCTTTGTTTTAAGCTACAGAGATAGGGTCACTCTAGGTTAGTATTCTTAGATATATGTGCGTCATGCTTTTGCTCCGTTTGTTGAAATATTCACGAGACCTCTATAGTTTACCATCTTTACAAATCCTTCATATATAGTTGACTCTCGGTTAACCAGGATGTTGGAAAGTCTACCCGTAAATATCAGATGCGAGAGTGGCCGCTAAAATACGATCAGAAAAAAGATTTCACTCAGCACAATTCTCGGAAAGGCGAATGGACTTCCTCGCTATCCCATTTTAAATGAAGTATGTCCATAGCATGACATTTTCTAAAACTTTTGAAGTTTCTGCACGTTTTATATGGCGGAATAACCAGGGGGACACCTCCCCCAATTCATTCCTCTTCTGGTCGCAGTAATACAAATTTTGGTTCGCTGTGACACTGCAGCTGTCGTAGTCTGAGTTCGAGTCCCCGTGATGGCATGCTTATGTGTTTGTAGAAGAAACCAGCGAAATCCTCAGTTTCTAGATTATCTCCCCCTTTATAAAAAATCTATCCCCTTTATAAAAATATCTATCCCCTTTATAAAAAATATCGGAATAATAGTCAATTCTAACGAAATTCGAACGAGTTTTATAATGTAATTTCATGATTGTTTTGCTCACTGTATGGCGAAACCAGTTTCTTTTTTAGTGTGTGTGTGTGCTTATTTAAGTGAATCTGGTGAATGTTGCTCAATTTCTTTTCTTGTATTTCCTCATTTAGGTTGATTTTGAAAGCCCCTTGGCGACCAACTGCGATGCTTTCTGAATAGCAGCTCCAAGGGAAGGAATGAGAAATATGTTGGGCCCAATTGCTTTCCTATCCTGATGTATATAAGCTGAAGTGTAAAAGTTTATTTTCCTCACTTTTGAAATGCCACGCCTCCGTTGGATACAAATGATAAATCAGTTTTATTTATTTTCTTTCATCATCTGACCAGAGATGTATTTTCTGCAACATATGCAACGCGGCGTCTATAATTTGTTTGAAATAAAAAGAATAACAAGCATTTTTATATTTTGTTCTTATCGATCCCTGGACAAATATATTAAATCGTGGAAATCCATAGCATTGTTTTCGTAGATGAGTAACAAACTGTTAAAAAAAATTAAAGCAGACGCCGCGGTAATATTACCGGCTTCCCGCCGCGTCAGCAACAATTTTTTTCCAGATATTTTTAATTGTTGAAGTCTATTTCTACAGGTAATTTGTGTATTTACTATGGATAGAGTAACAAACTGTTCATTTAAAGGGGAGAGGAAACAAACTGAGGAACGGTGAGACCCCTCACACATACTTTCATCTTTTCGACATGGTTCTGTAGCGAAACATTAGATTTAAGATGCGAAATTCGTTGTGAAAGGTAGTATGAGACAAAAAAAATATGGATCAATAAACTAATGAAAGTTATGCTGCTAAAGAAATGCTCAGGCGAGCAATCCAGAACCAGTTCCATCATATCGTTAGAAAGTCTAAAGTAAAAGATTACCTTAATCTCTCTATCTGCGATACAAACCAGCAGTCAGGACTGGCAATTTCTAACACGTTTACTATGCAATATATTGACATACACAGTCGTAGCAGAATAATATGACCATCTACCTAATTATGGGAATAACCACCCTTGGCCCGGATGAGAGTGGCGAGATGGCGTGGCATGGACGCAATGAGGACCTGAAAGGTTGCCAGAGCACACGTGCCCATTCGGACTCCAGCAGAGGATCTGGAGATGACGTGGTTGTGGGTCCACACGTCGAACCTGTCGATCCAAATGGTCCCACAAGTGCTCTATGGGATTGAGGTCGGACGATTTCACCGGCCAAGGGAGAACGGAGACATCACTGTTGTGTTCCTGGAAACAGTCATGCACCACCTTAGCGACATGGCAGGGTGAATTGTCCTGTTGGTAGACACTATCACCACCAGGGTAAACGTCCAACATGAAGGGATGCATGTGGTCAGTGAGGATGGATAGGTAGCCATTGGCGTTCAGGGACCCATCCAGTGGTACCAGCAGTCCCAGGTCATACCAGGAAAACGTCCCCCAGACATGCACACTGCCACTGCCAGCCTGTACTTGACCGACAAGAGTGTCTGGGTGTTGGTTCTAGTGTCTGACGTCGTATCCGACACCACCCGTCACTTCTGCGGAATAGAAACCTCGATTCGTCGGAGAAAGCAACCTTTTCCACTCTTCCACTGTCCAATGACGGTAGTCCCTGTGAACTGCAGACGTCATTGCTGATGGACCTTGATTAACATGGGCGCCTTTATGCAGCGTCGACTCTGGAGACCCATGCATAACAGGGTTCACTCTACTATTATCGGGGACACGTACCTGGGTGCCCCAGAGTTCATCCGAGTGGTCAATTGCTGTAACTGTTGCGTGTCAATTGCCCTTTACCAGTCGACTAAGGCAGCGTTCTCCTCTGGGGTCGATGGCCTTCGGGGCTCCACAGTTATGACGTCTGGAGGTACTTGATGTGGCAGCAGTCCATTGTTGGTACACCTTTACTACAGCACCTCGCAAACAGCCCATGAAATCTGCTGTTTCTGAGATGCTTCCACCCTTGGCATGGTAACTGATGATCATTCCTTTCTGAATGTCCATCAAATCAATACCTCTGCCCGTTGTGTTCATGTTATGCACTATGACTCATCTGTCCAGGCCGGCCTCTTATCTCTCCATGTGGTCGACGTTGTCATGTGCACTCTGTGAGGCGCCTGGGAGGGTACACTGTGATTCCGTGGGTAGTTATATTATTCTGATATTACTGTATATGTTAGCCTACCGAATTGTGCAGCAAAAATAAGAAATGTGAACATAAATCTCCAGCACATGCCACTGTAGAAAGTCTTTTTTGCTTCAAAATACCCTTATAACATGATTTCGAACAATTTCAATAATCTTTATATATATTTGTTTAAATATATCTTCCCAAGATAATAAGCCCATATGACAAATGACTTATTCCATGATAAATTATTTTAAGCAAAGATGTCCCATGGCCGAGTGGTTAGCGCGCTTGGCTACTGATCTAAGGGACCTGGGTTCGAGCCCCGGGTAAGGCATGGCTGTTTGTGTCGTTTTTCTGCTGAGGTCCTGCCATCCTCTCGGACCTTCTACTTTGGCATATAAACTGGCAGGTCACCTGTCAGACCTCTGTGGCAAGCAGCTGCTTGAGGGGGTATTTTTTTTTTTTTTTTAAAGATATATCAAAATTTCTGATATATTTTTGGGATAATGGCATTAATTCTTTTACAGATACTTTGTATTTGACCTTTCCATTTCAATTTCCTGTCCAACATGATTTCTAGGTAGTTATAGCATTCAACACCTTCAGAGCCTCACAGTTACGCAGAGTAAGATTAGAATCTTACATGATATATTAATTTTCCTGTAAAATATTCATTATCCCCTTAGTCTAATATACATATATTGGTTTTTTTTACATTTAATATTAATATATTTTTAACAAACCAATTTCTAACAATCCGTAGACTATTTTTGACTGTATTAGTGATTTGTGTTCACCTGTAAAAACAATTCCTGTATCATCAAATGCAAATTTTTTTTTCAATTTTAAATTACAAAGATCGTTTACGTAAATTAATAAAATTGGGCCTAAAACCGAGAAGTCAAATCTAGAATAGTGAAAGTTTATTTTCGTGCAGCAAAGCAGTAACGATTAGTGAGATGAATTAAACCTTAAAATTACGTATACCTGAGGAAAGTCTGCAATAGACTTAATGCTAAGCTACCTACGAATTAAGCGTATATTTAATTGCTGCATTCTTAGAAATTCGCAATTGGACTGTGTTATGATGTTCAGAAAATTTCACGGGTTTAATTTTATTCGTGTTAAATTTAACAGTTTGAGAACTGGAGATTATCCTGAAATTTATGCTAAAGTTAATCCCGAAAAATTATCGACATTTGCGACATGTTAATTCCTCCATTTTTTTCCCTATGATTTTTACTTTGAATTAGATTATGATGGAAATGTTTTAACTTTCTTTGGAACTATTTGTGGAGTAATCAAGTGCACAATGGTATGTTTCCAAACAGCAGAATGATGACGTCATTGGTACTAATAGTCGATAGTGTTAGAAAAAGATTTCCTAAAGTAAAAAAAAAAATCATGCATTTATATAGTACCTATGTAATAATCGCTTCGATATATTCTCTTTTACCAAAAAATATATCAACATACCTTCCCAACGTATGTGGGGTTGGGGGGTTGCTCAGCGGGTAGACCGCCAGGCTCGTAAGCAAGTTCCCAGTCCCGTTGATAGTTCCAGTTCCCGTTGAGATTTATCTCTGCAAATCTTCCCACCCTGCACTCAGCCATTAGGGGACATTAATGGGCTTGAAAAGGCCGCCGTCTGTTGGATGGCCTTGGCCCCTGCGTTTGGGAGAGCCGTATCCCATGGACATTAAAGAACACACAGGATGGCCTTGACAGGAGACGACCAGTGGATCCCTTTCTTGGGGTCCTAGTCACCTGGCCACTTAGTCTATGTGTGCAGAAAAAGTGCCGCTCAGAGGTAACACAACATATGTAGAAATCTAAATACACTGCTCACAAAAATTAGGGGATGTTTCAAAATGAATATGAAGCGATAAAATCTATTTTTTGTTGGCAGTATAGATGCATGTACTTGAGCTACGATTCTGGTTATTTTGCGCACATATTGGTCCCTGATATTACCTCCTTGTTAGTCCAATGTGCAGACATTAGAGTTCTACCTCTGGTATATATATATACAGGGTGATTCAAACTTATCGTTCAAATTTCGTGGGGAGGTAGGGAATACGTCAGGAAACCGATTTCACATAGGAAAGTATGTCCGCAAACGTCATCTACATGAACAAAATGGACAAGTGAACACAAGGAAACAGTACAGTTAAGTGGTAACGAATGTGACTTTTATTCCAACAAGGTAAAGTACAGGTTCACAGTAGGTGCTCAAAATTGCGACCATTTACACGGACACAGGATTCACAGCGCCGTTGCATTGACCGCCGAACATTTTCAAAAACGCCTGGCATATCACGGACAATGCCTGCGGCGGCCACTATTCGTGCAACAAGGTCCATTTCACTGTCGACGGGGGTCTCGTACACATGGTCTTTCATGGCCCCCCACAAAAAGAAATCCATGGGCGATAAATCTGGTGACCTGGGTGGCCAAGCGATCGGTCCACCTCTACCGATCCATCGAGCTCCGAATGTTCGGTTCAGGTAATCACGCGCAACAATTGTGCTATGGGCTGGAGCCCCGTCATGTGGTTACCACATATCTCGGCGGATATGCGCAGGAACAGCGCCCAGAAAAGTCGGTAACACTGTCTCGAGAAATATTAGGTATTTCCGGCCGTCCAATCGGGGCGGTAGCAAGTAAGGTCCCAACAAACAGTCACCAATGATTCCAGCCCACACATTTACGGCAAAACGATGTTGCGCAGCGTGACTTCTCGTACCATGCGGGTTGTCGTAAGCCCACACATGTGAATTGTGTGTATTGAACACACCTTCACGAGTGAATGAAGCTTCATCTGTAAAAAAGACAGAAGCTGGAAAACTGGGGTCCACGACACCTTTCTGCATGAACATTGTGCAAATTCCACACGCTTCGGATAATCGTCAGGATGCAGTAACTGTACCCTTTGCAGATGGTAAGGATGCACACGTTCCTCGTGCAGTATACGCCACACTGCTGACTGAGAGACCCCAAGCTGCTGAGCAATAGCTCGTGTGCTGGTATTCGGATTATCTTCGATGGACTGTAGGACTTGTTCTGCGATGCTGACAGTCCGCGTTAGTCGTCTTCTCCCCGTATCCTGCATGTTACTGCGCAGTGAACCATGTTCGCGTAGATTGCGATGCACACGTGCAAACATTTGATGCTGCGGTATTCTTCTCTTGGGGTATCGGTCTTCGTAAACTTGCCTAGCTTGGCGGCCGCTTTCGCCAGCTGCCCCATATGCGAGATGCATATCCGCTAGCTCTTGATGCGTAAAACGATTCTTCTTATCACTAGTAAGTCAGCTCGTACACTGATGACAGCGGGAGTGGTCGGGCGAGCTGTACACTGGTTGGGTACACACAGCGCCCTCTACATACGCATGCGTACATTTGCAGACATTCTTTCCTATGCGAAATCGGTTTCCTGACGTATTCCCTACCTCCCTACGAAATTTGAACGATAAGTTTTGAATCGCCCTGTAGAATTCTGTGGTACGAACTGTTCATTGAATGCAACTTCACCTGTCGCAGCAAAACTAAAATGCTAATCTTGGAAAGTACTGGACTCCGATTATGGTGCCTCTGGCCATCGCAGATTCGCTATAACGTGGTGTTAAAAATATTAGTTTTTCTCCCCCAATCAAATATAAAATAATTTTTACTCAACCTTGTGCTAATTTTAGCACACATGTTTATAGCCAGGGCTTTTGTTTTTAAAAACATTTGTCAATATGCTCGCATAACAGGGGCTAGAGGGTGCACTACACCTTATATTTTTGAAACACCAGTGTTGTATACATGTAACGTGCAATATTGAAGGGTACGCTCGTTTTGTGGGGACGTTTTTAAATGGTATTTAAATATTGCTATAAAATCAAACTATAAATTTTTATATGCTTATAAGTGTAGCATTTATAAAATGGGATTAATGCATGTTTTTCTTGCTGTGATCATCAATGCCTTGGTGCAACAGCAAAATCTGTATAACTGGAGCGCCAATACTTCCAACTGTGATTCAGACCTTATGCTTCATTATGTATGTGGAGACTGGAAGAGCAGTTAATATCCTGAACATATATATATGTATTCGATAAGTTTCCGTATCTTATTACGCCATTTCAATGAGCATTGTTTCCTCAAATGCTTAGACTCATCTGGTTGGGTTGTTTTACCTCTGAGCGGCACTTTTTTGAACACCATGGGCTAAATGACCAGGTCACAAGGACCCCGAAGGCTCAGAGAAGGTTGGGGAAGGGGACCCACTGGAACAGCTGTTGGGAGACAGATGGTAGCCTCCCGTCAAAGCCATCCAGAGTGTTCTTTAACGTGCACAGGGTATGGCTCTCCTGCACACGGAGCCACGGCTTAACGTTTCATCTGACGGACGGCGACCTTTCCAAGCCCATCGGTGTCCCCTACTGACTGTGGGCAGGGCGGGGGAATTTTGCGGTGATAAATCTCAATGCTGACCCAGCTGGGACTCGAACCTGGGAACTGCAGATTACGAGCCTGGCGCGCTACCGACTGAGCCACCCCTGCTCCTAAAGATGCATCTGTAAAGAGTTTCATGATTCAAAGATTTTAGAGTAGTGCGGTGAGGATAATTTTTCTTGTTAAAGGGGAGTACTAAGCACCTTTGATATACGCCTGGGAATAATACTGAATTATTATATTTGACTCTCGCAAACCCTTAATGTGTTGACTTCTTTTCGGTATTCCTGGTACCAGTGCGAGTACCTTGCCCCCCCCCAACCTTCTCTTATCCCTTGGAGTCATTTTAGGCCATTTTAGCCCATTGTGTACAAAAAAGCTCTGCTTATAGGTAAAATAACCCAACTACTGGTCCCTGTGGTTAGCATACTTTGCTATGAATCAAAGGGGTATGGGTTAGATCTCAGGATAAGGAATGGATATTTCTTGCTACTGAGGTCGTGCAGACTTGCCATGGCGTATTATACCAACGGGCTTCTGTGGAATGCAGCTGCTTGGCGAATATTTTTTTTTTGTAACACTACGATAAAGCCTAAATCTGCCCTTAAATTCAGAGCTAATAAAGAAATATTTAGAGTAACGAAGTTTGCAGCTCCACATGTGGCTCGATGAAAAGGCGAGAACTGTGAGGGTTACCTAGCTGGAGACTTTTCTGGCAGCTGCAGCGAATCCCAATTTTATAAGTCCAGAAATTTTCCTAACCACAGGAGTCATGACTATGGAATTCAAGCTAAGGGAGCTCAAGTTCATAACGTTGAAAATGGCATTAACTAAATTTACACATGTATATAAATTTGGCACGGTTGAGTACATGTAATGAACATACAACTCAATCCACTGCTTATTATGGTTAGCATTTTTTGAGAAATGCATTAAAATATTTCTTCCTGTATCATTTAAATCGTGGTGTATGTCATGTGAACACGACAGTTATCGATGTATCAAATAGTATAATGATGTGCAAATAAGTTCCTCTCGGTGCAAATTTAGTTCTACTCCCATTGTTGGGGGTAGACCCCTCTCAGTGCCTTTCGGTGCATTGTGTGCAAATAAGTTCCTCTCCGAGTTCAAATATCCAACCTTAACTGCCAACGGTTGTGTATGTGCCTCGATAAGTTTTATAACCCCATATTTTATTATCCACCAAAGCACAGGGCATTTTCTTTAAAATCTATTGATGTTTATTCTCAACAAAAGAGATGTAGATAAAAGTTCCGGATCAAATTGTCGAGCCTGAGCCTACCGAACCCAAAATTAAAAGGTATAAAAAAAAAAAACAGAAAAGATTTATAACTTCCTTTTAAGCTTTTTTTATCTGAAAAAAGTTGAAATATGGATTTAAAAGAGGATCCGGATGATACTATACTAGAAAACTATTCGGAGTTCTACTACACAACTGCTAAAATGCAGAAATTAAAAACAAAATGCTGAATGCGCAAACAGTTCTCTGGATTTTATGGGAAATTTATATATACGTAATGCAATCCAAAAGTTCCTGAACTTGACAAATAAAAGCGTAGGCTCACTTTAGGTTTTAACCACTATTAGCCCCCTTGTTAGCTAATACAGTGAGTCCATCACTTTTCCCACTGCTGAAAACACCTATGGAGAACTGTTTGCTGATGTTCAGCACCTCAATCGCTTCTCCCTGAATCACTTCGACATAGCAAAATCGTTGCCCCTTAAGTTGGAACCTCGTCGTGGGGAACAGAAAAAAGTCGCTAACCAATGCCATGTTATTTTTAGCCAAAAGCTGTTGAACAGAGTGGTATGGGCCGTGCATTGTAATGATGGATTATCCAGTCCTGCGTTTGCCATTTCAGCTTCGCACTCGCTAACGTTTCAGAACTTCGACTTAGTGTGTTGATTCACTGTCTGGCCTGTAGGAACAAACTCCTTATGCACGATTACCTCGGCATCGAATCGGTATGCTTTTCACAATGTTCTTCCCCTGCTCACTTTCTTTAGTCGCAGTGGAAGACTACTGGGATGATTGTTGCTCTGTTTCTGGGTCATACCCATAAACACAGCTTGCATCACCAGTTAGGACTTTATAAAGGAAATTTTACTTGAAACAAATCTTGTTGCAAACACGCTGTTCTTTCATTTTTCTGTTAAAAAAAGTAAAGCGACACACACTAAAATGCTCATAAAGAAGGCTTGGTTGCAACTGTCAACGCAAAACTTGCCAGACTGCTCGATAAAGGAGTAGGCTTACGATACCTAGCTGCAGAAGTCAGGACTACGCCTAGATGGGGCTATGTGAAGAAAGTCATGGAACTTTTGGATTGCACATAGTGTGCAACTAAATTTCAGTACCAGTAAAATTCTACATAAGTAAAAAAAAATGTACAATGAATAGTATGATTAAATGAAACTCAAAGCGTGTGATCACCCCTGAGAACATTGCAGGACTCGCAATGTCTCAAACCAATTGCTTTCTAGTGCAAAAAGGCCATTCTAAGATCACAAAAGCTTCCGGGAGGAGAGTTCAGACTGGCAGTTTCTTTACCCAAGACCTCAGCAGGAATGCGCGAATGTCATTCTCTATCTCAAAAACTCCACAGAACAGCTTCAAAATGCCCTATTTTAATGCTCGACGCATTTGCATATACAGTTACCATTGATTCACTTCAACAGTCAAGTCGTCCTCTGTGGATGTCGAGTCCCAGCTGGGTCAGCGTTGAGATTTATCTCCGCAAAATTTCCCGCCCTGCACACGGTCAGTAGGGGACACCGATGGGCTTGGAATGGTCGCCGTCCATCGGATGGGACGTTAAGCCGTGGCCCCGTGTGCGGGAGAGCCATACCCTGTGCACGTTAAAGAACACTCTGGATGGCCTTGACGGGAGGCTACCATCGTCTTCCAACAGCTGTTCCAGTGGGTCCCCTCCCCCAACCTTCTCCGTGCCTTCAGGGCCCATGTGATCTGACCATTTAGCCCATGGTGTGCAAAAAACTGCAGCTCAGAGGTAAAACAACAACACCCTGTGGATGAAGCAAGTTGCGGGTGACCTTGTATACAGGATTGGAATTGGTGAATCTTGCAGACCACACAGTAAGTTTAATACTCTTACATTCAAGATATTGTTCCACGAGGTCAACTCTATGTACGCTAGTATTATTTTGCATTAAAATGAATTTTGTGTCAACTACATCTGCAAATGGCGGACCACCCGATAATTTCACCTTGATATCACTAGATCTCTACGCAACAGGTAGAGGTCGGTGCGATCATTGACATTGTCTGACCAGACCATAAAACTACCACCTCCTTGTGGTCCTTTTCCCCGATATAGGGTTCTGAGGCAGGTTGCACACAATGGGATATATGACCAGGTCACAAGGACCCCGATGGCTAAGGTTGTGGGACCCACTGGACAGCTGTTGGTAGTCAGATGGTATCCTCCCGTCAAGGCCATCCAGTGTGTTCTTTAACGTGCACATGGGGGGTCCATGGCTTAATATCCCACCCGACGGACGCCAGCCTTTCTAAGCCAGTGGGTGTCCCTTATTGACCATGGGCAGGGCGGGGAGTTTTGCAGAGATAAATCTCAACGCTGACCCAGCTGGGACTCGAACCTGGAAATTGCAGATTACGAGCATGGCACGCTATCGACTGACCCCCCCCCCCCCCCCCCCGATATTAGAGGTATGATACTGTGTCCCACATTATATCCAGATTAATATTCGTCAAGAATCGATCTATAAACTGAATCCCAATTCATCTGTAAACAGTTGACAGTTGTTCCTGATTATAATGCACTTACTGCTGAGACAAATTCATAGCAGATAGGGCCTCCTCTTGAAACTTCTGAAAACTGTTCACCATGAAATTCTTGTGGATGAAACAAGTTGCCCTTGATCTTGTATTATTGCAGTATTATTCGAGACACATTCAGCCATCTGGCTACATTGGCCACTGTCCATTCTTTCAATGGCATTGTGTATTTTCTTTTTTGGCTTTCTTAATTAATATTTAAAATCTGTAAAGTGCAGAGTAATGAATGACTTATTGTTATAAGATTAAATAAAGAGTGCAAACTTTAATTTTTTTTATGCGTGTTTATATTTTTTGGACAGCAAAAATAAAAAGGAGTACTGAAAAAAACAACTACTCTCAGGTATATACGAAGGGTGTTCAAAACGTTCTTGACATGAATCTACAAAAGAAAAATTTGCACTTACCTCAACAAAACTCTTACTCTCCTTTGAAGTACTCCCCTCCAGCATCTAGACAAAGTTTCAAACGTCTACGCCAATTCTGGAACACTTGGTTGCGCCTTCAAAAAGGCTTTCAAGCAGGTTCCTTCTTGAGTTTTGGAAACAACCAAAAATTGTATCGCTAAAGATTGAGTAAATATGCAGGATGGGATACATGTTTAGTTTTGTTCCTGCTCCAGATATGCCATAACTAGCTGGGATGTGTGAGCACTGGCATTGTCATGGAGAACACTTGACACGTCTGTTATTGGATGCTGCTCCTTCATCTCCTTAACCATTTTGCGAAAAACAATGTTGGTGTAGTACTATTGGCCATATAGTCATTTCTTTGAGATAAGGTGTCCACAGCTGTTGCAAGCCGAGAATATCTAAAAATAATGGACTGATAAAGATCAGATTCTTAAAAATAATCTTAAATTCCTGTTTTCAGGGAGGGAAGATAATAAGCATCACCAAGATACGGTTTGCTTCTCAGCAGACACGCTAGTGATACTCTTCTAGGATACGAGTGCATTAATAAAAGGTTTCTTACAAAATTTCAGACAAGCATTAAAGACTTGGAATGCTATCTGCTGTTATGCTCCGCACACACCGAGGATGAGAAGAATAGGTTTTACGGACAACTTCAGGATATTTTGAATTCTGTCAAGAAAGGAGATATTACCTTTGTTCTAGGTAACTTCAATGCCAAAGTTGGTACTGACTCTGACCTTTGGGGAGATGTGATAGGCTCTTTTGCTCTTGGTAGCTGCAATGGGCGTTTCCTACAGGTAAGTAAACTTAATGGTTTGAAAATAGCTAAAACTTATTACGAACAACGCCACATACATAAGTACACATGAGTTTCACCAGATGAGCTGCATAAGAATATGATATATATTAATTAACAGCAAATGGGCTAGTTCTGTTAGGAAAACCAGGGCATATAGGGGAGCTGAAATTGGATCTGACCATTACCTTGTTAAAAGTGTCTTGCAACTTAAACTTAAGAAGTGTGTTAAGGTTAAAATTTACCTTTAATACCGAAACTCTGAAAGAACCAGTTATAGTCATTATGACAGTCATTGTTTGCTTACTACTGAAGTTGAGGAAGAATGAGACCATTTTAAACAGGCTTTTTTGGGAAACAAACAGTACTCTTTTAGTAAAGAAAGGAGCAAAGGAGGCTGAATTCAGTAATAAGGCACTTGAGCTTATTTCAGAAAGAAAGAACTGCAGGAATGTCGTGAATACCTACTAGTCCTAATAGATAGCATTACAGAGAGTTTAATAAACGTGTAAAAGATATGTTAGCTGCTGCTAAGAATCGTTGGCTTGGCTGACAAAGCCAAGGAAGCAGTTAGACAGCATAACAGTAGAGAGTTGCACCAGATAACGTTTTGTGTGGCAGAAAACGGACTGTTATACAGGGATTGAAGGATAAGCAAGGTTTATAGGAGGTGAGGATTCTGTCGTGCATAGGTGGGCTGAGCATTTCAGTAATGTTCTTCAAAACAATGTGATTAGTTCTACTCCCATTGTTTGTAATGATAAATTTGGTTGATAATGGTTGTTTTACCTCTGAGCGGCACTTTTTTTGCACACCATGGGCTAAATGGCCAGGTCACCTGGACCCTGAAGGCTCAGAGAAGGTTGGGGGAGGGGACCCACTGGAAAAGCTGTTGGAAGGCAGATGGTAGCCTCCCATGAAGGCCATCCAGCATGTTCTTTAATGTGCACAGGGTATGGCTCTCCCGCACACGGGGCCACGGCTTAACGTCCCATCCGACGGACGGCAGCCTTTCCAAACCCATCGGTGTCATCTACTGGCCCCTGGGCAGGGCGGGGAATTTTGCGGAGATAAGCCGTCCCATGGCCGAGTGGTTAGCGTGCTTGGGTACTGATCTAAGGGACCTGGGTTCGAGCCCCGGGAAAGGCATGGCTGTTTATGTCATTTTTCTGCTGAGGACCTGCCATCCTCTCAGATCTTCTACTATGGCATATAAACTGACAGGCTCCTGTCAGACCTCTGTGGCAAGCAGCTGCTTGAGGGGGTATTTTTTTTAAATCTCAACGCTAAACTGGAACTCGAACGTGGGAACCACAAATTACGAGCCTGGTACGCTACCCCCGCCGCATAATGGATAGATACATTGGTGGCTTTAATGTTGGCCCTATAACACAATCTGAAGTTATTTTGGCAACATAAATCCCCAGGGATATATGAAATTACTACGGAAATGCTTAGAGCTGGGAATGTTTCGATTACTACTTTGATGACTGAAATTTTAAATATCTTTTATGATAAAGGCATGGTTCCTAAGGATTTTTCCAGAGCTATTATTATCCCTATTTTCAAAAAAGGTGATCGCAGTTCTTGTGATAACTATAGGGGTATCAGCCTACTCTCTGTTATAGGGAAAGTTCTTTGCATGATTGTGCTCAATAGAATTTAGTTGGAAGAGAGTGGAAAGCCTTTTTGAGTAGAAGATTTCAGTTAATCTGAATGGTTGCAGTCTTGAGCAGGTGTCGCAGTTTAATTATCTTTGGAGTTATGTAACAGAATCTGGTGGAAGGTAATTGCGTGATGTGTAGATCAGATATCTTCCCGTAGGCAGATTCTTGGGAGAAATGTTTAGTTTCAGAAACCTTTGGTTGCTAGCTTTGTTGAATTCAAAAAGGGTTTTGACTCTATTGATAGTCATAATTTGTGATTGATTGTGAGATCGTATGGTATACCAAACAAGTTAGTTAACAAAATGAAAGCTCTCTATAATAACAATGAGTCGTGTGTGAGAGTTGTTTGGGTTGTTTTACCTCTGAGCGGCACTTTTTTGCACACCATGGGCTAAATGGCCAGGTCACATGGACCCCGAAGGCTCAGAGAAGGTTGGGGGAGGGGACCCACTGGAACAGCTGTTGGGAGACAGATGGTAGCCTCCCGTCAAGGCCATCCAGCGTGTTCTTTAACGTGCACAGGGTATGGCTCTCCCGCACACGGGGCCACGGCTTAACGTCCCATCCGACGGACGGCGGCCTTTCCAAGCCCATCGGTGTCCCCTACTGACCGTGGGCAAGGCGGGGAATTTTGCGGAGATAAATCTCAACGCTGACCCAGCTGGGACTCGAACCTGGGAACTACAGATTACGAGCCTGGCGCGCTACCGACTGAGCCACCCCCGCCCCCGTGTGTGAGAGTTGGTAAGGCTTGTAGCAATTGGTTTAGCATTGCTTCTTGTGTTCCACAAGGGTGCATTTTGTCTCCTTTTCTCCTTAGTTTGGTTATTGATTATGTTATGCAAAATTCACTGCAGAAGAAAGATTTTGGCCTTAAATGGGCTGGAGATACGAAAATTTCTGATTTAGATTATGCTGATGATTTAGCCCTTTTGGCAAATGATGTTGATGAGATGAACTCTTTCATTCGAGCTGTTGATGAGACTGGTAGTAGAGTAGGTTTGGTTATAAACAGAGAGAAAACTAAAGTGATGAAAATTGGTCAGGCAGGCTGTGATTCAGTTAATCTGAATGGTTGCAGTCTTGAGCAGGTGTCACAGTTTAATTATCTTGGGAGCTATGTAACAGATAATGGTGATGTGCGGCATAAGATTAACAGACGAATAGGGATTGCTGCCGGGATTTTTAAGAACCTATGGAGAGTGTGGAGAAATAGGCGTATACACCTAAAGACTAAAATTAGACTGTATAATAGTTTGGTTCTTTCTAGGGTTAGTTATGGTAGTGAAACTTGGACACTTTGTAAACAAGATAGCAGGAAACTAGATGCTTTTGATTCCAGATGCTTACGCAGTATCTTGGGCATTAGGTGGTTCAACTTTGTAACTAATGATGAGATTAGGCAAAGGAGTTTGCAACTTCCTTTAAGCAGCATGTTATGCAGAGAGAGACTCCGTTGGTTTGGCCATGTTGCCCGTATGAATAATTATAGATTGGCGAATAGGGTTATGAACAGTGTGCCTAAAGGCCTCAGAAAGAAGGGGAGACCTAGGATGCGGTGGGCAGACAATGTCAAACAGGACCTTGTTAGAATTGGTGTGCACATGCAGCAGATGTAGCTCAGGACATATGTGCTTGGAGAACTAAATTGCACAGTCTGGTTGGACCTCCATAGCCCATGACTGCTTGAGGATGATGTTCACAGCTACCACTCCTTGCAAATTGAAAAAACTGCTTAGGTTTGGCCATATTGCCTGTACGCATAACCACATATTATAAAATAGGATTATGAACAATAGAACTAAAATTGTCATTAAAAGGGCGAGACCTAGAATGAGGAGGGCAGACAACGCAAACTAGACTTTGTTAAAATGGACTGCAGCTTGGGATAGACGTATTTGGAGACGTATTCGGGTCGCCTCGTGCTAAAACCTTTTTAGCCCACGGCAGCCTGAATATTGTGAAATGTAATATATGATGCAATTTATGTTACAAGTGGCTGTGCTTTGAAATACAGTGAAAACGAAGTGTTGTGAAATCAGATACATCAGAGAATAATTCACAAAAGAAGCCATAAGTCTGTCCAGTTTTTAATGCTATACACAGTTACCCTCCATTAATTGTGTACGTAATATTTCAAAGGAAAGCTATGATATAAAAATCCCCACATAAGCTGGCCCAGTCGAGGCTACAAGTTCCTGTAGAAACAAAAGGCACGGTTCTGGACTTCTGCACAACACTTAACAACCCTCCCGACTCCAGAAGTGAGAGCAAAATATTAAATTCTACCACAACTGAGAAACTGAACAGATCAACTGGATGATAATAAAAGTGGTGAAGAATGAACCACTGCCAGGTGACTTTAACAACACTGCTAGACACTTCACACATTTTTCCGTACACTCAGTCTATAAATGTTTCATTTGGCAACTTTATAACTCAATATTTCCATCTGGAAGATCAAGATACACCAAAGATAGTAATTATAGGAAGACTGCGTTCATTATTCGCTCTCTACATCACATTTGGCACATATTCAACATTCGTACTGAGATTTTTAACGGATTAATAGCAATTTGGTAGGTGTTGCCCCGCCTATAGCATCTATTGCACGTGACATTTTTTCCACCGTAACTATGCTCTATGCATCGACCACTTAGCAATAAACACTTGCACTATATTGAGGTTTCAATTATGCTAAATGTTTTAAAGCAATATTTTTTAAAAAAGGAACCGAAGCTCTCATAAATAATAGAAGGAGAAGCCTACAAATTTCGTAGCTTCTCATGCTTCAAATTTCACTTAAAAATAATCTCTGTTTGATAAAAAAAATTTATAAATTGTGAAATAGGCATATTACTTTCACTAGCTGTTAGAAAAAACTTTTGATGAAAACCTGTACTAACATAAAATTCTTGGCATCTACTGAACGCTGCCTGTTGCATGATCATTATTAGTTTCCACCTGTCTGTTAAGTAATTCTAAATAGGGCACCTTGTCTCATAGATATCAATTTTGTTGTCTAAAAAATACTTAAAAAAATTACAACTCTTCACTTTTTTTTCGGTTAAAACTTCTAAATCTCTCTGTCACTGTTGTGTTTTTCATAACAGGAACAGTGTTGTTACTGAATCATAGCCAGAATCTAGAAAAAGCGTGTGTGTGAGGGGGCAAGCGATGCTATCGAGCCGGGGGGAAAAGAAGTGGGCAAGAGACTGGATATCAAAAAATTTTTTTAAATTGAAAAAACTTATGTTTCTTTATTCTATAGATGCAGCTATCAGTAAATTCTTGTACAAAATAGCAAATATTGTGTTTTAAGCAGGTGATGACTTACTATGCAATCCGTTATATTTTTAGGTTTCTGGCATGGTTGCGAACTGTCCTAGCAGATAGTAATAATGGTACGATTGCACCTGGGCCTAGGCAGGATAGTGGCTCATTCACGGTCGGCCCGCGTCTTTTCTGTTTATGTTTCCAGGCCATTTCGTGCGATTTCATGCCTTACGAGGTTTCCCGCAAAATTAATCTATAATTCTGTAGTCCAACAGATTAGCTTAAAAAAAATGACACTAAAAAAATTAATGCAGTAGTAAATTTTTGCTAATGATGACTCCTGAATTTCATATTTTCCTTAAACAGTTGTGTATTTCTAATTAATTTCAATCAGTACTACCATAGGAACCACCAGAGGCATGCCTATCATTGAGCAGAAGTGCCAGCTGGCTTGGGACTCGGGAGACTTTTTAAATAGTGGTGAACCCCCCCCCCCCCCCCCCCCGCCCTTCCGGTGCTGAATTATACCCGTACCCTTAAAAATCTCATTACGTCACTGAACTTTCCAAAAAAAAAAAGAGAAAGCCTTTCTACAGACATTTACGAAACACAAGAAATTTCAGCTAAGAATTTTTGAATGAAAAATGTGTGTTATTTCATAACTTTTGTTTTGCGATTATGTACAAAAATTTTTTTATCGTTGTGGTTTGAATTTGCAAAGCTTAACAAATTGCGAAAAACATTTTGAAATTAATAATCTTTCATTTAATCACTGAAAATTTTAAGGCCACATAGTGTAAGTTCTAATTGATATATATTGTTAAATTTCCATAGATTTTTCTTACGATCTCATTTAGCCTATTGCTATTTGTACCCTCCAATTTATTTCAGAACAGGCACAACAAAACGGTCAGTCTTTTTGCTGTCCAACTGTTTCAGAGAAATTTTCAATATTTGATACACTGGAGACATAACTCAATATAAGGCACATACGAACCGGTTTCAAATAGTTGGTCCCGGTGTCTCGTAAGTTTCTAAAAAAGTTATCATTGTAACGGTTTTATTATGGTAATTTTATGTATAACTGATAATCATGATTAAAATGGAGGTAATCTTTAACCAAATAAAATATGCTATTTATAAAGGCCAAATTTTATAAAAATATCTTTAGACGTTCTTCATAATTTGATTGCTAACGATCATGTAAATATCTACGATAGTTCACTGGAGACAGGAAATTTTGTTACGATCACAAACATGAGTATTATAATGGAGAAAAAAAATTAATTGGCATGTAAAATTAAGCATTTTTTTTTGTCAAATGTTGTGAGATAATAATAATGAAAACGTAGTTCTGTAAAAAGATTTGTTTGTTCATAGTTTCTTTTTAAAGTTGGCAGCGCTTGCTCTGTGGTTTAATCAGACTCGGAAATTTTCAGAAAGTATTTTAACTACCATTCATTACATATTGCTGTAAAATTTTTATAATTTTTTGCTGGAAGAATGAGGATTTAAAGCTCTGCTACTTTAGAAAAGTACAAATTTCAATCAATGTATTTTTTCCTCTATTAATACAGTATATCGCTGGTAAATATAGTACAATTTTTTTTGTCTTGAAACATAAATTACAAACAGTAACATGAATTGTTTAGTTTAATTGAAATATTGAGTGTATAATCGAAGGAGCATGTAGCAAAGTGTTTTGGGTATCAAATCATTTATTTCTGTTCAATGAGATTATTTAACACGTAAAATTATTTGAAACAAAATATGATACTCTAGGTACCATTCCTTTCGTCATATAGTGCAAGTTCGTTGATAAATGTTCTTAAGTTATAATTTTTCACACAGCTAGTGAATTTTGAGTATGTGAGCACAAATATTTTACACTATCTTCCCTACTCCAAATGTTGTGATGGGCCTTCAAACAAAAAATTGCAGATATACCTATTATAGTGGAAAAATTTCGGTAGTTCCCAATAAAAACAAATGGATCTTTTAAGCAATGATGATGAAACTAATGTTAATTTTAAGTGCATTAACCTTTCAAATGAAACAAATTTTTGTACATTTTATGCAAACTTTTGTATTAGGGTTTAGCTCGCACAAAAATAATTTTATTTCAAATATTTAATCTTGTAATTTTAAACGGTTATTTTAATGTTTAAAAAAATACTTTTTTTTATTTTTTTTTGATTGAGCAACATTATATTTTTATTTCCATTCAAACAATAGCAAAAGAAGTAAAATTAGTTACCTGGTGTATCTTGATCAGGCCAAGCATTCTTTGAAAATATGCTTAAAAATAGTACTACTTTATAAACATTTTATACTTAGGCATAGTATTTCAAACGTTTAAAACTTGAGCAGTTCATAAATTGCATACAAACATTCCAATATATATATTAATAAAGTAAGCCAGTTTAAGTAGGAGGAGGAATAATTAACGACTCTCTGAAGCTATTTCATTTCAAAACACTAAACAAAATGGAATTATTGACATTTTATCATTAAAGATATGCTCTGACATACTGCTGGGCGGAATTTTGTTGCTAAACTTGCAACCATCAGCTTTTACTTACCAACGAACTTATGTGATTTAACCAAATTCACTTATATTTAAAATATTATTGAGGGTTTCCTTTTTTAAAAACAGAAGATCATGGAAAATAAATTCTGCATTACAGTGAATATTCATTAGCATTGCTGAAGAGTTATCCCAAATTAAAAACTGATGACTGCAAAATGCAATTTAATGCTATTTTCTATTATGTTTATGTCATGAAAGTTAATGAATTAAAATACTCGAAATAAACAGAATTATCTGCCTTATGAACTACTTTCTATTTTTCAATTTAACTTTCAGCGTCTAGACTACTAATGTGAGCTGTAATGTAGAATATCTGTAGGAATTAGTTTTCTTTATTGTTTGATTTTCCACAAAAATATTTATACCTCACTATTTAATTTCCAATATACCTATTAAACTTCACAAATAAGTATTATAAAAATTTAATCAACAGTATAGACAGATTAATAACAAGAATGAAACAAATGGGCCAATTATTTTGCCCTTTATAAATTTATAATTCAAATTTAATGCATTTTAAAAGTTTTCAGCAACAAGATTTTTAAAATATGTTGCCTTTAGATAACATTCTTTTAGGAACTTATTTACAACTGCTAATGCTTTTAGAATACAATTTTGTAATAGAAAAAAAAGTAAGTTACTGTTTAATTTGTTTGAAATTTTGCTATTGTCACAAAAAAAAAAATCCTTCAAGCATCTGCTTGCCACAGAAGTGTCAGGAGCATATCAGTATAATATGCTATACAGAATGGTGAAATGATTAGGAAAGGAATAAAAGGGCAAAAAAGGAAAACAGTACAAATAATGAACTATTATATAAAAAAAAGTTTTTTTTCCAGCTTCAAACAAAAAAGCTGCAACCCTTTTTTTTATGTTGAGATAACACTGAACCTTTTCAGTGCTATCAATGCCTACACAGTGGTTTTCAACCAGAGTTCTGCAGGTCTCCCAAGAATTGCTCACAATTTCCAAGTCCTTTGAAAAGTGTGCCAAATACAGATTTTTTGGTTGAACTTCGTATAAAATATTAAAGTGTGTTACCATCATAATCCACAATTATATATTACAAATATATAGCATTTAATATTATAGTAAGAGAGTTACTTTTCTCAGCTTTTACTGTGGTGTGAGGTATACAGAATTTCATAATTATGGGGGGGGGGGAGAGGTGACACCAAGCTCTTGATTGCAAAAGAAGTTCAACAGGATCCTCTCAGTATAATATGCAATAGAGAAGATCCACAAGAAAAGCTAGCCTTCAGCAGGTAGATAACACGGGGGGAAAAACATCCTTGCCTTATATTACTCAGCAAAAAAAAGTTGTAAACCACTGACTAGGAACTACTGAATGAGTTTGGTGTTTCGTGTTCATCAATGGAATCCAGGACCATCTGCATTGAATGTTAAGTGAGCTACAATACAAAAATTCCTATAGTGTTGTATTTATTGCATTATTAATTTTCAGCAAATGAAGCATTTTGGCAATTTGGCTAAGTCATAGTACACATTAGTGGCAAGGGAGATAACTTTAATGACAAGATACACAGAGTGATTTATGAAAGTTGAGATAAAAACGAATTAACCTTTTCAGTACCATGAACTGAAAACTCAGAAGCTTTGTAAAACTTCAGAATTTATCAAAATGTCACAGTATTATGTACAATGTTTTTATATCCCACATAAACCTGCCTTTAAAGAGATTATATTAAATTTTGAAAAAATTTCTAGTTTGCAACCTGTATGGTGCAGATGACAGAAAATCGCAAACATGGTAAGTGAATATTTGGTAGATTTACGTGAACTGGACTGAAAATGATAGCTTTTGGGAGAAATGTTTTTGGTGGACACAAGGGCTAGAAAAATGTTTGACATATGAAAAACTTGTGGCTGAAATTGACAGCAAAGTATATGGGTCAACTCAAATTAATTTTAAAATTAAACCAACTTAAAATATTATGATTTGAAAAATATTTGAACATTGCTCTAAATAGCCAGGTGGCCTAAATGATGCTGTTTAACTGAGAGAATGGAATGGGGAAAATTAATGTTTCTACTTTCACAGATGTGCATATTAAAAAGAACAGATAACTATGTTTTAAAACAAGTGTGATGAAATGTAAGAAATAAAAAAAAAATGTGGAAGGCAAAGCTTATGAAATGGACAGATGATTGACTCATTGGAGATTTTGGCTGATGGTAGTGAAAAGAAGAGGCAGCTTAACAAATATATTAAGCATTGGCTTATCAAAAGAAGAAAAATGTTGCTACAGAATTATGGTATGATTGATAAAATGAATAATTATGTTAGATATTATATTTTCCCCCCACATTTCCTAAACTCTTGCTTGTTGTTTCATGGTCTATGTTAGGGTTGAGAACCTTTATTGGGTCAAAAGCTGTAACAGGAGAGAGAAAAATTATAAAACTGCACATTATAACCTTTTTTGCTATTGGCCAAAAGTTATAATGTCAAAAAAAGAAAAGCTGCATATTAATAAGTACATTCAAGAGTGAAAAAAATATTTAAAACTGCTATTGATCAGTGTGACTTTTGAGTCTTCTCTGCCAACTTATTCAAACAATGTATTTAGACTATTTGAATTGCATCTGCTTTTAATTTCTTTTACCAACCATTCTGGTATTTATTTCTAATGAAATTCACAATTAAAAGAAAGTTCACAGTTGAATGTTGAGCCAAAAGGTGTTAATAGGTCAAAAGCCTTCATCAAGAGGCATGTTTTAGCAAGTTAGAGCCAATAATTCCTGATCTCTGGTTTAGGTTGATTAAAACCAATACATAAACAGATAAAAAAAAACCATATTGCAGAAGAGAAATGGCCCTTATTATAAAAGCATAATGCTCATTGTTTTTAGTCTATAATTTATAAAATATTTCATTTTTAAATATCAAATATCAACATTTTAAGCTTAGTTAGCTTATAAGTGCTTTCTGTTTCAGGATGAAACCTGTAAAAGGTTCGACTTGCAAGTGATGCATCATATCAAGAATTAGATAGCAACTAATGGTGAGTCAAAATTATATAATATACTCAGGGTCAGCTTGAGGAATCAAGTGCATATATGCTAATTTTTAAATGGTGCATTTTTTAAACTTAATGGCAATATTTATTGAATTTGCAAAGTGAATCCCTGTCCCCCCCCCCCCCCCCCACACACACAAAAGCCAGACCTAATACAGTAAAGAACAAGATTCCAAGCTGAAAGTGTACACCTACACAACTGTGCAATTTATATAATCTTATTCATGCATTTAAATTATTTTCCTTTTTTACTAGCAATGATAGTAATATTAAAACAATTATTCTGTTTTTGTTACATTGCATATTTTAATGGAATCAGTATTCAATTTATCACTTTGCATTTATTTTGCATGTTTAAAAAATACTACACAATTTGGAATAACTGCTCACTTAAAATGTCCTCTAGCATATAAAAAAGGGCAGAAATATTAATAAAGATGCTTTCTGCAACTTTTCAAGATAATCATAGTGGTTGGTAGACTCAAGCCATTAATGGTTTACATATACATTTTTTTTAAGGGATCAGATATCTCCAACACAAAGGATATAGATAACCTTAAGCTGTTAATCTAAACTTGGTCTGTTTCTGATATAACACAAAAACAATTACACAAGGACATGCCCACTGGCTTAATATTCATATTCACTGTTACTTCGGGTAGGGCTAAACATTTAAAACTTAAACATCTGATAGTTAATTTTCAATTTAGTTGTGCTTTTAATTGAATTCTAGTTTACTTGTATCTGCGAAGCATATATATTTTAAGTGACAACAGATATTAGATTTTTTTTAATCACTAACCAAGAATTCTTATAGAAAAACAAGACCAAATATTTTCACCAATGGTACTAAGCTGGTATAAGAAGTTTGCAACTTCAGTGTTAACCTATTTTTATATGACTGAAATTACTCTTGACACTTTGAGCCCAGTTGGATTTATACATTTACATGCCTAGTGCTGGAGAATCAAATAGTACATGTAGTATTGTGAAAGTGTTAAGACTTCAGTTTCAGTAAAATGCATATAGTGTATAGGTATATGTGTTCATTCTGTAGAATATCAAGACTGACTTTGGGTGAAAGTGAGAACACCACTTCTAACTTTATTTTTGTTTTCATATCTTTGCTTATATTCAAAGCAGAGTAAAATAAGTTCTATTAAATATACAGTTCTTCAAAATTCAAGCAGTTACATGAATAGAAATAAGAATGGAAATGAAGAAACAAAAATTTATTCTGGGCATAAAGTGTACTGTAGAACTAAACAAGCAACATACAAAACATGCTGCATCAAGAAATATGCAAATCAGCCACTCTATAATTTCAGTCTTTCTTTCCCTTGTTCATTCCAATAAAAAACTGCACTAACAAAATTCTGAACAGCTGGTTCATGCACAATGACACAGAGATGTTTAGCAGATTTAGAATGATGAATGGCCATGGAGAGATTGGAGGCAGAATAATCTGTTGTGAAGATTGCCAGTCTTTAATGTCATAGTGCCATCTCTTGACTTTGAGCACAATCAAGATCAAGTAGGTAATGTGTGAATCCCAACTTTTACTAAAACTAAAACATTTTCGGTCAAGATTTTTATTCTAGTGATTTTTGAGCACTTTTTTAAAATTCTGATACTGTGTTAAATAATATCACTGTTAAATAATGTATATATGGTTGAGATGTACAGGTGTATTAATTTTATGAACTTTTTACTTTTTTTTCTCATTTATTATCCTACTGCTCTTGCCAATAATTTAAATTATTGAATAACACAATTTAGTTAAATTTGACCACATGCAAGTTCACACTCTTGTGGAATTACTCTTTTTTTCATTCTTGTTATCAATGGTTACATTATACTTCATTACCTGAAAGAAGTTTGCCAAGTTTTGTATATTACTTTTATATACTGCCTTATATAATCTAGTTGATCATCAGAAAACTGAAGGTTCCCTTCATATTCCCGCTATTATTTTAAAAATTTTTATTGCAGTAATATTGTGAGGTTTAAGATGATGTAACAGAACAATGATGATAAATGAAATAAATTTTATCTTAAATATGTGACTGCATCATCAAATGATTGCTGTGAAGGGTTCTGCCACAAGAACTGTAGAAAACCTAGTAGTTAATGAGGGAAAAACATTACAATGTAACATTTTCTTAATGTTATATAATTGAATGGTATCTGAATGATAACAGACAAACTCATCTGCTGTTGACAGAAGTGCTAGTCTAACCATGTATGAAAGGAAATTGTATGAAACAAGATTTCATGTCTACTCATTTATGATTTTCTAGTGGCTAAAAAATATTTTCACTGTAACTTTCAAAACTATTTTAGCAGTTATTTTTTTGGGGGAAAAAAACTTTTAAACCAGGGCATATTCTGTATTAGCAGAAATATGCATAAGACAGCTGCCTGTCTAAGAAGGCCACTTTTAAATCGGTCCCATGGGTGGCAGTCTTAGAAAGGTGTATATAAATCAACAAATTATGTACATTAAATATATATATTAAACCATAACTGTTACCACTTGAAATTCTACTATTTGCTTATGAATTCAACTGTACACAAAAAGTGTGTTTATAATAAGTACATATTTTCTGCATAATTTAAAAGTCCATTTAATTGCAATCTGTCAAGATCTAAACTAAGCCCTTTGAAAATACCTCAAAAAGTCACCAGGCAGAGGTTCAGCTTACAAACCAGCCACTATGGTAATGCAGTTTCCTTATGTCCTTGTTAAGACTTTGTACAAAAGGTGTGGAGCTTATAAGGCCACTGTACATTGTATAAAAAGTTTATCAACATTGTCATAATCATCATTGTTAACTAGTCCTCCATGAGAGATAACAATGTACTACCGATTTGTCTAGAGTAAGCTTGAAATACCCACTATAACATAGTTTTGGGCTGTAATCTATATACATAACAATATCAACTACTTTGTGTACAAATATGTGGTAAATGCTTTAAAAGCTTCAATAATTAGAATGTTTTAATTGACCAAAAAAGTAGTGTAAGTTTTACTTATTTTAATAGTTTTGAATAGTAAAATGACATCTACCAAAAATAATACATTTTGTTGCATAGTGTACATAACTTTGATAGGAAGCAAAAAAATACTTTTTTATGATTAAAAAAAAATACACTTTGTTTAGCATGTAACAGTTTTAAAAACTTTGTAAAATAGTATATGCATTTCAAATTTAAAAAAAATTTAAAGTCTCAATTGCAATGTTTTTAACATATACTTAAACTTTTTAAGTTAGCTAATAACAGAATTTAAATACAAGAATCTACTTTTTGCCACTGCAATGTTCCAGTAAAACCATTTAAATAATTATTTTCTATTCTAAGTAAATCTTTTCTATGGAAAGTTTAATTTGTTGTCACTTCTAAACCATTTTGAATATATGTGGCTTTGTTAATGTTTCAAAGGGTTTTAAGAACTATACAGTTCTTAAGGTATTCAGTATAATGATAAAAGTCAAATGGGGTTATGATTATACTACCTGTCAAAATTTAAATAACACAGCATTGTCAGCATGTGTCTTAACATATGCTTAGGTAAACATAATTGATTCTTTTCTCATCAGTTATTAAAACAGAAATTTTATACTAAAAACTTACTAGATGTAGCAAAATATTCAGCTGTGCTGTTTTTTAAAACTAATATAAAGTTAATCCTAAAACAAGGTTTTCTGTAAAACAGCTAAAATTTATTATATATGTAAATATTGAGTTGCCCAAAATAATATTATGGTCAGACTGAGATGAATACACCATAGAAATTAGATGGGAATATGAAGGATAGCAATTTATTCACTTATTGTTCAAGGTAATACTTAAAAATTTTTCTGAACATTTCAGGAGTTACCTGAACTGTGAGTAACATGACAACCAGTCACAAATAGTGAAAATTTGTGTTTTTCACATTTTGTTCTACAGAACCCTGAGTTCCATAATGAATCGCCAAAGGTCCAAGAAAAAAATAATAATAAGGAAGTGCATTTACTTTTTGCTTAACTAGTCCTAAAAATGTTTCTTTTCTTACATTTAGATATATTTGCCTAGTTAATAATCAAAGTCCACAATATGCAAATGCATTACGGGACTGTATATATTATAATGTAGCAATTTGATAGTTATTAAAATTTAACAGATATACTTTAGAATGGATATTGTGCAGTGAAGGAAAGGATAATATAAGATTGTGTGGTGTAAAAAATATAAGAAAAGGGTTCCATGACTTGAAAATTTTGAGAACATTGGTATATAGAATATTATGATCAAAATTTGTAGATCTGTGGGAAAATCAGATGCAGATTTCTTGTGTGCATAATCCAAATTCTGAAGTTGCAAACCTTCAAGCTGCTAAATATTAAGTTGAAGGTTTTCTGGTTAAAAATGATAGAGACAGACAAAACTAATTGTTGGCATTTATAAAATAATATGCAGTAATCTTCCCAAGAAAAAAATCTCCCTAGGAAAACAAAATTAACATGTGAAATCAGGATGAAAGAATGCAAGAGATGTAAGACAACAGGAAAGGCACCAACAGAAACGTAAATAATCCTGGAATTTCAAAATGTCCAAATATTTTAATCTTCCACCCCCATCCAACACAATACAAGCTAGTCTTGTACAAAAAATTGATAATATATGAGAACCAAAACAAATGTAAAGAGGAAATCTACAATCCTCCAACAACTTGGAAATTACTAAATGAAGTGTATTCATCAAGTAAAAACAAAACATCATGATATAAAAAAAAACTGGAATGAATAGTAGCAGGCCTGGATCTAGAAAAATAATTTCAAAAAATTCGAGGGGGGATAGGGGCAAGAAACAAAATCTAGTCAGAGAAATATGGGGGGGGGGCATAACATTTTCCCCTGTTTTACAAGTTTAAAAAAAAAAACTTGAAAAATGTATGAAATATAAATAAGTTTAATTATTTTTTTTTTGCCTCTGTTTCCATTACTAGCATTCTGGGGGAAGGGACATGGAACTCCCCTTGAATATTAGTAACAGCCATCCTACTTCCCAGATAGTTGAGCTTCCCAATGATCCAGAAAACAGATTTCTCATGTTTCAAGCGTTGAAATGCCAGCACTGTAAAATTTTCACCTCACCATTTTGGAGCCAAAGTATATCCTGATGCTGGCACAAGCTGTGGTAAAATATGTAGGTGCAGTCACAAATAAGTTGGAGTACCCAAGTGCAGCAGTCAGCCTCTTCTTCCTGAGAAACTCTACAAAGTGTCCCACAAAGTGAAAAATACCTTCTTGAACAGCAGTGGAGTATGAAGGAGATAGGTACAGTACAACAAGCAGATTGAATTGTTTATTTCTTTTCCTACTATTACAAGCACAAGTATGAGCAGTAGCAATTTTTAAATATCCCTTTTCTATTAAAGGTATGTACATAAAATTTTCCTGGAAACATTTTCAGCTAGTAATATAAGATTAATGACTAAATATCTTTCCCCTGACTATTTTTTCATGAAATTACATGTTATAAACAACCCAAAATGGAAGGAAATCCACATTGCTTATTCTGTACTGTTTACACCATCTGTAGACAGTTTAAATTGCAAAGAATATTGCTAAAATTGATTGCCATCTAATTCTAACAAGGCAGATTTCTGGTAAAGCTTCTTATTTTGGAGAATTGTTTTTGGATTCTAGAAGGAAAAAGATAGCTAATGATGTAAAAGACAAACAATGTATGAATTTTCTTACACCAAGGTTAACTAATATTTGTAAGAAATTAATATCAAATTTATGCTAACAATTTACCCTACTCTCATTCAGATAATTTGAGTTTAATGCTGTTATGTGGGTGGAGTCCATATGGACCTCAGTCAAAAAAAAATTGTATTTATTTCTAACCCAAAACATTTGTAATTTTTGTATTTCTTGCCATCTACACCTCCTGAAAAAAAAAAT
This sequence comes from Ryuthela nishihirai, assembly GCA_038380435.1. NCBI lineage: Eukaryota > Metazoa > Arthropoda > Arachnida > Araneae > Heptathelidae > Ryuthela > Ryuthela nishihirai. Next base: position 59,319,951 of record JAWZYU010000021.1, read on the forward strand.
ATGTTAATTTACAAAGAAAAATTATTTATGAAAAATAGTGTCTCTGTATGGATCAAATCTATGTTATAAAATAAATTACCCCTCAAGCAGCTGCTTGCCACAGAGGTCTGAGAAGAGCCTATCAGTTTAATATGCCATAGAAAAAATCTGAGAGGAAGACAAAACCTCAGCAGAAAGACAACACAAAGATTCTACCTTGGGGCTCAAATCAGGTCCCTTTGATCAGTAGCAAGGTGCACTAATAACATGTAAATATTTGTTCTGGCTTCCACTTAGGATCCCAAGTTGTCAAATAATTTTTAATGACTATAAGTTATCATACATTAGGTAAAAAGTGATTTACTAATGATTACAACCACATTAGCTTAGCAATAACAGTCATTTTGGTTTTGGCTTCAATACTTGTGATCTACTTTCATAACACATTGTTTTTCTTTCACCAAAGCTACATGTTAAAAAAAACAATATAATAAGAAAAAAAAAACAATAATATAATAAGAAACATTATGGTATTTTTATGTAGTTGGATGTCAAAATAAACCTCAACTGTTACATTGACGATTTGACATATTAGGATAATTTAATTCAAAAATAAAATTGGAGTCCATATGGACCTTATCCAATAAAAATGCATGATAAAAATAGCCATGTAACAGTGTTAAATGAGTAAAAATGTAATGTAATGGTCCACCATTAAAAAAGGGAACACATATGTACCTAATTGTAACAATGCCTTTTGGGGCTAGCCTCTTGGTATTGTGGATTAAGTTATTGCCTTTCATGGGCATTTGCCGACTTGCCTTGGGGTCCTCAGGTCTATCCCAGCTTGGGGAAGCCTCATCTTGGTGTGATGCATTCTCCTTTCTGAGTGGATCTGCCTAACTCTGATTTGGCTGCTAAGCAGTGACCTCAGAAATTTGGATGGATTTCTCTCATTAGCAGCCAGTATTAATTAAAAACTAATGAATCAAATTCAGATATTGGTTTCTTACTCTGTGCCTAGATGACAGCATAGATCAAGAAGATAAATAAAATGAAGAAGAAGATTGTTAAAGTAGACAATAGATGATGGCAGAAGTAAATTAGCCCACCAATGAGATGAAGAAAGTTGTTAGTCACATGTGACTGGAGTGGAAAAGTAGTATAGTTAAAGTATTCTGTTGACTCCCTTCCACTTCATGGATGTATAGTTTGGCCTCACCCATGATGAAGTACCCAAGATTAAGAGTCAACAAAATTGGAGATATTTCACCTGTAGAGGCTCAGTATTCAATATATATATATAGTCTGACAGCAAAATTTGAGAGATTTTTAAGATGATATGTTGAAGATTTGAGATAAAGAAATATAGATAAATTGAATGAAGAATTTGAATTGGATGATAGATGGAAAAAGGAGAGTATATTTGGAGGAAGTTGTCACAATGTTTTGTATTTGCACTAAAAGTGATCACTGTGAAGTTGTCATTGCCACAGTGTGCAGTTTTACTGTTTTTGATCCTGTCAAAAAAATATTCATATAACTGCCTGTGACAAGCTTATATTTATTCATTTTAGATCAGAATATTTTTCCACTTTTATTTTAAACAAATACATGTTTTGAAAGAATTGGTTTCTTATAAAAAAATTCTAGTCTGGTAGTTGTTTCCCTCTTAAGTTTATTGCACTTGGTATCCATCCAAAGAAACATTTTCTCTACAACAGTGGCTCTTTCAAGATAGCAACTCCACATTCTCATATGTCTTCTGCTGAGAGGTAGTGAAGAGAAAGGAATAGCATTGATTGGACGAGTTCACTTAAAATCTTGGCCATTTTGGGCTGGTATGGTACTGAAAGGGTTCAAGACTGTTGAGAAATCTTTCCACCTACAATACCTGCATAATATTCCATCTCTGGTCCGATAATATTTGTGGGTGTTAATGTGAAGATTTTCCCATCATCTACCAATCTTCTTCACATAGCATATTAGCAGCCTACTTTGGAAAACAATTCCATAATATAACATTGCAGTAACTCAAGCAGCTCTTTCTACTGTTTTCATTATTTCACTCACTTTCTGAATATTGTGGCATAAATAATATGTTCTCAACCTGATACAGAACTGTATTACAGTTATTCAAAAATGCAAATAGAAAAAAAAAAGCAATTAAGCTTGCACTAACTCAAAAATATTTGAACATAAAAACAATTACAATCCTAATTGTCACAGAATTTTAACAATGGCTAGATACTAAATCCAACAAATAGCAAATACTATCACTTGAAAACTCAGAGATCAAAGTAGCAATTGACTAGGAGTAAGCCAAATAATTCAGTGAAATGGCATGTCACAAAAATAATTGAAAGCTTAAAAATATTCAGTCTACTAATCTTGAATTAGTTGTTAATCTATAATTAATCTTACATTAAGCAGTTATTCTGCACACATCTTTTTTTATGTGTGCAAGATATTTATGACTGTTCTGGAATGTGCTTTCCAGACATAATTTAAAAGTTTTGTATTTCTTCTTAAATAACTTTCCAAAAATGGCTAATCATCATGCTTTTTGGATTCCTATATGGGGATATTTGAAAAGTAATGGCAACCTGCCACCAAATGCACAGAGCACTCTTTTGTTTGCACATTCTGCACCATACAGAACTGTTCTGGAGGTAAGCCATCATTCATACTGTGCCACAGGAGAGTAGACAAAATGTCAGGGTGTTATCAGACACCTGCCAGTGCCCTAAGACATGTTATGAAGCTGGAACAATGCAGTTGGATTAAAATCGAGTTGGCATGTGACTATAATACAAGGGATTGTTGAAAAAAGCATGAGGAGATGCAACAATACCCGATCACACGGTATGATGGGCACAATCCTTTTATCAGGATCAAGACAATGTCGATGACACTGACTGTGCAGGGGCGTCCTGCAATCCTGTAGGAGAAGGTTCAGCTCGTACAGTCATTGCTGGATGTTGACAGATATTGGATGATGCACCAATTGCCAAATGAAGTTGGACTAAATCAGTCCACTATTCTGCACATTCTGAAGAACATCCTGGGCATGTGAAAAATCACAGCACTGTGGGTCCCACACCATCTCATGGAGATGCAAAATTGGCTCAGGTATGTCATTGTAAACCTCCACCTGGAAAAGTATCAGAGCTAGGTGATGCATTTCTTCATTGTGCCATTGCCATCAAGGATATGTGGGCAAGGGCGTATGAGCCGAAACTGAAATACCAGTCCAACAAATGGTGCCATTCAGGGTCTCCACACCCAAAAATATTGTAGCAAGAATCTAGCAATGTGAAAGTGCTGCTGATTGTCACTTACAACATTGATGGTGTTTTCCTCCACAATGCAATGCCTCAGGGCCAAACTGTTAATGGGGAGTACTAAGAATAGTCTGTTGTGCTCATCTGTGTCTGACCATATAACAGTCAACACTTCATCACAGGTGATCCACCACTTCTCATTCATGACAATGCCTGTTGTCATGTGCTCCAACCTGTGAAGGAGTTTTTGGCAAGGCAACAAAGTGAAACCTTGAAGCATCCACCATACTCCTGAGATATGAGTCCTAGTGACTAACCTGTTTCCTAAGGTGAAGGAATCACTCCAAGGACAACAGTTTAACAGTCTGATTGAGTTGTGAGCCACAACCAGTTCCTTACAGTGATCAATAGACTGCATTTGCCAGCTACCACAGATTTGGAATAAAGTTAACTAGCTCAAAGGCACAACAGAGTGCATTCATGTGTAAAATAATGCCTTTGTGTTTCATGTAAAAGTATCTAAAAGCTTGCTTCAGTAGTCTTTGTTATTTACATAACAGATATTAAGTTTATAATTTTTAGCTGCATTGAATGGACATTCTAGTATAGTTATTCATAGTTCCATTTACGGTGTAACAAAGTTCACTTTTTAAATGAATAAAATTGCATAAACACTTCTGACATTTCAAAGAGAAATAAAAAAAATTTTATATCTGGAAAAGAAATAAAAATTTCAAGATTTTTGAACTTTATACAGCATAAATAAGATATTAAGTATATAGTTAATGTGAAGTGGTGACATTAGAGTGCAATGTGTCTGTAACCTCACGTTTATGAATTTGTCTCTCAAGTGTGCTAATTTTTAGATTTTTTTCACTTGCTCACGCCATCAGAAAGGGGAATACAGTTGGGTGTGAAACAACTTTTGAATTACAACTTTTGTATCAATTGCTAAGTTAAACCAGTTTGTAAAAGAACTATAATTGTTTTAAAATATATATTAGGTGGCCTTGACAGAAGACACCTCTATCCACTAACATTTATCCAGTGTATCTCGCTTTCCCAACTCTATGAAATTTTGGGCCTTATGACATAGTCATATAACTGATTGGGCAACATAATAATGCTACTCAAGAATGAATCAACTTCTATTATTTTTTAAGACGCACAACATGTTTCGTGCTTTTTCAGTTTTTTTCCTTTCCTCTTTTGCGGGAAAGAAATTAAAAATATGATTAAACAATTACACATTAAATCAGTGGTTTCCAAAGTGTGGAGCACAACTAGTTGGTTAGGGAAGCATTGCATTTTTTAGGAAAGTTTTATGATTTGATTATAATTCTCAAAATGTCATAATTCAGTTGTTTAGTTTCATGCATTGCTTTTAGAAACAACCCTTGAAACTATAAGATTTCTCCATTCAATTAAAAGCTTTTCTTCAGTCATTACATCTCTTTCATGATTTTAAGTTCAGCATTGCAAACGTTATCTGTTAATTCTTGATAGTTGCCAATGCTTCACATGCATTTTGAGTTACTTTGTTTGCCCATCATATCTCATTTGACATTCCTTACTACTGTACGTTATAGAATCTGAGTAAATGACACTTTGGAAAAGCTGCATTAAACTATGAGGTTTTGCACTAAATGTTTTAACTAAAATGAATTCTTTAAGTTAAACTATTATATTTCCATAAATTTTAGTTTAAGAATTACAGTTAAAGAAACAATTTGTAAGAAGGTAAATTTTATATTAAAAAAGTTAACATTTTGTATGAGGAATATTTTTCCATATAAATATCAAAAGCCTAAATATCATTCTAAAGTTTTGGACAACAGCAATCATATCATCTCAAAATGCAAATTTATGAAATTAAAGTTGAATTACTGAAACAGAAGTTGGCATTTAAGGGTTAACCTTTATGTTACTAACCATTATAATAATTATTCTTAAAACGGCTTAATATTTTACAGTTACTTAATGCGAAAAGGAAACATCAAATGATGCATATATGTGCAAGATTAAAACAAAATTTATATCTCATACAGTAAATAATTAATAAGAACTTATGTCTACTAAACAAATGAAAATTAAAGAAAAATTGCTAATTTGTAAAGCATTTACCACAGAAACTGAACACAAAGAGGTTTAATGTATATACATGGTGCTCACCTATTGGCTTCATTGTTTATCTATCACTTAGCATTCATCATCTACAAATAAGCAGATAGACATCTTTTCTCGTCATTTTCTGTTATACATTTTTTTCACTTGATGTCACAAAAAAAAATGTTCTGAGGTAATAATAATAATAGCAATAATAATAATAAAGCCAACATTAAAACTTTTTCTGTAGAAGTAGACATGCTGCAAGAGCAGAACACACCTAGCACTAATACAAAATCGTACATCTGAAATCTCAGAGTTACATTATCCAGTAAATTTACTAGTGCATATATTTCCTTTATGGATTTGCTCCTCAAATGTCTACTTCACAGTAATAAAACTTCATATATAATTAACATATCTGTAACTGTATTTAAGCTCCATGAGTAGCACAACATTCACTTATCTTCCTCAAATGATCCAAACTCTCACAAAATCTTTCAATGCTGTTTCTTGGGTGGACACATACAAAGACAGCAATGATATGAGTGGGAAACAGCAGGATGTGTGGTGGCAATAAATTCTAAACTCCACCGATCACGCTACACCTGCCTTGAAAGTCTGTTTCATTGTTTCAGCAAGTTCATTAAAACACAGTTCTGTAATGAGGCAGGATGTAGCAAAAATATTCTCCTTGCTTACATCAAACCAGGTCTCTGGGATTAGTCAAATTGGTGCTATATATATGTATAATGTCACTCGAGCATGAATCTATTTGGCCAACGAAACATTCAGCTTGGCTGATTGTCATATTGCCATGGCAACACAAACATGGCTACAAAAAGTAACAATGAAAATAACAAAAAAAAAAATCACAATTATGTTATATGGCTTTGTACAACCTACAGCAAATACAGCAGCAGCTGCCAACAGAAAACTAATTTGGATAGATACAGACCAAATGATCACAAAAAGTATTCAATGGTGTTGATCTTACCTATATACAATTTTTTTAATAATACAGACCATTCTAACAAAAAATTAAACTTCTGCATACTCTAATAGTTTTGGATACACTATATGATTTCTGCTTTCTTTCCAAATGATTAAAAAAAAGTGAATATATCAAAACTCCATGTTAAAAAAAATTAAACAAATGATAATATTTCATTTATTTCGAATAAGTTAAGTAACTCCGAGAACCTGAGCTAATGCACTCCTTGTGACAGGTGGCAAAGATGTCACCATCCTGATATGTTTCAACTGCAAGAACTAAAGCTTTTTCTTTTTTTCAATTCTCATTTACTATAGTTTAGTAAAAAGTTATAAAAGACAAAACTTCCTAATTTAGTTATTCAGCCTTTACACAGAATTTCAACTAAAACTAGAAAGTAATTAACAGAAATTACAAAAGAGTTACAATGTGGTTTTGAAATTAATATTCTTGTTATAAAGTATTCCTTATGCAAATATTATGAACAGCTTTGATTCAGTCTTTCTAAAGAAAACATAAAAATTAGGCTACGTTTATTTACATTTCTTTTATCCGTAATGAAAAATATACACAAAAGTAAGGCACAATATGCAATGCAAATATACATGACCATTATATATATGTGTGTTTAATTGCTTTTTCAAATCTGCTATCACTCATTTGAAAATACTGTAAGACAAGAAACTTTTAAGAATAGAAAAATTAAACCTCATGGGGGGGGGGGGAATCTTTCTCCAAAAGCTTTCTGGTTGTACCACAGCTTTACTGTTATGGCAAATTATATGTTGACATAGTTTACAATCAGAAAAGTAATCTGACAAAGACACTGTTGCCATGGCAACATGCTGGCCTAATTGACCTGGACCTACCAGAAGACGAATTGCTATGATGCTCATCACAAGCAGTTCTGCTAAGATGGTTGCATTGAGCCATTGATGTGCTGTAGTTGTGTCAGGGCTGGTGTGATGAAATGGGAGCCATTCATTGTATTTGGGGGCAGTGGGTGAGAGCCTGCTGCATGGTTTGAATTACGTAATACAGAGTATACATCTTCCATCTTGCTCAGCTGCTCAAAGAATGGTATAAGATCTCTCATCTCTGTATCTGACATGTCATCAAACCATGAATTGACAGGCACCTGAAAAAACAAATTTATATATTACATTCATAATGGCACTTTGTCATTATTTTAAATATATATTACTTAAGTAAATATTAGGGTTAAGAAACATATCTAATAAATATGCTGGTATCAACTTTACTCCCAGAAAAAGTAATTCTGTGTCAAATTGACACAGCTTCTTTGAGCTTTTCAAGTTTAATTATTTTGTATACTTTTAATACTAATAAGTAAACAGAAATAGTTAATTTATTTAGCTTTTCTATACTTTTAAAATGGGAGATATGGAGAGCTATGTACTGAACTCCTATGATGATTCAGAGAACTGGCCAGACCTAACACCTGAAGTGTGACCCCACCTTCTCATGGTGCAGGATGTTAGTACATTTTCAAAAGAGATGCTCTCTTGCAGAAGGGAATGGAAGGGAGGGCTGCCAGATAAATATGGCTATTCATCTGGATTACTTTGCTTTTTTTGCTACTTAATTGAGGAGTGACGAACTATATAGGGTCTTGGTTCTGATCATACATATACATATAGTAGACTCCCTCTTATCCAGCCTTTACGGGACCGGATGAACGAAAGGCTAGTTAATTCGAAAATTGTGTCAGAAAATAAATAAAAGCAGCAAATGACAAAAATACTAACTGTACTGTATTTTAATTAATAATTTGTTGTACAATATTAACAATTTACTCACACTCACTTGAAAAAGTCCGTGATTTTCTTTTGTTTTTTTGAACTTAACACTTTTTTTTACCTGCAAAGTCTTGCCAATTTTTAATAAACATCACATCTATCGCAGATGAGGACTGTTGTTGTTCAATATATCTTGCTGCAACATCAAAAGCTTCTTTTCCTTCAATATGGCTAACTTTCCCTTCTTGGCAGATTGCATTGCTAATTTCATCATCATTCAGTGTTTCATTTTCCAACTGTTCATCACCTTTTAATACTTTTCAATGTCATCTTCTTCAAGTGTGTCACACCCAGACAACAGTTTAATGTCATTAAGCAGCAAAATATTGTCATTATCCATCATATCTTCGGCAGTTGCAGGCTCATTCGATACTTTTGTGTTGTTGTCTTTGGTACTTTCTACACAGTTTTCAACTTCGGGCCAAAATTTTCTCCATAACTTCACAAACGTTGTACAAAGCATTTCTTCGAAAGCTCTTGCCAACAGGTAGATCACATCCTTGATATTTATTGTTTTCAAAGCATTTAAAAGTCCTATTCCGTCATTTTCAGTTCGCTGTAGAATTTCTGAAAGAAGCTTTCTTCTGTATCTCCTTTTTAAACTTACAAGTATGCCTTGATTCATTGGTTGCTAAAGATGTTACATTAGGTGGTAAAAACATGGCTTTTATGTTGTCAGAAATGAGTTCACTTGGGTGTGTTGGGGCATTGTCGAGAATGAGTAGCGCCTTTACAGGCATTTTAAGACTGGTCAAGTGGTTTTTTACTTTTGGAACAAATTCTGTAAAAAACTGCTCAGGGTAAGAAAGGAAAAACTGCTCAGGGAAGGTAAAGAAAGAATGCTTGGGGTTTTGCTGATTTCCCAATTACAAAAAGAGAAAGTTTGTGAATTCCTGCAGCATTTGTACACACTGCAACAGTGATTCTTTCTTTCTTTGTTTTAAATCCTGATGCTGAGGTTTCTTGCACTGTCACAAACGTTTTCGTTGAAAGAAATTTAAATTTAACCCAGTCTCATCTACATTGTAGATTTGTTATGCACATAGGCCTTCTTCTTCAATAAGCACTAAAAGTTTTTTGAAAATTCCTTTGCTGTAAAAAACTGCTCAGGGTAAGAAAGGAAAAACTGCTCAGGGAAGGTAAAGAAAGAATGCTTGGGGTTAAAGGATCAGCTGGCAATTTCTCACAACAAACACCAAGGTAATGAACACCATGCCGTTTTTCCAGCGAGAAAGCCATTCCTCGCTTGCTGAAAAATCTCTCCCATTATCGATTTTAGAATGAAGGATTAATGCTTTTTCTTTCAAGATTGACCCACTGATTGGCATTCCTTTTTGATGTGTGCATCATCAACAATTTCATATTTCGGCTTTTTAAGAGTGCACTGAGAAGAAAACGTTTTTTCAGACTACTTGAGTGCAAAAATCTTGTAAAGATTTTCTGCTCCTTCTCCAGAGTCATTTACTGTGCTTTCACCAACACCTAGTTCATCACAAATATGCTTTACTGGGTCACCTTTGTCAATACATTCTATTGCTTTTAATTTCATCTCCATCATACGACATCATGCTTACATTTGCACCCACTCATTTTCTACTACACAATAATTAATAGATCACAGCACTACTCCTGTATATGCACAGTACATTGTACACTGTAATATTCACAAAGAAGAACTGAAGCAAATATGTACTGTACTATAAAGAAAACACACAGCACTTGCTTCCGCTTCTTGGAACGACCGGTTAAAGAGGAGGCCGGTTGAGCTGAGACCGGATAAGAGAGAGTCTATGTGATGGTCCATCCATTCACTTTTACTTTTCCTTAACCAGTTTTTCTTTATTTACGTTATATTTATCAGTTTGGGGATTTTTAATTTATTTTTGGTGGGCTGTCCCAGTCTCCTAAGCTGCAGTAGTTGCACATGCGCAACTCCGACCTTTTGAATGTAAACCTCTAAAGCGCGTGTTCAAGAACATGCCCTCTCTTGCATCATAGCTTGCGTGATCATCAGTTTATGTAAATGTCTTTCCCAGCGTGCAACATGACACATGCAGGCTTTTGTATAACACACAATATAACAGTGACATTAGGTCACAATGAAGTTAGAAGTAAGTTAGAAGAAGTAAGCAGTGTTAGAGATGAGTTAGTAGTGAGTAGAAGTTAGTTGGAGTTGGTGTAGTGAGATAGTGATGAGTCGAGATGTAGTCGACATTTTCATTTGATGTTGGCGAGTTGAAATTTTGGAAATAAACTTTGTTTTAGAAACTTTTGAATCTTTGCTATTATTTCTCTTGAGCAACATGAGTTAATTTTTGATTGTATTTAATATTTATTTAGCTTGACAATCATTTTTGAATTCTTACTCAATAAGTAACACTGGCAATTCTTTACCGAACCCCATTTCAACTTATTTGGCAAGTTATTATTGCCGGGCGCACGATTTAAGCTATCTGGAGTTTGAATAAATTGGATCTGATAAAAGGTCCAAAACTTAAAAAGTTTGGAGTGTTACATCTACTGTACCTACCAGAATGGAGTAGTAGCTTTGAGCTAGATTATAGATCCTTACTTGCAGCACTGATGGGCTCCTCTTGACAAAAAATCTTCTGCGTTTTCTGTTTAGAATGAACAAAAGCACGGTATACCTTATATCAGCTTGTGGATAATCCTGATCAGAGGCCATTGCAGGTACCTGAATTCTTACTTCTATGGCCATTGCCAAACCTGCAGTGGATACCCTACTACTTGAGCCTACTACTAAAGCATTTAGTAGTGGGGAATGTAACGCTCCAAAAGTATGTTAACTTCTTCACTTTGGACCTAGTGGCTGATCCAAATTATACTAATTTACCAGAGAGCTATGGACACCAGGCAATTAATCTTTCCAGATAAAGTTAAATAAGGGTTTACTAAGTATATTATGAGTTACTTAGTCAATATGAAAACAATTCAAAAAAATTTTCAATTATTAAAGTTTAAATCTAATCAAAATCAGTTGTCCTGCTCCAGAGAAAAAATTAGAAAAACCAAAACTATTTCATAAAGCAAACAAAATTTATTTCCTAAAAAAAAAACGGCTTACCAAGTGAAACTTCTACAGTTTACATCAAAAATCTTTGAGCAACTAAAAGCTCACTCAAACAACATCTCAATCTACATTCTCAAATTACAACTCGAAATTAACATCTCCAAAACAAATATATCTCTCTCTTATACTGCTCCCTACTCTGCCACAAAACTAAACTACTAACATTTCAACTGGCATTATTCCTACTAACTTCAAAAGAATTAAAAAACTACTAACTCCACGACCAAACGTCACTTACTACATATGGCGTGCAACTGATGTGTGTTGCATGCTGGGAAAGAACATTTGCATAATATTATGATCGCACACTTGTGTTAGCTATGATGCAAGAGGGGGCATGTCTTTCTGCACACATTAATGACTGTCAATCAAAAATCAGAGTTGCGCATGCACAACTCCTTTAGCAGTCTTGGGTGAAGAAAAGTGATGATGCCAATTTAAGAAAATTCCCAAAATGATAAATATAACTAAATAAAGTAAAAACTGGTTAAGGAAAAGTAAAGTGAATGGATGGACCATCACAAGGAAACAGATCTTTGCCCCATGCCTGCAATTAGGGGGCAGTTTGATACTGTCAGCCTATCCTCTCTCAATAAACACAGTACCTCAAAGATTTCACTAATCATTTTCTCTCCAAGACACTTGGAACATGAGGATTCTGCACGAGATTATTCATTTGATGTCCTCACAAGAATTTCAGTTATATAACTAAATATTCTGGGCTTGCAAGAGACCACATGGACAGGTAAAGGTCAGATATATAAAAATAATTTTAAATATCTCTTTTCAGGAAGTGAGGATAGAAAGCATCTTCGAGTCATATGTTTGTTTTCAGCAACATGCTAGTGATGCTCTTTTAAGATATGACTGCCTTAATGAAAGGTTTCTTACAGTTAAATTTAAAACTAGGATTAAAGATTTGAATATTATTTGTTATGCCCCACTGATAACTTCAATGAGTAAGAGAAAGATAGGTGTTTTGGACAACTTCAAGATGTTTTGAATTCTGTCAAGAAAGGAGATGTTACATTACCCCTATTCTAGGTGACTTCAATGCTAAAATTGGTTAAAATTAATAAATATTTAATTTTTATTGATATTGCATTCGACTTGAATTTTTTTTTTCTTTTAAGCAAAGAGTAATTCAATTTAAGTTAATTGTACTTTATATTGGACAAGTACCCTCAGCGCGAGCTCCTGTCCACGGTGATGAGGACCACCCTATGAAGGTTCCACTGGCTCAGGTACTTTAACAGGGTCCTGAATGCTCGCCCGTGTGTTTGCCATACACAGAGACCTGTGTCCCGGGAAAGGAGGATCCTGGTAGTTGCTTGGGGGTCCCTGTCTTCTCACCTCATGACTGGTAGGGTCCCCTTTGGATGCCTTGCCATTGGGGAGCCTGTCGTCGTGGGGCTGGGCAGCATATTCTGGGGCCACTGCTTTGGCCTCTGCTTCCGGTAAACGGGAGCTCCTGGGCTGCCCCCCCCCCCCCCCAGGAGCAATCGGCTGGTAGGCAGGTCCTGCTTGGGTCAACTATGCAGAGTGATGAGTAACCTTGCCCACATCTGGGTACAGGTTTACGAGTTTTCTCACAACTTATTTTCCTTTTGTAGTTATTCTTTCTTTGTGAGGCCAGTTTGGTCATTCACAATTTTGTTATTTTCTGCTTAGTTCCTTTTGTGTAGAAAGTTTATTTCTGCACATTTATCTTTTCATTTTTTTTTTATTTATTTGTGAGGGCTTGGCTCACTGTGTGGGTATAGTCTCATGTAGCCCTGATGCCTGACTGGGCATCCCCTTGTTGGGCTCTGTGGAGAGTGGGTACGACAAGAGGGCTCGACATGAGCCTCCATTTTCCTTGTTGTCTCTGTTATCTATGCCATCATCTTTTTCTGTGCCTCTGTTCCCAAGATTCCTGATCATCCACTCCCCAGGTGATTAGGTACTTGGGAACATGTCCCCATTTTTTGTAAATAAAGGTTTGAAAGGTTTGCGGGAGAGCCAAAATCTGTCAAGCACTTACGATCTGGCAACTTGCAGTTTGAGACAGCTTGTTCTGAACACTTGGAACTGCTCCTGAAATTCAGAGAGATTGGTGGGGTGACCGTCAAGGTCACTCCCCACAAAACTCTGAATTCCTCTCGAGGCGTGATCAAGTCACCAAGGAGTCACCAAGGAGGAAATCTTCTCAGAGCTCACTCCCCAAGAAGTAACAGCAGTTCACTGGGTTTCAACACATTGTGATGGTAAATTTAACATGCCACACCTGCCTACTTCCATCAAGGCAGGTTATTTCCATTGTGAGGTATGGCCATATATACCAAACCCTCTGCGCTGTTTACAGTGCAGATATACAGTCATGCCCGCACAACTTGCTCGGCAAACCCACCTGTGCTCGCTGTTGCAGCAAGGATCATCTTGATCCTGACTGCACAGCAAAAAAGGCAAGCTGTGTGAATTGTAGTGGTGAACATCTGGCGTATTCCCGCAACTGTCCGAAATGGAAGGAGGAAAAGGAGGTTCAATGCTTGAAGATCATCAATAACATCTCTTACGCTGAGGTGAGAAAGCTCGCTGCACCGCACGCCCCACCTGGAAAGGTATCCTATGCCAGTGCAATCATTGGAAAGCCCATTGTTCCAATGATTTTAGTGGTGGTGCAGACCAACATCAGTGTACCACCTACTGAATCTTTCTCAACTGCAGCAAGATAACTCCTGACACAGGCAAAAATGAGATTGGTGTCAACTTCTACATCAACTCTGGTTTCCATTCCTGCAACTCAGCTTTCCACCTCCATCGGGGCCAAAAAAGAAAAATATCACTCCTCCACAAAGGGTGGTCACTGATTCTGAGGATATGGATACAGACTGCCTTCTATTCACTAAACCGTCCTCTGCGGCAATTAAGTTGAATAGGAATTTGTCGTCTGCCCACTCTTCTAAGTTCTGAGATGGCCACATTCCTACATTGGAATTGTCGTGGATTCCAGAGGAATACTGATGACATCAAGGTCCTCCTTCAGGCACACCAGCCCATCTGTATGTGCCTGCAAGAGGCATATTTGCAGCCAGTCACAGATCCCACGATCCAGCATTTTTCACTAGTTCACTGGGATCGGTATGGAGATGGTCCGGTTTGTGGGGTGTCTCCATCTCGTGAGCAACCATTCTCCATTCCAGGTTGTACCCCTCACCACCAACTTAGAGGTGGTAGCCATCTGCCTCTTCGTGGGATTCTAGCTAACTGTGTGCTCTGCATGTCTTCTACCTGGGAGCATGGTCTTCCAGGAAGACCTTGATGATTTCGTCTTGCAGCTGCCGTCCCCCTCACTCATAATGGGGACTTCAATGGACACAGTCAACTTTGGGGTAGTGTTGACACCAACAGGAGGGGCGGGGTCCTGGATCCTTCTCTCTCCCTGTTGAACACCGGTGTCAGTACTTACTTTCACTCTCCAACCCACACATTCACTGCCATTGACCTCGCCATCTGCTCCTCCTTGACCCTTCCACTCTTTACATGGGAGGTTGAAGACAACCCTTAGGGAAGTGATCACCTCCCCATGGTGTGCAGCATCTCCTGTGGGGGGGGGGGTCCTTGCAGCCCTTCACAAGTCTCACGGTGGAGGCTTGATTGGGCTGACTGGAATGGCTTCGAGCTCTCTCCGAGCTCAATGACCATTCTGTCAGCCAGGAGCATCAATATAACAGTAGTGGAGATAATGGACTGCATCGTGCAGCTGCATCAACAATTCCTCAAACTTCGACACGGTTTCCCCATTTTCCGAAACCATGCTGGAATCCAGATTGCACCACAGCTCGTAAGGCTCAGAACAAGGCTTGGGGGGTGTTTCAGAGATATCCGACTTCCCCCAACCTTGAAGTGTTCAAATGTGCCAGGGCAAAGGCTTGTTTTGTCCGGCACCAGAGCCAGAAGAAATCAAATATACATCATATATCACCTGCATGACCAGTTCTAAGGTCATGTGATATAAAGTCCAGAAGATGGGTGGGAACTACACATCCCACTCATTATCGATCCTGGAGCACAATGGACAGGCAATTGCTGATCCCAAAGCAATTGTCGACACTCTGGGGAAGTCATTCTCCTCCATCTCTTCTTCTTCTTACTCCCCGAATTTCTGGCCCAGAAGAGCAGGGTGGAACGCTCTCTGCTGTCCTTCCACTCGAATGGCCTGGAACCTTATAACAGGCCATTCACAGTGGAGAAGCTTTGCCTTGCTCTGCACACCTCTCGTGCATCTGCTGTCGGGCCGGACAATGTCCATTATGCCATACTCCAACATCTCTCACCATCGAGTAAGGATTGGCTGTTCCATCTTTTCAATCGCATTTTTCTCAAGGAGCAGTTTCTTGACTCCTGGTGGGAGGCCATCATCTTGGCCTTCCTGAAGCCAGGAAAGGATTCCAAGATTCCTTTGAATTATCATCCCATTGTGTTGACAAGCTGCATGTGCAAGGTGTTGGAAAGAATGGTAAATGGTAGACTCATCTGGTATTTAGAACACCACAACCTTTCCAACACCTAGTGTGGCTTTTGCCGGCAACGATCAATTCTTGACCATCTGATATACCTCGAATCGGCTATCAGAAATTCTTTTTTATGCAGAGAGTACCTGGTGTCAATTTTCTTGACATCGAAAAAGCATATGACATGGCTTGGACATCAGCATTCTTCGTGACCTCCATAGCTTCATCTTGAGAGGTCACATGCCAATCTTCATCTTCAACTTCTTATCAGCACTTTCTTTTAGTGTTCGTGTCAGCAACACTCTGTCGTGGCCATACCCCCAAGAATAGGGGGTGCCACAAGGCTGCGTTCTGAGTGTTATGCTTATCGCTGTCAAGATTAATTCTATTACTAGACAATTTTCTCCATCTGTAGGCAATGCCCTTTATGTTGACAATTTTGGCATCTTTTGTTCTTCGTCCAGCGTGAGGGTCATTGAAAGACAACTGCAAATTGCTCTGAACAATCTTTCAGTTTGGGCGACAGCAATCAGGTTTCAGTTCTCCCTACAGAAGACCGCTTGTGTGCACTTTTTCCACAAGCGTAATCTTTATCTGGATCCCAAGCTATGGCTCAGAGGTAACATCATTCTAGTTGTGGCAGAGACCAAGTTTCTTGGTCTCTGCCACAACTAGTCAAAGGTTTGTGAGTCAAAGGCATATTCGATTGGAAATTGACCTTTTTACCACACATATGCCATCTCAGGTCCAAGTGCACGCGGGCATTGAACATCGTCATTGTCCTCTCTCTCCTGGGGAGCTGACCAATGTTCTCTGCTCCACCTGTACTGTGCGTTTATCCAGTCAAAACTGCACTACAGATCCCAGGTGTGTGACTCCGCCCGGGATTCAGTGGTGAAGGTGCTGGACCCCCTCCATCATCAAGCCCTCTGTGTTTACACAGGAGCCTTCTGCACCTCACCAGTCCAGAGTCTTTACGTTGAGACCGAAGAGCAGTCTTTATCTCTTTGCCGTCAGCAGTTGTCCCTACAACATGCATCTAAATTGCAATCCCTGCCAGGCCATCCCACTTGGGACTACTTTTTCAGTCCAAAGTAGGAAATGCTATACACTAATCAGCCGAATGTCATTCGTCCTTTTGGTTTGTGAGTCAAAGGCTACCTCAGAGACATCAACACCAGTCTTCATAGCGTCGCACAGTTGAGTCACTCCTGCCCGTGGCTCGCTGTTTCCCCTTCCTGTGATTTTTCCCTGTGAAGGACAGGGAAGGCCTTTACACCTGACTGTGTGTATCAGAAACTCTTTGTCAACGATCGTGCTGAGTACCCGGACTTCTTGCCTGCCTTCACAGATGGCTCGAAGTCCGGCACATCAGTGGGATCGGCCATGGTCTGCTGTGATGATTACATTGCAGACCAGATCCCACTGCAGTGTTCCATCTTTACTACAGAGTTGCTCGCTATCAGCCTCAGCTTGGACCACGTGGTGGCTAAGCATCATTGTCGGTGTGTACTTTACACCGACTCACTTAGTTCACTACAGGCTTTGATCTTGGTGAGGCATCGACCTCACCCAGTTCTTTCTAAGATCCACCAGCAGCTACATCATCGGGCAGCCACAACTACCATCCATTTCTGTTGGGTGCCCGGTCACATCGGTATCAGGGGCAATGAATTGTCAGATGCCGCTGCCAAGTCGGTCATGCCTCTGTCCGGCTCTCCATTGCTGGTTCCATATCGGGAAGTATTCCGGCAGTGTTTTACCATCAGCACAGTAGCATAGGTCTTGGTCAGAACAGCTTACCAACAAGCTCTTTGAGATCAAATCTATCATCGAACCATGGCAGTCTTGTTACCACAGGAATCGCAAGGAGGAAGTTGTACTTGCTCAGCTCCGCTTAGGTCATTCGTTTATTACACACTTGTTTCTTCTTCGGGCGGACGATGCCTAAGTGCGAGTTTTGTGACACCGTTTTAACTATCAAATATATTTTAATTCATTGCCCTTGTTTTTAACCTAGAACATTGTTGGTATTTTACTTTTCATGATTTTACATCCGAGCCACTTACACTCGGACATCTTTTATCTGATAGGTCATTTACACCTGGGTTAGTTTTATCCATTGTCTATACTGTATATATATAAATATTTGTTGTGTTACACCTTTATTGTTTTTTCTGTTATATATATCTTGTTGGTTTTGTCTTTTGCCTTTACAGCATTTGGTTTTAACTTTGGTTAAGTGGTATTTGTCTTTTAGCCTCTTTTTACCTCATATGGTGCATTATAGCCTCAGTAGCTCATGCGCCATAAAACCCCAAACAACCAACTAATATTGGACAAGTTCACAAGCTTAAGTAAAATTTTGCCATTCATATTCCAGAACAAAAGACCTAATTTTCTGGCAAGTTAATTATTGCCTGGCACAGAAAATCTTGAATATCTGGCAGTTAAGATCTTAATATTTGGAAGCGGAAAACCTGAGTCAATTATAAATGTTGATACTAGGTAGCATATATATTTAAGTTGAGATGCTTTTAAAATAAACAGTGACATAGAAATTTAATATACTGTAAACCAAATATTTCTCTTTAAAAGAAATAGTTTATTGTATAAGCCATGCTGATCATTGTCTATGCTCTCAATTCACAGCATTTTGAAATGCTGTACAGCCTAATGGGACTGAAAGGATTGATGTACACAGAGATTGCTCTTCTGCTAACAGGAACAAAGTTTAATATCACATTTGAGGAATAGCCTGTCCATCTAAAACAGGAATAAGTTGATGAAATATCTACTGTGATGAATGCCTATATCTATTTCACTTTTGTTGAATCTTACAATTGAGTAAAAAGTAGCATTGATATAGTTTTTTTTTTATTTGAAGTAAATCACCTCTGTAGTTCAAATAAAGAAAATAAGTAAAGTACCTACCTCAATGCCATATTTGTTCAATCATAAGATCTTCAAGTGAAAGAGATATCAGTAGCCACCATTGTGGCATTTCTTTCACTCACTCAGCAAATATCTCAAATATTTCTCTATACTCCACTTTTGAATTCTCTTAGCATATTCATCCTCCCTATTGATCACTTAGCTACATACAATGTTATCATCTAATAATTTCCTTAGACATTAGAACGACCTTTTTTAAAAATATAACCCTCAATATAAAATTTTCTAGAATAACACTGAAATGGATCAATCCTAAAAAATAAATATTTGAGCCATAGCCCTGTTTTAGCTATGCAGAATTTACCCATCCTGGTGTTACATATTTATCCTTCTCTCTGCTTTGTATGTGCCACAGTAAGGCTTAACCCTTCTAGGGTAACGTGTGAAAAAATAGTTTACATCCAAAGGCCCAGCTATTTTTTCACTATGATCAGCCAAACGAAAATTACTTTAGAACATTTTTGCCAAACTAATAAAATGAATTATGGCATGTTATATATCAAAATAATCAGCATTTAATTATTGATTTTCTGAAAATAAAATATTTAACAAAAAAGACTACTTTATTTCAATAGGGCTTTTATAGAGGCACATAGTAAAAAAAATGCATTTGGCAATGCAAATAAAAATTCGTTTAAAAAAAACTAATAAACAGAAATGATTATTATGCACATGAATAGAAAAGCTATTTATTTCTGAATAAAAAAAAAAAATATTTACTTGGAGCAAGAAAATTACTCCCGTTTTGTAATTTTTTTCTTAGTACCATACTTTGAGAAAAGTCCAGTTTTTTTACAACTGAGCCAAGTCAATATCAACAAGTAAAAGTCAAAAAAAAAAATCAAAGTTTTATGTGTTGTACAAAAGAAGTTTGTCTTCAGTCCCTCATTTTGAATTCTGCCAATGTTTATGATTATCAGGAATTGTGAAAGGGTTAGGTAACAGTTGTGTGGCATTGCTGCCACATCAGTACCACTACACCACTTAACTCTGGTGAGGAAAACATGTTCAAGCCACCTTTTGGGTGTCCCCACCTGTTGGGATAGTCCAGTTTATGAGTTCTAAGTAGCTGTGTTCTATGAAATACACTGATCCCATACCATATACAAAGAGAGCCGATTTCCAGAGTATTGTGCATTAATTGAACACTGCATATATTTTTTCATATTTTTGCTATTTTTTTTGTTGATGCACATGTAGAGACCAATGTTAGTATGCCATATTATTTTAACTTCTCCAGTGTTATCGAGAATTCCACCAAATTGAATACTTAGTTACATTTAGTCAAACAACCTTTTTCTAGGCTACATTATATTATTTGTAAAATTACTACAGAACTTTTAAATCATACTTCATGCTACCATATCAATTTTCATATGAAACTTACTGCATTATCTGGATGGAAGATATAGGAAGCAGGAGAATTATCCACTATTACAACTTTGTGCAAGTCTCTGCCTAACCTACCAAGATCCTAAAAGGCAAAAGAAAACAATTTATTTTTACTGCATCAAAATTTAGGAAAATTATAGCAAATTTATTATTCATACTGTTTCATTTTCTAAAAATTAGAATACATCTTTTATATGGTTCATATTAAATAAAAGTGAAAAAAAAATTACTTCAAGCAGCTGTTTATCACATAGGTCTGACAGGAACATGTCAGTGTATTTTTTTACTAGAGAAAAAAAAATACACTTTCTAGTCAAGTTGTTTTTTATTTATAATATTGTCCTACTCAGGATCTTTAATTTTGTTCCAAATGTTTAAATGTGAAATTTGCTGTGCAATTTTTTTAAAATATTGTTTTTAGATTACAATAAAATTAATCCCTCCTCAATTTATTATGATGCCCTACACTGAAATATATAAATAACTCTTTTTGTATATTTCCATAATATTTTCCCCATAATATTGCCATTTCCAGGAACAACTTATCATGTAATTATGAGAATTAGGTGTGTATCTTTTGCTACATTCTTTACATTATCCTGAATATGAACCATTCTAAACAAAATTATTACTTTTGCATAATTTGATATGCTTGTAAATTTGTTTATATGATCTTCTGGCTTAGTAGTATAGCAGGCAAAAGCTAAAAGAGTACTTACCTTGACATAGTTTCCTCTGTAAAATACGCAAGATTCTCTAAAAAGGCGTGAGCGAAATACACCCCACTTGTCCAGTAAGTCTGCAACTGGGTCTGCATACTATATTAAAAAAAGTTCAATAATATTACAATATATTCAGAATCTACATTTTAATATGTTGTGACTGTTAAATATTGTATTGCATTAATATATATTTTTACGTAAGAGATTCATAATATAGAAATTACCTTTAAAGATACAATAACAAAAATATTGGGGTAGTGAAAATAGTGTTATTATAACCATTTAAAATTATAAAGATAATATTAATTTCATGGTATTTTTATGTGAAATAAATGACAGTTTTTCAATTCTTAAAATCTATGCTGCCATGACTGTGAAAATATGTTTCACAAAGCTTTCATTTATGGCCATGAATGCTAAACAAGAGATTTAATGTAAAAAATATAAAAACTTTGAAATGAATTTTACATTTATACATATTAAAAATAGATATTTCAGAGCTCCTAAATAATGCTATTTTTTTTTCACTTTATTGCTCCACTTATGTTAGAAAATAAAAAAAATTGCTCTTCTTTGAACTGTCATTAACAGAGTCCAGTTTATGAGTTCTAAGAGCTGTGTTCTATAATTAGAACATTACCATATTAGCTGGCTTACAACTCTGGTTCACATTGCAACATGTGGCCTCACCATTGAAGATGTTGAACCCTGAGATGATTTGAGAATATATTTGAAGAGGATTTGTTTATTTGAGGAGGTTTATTTGAGATTTAAAGGATGATGTCAAATTTGTTTCTTCAGTATGTTTGGAATCTGAAGCTTGAAAAAAAGGTGAGAATGTCACAAAATTTTACAGACAACTTCAAGATATATTGAAATCTGTCAAAAAGGAGATATTTCTCTTGTGCTAGATGACTTCAATGCCAAAGTTAGTACTGACTCTTGACCTTTGGGTAGAAGTGTTATTCCTTTAGCATTGACAGTTCCAATGGCAATGGGAATGTCTCCTATATGTAAGTAAACTTAATGGTTTGAGAATAATTGACATGTACTAGAAACACTATGACATGTATAAAAACAAACAGATTGCACAGTAATATGATTAATTATATATTAATGCAATGGGCTAGTTCAGTTAGAAAATGCAAATGTTCAAAATGCAATAGTTCAGCAAATGGGCTAGTTCAGTTAGAAATACCAGATCATATAGGGGAGCTGAAGTTGGGTCTGACCATTACCTGGTCAAAAGTGTCTTACAACTGAAGCTTAAGAAATGTTGTTCTAAGGTTAAGATAATTACATTTAACATTGAAGCTCTGAAAGATCCAGATATAGCCAAAGCATACCTTGATAAGCAGCACAGTCATTATGATAATCATGGCTTGCTTACTACTGAAGTTGAGAATGAAGGGGATCAGTTTAAAAAGGCTTGAAACTAACAGTACTCTTTTGTGCAAAGAGGAACAAGGGAAGTAAAATTATTGAGTGATGAGGCACTGGAGCTTTTTTCTAGAAAAGGGAACTGCAGGAATAATAAGAATCAACACCCTACAACAGAGTGAAAAGTTTTTTTGAAATCTATAAACCTAGTAACCACAGGTTTCTAAAACTCTAAATATTTTTCAACAATCTGCCTAAGTAAAAATATTTGTCCCTAATGGACAGCATTACAAAGAACTTAATAAACATGTAAATGATCAGTTAATAGCTGATAGGAATCTTTGTTTATTGGCTTGGCTGACAAAGCAGAGGAAACAACCACATAGTGTAACAGCAGTGAGCTGTACCAGATAGTTAATCTTTTGTGTGGGAAGAAACAGGATGACATACAGGGGTTGAGGGATAACCTGTCTCTAAGTTAAAACTGCATAAATCCCCTGAGGTGGATGAAATCGCACTGAAGTGCTTAGATCTGGGAATATTTGTGTTGTTATGTGGCTGACTGAAATTCTGAATTTTTTTTTTTATTATAAAGGTGTTTTTCCTAAGGATTTTACTAGGGCTGTTATTATTCGTATTTTTTTTAAAAAGGTGATCATAGTTCTCATAATAATTATAGGGGAATTAGTCTACTTTCTGCTCCAGATAAAGTTCTGTCACGTGATTATGGTTAAATTAAGAATTTTGTTGGGCAACTGCCTGATGAACAGTCTGGATTCAAAAGTGGTATGGATGTATAGATAAAATATTTTCACTTAGGCAGATTTTTGAGAAATATTTAGTTTCAGAAACCTGTGGTTACTGGGTTTTTAGATTTCAAAAAGGCTTTTCACTCTGTTGATTATCATAATTTGTGGTTTATTTTTAGATCTCATGAAATACCTGACAAGTTAGCATAATGAAAGCTCTATAATAACACTGATTTGTGTGTGAGAGTTGGTAAGGCTTGTAGCTATTTGTTTAATATTGCTAGTGGAATTAGACAAGGGTGCATTTTGCCCCTTTATCTTGGTACTATGGTTATTGATTATGCTATGAGGAATTATTTTCAAGGGGAAGATTTAGGCCATCAAATGGCCTAGAGATTTAAAATTTCTGATTTAGATTATGCAGATGATTTATCCCTGTTGGATGAGGTGAATTCTTTCATTAGGGCTATTGATGATACTGGATAATACAGTAGGTTTGGTGATAATTGGAGAGAAAACTAAAGTGATGAACATTGGTCAGGCAGGTTATGGTTCAGTTAATCTGATGATTATCTCTCTACACCATCTTCAAATGGAGATGGTAATCTCCTTACACCAGCTTCGAATTGAAAGAAATCCTTTGGCCTATTAGGCTCCTGCTGTTTGGCATTTCAAACTTCATATAGAGCCACTGCATCTATGAGAGCTGATCTTAACTGGTCTCGCTCATTTTAACTGGTTTATTTCAATCATCTTAACTGGTCCCATGACATGACTTGACAGTTGACAATGGTTCAGTAAACATCAAAACTTTGCATTTTAAAATTGAGAAATACTATAAAATTAATAACTAACACCTAAAAAAATCATTAACATTATTTCAAAAAAATTGATGCATTAAATTGAAAAGTATGTATACAAAAATATTAACTTTTAACTTAAATGTACTAAATACCTGCCCCAGGGGCTTCTCATCATGTTAACTCAAGTATGATTTCCACCAATGTCAATGCCTGCCCCAGGGGTTTCTCATCATGTCAACCCAAGTATGATTTCCATCATTGGGCCATCAAATACCATCGAAACCAAATTACTACTCAGATCTTTAGCTTGGCATACATTTGCAGTACTTTTCCCATATTTGCTCAGACCTCACAGCCCAGGTATGTTAGAGCGATGACTGCTGCCACTTAGTTACACTATTTAGTACTAACATGAGGTGGCACAACTGCAGATGTTTGATAGTTTAGTAGGGAATAAGCTGGGAACCTTACTTTGTGATTTCCTTCATATATAAAAAAAATTATCCTTTGAGAAATAAATTGATTTATGAAGTAAATAATAAAGTTATCAATTAAAGTTAAAAATATAACTGTCTATGCTGACTTACCTTAGCAAGGCTTGCTGTAAACAGAATACACTCATACATTTCACCCATTTTTTGTAGAAATTCATCTACATAAGGCCTCTTTAGGACATATACCTATTAGTAGAATAAAAAATTCACTGTCATCTATATGTTTATTCTAAGTTTCATTTACTATTAGAGTGACCTGAAACTTAAGTTAATTATTAAAAACAAAACACTGCTATAAACAAGTAAAAAATATAAATAAAAATATTTGAATAATAAAGAATTATATTATACATTTGACTATAATTATCTGGAACAGTGTATAATTGCTTAACCTTTTCATAGCGGTTGGGACAGCACATGTTTCAGACTGTTTGCAAATAAATTAACAAGATGTAACCATTTGATTTTCCTTGGGAGGATGTCCACCTGGATAATTGTTATGAAACTATTACAATACCATTTGTTCAAATACTATAACTTTCACTACCTTATGACAGATAATGCAACCCAAGTTGATATATTTATGCTTGCAAATAAATTAACAAGATGTAACCATTTGATTTTCCTTGGGAGGATGTCCACCTGGATAATTGTTATGAAACTATTACAATACCATTTGTTCAAATACTATAACTTTCACTACCTTATGACAGATAATGCAACCCAAGTTGATATATTTATGCTACTGTTGAAATGTATGGCATTCATTATATCTTTACATTCTTTACTAAATATTTCTAGTTCATTTCCATTGTAAAGCTTGGGTCACCTAACAGAGTAACTGTTTTAAACATGATTGGCTGCAGTTGTTTAGCAATTTAATGAATGGTTGAAGATGTTATACTTGAAAAAATTGGGAAACAGACAATTCATTTCATTATCCTCCTCAAGCAGCCATGGGCTACAGAGGTCCAACCAGACTGTGCAATTTAGTTCTCCAAGCATATCTGTCCTGAGCTACATCTGGCCACTGCACATCAATTCTAACAAGGTCTTGTTTGACATTGTCTGCCAATCGCATCCTAGGTCTCTCCCTCTTTCTGAGACCTAAACATTGTCTTAGCTGCATAGTCAGATCTATTTTTCACTATAACACTATGAAAATGTCTTGTTTATATTAATGTGTTTTAAATTTGTTTAAATGTTTTATTTTCATAAGATTTGGAATTAAATTCTGTTTAATTTGGTACATAACATGACCTATTTGTGTTGATCAGTTATGTAAAAAAAATTCTAAAGTTGACTTGGAACAGTTGGCATAAAGCCTGTACTTTTCTTAGTACAGAGGGGAAAAAATTGCAAAAAAAAGAGAGTAATTTTCTTGTTTCAAGTAAAAAAAAATTCTGTTATTTAGAAATAAATACATTTTTGTTCATATACATTATATATTTTTATACTATTACTTTTTTTTAACAATTTTTATTTCCAATGTCAGATCTTTTTACTACATGACCAAAAAAGCCCCATTTAAAAGTATACAAGTAGTCTTTTTTTTTGTTGAATTTTTTTTCTTCGGAGAATCCAGAATTAAACGCTGATTAATTTTGGCTTATAACAAACTATAATTCCTTTCATTACTTATTTGGCAAAAAAATTCTAATTTTTTTTTTCTTTGCTGAGCATAGTGAAAAAATAACTTGATCTCTGGCTGTAAACCTGTTTTTCAGGTCTAGAAAAACCCTAGAATGGTTAATGGACAATAATTCCAGACTTGCTGGAAATGCCACACTCATAGAACTTTGCTAGTGGACAAACACATTGAGAGTCAAGGAGCCAATGGTTGGCCCAAAAAACTCCATGATAGAGTTAAGTCTTAAAATTAGCAGAAAAAAGACGAGCTGGCATTAGTTCAACTGGAAGAATACTCTGGCATGTTTCTGGAGAGATGTGGGTTCAAATCCTGTATGTCGGCGAAAATTTTTTCCGCTGAATATTTATTGATTTATCAATGCCAAATGAGCAACAGGTAATGCTGTGATTTTATCATCTATATGGAATGAGATGTTGTTGTTGTAGGGTGATGGATTGCTGCTCACCCCCCCCCCCCCTGATATGGGACCACCTTTGTGTGGTGGGTGGGCTGGATGGTGCCTCTGTGAAGTAGGGTCATGGCTCATTGGTTCATGGTTTGCACGAGATCTTGTAACCTCTGGTGGAGGGGCCTGTTGAGGGTCTGCAGATTGGTTTGGAGGGGCCAGTCTAGTGGGCTTATTGACTTGTCCCCTGAGAAACTCCGGGTTGCAGCCCCAGTGGAGGGGCTGTGGCTGAGGGTCTGCAGACTGGGCTTGGGGAACCCTGTCCAGTGGGCTCATTGGTGCAGCCTCGGTGAAATTGTGGGTCAGAAGACTGCAGCTGGGGGCCTTCGTCCCATGGAACTATGGAGAGGATGAAGTTGAAGGCTTGCAGCTGGGAGTGGGATCCCCGGTCGACGGGCTTATCGATGGAAAAGCCAGACTAAGAGTCTCCACCCTGGAGCCGAGTCAACTTGGTTCTATATACCATTTTTGTGGCTAACCGGGGAACAGATTAAATTTAGGTTTTGACCGATGGATGAACCTTCCTTCTATAGGATTGTTCACCATAGGTAGCCGTGGATGAGCTGTGTCCTTGTGGCACTGTCTTGCCCCGGTGTAGGTAGTATGTTCATGGCATTCTCCCTATAGATGTAGTGCAGCCCTATCTTGCAGAGCATCTGGGACTTGCTTTTATATAATGTAATGTCCCACAAGCCACCAGGAACTACTAGCACCTAGATTGCTAACTGCCCTACCATTGGGATACAAAAATTAAATTTTCACAAAGAAAAATTGTCACTTGCTACAGAGGTCTGACAGGGGCCTGTCGGTATAATGCATTACAGAGAAGATCTACAGGGATTTATCAAAATAATGCAAAAGGTTACTGTTTGCATACAGTTTGTGGAGAACATCTTATTAATAATCTGTAGGCTCACCTCAGGCATTCAGAACATATGGAATTCAATATGGATAGAATTATACAAGTCATGCATATATGGTATTGGGACCATTCTTCCTGTAAAATATGGCCCAACTGTACCAGTGATGCTGGAGGTGGAAAGTGTGATCTGTCCTTGCACTCCAGATATTCCCACAAATGTTCAATAATATTGAGGTCTGGAATTGAGGTGACCAAGGTAGCTGCTGTACACACACAACTTGACATGTTTTGCAATGTCTTGACAATGTCTGCAAACCACAACTTGACATGTTTTGCACAATGCATGAGTGAATTATCATCCACTTGAAACGAGGAATGGTCTTTAGGGAACAATGCCCACAACATTGGGTGCAGATGGTCCCTGAGAATGGCTTTCTATGTTGTGGATGTGACATGACCCTGCTGAATAACTAGTGGCCCTACAGAATGTCATGATATGGCACCTCACAGCATCAGGGATCTACCTCCATGCTTCACAGTCGGAACCTAACAGTCAGGGTGGTATGCTTCTTCAGGCTTTTTGCCATGTACACTCTACCAGCGGTAGAAAACGTGTAGCACAATTCATCAGACCAGATACCAGTCTTCAGTATCCCAGTTTTTATGTGCTTTGCACCACCTTACACATTTTGTTGCATTGATGTTGGTAATCACAACTTTGTGGATTGCAGCACAGCCATAAATACCGGCACGATGAAGTTCCCGACAAACTGTTATAACAAACAGGATCATTTCGACTGGTGTTCAACTTTGCTATTTACGGTGCCATGGTCTTGTGCTTCCACTGTACAATCCGTGTCAACATTAGTCTATCCCATCTGATAACTTCATATGGCATCCACAATTTGCATGTTTGGAGGCAATGCCCTGTTCTTTTTGATAGGTAATCGTAATCTTCGATACAGTTCCTCTTGTTACACTTACTATTTCTGCTGTTCTGGTTACTGAAGCTCCTGCAAAATGTGCACCAATGATCACGTCTTTTTGGAGGTCACTGAGATCTGACATTGTCGACAATTACACAACAGCTGTTTCACCTGCGCCATTGCTACGTGATAGCCGACATTGTACTTCTCTCCTTTATATACCTCATATCGCGGGTGACATTGTCCCTGTGATATGCATATGGCGCATTGTGTGTACTCCAGTTGCCGTCAATGTTTCCATTATTTTGATAAACCCCTGTATGAGAAAGATGAGACCTCAGTAGGAAACATCTATACCACATTCAGGGTTCGAATCTAGTACCTTCAATAAGTACACAAATACACTAACCACTCAGCCACTGAGGTTTCTATGTAATCTTCCTGCTAAAGTATACTATATTACAGGATCCTCTCAGACCTCACATGGCAAGTAGCTGCTTCAGGAGTAAATTTTTTTAAAATTATAAATGAAGTTAATATAATCAGTAATACAAATTTCAAATTCTTTATTTAAAACTGCACTGTTGAATGTAAATTTAACAGTATAATTCTTGTAATTAAACTTAATTTAAATCTAAAACGATGCGAGTTTTCTAATTAAACCTAAATTTTATCTGATATGATTATTTGAGTCTTCAATCATTTTAGTACACTTTCTTTAAAACGTTCACTTGCAGAAATAATTAGACAGGCATTCTCTAGCAATAGTTGTTTAAATTCATGTCATATTTTTCACCTGTACAACTATTCTAAGCTTACAGTTAATTCAAGATTGTCATCCAGCTTCTCATTCATTTGCAGTAGTTTCTCTAGGAAAATAAAACCATGTCAGAACTTTGTATTCTTGAAGAAATCTAATGAAGAGAATATAATCCAATTAATAACTTTTTTTTTCCTATTTTAAAAGTTCTTCTGTTTAATAAACTGTCTTTAGCATTCAGTTTGGTGCAAAACATGGTGTTTCTTTCTGGTCAAGATGCAGATAACAGGAATTCTGCTGTGTATGAATCAATGCATATATTATTACCTCATGTAAAGAATTTATCATTGGATTGTCCAGGTATTGGTGGTCAAGTGGTTAGTTTGTTTGGCTATGGGTCAGAGTCCTGAGTTCAAGCATGGATGTTTCTTTTCTTGTGTTATCTTTCTGCTGAGGTCTAACCTTTGTCACAGACATTCCCTATGTCAAATTATACTGGCCTCTGTGGAAAGAACCTGCTTGAGAGATAAATAATCCTAGTTAAACACCATATAGCTAAATAATGAATGTTGGAATGCTTACCTGATGGATAACTCCATCAATTTCTACAGGAACTATAAAATCAGCATTACTAATGGGCTATATAAGGGAAATAAAAATAAATTACATAAACTAAATCATTACATTATAATATGTTGAAAGTAAAGCTAAGCAAAATTATAATTTCACAAAATAATCCACTTTATTAATGTTTAAAAAAGAAACATAAATTTTTCAAAATCTGTCACATTTGAATCATTATAAACTGCCCAATGAAATTAAGACAGTTCTTTTTATTATTTTTCATTACTGTTCATGTATAAAGTGTTTCTTAAAAGTGAGAAATGTTGTCATTATGATAGCCTCTATATTTTTTTTTACCATGTTTTAATGAAAATTATTTAAATTTTGTTTAGATTTTAATGAATAGAAGCACAAGTGATCCAACCAATTAGCATAAGCAAACATCCATGATAAATTTTTTGATGGTCAATCATTATCCTTTGAAATATGGATGAACTTTTTCAAGTTTTTTAGCTGTTTTAAGCTACATTTCAATAATTTTTGTCAAAATTATCTTATATTTAAAGCAAAATAAATTTTCTGTATGTTAAGCTTATTTAATGTTAATTTAGCAACATTAGATTAATTACAATTTTTAGATCATATGATAAATACACATTTACATACATGCATACATAAGAAATGCTAAATGAAAGATTTAAGTAGTAATAAAAGTATTATGAAATATTTATAATGTAATAATGAAATAAACTACAAAACATTACAATTTAATTTAAAAACGTTTTAGTCAAAATGAAAAAAATATGGTAAAATGTTAGGATTAACAGTCATATGCTGCCTCAGTGGTGCAGAAGTATTATATTGGCTCGTGGTGATGTTGCAATTGCATGGTCTGGGTTTGAGTCCCAGTATGGCATGGTCATTTATTCTGTTATAACCTGCAGATAGACTATAGCTTTTTGGGACCCCTTGGTGTGAGCTTCTGTGTGTGATGAGAGAACTACCCAGTGAAAGTTCTGCTGGTTCAGGTGCCTTCACAAGGTCTTGAATGCCTACACCGCATGCTTACTTTGCACTGAAAGCCATGTCTCTGGAAAGAAGGATCTTGATAGTTGCTCAGGAGGTCCTCATCTGCTGTCTTCATCATAGCTAGCAGTGTTCCCTTTGGCCTGTCTTGCCAATGGGGAGCTTGTTCATTGCAGGCTGGGCCATGCTTTAGAGAACCATTGCTACCCACTATTTGGGTAGGGTTGTTTTACTTCTGAGTGGCACTTTTTTGCACACAATGGGCTAAATGACCAGGTCACAAGGACTCCAAAGGCTCAGAGATGGGTACCCACTGGACAGCTGTTGGGAGACAGATGGTAGTCTCCCATCAAGCATATTTCCTTAATGTGCACAGAGTGTCTGTCTCCCACATACTGGACTACTGCTTAATGTCCCATCCCAACAGATGGACATTAAGCAGATGGCAGCCTTTCCAAGATCATCAGCTTTCCCTACTGACTGTGGGCAGAGCAGTGAGGGCCTATCTTCCTCTTCTTCTTCCTTGTCAGTCTCTTTTCCTTTCCCACAATGCCTAGTCATCCACTCAACAGGTGAGCAGTTGATTGGGAACATGTCACTATTTTTCATCCAAGAGGGCTTGAAAGGTCTTGTGGAAACTCTGAAATCTGTTAAATGTCTAAGATCTAGCAATCTCCAGGTTTAGACTGCATGCTTCAAGCATTCAGAGCTACTCCTCAAAGTGGCAGATTGGTGGGATACCCATTCTTGTGTCCTCTCACCAGTCCCTGAATTCTAGTGAACTCTTTTTGGAGTTATAGCCTCACAGGGAGCCATGGCAATGAAGCAGATTTTGGAGTGTCATGATGGTAATTGATACCCACAGGAATTGATTGCGACTTTCATCTCACCAGGCCTTCATACTTCCATCAAGTCAGGACATTTATTTGCATTGCAGGGCACAGTCATACATTACCAACCCTCTGTGTTGCTTCCAATGTCAGAGGTATTTCCATGCCCACTTGTCAAGGTAAACCTACGTTGTGTTCACTATGGCACCCGGGATCACATTAATCCAGACTGCACAATTGGGACAGTGAGCTGTGTCAATTGCAGTGGTAGCCATTGGGTATTCTCTCACAACTCTCCAAAATGGACAAAAAAGAGGTAAATAATATTCTTGCCCTAAAGTGAGAAAGCTCTCTGCACTGTCCACAGATAAGATTACTGTTCCGGCTACTTCAGTGGGAGTGCAGAATCATAAGTGTACCACCTTCTAAGTCTTTCTGATCAGAGGTGAGATATCTCTTGGAGCAGGCATTACTCAAATTAATATCTGCATCAATATCAACACTGGTTGGACAAATTTGGACTGTGGATCTCAGATGATCGAAGATCCAGATTCTGCCTGAGATTCAGTAGTGAGGCTGTTGGACCATCTCCACCATCAGGCCTTCAGTGTGTACACAGGGGCCTTCTGCATGTCACAAGTCCATAGTCTTATAGATTGAGATCGATGAGCCATCTTTATCTTTAGCAGTTGCCCCTACAGTATGCATCCAAAATGTGATCCCTACCAGGCCATCCCATTTGGGACAGTATTTTTAGTTCTAAGTGGGAAATGTTTTACACTAATTGCCTGACTGCCATTCTTTCTTTTGGTTTGGATGTCTGAGGCTACCTCAGAGACTTTAACACTTAATAGTATTGCCCAACTGGCAGCTGAGCCACTTCCACTATGGTTTGGTGCTTCCCATTCCTGAAAATTTTCCCTTTGCAGGATGGGGAAGGTTTTTACACCTGAATGCCTGTATTGGCAACTCTTTTCCAGTCATTGTGCATTGTGCTGTGCACCCAGACTTCTTGCCTGTCTTCATAGATGACTCCAAGTCTGGCACATCAGTGGGGGGGGGGGGGGTCAGTCATGGTATGCTGTGATTTCATAATGGCAGACCTGATCCCACCAGTGTGACATCTTCACTGCAGAGTTGCAGGCTATCAGGCTTGCCTTAGACCACATAGCAACAAAGCATCATCATTCATGTGTGCTTTACACTGAGTCACTTAGCTCAAAACAATCTTTAATCTTAGTGTGGCCTCTTTCAATTCTGTCTGAGATCAATCAACAGTTCAAACATCTGGCTGCTGCTACCAAGTTAATCACACCTGTTTACATATCTCCACTGGTGGTTCCATATCTGCATCTCCAGCAGCACTTTTCTCTCAAGCTTTGGGCAAGGAGCAAAGATCTTGGTCAGGACAGATTGATAATGAGCTCTTTGAGATCAAACCTGTTGTCAAATTGTGATAGTCTTTTTCACAGGAATATTAAGGAGAAAGTGATACTTGCTTTGCTCTGCGTAAGTAATTTATTTATTACACATCCATTTCTTTTACAGGCAGACAATGCACCTATGTGAGAGTTTTGTGGCACCATTTTATCTATTAAATAGATTTCAACTGACTGCATAACTTTTAATCTTAAAAGGAATATATATTTTGGCTTTCATCATCTACTGTTCAGGCCCCTTACACTCTGACACCTTTTATATGATCATTCTTTTTCCCTCTGTTTTTGCTTTCTAAAGATTCTTGGATATTTTAACCATATTTAATCTTTTATATGTTGTTTTTATATTTGTTTTCTTTGTACAATTGATACTTATTCTTTACATTCTTTACACATTATGCTGATTTGTGTTTCTTAGCTATTTTTCTTTATCATATGCTTTTAATTTTGGTTATGGGCTACTCAACTGTCTTCTTTTTATCTTGTTTGGTGCATTATATAGTCTCAGTTATTGATGCACCATGACACCCCAAGCAAATAACAGCTTTGTATGTCTGATTACAATTTTTTTTAATCCAATTATCAAACTGTTTTGTTATATTTTTTTCCAATGAGTTTTATCTGTTGTAGCAGTGTTTGATGTGATACACCACTAAGCCACAAGTTGCCAGCTTTCTGACACATTCAGTCAACTGTTGCCAACTAGATAGAAATTTTCCTAAGAATTTTATAAAAAAGGAAAGAAGAAATTTCATATAATAAGGTGAAAAAACAGAATTTTTTGCAATCTCAAAAATATGAATTCCTAAAAAATTTTCAAAATTCATTAGCTCTACTTTGTACAGTGTACCTGATTCCTAAGCAAGTTAGGGTTTCATTGTATATGTATTTGTATATTGTATGAGAAACCAGGACAAGTTAGATAAAACTTATAGGTTATCTGTGTAGGGGCGTACTCTATTACTTTATTTTCTTTTATAATTTTTAAAACCGGATTACTGATACCGAACTGTTGAAACTGGGCAAGATCATTGGCTATACAAAAAGCTATACAATTAAATGATTTATATTGTTTGTTTGTTTATTTATTTTTTAAATATTCTTTGCAATTGCTTATAGAGTCATTGCAAACAAGTGGAAATTATGCTTCAATAAATATTTGTTGAATGGGAATAAAATGGGCAAAATACTTTAAAAAAAAATACATTCAAGTGAATCATGATTTTTATTATTCATTCTAATTTAGGGTTTAAATAAAGATTAAATTAAAATTAAGATGAATAAAATTAAATATCTATTGTATAAATGTTGGTAGGGCTGGGCATGCACCCAGAATTTTGAGATTTAATTTACTTTCCTGTACAGGGGGTGGGGGATGAGTGTCTAAGAATAAGACTTGAGTAGGGTTTCCCAATTACTAAAATATTCCACTAGACAGGAAAGGTTAAAATGCTATTCTATATGGAATATGGAATAAAATTCTATAGTTATTTTTTAAATCTATTTTTAGAGTTGGACATATACTATAGGGTTAAATAAAATTCTATAAAGACACTTGTTTTGGATTTCAAAGCAGGTAGAGAAGTTTGAGATTTCATATAAGATTACCTGAGTTTTTGGGGTGTGTGGACTTCCTGGTCACATACCTGCCCAAGGCCTCCACAGCCCTTATTGGTTAACTGCTCCTGAATAGAACTTATCTTGTGAGTACAGCAATATTGTGAAACTCTGTCTGGACACTAATTAATGGAAAACTTTACTCCTGCGACAAATGCCATTGATATGCAAACACCTGGAAAATGACTACTTTATGTCATAACTGAAATTTGGCATATCAGCATCTGGAAGAAAGCATTTTACCAATCTAATTGGATTTGACCATCTTCAATATCACCATGCCTCTGTGTTTCTTATTCAATGGACTGGTCAACTGAAAATAGTATTGATGAGTGGCAACCAGTCAGTAAACACGAAGAGTTTTGAGTTTTTGCCTTGTTTTTGAATTTATATTTCGAGTGCAGACTTTGAATTTTCTACAGAGATTGATGAACATCTGGACTACCAGTTGGTAAGTTTTTTTATATCAATTAAAAGCGGATATCTACAGCTGGATCAGTTACTTCTGATATTTAGTTTTCCTTTGTGCAGTCAGCATCCAACATCACCCATGCTTGGCACTGCACATGACCTTGAACCTGAGACTCTCCACCACTGTCTCTACTGCAACCTGTCCCCACCCCTAGAAAGCATTTGACACCTGCTGCAATTTGGAGTGTTCCTCCTGGAGCTGTGTAATAGATTCTCGTGCTATGATTCGGAAGTAGGGATGGCTGCCACATGTGGAAAGTGGGTTGATGTGTGAAAGTGGGTGAAAGTGTGGTTGAATTGGGTGATGCTTATTGATGAAATAAAATGTACTGCTGATTGTGGCAAGAAATTTCATTATGCTTGTGCTGGCATACTGGAAACAAATTTTCAAAAGATGTCTTCTGAAAGAGTCAATAAATGGAAATGCGTTAAATGCATTCAAACTGTAAAAAATAAGAACTCTAATAATCGAAAATCTTTGGACCGGCAAGAATACATTAAGTCTAATGGGAGTACGTCTGTGGAGGAAGAGCAAAAAACTGATAATCCTGAAGTAATGCGGGATATTGACTTAATTATGCATAGTATAGCCAATATAAAAAAAGACACAGTATTAATAAAGGATATTGAACAAAGTGTAGATTTTTTGAGCAAAAGATATGATGGGATCATTACAAAAATGGATTTGATATTGAATGAGCTGTCTGATTGTAAAAAAGAAAATGAAACCCTGAAAATCAAAAACAGGGAAATGGATTTAGAAGTTCAGAATCTAACAAATAGAATTAATGATCTTGAACAATTTAATTGTAAAAGAAGTGTTGAGATTGTGGAGTCCCAGATTGCAAATGGAAGATACTTCTATGCTGGTAAATAGAATTGCTACAACTTTAGAAGTCAAAATTTGCCCTGATGATATCAGCTCTAACTATAGAGTGGGTAATAATAAAGACAGGCAGAATAAGAAACTGCACCCAATAGTTGTAAATTTCAGTAATCGAAGAATTAGAAATGATCTATTAGACAAAATGAAACTTAGAAAAAAACTAAATACATATGAAGCTGGCATAGTTAATGAAACGTATGATACAATGAACAGCTTACACAATTTTATAGAGATTTGTTTCATAAAGCAAGGAAACTAAAATTTGCTAAAGGGTATAGGTTCATCTGGGCAAGAAACGGACGAATATTTTTAAGAAAAAATGAAGGCGATCAATGTATCCAAATTAGTAATGAATCAGACTTGGATAAGATTTAAAAATAAATAAATAAAATTGGTAAAGACTAACTTGCCAACATGGAGGATGATGTGTATATATCTTTGGAGGATTGTAATAGAGTGATAACCTGCTGTAGAGGAACCTCAACTTTATTTTACATGAATTCTAGAAGCTTAAAAGCAAACTCAGATGGAATATTGTCAACACTAGAAATCATGGGACATCAGTTCAATTTTTTGGCATTTTCAGAAACTTGGTTAGCAAATGGTGAGTCATTACAAATAGAAGGATATCAGTCTGCCAATCTAGGAAGAATTAACAGAAGAGGCTGTGGCATAGCAATCTATTCATTGAATGGAATTAATTATGACATATGTGACTCCCTGATGATACTTCACAACAGTATTGAAATGATTTGTATTAAGACTGATACAATGGTGATAGGAGTAGTATTCCGACCACCAGATGGTAATTTTGAATATTTTTTACAAGTTATGGAAACAAATTTTGATAAATTACAGAAAATGAATTAGTGTTTCATAATTGTAGGAGACTTCAATTTAGATCAGCTCAATTGTACAGATAAGAATGTTTTGGTTTTAGAGATTTAATTAATTCGTATTTTTACATGATTACACCAAATGACAAACCAACTTCATTAACAAATGTGAATGGCACACTGCTTGATTATGTAATTACTAATTATATCTTGGAAAAGCAAAATATTACAATCTGATTTAACTGACCACTACCCCATAATTTACTTTATTGAAGATTCAAGGAAACATTTAGAAAATGATATAACTTACAGGAAGATGACACATAAGTGTGTTTTACATTTTCAGGAAAAAATAAGAATATTAATTGGCAGGATTTACTACAGATTATGGATGTGAACCAGGCATATGATCACTTTCTTACACTCTTTATGGATATATATAATGTATGCTTTCCTAGAATGCGAAAGAAGAGATCACAACACCTTGGTTATGCTCCTTAGATAAATAATTATATAAAAAATAAGATTAGAAAAAGAAACAGACCTGCTGAAATATATAAGAATTCCAGTGATGAAATGGACAAGGAAAGGCACAGAATTTGCAGAAATTATGTCACTGGTTTAATAAGAGACGCTAAACAAAAATACTATGAAACTAAATTTAATATATATGGTGATATTTCGCTGAAACAGAAATGGAGGCTGATAAATAACCTATTGTCATGGAATAAAAACAAAAAACTTAGAATTGGGGACATTGAGATGGCTGAAAATGTACTAACAGATGATGTGCAAAAAGCTACAGCTTTCATCCAGTATTTTAGAAGTATAGCAGAAGATCTAGCAGCTGATTTCAATACAGAAAATCAAATACAATATAAATATTATGGATACAGTTTTCCAGATAGTTCATATATTGAACCATTTTCTGAAGATGATATATGCCATGTTATAACTTATAATGAAACTTAATACTTCTTGTGGGCCTGATGATATTTCAATAAATGTAATTAAAAATGTTAAAAATGAAATTAAGATCCCCCTCACATATATTTTTAACTTGTCACTTCAGAAGGAAATTTTTCCAAATGAAATGAAACTAGCAAAAATAATACCTATTCACAAGAGTAAAAACCTGAAAGACAAAGAATTACAGACTGATTTCTTTACTCTCAGTTTTTTGCCAATATTTTCGAGAAATTAATGCATCAATGTATATATAAATTTATGTCAAACAGAAAGCTAATTATACCAGAACAATATGGTTTTCAACATGGCAAATCTGCACAAGGTGCTATTATAGATACTTATGATTATATTGTTAGTAATCTTGAACATCAGTGAGTTGGCTTGGCTGTATATTTAGATTTGTCTAAAGCGTTCGATTGTATAGATCATGAAATTCTCTTGGAAAAGATTAGATACTATGGGCTACGAGGAAAAATAAATAATTGGCTTAAAAGCTACCTATTTCAAAGACCAGCATTTGTACAAGTCAATAGGACTATAGCTGAACAAATCAAATTCAATAGGGGAGTGCCACAGGGTTCTGTGCTGGGACCTTTATTTTTCCTTTTGTATATAAATGATATTCAATCACAAAAGGGAACAGCTAAACTAGTTATGTATGTAGATGATATAAATGTCATTTCTTTCCATACTGATGTAAGAATCTTAGCAGAAGAACAAATACTCTAATTGGCAATATGCATAAATGGATCACATATAATAAATTAGCTATAAATATTTCTAAAACAAAGTGCATGGTCTTTAAGAACAGGAATAAAAAACAATTATAATGAAATAAGTATTTTGATGAATGATCAAAAGATTGAAATATATGAATATATAAAATTTCTTAGACTCTGGGTAGATGCTAATTTAACTTGGAATTATCATATTAACCAGCTAAGAGCTATTATTTCAAAAAATATTGGATCAATTGGGAGGATAAAAAATTATGTAAATCAACAAACTTTGATAAATTTATATTATGCATTAGTGTACCCACTTTAATATATGGAATTAGTGTTTGGGGAGATACTAGTTCAGCCAATTTGAATAGTTTATTTTGTCTGCAAAAGAGAATTGAGATATATTCTAAGATTAAATTACAGAAATCTGGTACAACACTTGATGGCAGAAAATGGAATTCTAAATATATATAATATTTACAAGTATGTTATGGGAAATTTTGTGTACAGAGTGAAGAATAAAATGATAGAGTACTCTGAACTTTACTGCTGCTTAGAAAGAACAAAGACTTTCGGTTATGATACTCGACTTAAGAACAAGAACATGTTACCCCTTTATAAGAAATCTATAGGCCAGAGATCAATACAGTACATTGGCATTAAGATTTGGAATGATGAGATTCCAGAGGATACTGCTGCAATGGAACAATATAGAACTTTTAAATATAAATATAAACTATACTTATTATCAAGTCAATGATAGAGTCAGACTACAAAAATTCACGTGCTCAAATAAATGTATAAATTAAGGCCACCTGTAATGTTTTAAATTTAAGTGTATTTCGGGAAACATTTATTCAAAAGCTACGGCTTATTATGTTCTCCTTTTTCACCTGTGAACTTGTCTGTGTTTTATGTACCAATATATGTATGTTTGGGTGAAATAAACTTATTCAATTCAATTATGGCAGCTGCCAACATAGCTATTTAGGTTATCTATTAATCTGCTACTGCAGCAACTATTGTGAGAGCCACAAATTCACAATACAATATTAGGTAATTCTTGAAGGTTTTTAAATACTATAAAGTTTTTTACATCAATAATTCATACTAATACTGATGTGGACAAATTTTTAGAATCAAACAATAGTTTAAGTAATTATATAATTTTTGTTTTTTTTTTCTTGGAAAATATATGGTCATAAAAGTGATTGAGACTTTTTTATTTCTTTGTGCATACCTTTACTTTATTTTAACTTTTCTATTAATTTTTTGACATATTTGAATAATTTGGTTGTGGCACTAAATTTGTATGAGATTTGCTATTGGTGAATTCTTTGTAATAATGTCCCTTTGCTTTAATCTTTCCTTGACTATTATCTATGGAATTCATATCTACACTGTTTTCTGGCCAAGAAATGTTTTTATAATTTTTTTTTTGTCTAAAATTTGGACACTTTTTTGCTTTATGGCATGAAGCATCATTGTGCATAAACACAGTCTTCAGGAAATCAATCCTGAATTTCAGGCAATTGCTTTGTTTAGAGGACTGTCACATGCTGATTTTGGCCCACTGTCCTTCAACTATATGAAAGATACCAGTACCTTGTACTGATATAATGCTCCAGCTCATACAATGTTAGATGCTTCTCCAACATGTACACACTCTGGTTTGAAGGTCTCCTTGGGTCTTCTGTTTACATACTCTCTTCAGTGAAAGAAAAGATTAACATCACTAATACATAACTGAAATGAAACATAGCTAAAAATAGAGTAAAATGTCAACCTCACCTTTCAGATATCAACCCATTGCAAAATATTCTGCTATTCCCCAATGTTTCAGATATATTAGTCAACAAATGAAAACAATGATAAATTAATGATGCAATATCACACCTCACTTCAATCTTAATGTCATGTCTTCACATTCCTCTGCCATTTAAACCTCTTTTTCACCATGGCATTTGTAACTACAGCTTTTATTTGGCCTTGAAGCCTATCAAAAAAATTTCTTTGTCTAGTTTTTCTGGCCTCAACCTCAATTCTTCTGAAGTTGCTTTACTATTTTGTAGGCTTAAATTGATGAATTTTCTCTCAAGTCTTGGTGTTTTTTCCTCTTTCTACCCACATAATATATTCCTGCTCGAGACTAGCCACAGTCTTCTTTGGTGACCAAGAATATGTTGCTGTGGCTCAAGGATATTTGGAAAACTTTCACTTTAGAGCCACTATTTTTCTTTGCTTACAGTATTTGCCCTTCAAAAGGATTTGAATGAGAACAATTTACCTGGTGACCAAATCTTTTTTTTATTTTCTATGGTGCCTTTATAACAATAAAAAATTAATAAAATTTGCACACTCTAGATTAAAACCTTTTATTAATGAATTTTCACATAAAAACTGATTTGAGGGTTCACAAAAGATGAATAAAATAAGAGAATTAAGACATCAGAAAGAGAATATGTACCAAAATATACACAAGCTCCTCACTTCCTTGTGAATTTAATACACAAAATGGCCTCCAAATCACAAAATGCATGCCTACCACAATTACAGTTTTGCCATTGAAAAACACAAATATAGGATAATAGAATAATAAAATGCATATTTGAAGCAACAGTAAAAAAAAATGCTAGTTCACAACAATATTTAAAATTTCACTGTTTTTTCACATACTTTGAGTCTAATAAAATGCCCCCACTGTAATTACAGAATTTGCTGTTCCAACTGCATTTTGCAGTGTTTTCAAACAGATACTATAATATTTTGTAGGGAACCTTCATTCTAAAGATGGATTGTAAAAAGCATTTAAACTGTTTGCTACCTATAGAGTGATACTGTGAATTAAATTTAATGTCTTATTATCATTGAACCTATGTAATAATCCATATCACATAAAGGGTAGTATATTTAGAAACTTGCAATATAAAATAGTTAAGGTAAAGGAAAATTGTGATTATTTCAAACTACAATGTGAATCATTCAAAGAAATACCTTAAAAGAACTA
Organism: Ryuthela nishihirai; assembly: GCA_038380435.1. Taxonomy (NCBI): domain Eukaryota; kingdom Metazoa; phylum Arthropoda; class Arachnida; order Araneae; family Heptathelidae; genus Ryuthela; species Ryuthela nishihirai. The sequence continues at coordinate 59,361,227 of JAWZYU010000021.1, forward strand.
TGGACAAGAGTTTCATCCAAATCAATGACCAAACACATTTTATGAGCATCCTGGTGCTTGACTTGTGGAAGGAGATGTTTCCCCTGAAATAAACAAAAACAAACAATTTAATCCCAATTGTACAATATGATTATAATTTTGCTAAAAACTTATATCCACATATCCTGAATACACGTCAGGTATTCTAACCACTAAACTATCAGTGGCTAACTCCTCAGCTAGTTGTGGGTTTAAGTCCCACTCACTGTGAAACAATATTTTCTGCTAACTATTCACGAATCCCATGTTTACAGAATATCTCCTGTGCTGCTCTACTATTGAGTTATTGATAAGATGTCTAGAGTGTGATTCACTATTTATTAACATTGAGGCAACTTGGTTGTCCGTCCCTGATATAGATGGTGCCATGAGCAGGACAAAAAAAAATAGGTTAATAGTCACAGTTAGCTTGAGGAAGAGTTAACCACTGATAGTTTAATGGTTAGAACATCTGACATGCATTCAGGTTGGATTGTTTTACCTCTGAACAGCACTTTTTTGCACACAATGGGCTAAATGGTCAGGCCACAATGACCTTGAAGGCTCAGAGAAGGTTGGGCGAGGGGACCCACTGGAACAGCTGTTGGGAGACATGGTAGCCTCTTGTCAAGGCCATCCAGAGTGTTCATTAATATGAATTGAGTATGGCTCTCCCACACATGGGGCCATGGCCCAATGTCCCATCCAACAGACAGCAGCCTTTCAAGCCCATCGGAGTCCCCAACTGACTGTGAGCAGGGCGGTGAGTTTTGTGGAGATAAATCTCAATACTGGCTCAAGGGGGACTCGTACTTGGGAATTGCAGATTAAGAGCCTGGCACCCTACCAGATGAACCATCCCTAAATGCACCATTTTCAGATAACTATTATTTATGAATCCCATGTATACAGGATATTTCTCGTGCTACTCAACTACTAAATGCTCTTTCTTTTAAGATATAACATGCATATTCTGTTCATTGGGTAATTTAAAATGAGGTTCAGGTGAAATTATATTACCCTTTTTTACCATATTGTTTTAAATAAATACTTTTAAAATAAACATGAATGACAATCACATCATTACCTGTTGACCTTTTAATGTTTAGAAATCAATAAATATTTTGTCAATGTACAGGAATTGAACCTGCATCTTTCCAGAAACATGCCAGAGTATTTTACCGATTGAGCTAATGCCAACTCTGTCTTTTTTCCACTATGTAATGCTTTAAATTCTTCACCAAGATTTGGGTGTCTACCTTTGGCGCCATCTATGATCTCGGGTGGCAACCATTTCTTTTTATATTGCACTGAGTAGTAAGATGGAAATAAATAATAAAGTCTCTTCATGCTATTTAGTGTATTAATGATTTAAACATGAATGACAATCACAGTGTTACCTGTTGACTTTTTAATGTTTAGAAATCAATAAATATTTTGTGAAAAAACGCTGTGATTGTCATTCATGTTAAAATCATTAATAACACTATATAGCATGAAGAGACTTCATTATTTATTTTCATCTTACTTGGCACAATATAAAAAGAAATAGTTGCCACCTGAGATCATTGATGGTGCCAATGGTAGGTAGGCACTGAAATCTCTGTGAAGAGTTTAAGTTACATAGTGGAAAAAAGACAAGAACTGGTATTAGTTCAATTGGTAGAATACTCTGGCTTGTTTCCGGAGAGATGCGAGTTCATTTCCCATATATTGATAAATTTTTTTCCACAAAATATTTATTGACTATTAAAATATGTTTTGGTCAAATATTTTATTTTATAAAATTTTGAAATTAAATGCTCTTTACTTTGATGTATGACATATCCTGAACAGAATTGACAGAAATAGGCTAAGGTTTTCAAGTTTTTTTTTTTACTACTGGAAGCATTTTAAAATTAATGCCACCAAAATTAATGCCCAAATATAATAACATATGACGACCAGAGTAATTCTGTTCTATAAACCCATCAGGTTAAATCTTAAAGAAATGCCTCAATTTTCTTTTGTGTGTAAAAACATTCTAAGAGATTTAAAAATCTACAATTTAGATTATACTGACAACATGGCCCTTTTGGCAAATGATGTTAATGAGAAGAACTCTTTCATTCGAGCTGTTGATGAGGCTGATAGTAGAGTAGGTTTGGTGATAAACAGAGAGAAAACTAAAGTGATGAAAATTGGTCAAGTAGGTTGTGGTTCAGTTAATCTGAATGGTTTCACCCTTGAGCAAGTGTTTCAGCTCAATTATCTTGGGAGCTATGTAACAGATACTGGTGATATGAGACATGAGATAAGCAGGAATAGGGATTGTTGCTGGGATCTTTGACTTTGGAGAATGTGGAAAAATACTAAAATTAGGCTATTCAGTAGTTTGGTCCTATTTATAGGTAGTTATTTTAGTGAAACATAGGCCCTTTGTAAACAAATGGAAACATAAGGAAACTTGATCTTTGATTATAGATGTTTATAGTGTATCTTGAGCATTAGGTGGTTCAACTTTATCAGTAATGATGAGGTTAGGCAAAGGAGTTAGGAACCTTCTTTGAGCAGTATATTGTGTAGAGAGAGACTGTATTGGTTTGGCCATGTAACCTGTATACATAACTATAGATTATTGAATAGGCTTATGAATGATGTTCCGAAAAGGCCTCAGAAAGAGGGGGAGTTGTTGTTTTACCTCTGAGCGGCACTTTTTTGCACACCATGGGCTAAATGGCCAGGTCACATGGACCCCGAAGGCTCAGGGAAGGTTGGGGGAGGGGACCCACTGGAACAGCTGTTGGGAGACAGATGGTAGCCTCCCGTCAAGGCCATCCAGCGTGTTCTTTAACGTGCACAGGGTATGGCTCTCCCGCACACGGGGCCACGGCTTAACGTCCCATCCGACGGACGGCGGCCTTTCCAAGCCCATCGGTGTCCCCTACTGACCGTGGGCAAGGCGGGGAATTTTGCGGAGATAAATCTCAACGCTGACCCAGCTGGGACTCGAACCTGGGAACTACAGATTACGAGCCTGGCGCGCTACCGACTGAGCCACCCCCGCCCCAGAAAGAGGGGGAGACCTAGGATGCAGTGGGCAGACCATGTTAAATAGGACCTTGCTAGAAGTGGCCTATAGGGGTAGTAATACTTGGGACAGATATGTTTGGAGAACTAAATTGCAGTCTGGTTGGACTTTCACATAACAGAGTGAGCGTGTATGTATTAAATTACTAACTTATCTTAATTCAGTTTGGAAGACTGGTTATTTTAACTCTTTTTATAAAACTAAAAAAATATATTTTTCAGTATATTACTTAAATTTCTTACCTTAGGTGCATATTGTCCATTTTCTTCTGCATGAATTGGTGGGTTGGGCCTATTGGATTTTGCACCAAAGCAGCACAGCAAAGTGTTGAGCAAGCCTTTATGTCGAGGCTTTTTAACAACATTTAAAGCTGCAATGAAAGATTAACTTTAAGAAGCAGATCTATGGAATGAAAACACTTTGAATAATGTCAAAATATATATTAATTTTCTTGGAATAACTAAATGATTCAGTCTTTAGAATTACAAATATTATTGGCACTGGTATTTTGCCCGTTACTGATGATGAAGCTATTTTTCTAGTTATGCAATAAATTTACAGTTAAAAATAAACATTATGTTAAGTCAATACAAAAAATACACAATTAAAAGAACTTTCTTGTACAGAAATTAATTAAAAATAACTTAAAATTCTCTGTCATTGAGTAATAAAATTTTAAAGTTTATCTTTCAAACTATTTGCATGTTAAAAGGTTTTAGGAGAAAAGTTTTCTGAGCAGTATGCATTAAATTCTGAGCAGTAAAAATTAAACCTAAACACTTTTAAAATGCAAATAGTTTGAAGGATAAACTTTAAAATTTTATTGCTCAACAACAGAGAATTTTAAGTTATTTTTAATTTTAGTCAATACAAAACCTTTTTAAAGGTAAACATTAATAAAACAAAAATTCTAGTGTTTAAAAAAAAAAGTTGGATGATGGTTTGAATAATAACAAATAGTAATAGATTATTAGCTCAGATAAATATTAACTGACATAAGTTGCATCTATACCATTATACGTTTTTTTTTGTCTTGTGATTTAGTTGAATAACCTGCAACATATTTTACACTGCTCCACCAATATTTTAGAGAATTTCCATGTTATGTCAATGGCAATCTAATTTTAAAGCTCTACTCTAAAATATGGAATTTAATGGAAAAAGTGACTGAAAATATATTAAAGATCATGATTAAGTCTATTTAAATCTTGATTGTCAATAATATTCATTCAGTATTTAGAGTTACCGAAGCTAGACTATTTCACAATAATGCATCATAAGAATTTACCTCAGAAATTCATTGAAATTTAAATACTAAATAATTATGCGTTTAGTATTTAAATATATATAATAATTA